>CAWUFW010005259.1:0-600000 GCA_963921515.1 Calotriton arnoldi | reverse complement strand
CGTACAGCTGAAATTTTCATCCTGTGGCACAAGCCGTTGGCATAATGCGGTCTCAATTAAACAGTGGACATAGGTGCCTAGATCTCTGTACTAAGATGGAGACTAATATGGAAAATCGACCTGTATTAGAGACTGACCGTGGCCAATATCAGGGTAGTTTCCCCAGTTCTGATAGATTTAATCTTTATAAGAAACATTTTACAGTACTATATAATTGAGGTGCATTTTTTAAGAGACTATCGTTTTTTCCAGCTGTCGAGACACTCAGTTGAAGTGATGATGATACTGGGCCATTAGGGAATATAGCACTCCCTGCAAGGCGGCCTTCCTCTGCTACCATACTTTCTGTTTGTTCTCTCATCTCACCACTTTACCTTGATACTGGCCCCTTGTCTCTTGTCTATCAGTTCACATCCCACCCACTTCTTTTGCCAAAGCCCTGACCTCTAGCCTCCATCCATAAATCCTGTTAGTGCCTCTTTCCTGGTTCTTCCACACTCCCCACCTCTCCTGTCGCCCCCACCACTCAGGTTGCACTCTTCTGCTGGCATTGACCATCACTTCCATCACTCCCATTTCTCCCTTCACTGCCTTTCTCTCCCACTACTGCCCCATTTATTTCACTCCCATTGTTGTACTGTCGCTCTTTCAGGTCTGTCATTGTCCATGTCTCCGATCTATAGTCCCATCCGTCAAAGCTCACCTTCTGTCAAAGCCTCTGTTCCATGTCCGAGCTCTCTTAGAGTCCCCTCCCTCTAATCACATATTTAATTGATACATGATGTTAGGCCATGTGTCAATTTGTTTTAGTTTCAGTAAATTTAACTCATCTTGCTTGAGAAACCAAGTAGGCCTCCTTGAACCCACTGAGCATGGTCAACCTGCGCCTGGAAGTCTTCTCAGCGGTCCCCTTGGAAATGTATCCATTTGATATTCTAACGAAACATTACACAGTAGTAATTAAAAAATTCAGCTCACTGGTTATTACTGTACTAGTTAAAATGATTCCTTTAACATTCAAACCTATTTAGGCCCGATGGTTCAGTAATGGCGGGTACTTTCAATATGTTATACAATAGTGGTTCCCTGTGGCCTCGTTTGCAAACATCATAAAACAAATACCCAGCACAATTAATGTCACCCAAAGAGAGAGACAAACTTATATACATGAATATTTAATGAACCAAAACAAAATACAGTGTAAAAAGTTGCTTAAGTGTCCCAGGTGATCACACAATGAAGGAACTAATATTGATGAGTAACCTTGAGTATCTACAGTCGCAAATGATTAAGGTCATAGAATTCAAGCTAGGTATGCTTTTCAATTCAAACAGCTATATTCCTCTTCAAATGAGCCCAGACTCAGTCTCTGTTATCGTGTTCTAGACGTTTCGACCCTGTAACTGATTTTCAAGGCCATCATCAGGACGAGTAATTATGGACATAGGTTTACTTCATAGCAAATCTTGGTATAATTAGGTCACAAATGGATGCAATGGCAACGCAATACTCTTGAAAACCGCCCTGCGTAGTATGTTAATTGTGGATTGCTACTTGAATAAATACCACTGCAGATTTGGGAGCAATAACCACAGCATTACTTAGCGCAGTGCTTCCACTAGACGCTGCACCAGTTCCTATTGGCATATTGAGTCACCCGTGTTTTCTGTTGTTGTTTTACTTTCGAGCCATCTAAAAGGGCATTGGTTACCGCACTGTGCATTGCATGAGCTACATGATTAATCATTTGGAATACTATAAATACTTTATTCCTTTAGGAAGATGGTTGTCTTGTCTCCTGAATCACCAACACTGCAGCAAATACCACGAAGATCCTGAGGATGGCGTAAACCTCTGGTACCAGCCCCTGTTATCTTTTCAAAGCCCTATTAACAAATTAGCTGTCTTGTTTCTCAAAAGAAACTCCAAACAATAAGGGTTAACATTTTATGTGACAAATAATGTCTGTGGTGCCTCATACCGCAAATGAAGATAGTAGTATGAAGTATGGTAATTGAATAAATCATCTTCATCTCAATTTTCCCTTTTAAGTCTTGCCTGCAACAGCGTATGCACTGCATGTTCTCTCTTGCGGGCAATATTGTTACAATAAAGAGCTTGGAGCCTACCCATTGCTTGCCATTTGTAGGCTTGTCGCTCTTCTTTGCTGCCTCCTAATTTATCAGTGTGTGCCAGTCGTCACTTACTTTTCTTTCTGTGGAGCATGGACCAATCATAGATTGGTTCACCTTAATTAGTGTCTGTCAACTGATCATGCTGTGATTGAGGTATGTGTTTCAGGACACTTCCTCTCTTTCCAGTTCTTGTGCTGCTTTCTCCATTATTTCTCTTTTCTAACACATTTTTGGACATTATTATCTATGCCTGCCTCTTTTGGTTCACTCATACAGCTAAAATAAATGTACATTTTACGTTGGTTGGATTAAGCCGTTATGATGTACAAATGCCACACTAACACATTTACACCATCATGATTCTGCCGCCTCAAGACTATTTTTGTTGCCTCTCAGTCATTCATCCCATTTATGCCTCATACCTTTGCGTTGGTTTTAAGTTTGGTCCCTTGTTTAAGTTAGTTACTTAAGTGCTACTCTATGCTATTCCACTTTGCGCCACTCCACTTTGCACCACTCCCCTCTACGCCACTCCCCTCTATGCCACTCCCCTCCACTATACACCACTCCATGCCACTCTACTCTACTACACTCCACTGTACACTATGCTACTCTACACCACTCTGTCACTCCCCTCTCTGCTACTCCATTCTTCTCCACACCACTGCACTCTACTCAGTGCCACTCAGTGGCACTCTTTGCTACTCCAGACAAAGCCACTCTACACCACCCTACTATTAACCACACCACTCTACTCTACCTTATGCCACTCCACTTTAGGCTACTTCACTCTCCTTTATGTCACTCTACTCTAAGCCCTCTAAGCCACTGTATACCACTCCAAGCCACTCCACTCAGTGCCACTCTACTCCACTAGTCTCCACTCCACTCCATACCACTCTGCTCCACTCTACCACACTCTACTCTGCGCCATTCTACGCTACACCACTCTGAGCCATTTCACTCTACTCCACACTATTCTACTCTACACCACTTCGCTCTACACCACTTCACTCTACGCTACTCCACTCTACCTTATGCCATTCTGACTTACGCCACTCCACACTATACCCCTCCACTCTGCACCACTACTTCACTCTACACATTTCCTCTGTACACCTCTCTACGCCACTCTACTCCACTCTGCTATATGCCACTGTAGTCTATGCCAGTCTACCCTACTCCATTCTACCCTATGCCACTCCACTCTAAGCTACTCCACACTATGCCACTCCACGCCAGTCCACTATACATCACTCCACACCACTCTATATGGCTCTACACTATGCCACTCCACACAACGCTATTCTACTCTACTCCCCTTTCTGCCTCACCACTCTATTCCTCTTCACATCACTGCACTTCACACAATGCCCCCATAGGCACTCTAGGCTACGCCACTCCAGACAAAGACACTCTACACCAGTCTACTCTACGCTACTCTACTCTACCGTATGCTACTCTTACGCCACTCCACTCTAAGCCACTTCACTTTACTCTGCACCACTTTACTCTGCGCCACGCCACTCTGTGCCACACTACTCTAAGCCACTCTACCTTATGCCACTCTGACTTACACCACTCCACGCATGCCACTCCAAACTAAACCCCTCTATGCCAGTCCACCCCATTCTACTCCACTCTGCGCCACGCTAATGTACGCCTCTCCACACCACTTCATACCACTCTACACTACTCCACTGTATGCCATCTTTCGCTATGCCACTCTACTCTTTTCCGCTCTTCTCCATTCCATTCCACTGTACACCTTTCCACTGTATGCCACTCTACTCTGTGCCACTCTACTCTGCCCCACTCTACTCTGCCCCACCACTCTGTGTCCCACCACTCTATGCCACTCCAGTCTAAGCCACTCCACTTTGTGCCACACTACTCTAAGTATCTCTACTCTACCATACGCCACTCTGATTTACTCGATTCCACACTATGCCCCTTCACTCTATGCCATTCCACTCCACGCCACTCCACTCTACAGTACTTCACTCTACACCACTTCACTTTATGCCACTCATTTTCTCTGTAAACCTCTCTACACCACTCTGCTCTATTCCACTCTGTCACTCTATCCTGTGCCACTCCACTCTACGCCACTTCACTTTGGTCTATGCCACTCCATGCCAGTCCACTATACCCCACTCCATGCCACTCTATGCAGTCCTTCTCTATGCCACTCCACACAACTCTATTGTACTACACTACACTCCTCTCTATGCCACTGCCCTCTATGCCACTCCATTCTACGCCTCTCCACACCACTGCACTCCACACAGTGCCACCCTGCGGAACTCTGTGCCACTCCACGGTGCGCCACTCTACTTTATGCCACTCTATGCCTCTCCACACCACTCCACACCACTCCACCCCTCCACTGTAAGCCGTTCTACGCTATGACACTCCACTCTTTTCCACTCTTCTCCACTCCACTGAACGCAACTCCACTGTATGCCACTCTGCTTTATGCCACTCTACACCACATCACTCTAAGCCACTCCACTCTGTGCCACAATACTATATGCCACTCCACTCTATGCCATTGCACTGCATGCCACGTCACTCTACGCCACTTAACTCTACTCCACTCTATGCCACTCCACTATATGCTCAGCCACTCTACTCCACTTATCTCTATGCTTCTACACGCCACTCTACCCCACTCCACACAACTCCACTCTATCCTACGCCACTCTATTCTAGATCACTCCACATCGTCACTCCACTCTGCCCCACTCCTGGCCACTCCACTCTACGTCACTCCACTCCTGTCTAAGCCACTCCACGCCACTCTATGCCACTGTACTCTTTAGCACTATACTCCACTCTACACTACTCTTTGCCACTCCACCCCACTCCACCCTATGCTACACCACATCAGTCTACACCACACCATTCCACTCTGTGCCACTCTACTCTGCAGTGCATTTGGGGAGACCAGTCTACTGAAGGAACTTGATTATGGTTTCAAATTTGATATATCTCCAAGAGAGTGGTGTTTGACTGTGATGGATGAGCAATGCGAAGTAACCATGATGTAAGTATTATTATTTTGCTAGATGTATCAGTGGCATTTGACCCCCCACCGACCAGGACGTCCTTCAAGTACTCCTGGCAGAACGGCCATCATTCAGTCCTTTATGTGGGACGGATCTCGGTGTGTAACCTTAGCTTCTCACAGGCCCAGTTTCAGTGTGGCATTGAGCCCAGTACTGTTTGATCACCATGTTCACGCTAGGGTTGACCTTATATCATCTCAGAAGCATCACTTCTTTGCATGTATGGATGGAACACAAATGTTCTGTCCTTTAGAGGCCTCGCAGTCTAATAATGTTCATCAAAGGTCCTGACTGTCGGTAGCTAATGCTTGGAAAAAGGATATTATTCTAAAGCTGGATTGAACAAAAAACAAAGTTTTGATTCAGGGCAAATGTGCGCCAAACAGCAAATTAGTTGTGGCCAGGCTGTTTAGGCACTTGTCCATCCCAGTGCCAGTTGTGATGAGTTTTGACATACTTATCGATGAAAATGTAGGCTCACTGCAGTGTCCTGCCCCTCTTCCCTCAGTCCCCTAGTTCATCATTTCCACTGTTATCCACTCTTGGTAAAACCACTGTTGGGGTCTATGTTTGGGACTTCCAAAAAGTGAACTGACCAGGCTACTGCTACAAGTACTAACTAAGGAGAATGTATGTCCTGTGAGGCTACACTGATTCCACTTTAACTGTTCCTGATTACATATGTATAGTGCATCATCTGTATAGTGTATATTACCCAGGGGAGTCTCTATCCACTTTAAGGCTCTTACTGTTGTGCACAAAGCCGTATGTGGGGCAGGATCGTGGTTCCTTATGAAGAGGTTCACACATTATGTCCCAATGCATACTGTGCATTCAACTTCGCTGTCCAGAAAACTCAAAATGCAAAGGCCTTGGCACGCCTTGTAATCAGATGGCAGGAAAGACGCAGTATAAGGTCCCAAATAAATAATGCAAGATGGAAACTACTTCGGCTTTATGACCGGTCTGAAGAATTTGCTACTTTCTTAAAAAGTGGGAGAATGGTCCCGGCAGTACAGTACTCTCTTCAGCTCTCAGAGGCCATCTGTGGTGGCGGCTCACTCTGTAACACTCGATAAACATGCAAGGCAAGGCGAGTTTCTCAAAGGCTTTACCAAGTCAATCTTTGGCCCCTCTGCTGAGTTTGACATCAAAGATGCTCTTTGGGTTATCACTGGCCATTATTAAGTGGCCTGTACCCTCAGTCTCATTCCACATGGACACTAAACCAACCATCTGATGGCACAGCTTGGTCACTAGTGACCTGTACCAGACTCGTCGGCGGGATAGAAGATGGCCCATGAGCCACTGCGTGCTGCAGATCTCTTGAAGGCTGGATCTCGAACCTCTCGGAGTATCCTACCCCACGGACGGTTCTGGAGTAGGGCGCCTCTATAGTCCCGTCCAATGAGCTGATGCTGCGATGCGTCAGCCGGGCCTACACCAGCGGCGCGCGCTCCGCACATTCCACCCTCGAGCTGCGCTGCATCAGTGGGGCCTACACCACCGGCGCGCGCTCCGCACATTCCACCCTCGAGCGGCTGCACGTGTGATCTGACGTGTGTTCTGGGGTGGGAGCGCCGCGTTCTATATCTTGTGTACACAACCGAGTGAGGCCTCGTATCTCTGTCTTATCTGGTTTTGTATCCTGCGGCCCGCTAGTGTGGTTGAGTGAATCTTTTCTACATTCTCCTCCCCAAGGCAGAAACATTGTACGAGGCGGAAATGCCAGGACGGGCGCTTTGTGCCAAGTGCAAGCCCTCGCGTGGCACAGATGTGCCCAAGAATCCAGCGAGGCGTTCCTGGCAGTAGATCGGAGGCTGAAGTGGGGCAGTGGAGGGAAAGAAGGGGGCGTCTGGCTGTAGGAGGGGAAGCTCATAGCGGAGTTATGAAGTCTAGATAACCTTACTGTCCCGGAAGGTTTATGGGCGCTCCGTTCTCTACTCCCTTGTACCACAGAGTACGAATTTAAAAAAAACCACTCTAAATCTTGTTTGCGTTTGATTCTTTGCACGTTTATTGACCTTTACGTAATGTTTCAAAATAATTAACCCTTGTTTCACTTCGTGTGGGCAATTGCTGTTGGAGTTTTTGCAAAGAAGTGGTCAGTTTAGGAAAGGTTCCACCACTTATTTGGTTCACGCATATTAGAAGCCTGGTGTTTTCTTGATGTGCATTCCCAAGTCATTCTTGAAGTGCATGTTCATGACGGAAACATCACGTACCAGTCGCGCCTTGTCACCTGCCATTGGTCAGCCTCTTCATCTTCAAGGGCATTAGGAAGGTCCCTGCAGTCCAACTCTAGGTTATGTAGGACGTTGAATCCCCTCGGTACCTGCACTCCATCCTGGGGTGGCTTTCTACACATCACACTTGTAAACATTGCCCCTGACCGTGGGTATGTGCAACAGGTACCCAGTCCTACCGGAAGTGTGGGTTGGCGACAGGTAGCCGTTCATCAAAGCCACTCCTCCAGCGTGTAGACCTGACGCTCCTGTAGGAGCACAGCTGTAAATATACTTAATATTAAGGAGGGGGCTGTTGGTTAGGAGTGAAGACTCAACCGCAGCTGCAGGTAATTCAGATACCAGACAGGCATGAATAAAATGAATTAGGTGGTTTATATATTCATGAGGCGAATGAGCAGGGCCGCAATGTTGAACTCTGTTGCATTCTGTCCTGAAGGTGGCTGCACATTCCGCTGCACGTTCCGCTGCCACTGCCAATACTAGATGGAGATGCTAACTAGCGCGGTAAAATTCTGCCTACCAAATGCTATGTCTGGACATTTTATCTGAGGTGTTAATGGTGAATGCAGCACCAGGTCGTATCCATGGTCCTCCGCTGTAGCACTGCGGTCGGCCATGTTTCCTTGATAAAGGACAGCTGCGATTGCTTAATAAGGAAAGAGGCTGACGCTAACCACCTTCCGCTGTTAGATGCCAGATAATAATAGATGGCAGTGACATATGATAGAAGACCACCACAACATCTTCTTTAATCAAACCTTACAATCCCACTTTCTGGCGCCCACCGGATGCTGAAAACCTAAACAAATCTTCTTTTTGAGTCATACAGCATCCTGTAATCCCATGCCCTTCCACAGAATGCTTTCTTTTTAATATGTGAACTCTTCTTTCTGCACCCAGCAAACAAATGGATTAATAATTATTATTGGTATTATTATTATTAAATATATCACAACCAGTTAGTGTCAAAGTTTCTAAGCTTGTGTCCCGATTTCTTGACTTCAGTCTAACAATGAGGTCCTTAAATCAAACAATTGTGCACTTTTCAATGCATTTCTGTGGTGTTCCTATGTAAACTATGTTGCCGCATTTCAGCCTGGAAAGAGACAGTGCCATATCATGATGGTTCGTCAATGTCTTCAAATGGACATCGATGACACACTGGTGGCCCTCACGGGGCAGCCTCTGGAGCACGTGCTGCACTATTTCAAGGCAGTGTCGCAGGCAGGCGCTGGAGAAGATGGATGCCAGCTTGTTTTTCTATTTCATCGTGTGTCTGTCTCGGTCATTGTTCCAGGAAACAATAGCTTTGTAGAAAGCCATTGTTTTCCCCAAAGAGAGTTAATGTTAGTCCATTAGCAGCAAGATGTTCCTATTTGCATGCGAAACATGATCTCTGTCCTCTCACCCAATGGGCTGTTTTACCACCCAAAAAAAAGGCAGAGAGTCAGGAACGACATTTTAATTTGCATTTCAAAAGTCTGCCAAGTGCATTAGAATATATCAGCCATTCCTTGCTTTTCAGCCAACTGCATTTTGTATTGTTGGCTCGCAGTTTTGCCTAAACGCTTTATGGGTTTAAAGCCCCGGAATATAAAGTGATACTGGCCAAAACACCTGAATAGCCGAAGGTGTTACGCAAGTCATAAAGCCACTTTTTACAAAGTTGTCTGATCCATTTCAAAATCTGCTTGTTTCACACACAAAACAAAAACACAAAAGTAAACTCTGCTCATATTTTTTGTAAGGATTCAATCTTTCAATCATGTCATGCATTAAAATGAGCATTGGCAATACAAATAGTTTTGTCTTTTGTGTGGTGGAAAGTTTATTGCAGAGCTTCCCCACAAAACGAAGGTACAACATGGACAGCAGCAATGCAGCCTTCCCTAAAGCAAAGAATAAGTAAAGGGCAGATGGCTGTAGCAGGTGGAACATCACACTGTTATCTCACTCATACAAGACAGGTACAAAACAGGTAGCTGACATGTTAAAGAAGCAGTGAGAGGTGTTAAAGGCCTGCTGTATCCTCCCAGTAAACATGCATTAACTTATAAGAAGCAAAACACACGTGGAAGAAAGAGCCAAATCTCTAATACAATTACCATACATTCATGTGCTCATATAGGATGGTGAAACCCACCTACCTAGCATAGTATGGTTTATCGAAGGTTTCCACAACTAGCACTGTAAACACCCATGTGTACTACTGTTCACTACTTGTACAGACTCCTAGTTATGGGTTCCCTAGTTTTCATAAAGTTATCTCCTTTATGTCAACATTTGTTTCCCCTTTGTTAAACTCTCAGGCCTATATTAAAACTGTGCTACTGGTGTCTCCCTGCCACAAGATTAAAAATAGAGGGCAGAGCAACAGGCCCTGCTTCCTTTTTCCATCGACATGTTTTGGCACTGAAATATTACCCTTTGGGGATAGGAACTTCATCAGAATTACAGGCATCTCACATCAAATAATGTGGAAAAGTGCCAGTTCACAGGGCATGCTATGCAAATGTGTTCTATTTATCATTTTTTCTTCCTAAGGAGTGCAGACAACTTCATTCAGCAGTGGAAAAACGCTATCCTCATAGAACAGGTACACCATGGGCAGAAATAGTGCAAGCTTTCCTCCTTCAGAGAACAAATATATGTTGGGCAGCAGCAGGGCACGCTTTCCCCATCATAGGACATATACAAATCAGGTAGCAGAAGTGCATGTTTTGCTTCCTCACAGAACAGGCATAGCATGACAGTAGCAAAACAAGCTTACCTCTCTCAAAGAAGGCAGTAAGTGCAATCTTCCAATCCCAGCAAAACAGATACAGCAGGGCAGACTAGCTCAAGCATTGGTCAGGAAACATGTACAGTTATGGCATAATTGACATGCAGTTTAGGGACAGATCGCTGGAGTAGATGCTTAATTCACTGGGGGGAATGTAATTTGTGAGTTCAGAGACCATTCTCACTTAGGTGATATTTCATGTCAACATCCTGAAAGTCCCACGTTTTCCACATATTTAGAAGTAGCCAATAAAACACAGGTCATGGTTATTTGCAGCAGCCCAGCCACAGCCTAAGTAAATATACAGTTAACAGCCGCACAGGTGGAAAGCTCTCTGAAGTGGTTTTAAAGGAGCATGCACCAGATGCTGTATAATCCCAATCTTGGTGCTGCACCTGCTCCAAATGGTGAGGACCACCAATGCCTAGTTAGATCGAAGTGACATTAACAGCATAGTCCACTTGCACATAAAAAATGCTTGGCGGTCAAAAATGACAGCAGAATATTAATCTTATCCATAATGAGGTACGGATTACAGTTTTTATTAGGTTTTTGAGATTCTGTGTGATTGTGCTAACTTTTGAAGGAAAGATGTCTCCTTCATATAGCTTCTCATAGCCCCTGCTAGTGGTGAGTTTACCTAGAAGCACCTTCCTCCTTCAGAGGACACGGTTTGAGTGGAGTGCTTCTCTGCTCTCTCTCTCTCGAGTGTCGCATAATTGTCTTATGGCATCCAGGGAAAATCTGCATCACACTGAATTTACAATTCTCAGCTCAGCAGGTCCCATGGAATTTTCGCGTTCAGATAATTTCAGATGTTTGATTTCTTTTGCACTAAACAGTCAAGCCACTTATTGCTTCTCAAATGAATCATGTTGTACCTTCGCTTTATTGTGAAGCTCTGCATAAAACTTTCCTCGGAATATGCTGTTTCAGCATTTGCGTCTAAACCAGTGGCGTAGCTAGACCCACTGCCACCCGGGCCGCCCCAAACTTTGGCACCCGGTGCAGGTAAGAGCGGTGGGGGAGTTGGGGGGAGGGGTGGGGGCAGCACACAACTTGTTCCGAGGGGGGAGGGCGGCGGAACTGCTCACCTCCCCCACCCTCAAAAAGAGTGCTGCCTATGATGTTCCCCCCCACCACCTTAGCTAAGCCACTGCTCTAAACAATGTACACATTGCAGTTTAGAGCTCCCTCAAAAAATAATGTTTTACAAAAACCAATGCAAAATATCCATTGCAAAGCCACAGAGCTGGTAGGAGATGCCAGGCCTATGGCTTGTCTGCGGGATGGGTACTGAGAATTTATTGGACTCCGGATCATTGCCCATTGAAGAGCACCCGTGTGAGGGAAGTGTGTCCATGGTCTTGAAAGGCTAATGGTGAGGCGGGTTTAGCATAGAGCAGCCCCCTGGTATGCCGAGCAGAGGGTGGTGTGTTGAGGACATTGGGCAACTCTCTGCATGCTGGAGTGAAGCTCTTAAGGGCTGAAAGGGTTCTTTTTTTGTAGGCATTTCGAATCACACAGTGACTCCTCTTTCGTTAGAAGAGTGAGAAATATTACTTTTTTTGGCACGACCCTTCCACTTTGAACGTTTATATTGCTAACTGGTAGGATAATAGATGCCAATTGCCACGTCACACCTTTGCGCAGAACATGATTCTTAATTGACATGTTTGCATTCCTGGATTTATAGTTTAACCTTCCTGGGTACAGACAGTCGCTTAATCCAGCATGTACTCTGCTTTTGATGTAAACGTGACTGTGTGGAGGTATCAGTGGCAAGGGACATGGCCTGGTTGGTAGCTGGGATCACACTGAGGAGCCACTCACCCACCTGTGAGAAGCAGGCAGGCCTCTTGCTTGAAACCTCAGGCCTTGCTGCCAGCCAAGGAGGCCATTGTTGGCGCGCGGGCTCTGGAGATGCCAGGAGCTGCCTCTCGAGACTGCAGCCATGGAAGTCTCGCGCAGGAATGCGCTGAGCCGCGCCTTCCCTTGTGCCTCGGAACAATGGCCGCCGCGGCGCATACCTTCCCGCTTTGAACTTGGTCAGATCTCGCTGTAGGAGAGGGCCTGGGAGCCACAAAGGCTTCTCTGTTTTGACTCGTGACCCCCTGCTCGGAAGGGACCCACAAGCCTCTCCTCCCCTCCCCACACCACCCAGGGCTGGACAGGCTCGGGGGCTGCGGAGCAGTGCTGAAGCTTGTGCAAGCTCACTGCTGCCAAAACTGGTCTTACAAAAACGTACGTGGTGGCGTTACCCAGACTTTGTTTCACAAAGGCGGTTTTCCCCAGTGGAAGGGGAAAGACATTCTGCACACACACACCTCAAATTTCTCTTTTCTGTTTTAATATTCTAGATGAATATAATGAACTAGTCTTGGGAGTCATTTTCTGTGAGATGATTGACTCCTTCAGTAGCAGCAACCAAAGTCCGAATGGAAACCATAAGCTCCTAAAAATGTATATTTTGGATTTTCTCTCGAATCTTTATTTCCCTTTGCTAGGGGACTGGAGTGAATGGACTCCTGAGTTCCTTTGGAGGCGATGTATAAAGATTCCCCTTTCAAGTGTGAAGTCCAGCTTTGTGAGGGTCACTCCAAAAGTCTGCTTGAAGTATAACCCCCTGGGCTCACACATTGTGCCAGGAGTGGTGACGTGACCCTTGGATCCCTTACCTGGCAGTGCTGGGTTGGGGTGGGCGTGAGGTACCTTCCCTACAACCATACAGTGCTCCCAGCCTTCACTTTGCCCCTCTGTCTTCATGGCATGTTCAGCCACGCATGGTGAGGGGCTGGCAGCGAGACCTCACCCTTGGTCGTTTCAGTTCTCCATGTTTACTGGAGATGAGATAGACTTCCTGGGTTATCTGTCAGCCATTGGTGCCATACACAAACCTTGCAATGGTCACTCCGCATAGGGTTAGCATGGACTTGAGCATGGCACACAAGTTATGTAATGCTTTATTTGTCAACGGTAGCTTGCCCCTCGCCGCTTCTTGCATTGTAGTTGTGTCATTCTGTAAGTTGTCCCAGGTAGCAGAATCGCGAGAGGCTGGGTGCTGGGCACTTTTTAACTCTAACATATTCTTCTTTAGAGCATACCTGAATCACACCAATAATCTCCTTGGATATGTCAACGGTGATCGAATGGGACTCTTTAGTTCACTTTAAGATAATGAAAGCGCTATGTGTGAAGCGCCCCTTGGGACCTAATCAGAGTGACCCTTGCCACAGGATTATGATCCTATTGGGCAATGTCCAGATTATTGGTTAAACAAATTATTCAGGCGAAACAGCACCTTGCTCTAATCTGGCAAGAGGTCATTGTTTTGTGATGCCTGTGCTGGTACAGAGGGACCTTTGTGGGAATTTTTAGATGGTTTAACACAGGTTTTTGACCGTCACAGGACGGGAAAGCCCAGCATCTGTTCTGATGACCAGTTGCAGGCAGGACAGGCTCTTCGTGATAGTGGTGGGTCTTTCTATCTTGGTTTGCTTTAGAGATGGCAGCAGATGACCTTGAAGATTGGATTTGTCTAAGGTGTGGGTGATTTTGGATCTTTTCCATCATTGGGCTGGTAATGTAGTATGGATCAGGCCATACTGTGAAACCGGACGTCAGTCCTTACAACAATGGCTACAGCTAGATGGACCATTGAACAGATGAAGCTGATGAGCCTTTCGCATTCCTACAGATTAATGCATCATCCTGTATAGTGCTCCCACGAGTCTCCGACTCCGTGTCTGCTGCTTGAAAAATACTCTAACCAGTGTAGTGATGTGTGTTTCTAGTCAGCTTGCCTTGCCTGTTCATACAGTGACAATTGGTGGCCAGTGGTGTCAAAGCGAAGAGGACCGCAAGCATGTGGGCCACCTCATTGCCCTGTATCCTGCCACCAGATATCCTTTCACAATAATTCTCTTTCTTTGAGGCTTATTCTCTTAGATTTTGTCCCCTAGTCTCTCACCCTTGCTATTTTGCTCATTGTCTCCCTTTTCACGCACATTTTACTTTCTTGCGCCCTTTCTCTCCTGATATGGAATTCAGTGCTCATCGTTAGTCCCACCACTTCATGATCTACATCTGAGTGCTTGCTCCCTTTACGTAGAGATGCTACTTACAGTGAAAGTTCACGAGTCAATGGTTTGAGTGAAGGGATTGGGTATTGAATGAGGAATAACCAGTCCCCTTGGTGTTTGACGCTGAGCCACTCGTGTGTACTCTTCCCCACGGGCTCTCCCGCAGCTGGGATATCTTTGTGGGTGTCACTCTGCAGCCCAGCCGCCATGAAGTCCTAGCTGTAGTAAGCCCCTGGCGGAGACCTCCGCTCCGCCTGCGGAGTGTGCGGAGATTTGCCTCTCCGCATTCCGCGGAGAAGGCAATCTCCGCACACCCGGAGCGAGTAGGCTAGCCCTCGCTCCACCCCCACTATATTAACAAGTAATTCTACATAACTTGAAAGTAAATTAAGACCACTTACTTTAGCTGCAGCGTCCCGGGCGCCTCTCCTCGTCTCGCCGTCTGGGTAATCCTTGAGAAAACTGCGCATGCGCGCGCGCGCTCAGCATTTCTCCGCAACAAATGCGCGGGCTCGCGCGCATATGCAGTTTGCTCAAGGATTACCCAGACGGCCAGGAAGAGGAGGAGGGAAGCCCGGGGATGCCGCAATACAGGTAAGTGGTTTTAATTTACTTTTAAGTAATCAAATTACTTGTTAATATAGGGGGGGGTGGAGGCGGGTGGCGTAGCGGAGCGGAGTTCCATGGAGTTTGTTCGCAACTCCGTGGACCTCCGCGTAGCCCCGCTACGCCCACTACGCCCAGGCTGTAGGCAGCTTGTACAACTGGTGCTGTACACAACATGGGCAGTTGTGACTGATAGTTGGAGATGTATGTCTGTCTGCTTTTTGGGGGCTGTTTTCTGGTCCTCATTAAAAAGCTATCATCTGCTGGATTCACTTTGCACGCTTGTCCAGGGTGAGTTTTCCTTCACACGTTTGGTGCAAATTCATCCCTAGAGGGCTACAGACACCTGCTGGATGCAACATGTTTCCTCCTCAGACTCCCCCAGGGGCTGAGCTTAACACCAGCCGAAGCAGCGAACATCTGGATTGAATAAATGCCATGCGGTTCAGTTCAGCCGCTGTGCCTGGTGAAAGTGGGGCGGAGGGGGTGCCACGCTGATGCGTGCAGGAGATGCATGTTGGCGATTTTGGGGCCCCAGGCCAAGGCTTATTTGGGGGCCCCTTTAGGTTACACAGTTGATCTTTAGTACCCATTTCCTGCTGATTCAAGCCTGCATGATGCCAAAAAATAATAGAAAAACCGGTTACATTTTATCAGGAACATAGAAAACAGTGAAATGATTCTCGCTCCGGACCGCAAAAATCCTTCAGTTTACACTGGGTAGAGACACTGAAGTCAAATATAGAATGGATCATTTCTCTGCCTAGTATTTCTGTACGCCGATTTAACATGTTTCAGAAGGCTGCTTAATCCATACTGATCATTGCCTTACCAGCCCCACGGTTGAGGCCATCTCTTGTCCCAGGACAGCATGGTTTGGTGAGAACATACAGAGGGGCTGTGGTCCAGAGTCAGCTGTGGGAGAAGATGGCAAACAGCTGGCGTTGACTTTGAGTTTTTTGCATAGCTTGCTAACACGCAAGCCAAGAATCTCTTCTCTACTCTACTGTTTTTGGCAGCACTCTGAACCATAACAGCTTTAAACTGGCAGCAAGAAAGCAGATAAACTACCAAAAGAATGCCATATAAAAATACAGGAATGAATATAACTGATTAGACATTCACTGTTTAACAGGACATAGGGTTCTGGTTAAGGAGCGTACCAGCCCGCTCTACTCTTTATAATTGGGCCACTACCTTCAAATTAAAAAGATGTGAGGGGGTAAGGGGTTTTTGCCTGCACCCCTCTGCAGGTGTGCTCGGACCAGTGGCACCAAATGCTCAGTCTTCTAATTTAAATGTATTAGTAGCAACCAGAGACGTGTTGAGGCGCTGGCAAAAAGGGCAATTGCCCCGGGCCCCCACCTTGCAAGATGCCCTTGGTACATCAAGTCCTTCTCCCTCTCTATCTTACCTTTGTTAGTTTATTTTTAATTTTTAATCAGCACCCCTCTACCTCTACTTCTGACGCTCTCTCATATATATATATTTATATAATGCAGACTTGAATTAGCAGATAATAGGCAATAAAATTCAAAACTGTTCCGAACAGGTGTCCCCAAAATCAGTCTAGCCTGAGGCCCCAAAAATTTGTAAGATGACACTGGTAGCTACAAAAAAAACTATGGGTTAACCCAAAAAATCCCATGTTTTTAAATTGTTAATGAGACTTCCTTTTATTCTCCTTCTAATTTGGACTAAAACACTCAGTCTGGTCTGGAACCCTGGTAAGAAGACTCTTCATTACTATGCGTATTAACGATTTTTCCACCAGCCTTAGGTCCAGCGGAGATTGATGCCCCATACGGGCATCCTTCTGCCTCCATATCTAGTTATATTTCACTTGGGAGTTAATGACATGCGCAATGGGGCGATCTATATATTCTTCCTGCGACTTGGTGCCCCAAGCTGGAAGTTACAGTAGCCGAAGCCATGGATGTCAACCCATGTTTGTGTGGTGGAATTGGTGGGCATATCCTGCGCCAAGTTGTCCTGTTGTGGGAAGCAGTGCGCTTTATAAAACTTCATATTATTTTAGGTCATAGAGGACTTGACCACAATGTTGTAGACCTGCAAGAGGTTGTTGGAGGTTATGATTTGGGGGTGGGAGGGCATGTAGGGAAAAGTCCCTTGTATTAGGGTGGCTTGGTGCCTGACCTGTGACAATGGGTAGGGTTCTGGGTCTGACTTGTAGCAATGAGAGGCTCATAGACCTGACATGTATGCGACACAGGTCAGGTCTGGAACCAGTAGGGTTCTGGATCTGAACTGCGGCAACAGGTAGGGTTCTGGGACTGAACTGTATCACTGAGAGGGACATGGGCCGGACCTGTAGCAATGGTAGATTTCTGGATCTGACCTGTGGCAATGGGAGGGTTCTGGACATGACTAGTAGCAATGGTAGGGTTCTGGACCTGGAAAGTAGCAGTGGTAGGCTTCTCGATCTGCCTGTAGCCATGGTAAGGTTCTACACAATTTAGTGCAATGGCATGGTAATATTTTTGTCTCAACTTTGACCGTACATTCTACTAATAAGTGGTTATGGCATAGTATTTTCAGGTCTGCAATCTTCACGGGCCTCTGTGGAACACTCTCCTTGGCTTGGAAGAATCCTTCGGCCCCTGATGTGGAATAAACTCTGAGTTTGCGAGTGGGAGGAGGAAAGTAATGTTTACAATGGTGTAAACTTTATTATACAGCAGCACCCTTTTGTAACAACCACGACATGCGCACCAATAGCAACATCATGCAAATGCGTTTGTATCCTATACACTTGTACAATTATTATAACCTTGTTGGAATATGGCCCTGTTTTATACATTTTGACCTGCTGGGATTTAAACCTGTATCTTCCCACCACCACCTTCGTAAGAAAACCTACACATCACACCTGAAGTTAACCCATCCATCGGCTTTATAACAGAACCACTCATCCCTTCACAACGCCTGCCTAAACAACGTGGTCTCAACCACGACCACGCATTTACCACGCATGGCTTTACCACGCATGGCTTTACCACGCATGGCTTTACCACGCATGACTTTAGCACGCATGCCTTTAGCACGCATGCCTTTAGCACGCATGCCTTTACAACAAAATTTGTTGTAAAGGCATGATTGGTAAAGCCATATGTGAGGTAAAGATCACACCCCAGCCCCCCTGCCCTGAGCGCCTAAAACCCAGCCCTGCAATCCTCCCAGCCCTAAAAACTATCCCGACCCCCCCACCCCTGATCCCTAAAACCTGGCCCCAGCCCAAAAAACGACCCTGACCCTAGCCCCCTGCCCTGAGCCCTAAAACTGGCTTCCAGCCATGAAAACTGCCCCTTTCCCCACCTCCTTGAGCACTAAAACCTGGCCCCCAAACAGAAAAATTACCCTGACCCTGCCCCCCCAACCCCATTCCGAGCCCTAAAACCCGGCCCCAGCCCTACTTGCCAAGCTGTGTCCCGGTCCTTCCTATACCCGATCCTTCCTGTTCCTCTCCTGGCCCATCCGCTCTACAACTAGAGCGCTGACTGCCTTAACCACACATATGCGTGTTTAAGGCAGCATGGTTCCACCTGCGTTGAACTGCATGCAAGGTGTAGCCCGTGTTGTTAATGCAGTTTCTCCCATCCAGCTTGTGCACCACAAGCCGGTGGTGCTGGTACGACTTTCTGACTTATAAGCCCTCCATAAGTTTCATTCATGCGTCGTATCTTTTGCCATTAATGTTTTTTGCCCATGGCGCTAAATGTATTTGAAGTTTGTTATGTTCATAGCGCTTTGCACCACCATCAGATCGCCTCATGGCACTTAGTGGAGGCGGCCAGATAGAAACGAAAGAGGAACCAGAAGAGAGGGCGAGGAGGAGGGGCAGTTTGGAGGAAATGGATGTGAAAAGCTAAAAGCCTTGTGAATCGCACTAGTATCTCTCTGAAAAGGACCGATGTGCTTTTTAAGTTTTTACACCCTAAAGTTCTAAACTTTTTGTCGCACACCCATCGTGAGAGTGTGCTGTGCGTAAGACCGCCCACAACTGCTCATTTGGTGTGATTAGGCACTTGCGTGCATGATCTAATGCCTCCTAAACAGCCTCCACCAGGTGCCTGAGCCTGTAGCTCTTCTTTGTTCCCCTGCTGGCAGCTCCCATGTCTGCCCTGACGCAGCTCCCGTGTGTGCCCCGAAGCAGCTCCCGTGTGTGCCCTGACGTAGCTCCCGTGTGTGCCCTGACGTAGCTCCCGTGTGTGCCCTGACGTAGCTCCCGTGTGTGCCCTGACGTAGCTCCCGTGTATGCCCTGACGTAGCTCCCGTGTGTGCCTTGACGTAGCTCCCGTGTGTGCCCTGAAGCAGCTCCCGCGTGTGCCTGAAGCTGCTCCTGTGTCCCCTGTTGCAGCTCCTGCATACCTTGAACCAGCTCATGTGTGTCCCCTGCCGGCAGCTCCTACGTACTTGCCAATAGGAACACATTGTTATATGTACTATCTGCGTACTTTGAAGCAGTTCATGTGTGTGCCCTGCTGGCAGCTCCTGTGTACCTTGAAGCAGCCCATGTGTGTCCCCTGCCGGAAGCTCCTGTGTACCTTGAAGCAGCCCATGTGTCTCCCCTGAGGCAGCTCCTGCGTACCTTGAAGCAGCTCATGTGTGTCCCCTGCGGCAGCTCCTGCGTACCTTGAAGCAGCCCATGTGTGTCCCCCTGCGGCAGCTCCTGCGTACCTTGAAGCAGCTCGTGTGTCCCCTGCGGCAGCTCCTGCGTACCTTGAAGCAGCTCATGTGTGTTCCCTGCGGCAGCTCCTGTGTACCTTGAAGCAGCTCATGTGTGTCACCTGCGGCAGCAGCTCATGTGTGTCCCCTGCGGCAGCTCCTGCGTACCTTGAAGCAGCTCATGTGTATCCCCTGCTGGCAGCTCCTGTGTACCTTGAAGCAGCTCATGTGTGTCCCCTGCGGCAGCTCCTGTGTACCTTGAAGCAGTTCATGTGTGTCCCCTGCGGCAGCTCCTGTGTACCTTGAAGCAGCTCATGTGTGTCCCCTGCGGCAGCTCCTGTGTACCTTGAAGCAGTTCATGTGTGTCCCCTGCGGCAGCTCCTGTGTACCTTGAAGCAGCTCCCGTGTGCCCCCTGCCGGCAGCTCCTGTGTACCCTGAAGCAGTTTGTGTGTCCCCTGCGGCAGCTCCTGTGTACCGTGAAGCAGCTCATGTGTCCCCCCTGCGGCAGCTCCTGTGTACCTTGAAGCAGCCCATGTGTCCTCTGCAGCAGCCCCTGTGTACCTTGAAGCAGTTTGTGTGTCCCCTGCGGCAGCTCCTGCGTACCTTGAAGCAGCTCATGTGTGTCCCTGCGGCAGCTCCTGCGCACCGTGAAGCAGCTCATGTGTCTCTCGCCGGCAGCTCCTTGGCACCTTGAAGCAGCTCTATGTGTGTGCCCCTGCGGCAGCTCCTGTGTACCTTGAAGCAGCTCATGTGTGTCCCCTGCGGCAGCTCCTGTGTACCTTGAAGCAGTTCATGTGTGTCCCTGCCGGCAGCTCCTGTGTACCCTGAAGCAGTTTTTATGTTCCCTGCAGCAGCTCCTGTGTACCGTGAAGCAGCTCGTGTCCCCCCTGCGGCAGCTCCTGTGTACCTTGAAGCAGCCCATGTGTCCTCTGCGGCAGCTCCTGCGTACCTTGAAGCAGCTCATGTGTGTCCCCTGTGGCAGCAGCCCATGTGTGTCCCCTGCGGCAGCTCCTGCGTACCCTGAAGCAGCCCATGTGTCTCCCCTGTGGCAGCTCCTGCGTACCTTGAAGCAGCTCATGTGTGTCCCCTGCGGCAGCTCCTGCGTACCTTGAAGCAGCCCATGTGTGTCCTCTGCGGCAGCTCCCAGCGTACTTGGAAGCAGCCTCGTGTGTCCCTGCGGCAGCTCCTGCGCACTCTTGAAGCAGCTCATGCTGTTCCTGCGGCAGCTCCTGTGTACCTTGAAGCAGCTCATGTGTGTCACCTGCGGCAGCAGCTCATGTGGTGTCCCCTGCGGCAGCTCCTGCGTACCTTGGAAGCAGCTCATGTGTATCCCTGCTGGCAGCTCCTGTGTACCTTGAAGCAGCTCATGTGTGTCCTCTGCGGCAGCTCCTGTGTACCTTGAAGCAGTTCATGTGTCCCCTGCGGCAGCTCCTGTGTACCTTGAAGCAGCTCATGTGTGTCCCTGCGGCAGCCCTGTTACCTTGAAGCAGTTCATGTGTCTCCTGCGGCAGCTCCTGTGTACCTTGAAGCAGCTCCCGTGTGCCTCCTGCCGGCAGCTCCTGTGTACCCTGAAGCAGTTTGTGTGTCCCCTGCGGCAGCTCCTGTGTACCGTGAAGCAGCTCATGTGTCCCCCCTGCGGCAGCTCCTGTGTACCTTGAAGCAGCCCATGTGTCCTCTGCAGCAGCTCCTGTGTACCTTGAAGCAGTTTGTGTGTCCCCTGCGGCAGCTCCTGCGTACCTTGAAGCAGCTCATGTGTGTCCCCTGCGGCAGCTCCTGCGTACCGTGAAGCAGCTCATGTGTGTCCCTGCCGGCAGCTCCTTGGTACCTTGAAGCAGCTCATGTGTGTCCCCTGCGGCAGCTCCTGTGTACCTTGAAGCAGCTCATGTGTGTCCCCTGCGGCAGCTCCTGTGTACCTTGAAGCAGTTCATGTGTGTCCCTGCCGGCAGCTCCTGTGTACCCTGAAGCAGTTTTATGTTCCCTGCAGCAGCTCCTGTGTACCGTGGAAGCAGCTCGTGTCCCCTGCGGCAGCTCCTGTGTACCTTGAAGCAGCCCATGTGTCCTCTGCGGCAGCTCCTGCGTACCTTGAAGCAGCTCATGTGTGTCCCCTGTGGCAGCAGCCCATGTGTGTCCCCTGCGGCAGCTCCTGCGTACCCTGAAGCAGCTCATGTGTGTCCCCTGTGGCAGCTCCTGCGTACCTTGAAGCAGCTCATGTGTGTCCCCTGCGGCAGCTCCTGCGTACCTTGAAGCAGCTGATGTGTGTTCCTTGCGGCAGCTCCTGTGTACCTTGAAGCAGCTCATGTGTGTCCCTGCCGGCAGCTCCTGTGTACCTTGAAGCAGTTCATGTGTGTCCCCTGCGGCAGCTCCTGCGTACCATGAAGCAGCTCATGTATGGCCCCTGCGGCAGCTCCTGCGTACCTTGAAGCAGCTCATGTGTGTCCCTGCCGGCAGCTCCTGTGTACCTTGAAGCAGTTCATGTGTGTCCCCTGCGGCAGCTCCTGCGTACCTTGACGCAGTTCATGTGTGTCCCCTGCGGCAGCTCCTGCGTACCTTTACGCAGTTCATGTGTGTCCCCTGCGGCAGCTCCTGTGTACCTTGAAGCAGTTCATGTGTGTCCCTGCCGGCAGCTCCTGTGTACCCTGAAGCAGTTTTTTTGTTCCCTGCAGCAGCTCCTGTGTACCTTGAAGCAGCTCATGTGTGTTCCTTGCGGCAGCTCCTGTGTACCTTGAAGCAGCTCATGTGTGTCCCTGCCGGCAGCTCCTGTGTACCTTGAAGCAGTTCATGTGTGTCCTCTGCGGCAGCTCCTGCGTACCATGAAGCAGCTCATGTATGGCCCCTGCGGCAGCTCCTGCGTACCTTGAAGCAGCTCATGTGTGTCCCTGCCGGCAGCTCCTGTGTACCTTGAAGCAGTTCATGTGTGTCCCCTGCGGCAGCTCCTGTGTACCGTGAAGCAGCTAGTGTGTGCCCTGCCGGCAGCTCATGTATGGCTCCTGCGGCAGCTCCTGCGTACCTTGACGCAGTTCATGTGTGTCCTCTGCAGCAGCTCCTGTGTACCTTGAAGCAGCCCATGTGTGTACCCTGCGGTAGCTCATGTGTGCCCCCTGCTGCCAGCTGCCGTGTGAACGCTGTTCAGAGTTGCCACGGTGCTGACAGCTCCACATCTGTGTGACTACGAGAGCCCCCCTTGGCCCTCGGACTCACTGACTCGGGCCCTGTGGAATGTTAACCTGATAAAGACACAGCCGGGCCTTTGTCAGCGCCGAGGCCTATGCTCTTATCAAACATCTGAACACACTTCCTGCAGCCGGCACCGAAGGCCAGATGCGCCCCCAGTGAGTCACTGGTCTGCGGCAGGTGGACCACCCTTAGGGTGACCAGATTTTGAGAAGCAAAAACTGGGACAGGCCAGACATAAAAGCAGGACTAAAGACTTTAGCCTTACTTATGACTGGCCTGTCCCGAATTTTGCCGGAGGTGGGGAGGGATGTTGAGGTGCATGCGTGTGCGTACATAATATGGCCCCACATTTACAAGCTATGCCTACATAACATTAGCTATGGCATCACCTTTGCCCGCACTAGGTCTCCTCTCTGCTGCACCATGTTTGCACCCTGTCTCCTCCTGCACTGCTTGAAACGGACAAATTGCTTAAAGAGCGCACACCTATCACTTCTTCTTTACAGGTTGACGTGACCTTGTCCCAAAAACCGGGACATACATTTAAAGTTAAGAAAACCGTCGGAACACCGGGACAGTACTCGGAAAACCGGGACTGTCCGGGGAAATCCGGGACGTCTGGTAACCCTAACATCCTGCTCTGATGGAGCCGGTGGAAGCCCTTCATACGGGTGGCGGTGGTCAGAGTGAAGGGGCTCTGGGCTGTCAGTCAGCATCAATAAGTGAGAAATGCTGCAGCATCGGTGGCCGCAGCATCGGTGGCTTGTATGTACATCGTAAGCACTTTCTGCAGGGCGGAGAGCATACATCTGTTTCCGCTCCGGGTATCTAGTGGCGGGGGCTCTTAGGGGCTGATTCTTAGATGGTCTTTGGTACAGGTTGTAGTGTGAGACCTGCATCCACCCCAGCACAGGTTACATTTAGTAGTCTAGACCCTGCGTTAATTGTAATTGCATTTATATAGCGCTTACTACCCCTGACAAGACGTTGAGGCGCTTTACGCTGGGCAGGACATTGCTCCAGAACTCAAGGTTAGTGGTTAGTCCAGTGCAATTGTTAATTTATAGGTATCGGAACTATTCTTGTGCGCTCTGCAAACCATTCCAATGCAGCCGTTCCAGTTACTTTGTGATTACATTAATTCGAGTAAAGTGTGATCATAGGTGGGGGGTTATGTTAGTTCATGCACAAGGTTGGTGGGGTTAGTAGATGCGTTTGAATGGAGAAGGTACTATTATGTTGCAGTGGTATGACTTTCAACGAAGGAGAGGTTGTGATCCTTCATTGTGGGCAGTTTTCAGAAGTGCATGTGACTGAGGGGTTTGTGCTCAAAGAGAGGAGGAGGCATGCAAAGGATGAAAGGTAAAGTGAGTGCGCGTGCTCTGAAACGTAGAACCTGCGCATTTGCAGTAAGTTGTCTGCAGTCACGGCTGCTCCCGCGAAGCAGTATTGGGGCAGGGAAGGGAGGGGGAGGAGAAAAAATAAATAAAAAAAGATCACTTACCTGCCGGCCGCCGCCTCTCTACCGTCCTCGCCATCCTCTTCCTGGTTTCTGTTTGAGCAGGAAGCACCTAGGCTCCCCTAAACCAATCACAACGCTAATTGCCGTGCTTCGGTGCTCAGATGGGGAATGGGAGCCTGGGCATGTTTGCAGCCTGGGTGGAAACCATGCAAAGTGCGCATGAATGTTTGGCCAGTCCCAGAGGGCCAGCCAAACATTCATGCGCACTTAGGTGGGTGCCACCACTCCTCCCCCCTGCACTGCCCAACCTAGCCCCGCCCCACAAAACTGCCTCAGCATGGAAAAATAAAATTTTAATAACCGCGCTATAATAATTTTATTTTTCCTATTTTGCTGTGCTGAAAGACAGTGGGGGGACGCTCCTCCGCTAAACGACTCTTCTCCACCTTAGCGGAGGAGCCGCCCCTGGGTCTGAGTGGGTTCCGCACCTGCTGCAGATATGTGCGTGCGGGCTGCAGCTCACAAGTTTGCGTCCCAGCAGCACTGACGCCATGTTTTCGTTCTCCCAAGTGCGATAAAGTGAATACAATTCAGATGCGCAATATTCACAAATATGAAGCGACGCTCGGCTAGTCCGGTTGTAGTAGACATTATGTAAATGAGACTATGTCCCCTAAGAACCGGAGACCTCTTTAGAGTAAAGAGGGGGCGGTTTTAATCCAGCCTCCCTCCCATATATTTCCTATAGCGTGTGGAGCCAGGTTTGTATTGATATGTTGCATGCACCCAGAACTGTCGCTGAGACTGTCTGTAATCTGAGAGCGCATTGAAGCAAAGAAATCCTTGCTCTCTGCGCTACAGCTGCAGCTAGTGCCATGACGTTCTGCTGAGTGTGAGCTGCTGCACTGCAGGCTAGTTAGCCTGCTTCTAACTATCCACGGGTCTGGGGAAGGATCAGTGCATGTTTTCATTTTGAAGGCAGTGGCCAATGGATAAATCTACTGCCACGAGTGAGAACTGGCTACACACTGCCTGGCAGCTCTAAATGTCAGGAGGGCTGGGGCAGGGAGCAGCCCTTCTCATGGTGGTGCTTCTGAACAATATTCAATAAGGGACACCTTTCTTAAATAGGGTGCCGGGGCAGGGAAAAACAATCGGCTAAAGCAAACAAACCCCCATCTTCCCCAACATTTGACTAATACATTAAAGTCATTAAATTATATACGGTTCAGAGGGACCCTTTCTTTACTTTTCTGCTTTAGTCCGGTATTTTGACCGGGTCTGGTGGCTTAGTGAACTAATGTGTCCACTGTAGGGGCCTGTGTTTGACCTCATGGTCACAGGTTCAAATCCAAGCGGGTCCACTCAGCCTTTTATCCTTCTGAGGTCAATAAAATGAGTACCATTGAGTTGGGTAACAATAAACAACTGTTATTCAGCGCCATGATACCCTTCTGGGTGAATGTGCACTTTATACACGTTATGTAATGCTATTTTACCATCTGTGTTTACCTTGCTAATTTTCTGGAGTAGCTAACTAGTGTTTAGATTCGGCAAGCAGGGCATGCCGTTTGTATTTACCTTGCATCCATATAGGAGAGACATACCAGTGTTTTAGAATTGGCTTGTCGCTCGTCTGCGGGAGACTTGCAACCTTTTGACTATGTGGTGCTTAAGAAACTGTTTAGCCGCCGTCTTACTGTCAGGAATAACATGGAAAGCCCAGTATTGCCCTCTACTTTTGCCCGCTTTTGGCGAGTTATGTGTATCAAATACGGGGTAAAGTAAAGTGAGGCAAAGTTAGAGCTTCGGATGATGATACAGAAGCCTCTTTTTAGGCTTGTTGGAGCTAGAGTTGGTTATGGCCTGCGAATAAGATGGAGGAGGTATGACATTCTCTTTTAGAATTATAGATGAATAGGTTTGTTTATTTTACTTATTTTCCCTAGAGGAAGATCCTTCCCAGAAGAGGCAGATCACCTCACATGTTGAGGGTGAATACCAAGACAACTGCCTTAAACGACCTATCGTGACGACAGGTAGTGAGATCATTACCCAAGGTTTTTTTTAGACTTTTTGACTATAGGACAGTATGTGAGGATTAATTTCTTGTTTGTCTAACAGACGTCGGTATGTCACCAATTCTACTGGGGACCTGGAGGACTGATCACGGATGAGAAGAAGGGCGAGCTTGTGAATAACATTGTGAATAAGTCCATCAGTTATTGGTATGCTATAGCAACTGGAAGAGATAAGTGGGGTGCACATGTAATAACCCAGTGGGACATATTAAGTGGTGCTGTTTTCGTCAGGTTTACCCGTTTCCTAGAATAAATTTCTCACTTGGGTTGATGCATGCAATGGAAAAATTCTCACTCGTGCGGTACAGGATCATATTAGGTTTTGGTAAATATAGATTAACGAGGTTCCCTATAACTCAGAAGGGCTCTATATTATGTTTCTGTAGGTCGCTTGGAGACAGTCTGGGGTCCAATGAAAAGTGGCGGTCCTGATGAAGGCGTTCCATGCCGAAACGCGCATAGATAAAATTGTGTAGCCACTAAAAGGAAAGGTCAAATCGATGCAGCCACCAAATGACTGTGATTAATTGATGTAACCACTAAATACTTGCTTCTTGTATTTACTATGAACAAATTACTGTGGCCTGTAAAATAAGAAAGGGGAGCTAATTGTTCCAATACTTGTTAGGTTTATGATTAATGAAACATCAAAGAAAGTAATCATACACTGCGAAATAACAAGGCAATAGTGGCATGGGTGCATTATAGTGACCCTTGCAAATCAATTTAGCGTCTTTGACGGTATTTAAATATGAGAATGTGGCAATGAATAGAAGAGAGAATGTATGTGGAATGACTGACAGGGGATGTGCACGTGTGTTTTTATAATGAGACATTTCTGTTATTCATGTGACCTGCTGTTGGTGAATTTATGGTTATTTATTTGAATTGTGATACAAATTATGGCAATTGCTCAATATAATCATGTTATGGGAAATTAAGTAAAAACAATCAATAAAGCAGAAAAGTAAAGAAAGAGTTCCTCTGAGCCGTATATATTTTGATTACTTTAATGTATTAGTAAATTTTGGGGGAAAGACGGGGTTTGTTTTCTTTAGCTGATGGTGCTTCTGAAGCCAGTCTGGTGGGAAGATGCAAGTGAAACGCTCTCTCTGGTGCCTTTAAATCTCTCCTCTGTTGTAGTTGCAAAGATAATCCATTCACAAATGTTGGTGCGGTCTTCACCCTTGATTGTACAGACCATTTACTCTCAGCAGATCTGCATGTATGGTTTACCGCCATCTTGTGATAGTAAACAAATGTATATATCGATCCAGAGCACTTGGTTAAATACTTGCAGTTATTGATAATATAAAGGTCTATAGAGTGCACTGTTACTCAAAAAGGGCGTCGGGGCAGGCAGGGATTTAATCAGCAGTAACTCGGAGCATTAGGTCAGCGGGAAGAGCCATGTGTTACATTTCTTCCTGGAAAGAGTTAAAGAAGTCATCTGGCTGGTATTGGTGGGCAAGGAATCCCACCATATAAGGGATGAAGAGAAGGATCTCATTAGCCAATGAAAGAACCCGAGAAGTATCGTATGGGACCGCTCTAGATTTGAGATAAGCGGGTCCAGAATCGTGGAAGGTTCTATGAGCTAAGCAAAGTGCTTTAAACACAGACCGCTTGTGAGTGGGGAACCAGTTTAAACTCTTTGAACCAGCAAGAGACTGACTGGTGAGGAGGCAGTTTTAGGCTATGTGAAATAAGCAAGATAGAACCCCAATACCTAGGCCTGAGATTTACACTGATTCTAAAATGGAATCTGTAGGACAGCAGGCATTGTTTTCTCAAGTCAATTACACTTACTGTGGTAATAACAAGGACCTTACCCTCTACACTGTGGTAATAAAGATGTGGATCTGTATTTATTAGTGCACTTGTTCCAAATAACTTGTTATTGAGACTCCTTTTCACCAGATGACATTTGGGGATATAAATGGCACACCAGTCTGATCTGACAGGTGATGCTGGCAGCTTACTTGTGAATATGGGAACTCATGGCCTGTAAGAGCTGGGATGAGGGGTGTGGGTGTTGCCTTTCTTGCATGCTGTTTGTTTCTTAGCCTAGTGTCATAAACCAATACCTGACAGGTTCTCTTGTCTTTTTCTCTTCCATGTGCTTCTTCCTGCCCTTGGATCTGCTCTACAAATAGGTAAGAAAGTCAACATTTCTTTCATTGGTTACCTAATGTGCGAAGTATGCTATGTTCTCTGTGTCTTGTCAGGAATAGGGTAGAACGTAAAGCTAAGGCTTGGGATACATATGGAATCCTCACTAATGATAATTGTCCTCTCCGGAGTGTCTTTCTTTGACGTAAAGATGTTGTTACATCTCCAGCAGCTAGTGAATAGATACAACAGCTAAGGAAGTACACATTGCTGGGATCCAAGCTGGGAGACATTTCACTATGCAGAAAAGACCAAGGTTAACGTGCCTTGGTGCTGCTACCCAAGTGTGAGCGAGGGAGTGCACCTTATATGGGTAGTTGAAGAGCCATAACCAGGACTAGTAGTGGGGCATTTGGCGGGAATCAGATCCTGGTTCACATTCGGCTCTCACTACCATTAGTGCATGACATTGACAATTAACCTTTCTAGTTACATGAATCTTGCATAGAACCGTAGTGCTTACTTACAGTAGGCAACATAAAAATAAAATCCAGGGTACTATTCTTTAATATTTGTTTATGGTGGAAAAATGATTGATGTTCTCCAAATCCGTCTAGATTGTTCACTCATTAATGCAAATTTTACCTCCAAATATGTTTCAAGTCACATTTTTCTCTGCACTGCTGTGGGTCGCGTACCTAGTTGGCATGGAGGAGACTCGTTGATTATCAGAATTAACCAGACACAGTGCTCCACCAACTATGAGGGGCCATGCACTACTACTTTTGAACAAATGGAGTCTGATAGTTTGTGACTTAGGGATGGTTCTAGTTGGAAGAGTTATAGGCCTACCCTCGTGGTAGCAGAGCAGGGCCTCTAGGGGTATAAACAAGTTTTCTGTGAAAAGTCAGCTGCATCTATCGGGACAGACGTGGTTCTTTGTGGATGCTGGCATTGGCTGCTGTGGACAGGGTCAATGGCTATCGGGATAGAAATTGACACCTTAGATTGAAGGGGTTAAACACCTGTGCATAGATTCCTGGATATCTGCTACTGCAGGAATAGTGTTTTTTGGTGTAATGTTGGCACCCCATGGAAGCATTGGATGGGCCTCTGTAGACCGCATCCTGAATCTCTGTAGATGATGGGATGGACCTGATTTGAAAGAACATTGGGTTATCTGTAGCCTCCTTGTACAGAGCCAAGGCCTGTGTGGTAGCAGGCATGGGCCTCCATGGACAGAGTCCTGGGTCTTTATTTTTATGGGTGGAGGGATGTGCCCTTGAGGATAGAGTCCTGGGCCTGTGTAGTTATGGGGATGGTCCTCTGTGGTAATAGGAATCGACATCCCTGAAGGTCAATAGTAAGAAGCAGGAGCTATATTTTTATAGAGTCATAACTATCAACAGTGTAATAGCTGTCTTTTACTCCACAACGTTTGTGCCCAGGCCCATTTTCAATTCTTGCTTTCGGGCCCATGGCACTTCTGTTACATCACTGATTATTTTATACGTCAAAATTTGCTGTGTCTGTGGTACCTTTACACTTGTGTATGAATTATACCATTGTTTTTTATGTACACTAGTGATTTGATTTTAGTTTTGATTTACACCCATACTTTAACTTTATAACAGTAATACATTATGACATGTATGATAATCTTACAGTATGTAATGCTTTTATGCGTGTGTTGTAATATTAGTCGTATTCTGCAATGGGAAGCATTAGATAGGTCTTTTGATATTGATTTTGAACTGGTGTATTCATTCTGTAAGGAAATCCTACCCTTATCTTGTTTCAGTCTTGTAATTTTGCACATGGAGTGATATTACACGTGTGCATTTGCTACACGTGTACTTTTTCACTGCTATGTTATATAGGTGCTCTTATCTAACACATGTTGTCCTTTTACAGTACAAGTTCATCATACCTGTACCTTTATACCCTCACTACTTTATACTGGTGCTTTAACTTTAGGCATCGGTTGTGTTTTTACTCCTGTAAATATCTGCTCTATCTAATACAAGCGTTTTTATTATATATTTTTTTTCATGCTCTTTGATTTTAATAGATTTGTTTCTGTCCGTCAGACCATTAAAAATCATAAAACTGAACAGTTGTATTATAGATTTGTAACTTTTTGTTATATTGCTTGAGTGAAACAAAAGCACGCCGTTTTTATTATTATTTTTTAATACTGTGGTCAAATCCCTCAGGCCCAGAGGATCTGGAAATAAACTTTTCTCCAATAAACTCTGGCTGTATGTGAATTGTTTTGGCTGTTGCTGGTGTAAGACGGAAGGGTGCATCACAGCGGTCCTACTATCGGCATCAATCATGCAGAAACCGGCGATGCCTACAAATTATACCATTGCCCACAAAATGCATTTATAAAATGTTGAGGCAGCTTGAACGTACTCCTTGGCCCCTTATTCCATATTGAGATACATTATGTTATGAATCTGTATATATTAGGTATAAGACAACGTATCGGTGTCAAAAATATAAACCTACTGTTATATCCCATCTACAACATCGCCTACAACTACATTGTAGGAATATTAGTATTTTAACCCATATCGCCTTGGAATGTTTCAAGCTCCATTGAAGGCAATGAACTGGCTCGGGGTCCATAATGACTGTTGCCGCCCTGTGGCTTCAACATTCCAATGTTAGAATTCTGGTTATCCATTTTTAATTTATACTATTTTGCTCCCAGTCGTTGGAATGTCCTAATTTCCCTTTTACCTGCTACAATAGTTTTTAAAGGCCCTCTCTCTCTCTGTCGTCATAAGTCCTTGCCTGCGTTTCAGACCTATAACTTGGGTTTGGTGTCTTTAACAACCGTTATTGCCCTCCGCAGGGATCTATAACATAACCTATAACCCGGTATTTGTAAAGCGCAAACTAATCACCCCTAAGGGTCTCAAAGCCTGGGGTCCCATCCGGGAGATTAAGTGAGCTATTGCCCAGAGTCACATGATCCTGAGCTGATCTGCCGCCGGCGCTGGGGATCGAACCGTGAGCCCCACGCTCCAGAGTCAGCCGGCCTGGCCACTGCGCCACACCTCTCCCACTATAAGCCATCTATTGTACTTGGGTATATTTACTCTGCGATGTAGTGGCTAGGTAGATGTAATGGATGTGATATATTTGTCAAAAGATATAATGCATGTAATATAATTGTCTTAAGACATAATGCATGCTGTATAATGGGGGACCATTGGTAGCTTATTGCAGTGCTGTCTGTCTACAAGTACGTCCATGACCTGCTCTCGAGGATTCAGTCAAAGACCCGATCTTGTTTTCTGATTGAGTTGGATCAGCATTGTGAATGGGGTAAATATGCTGCTTTCGTCTGTGTGGTTGTGTGTGCTTTGTACTGGTTGGTGCTTGGTGTGTGTGCGGCCAGAGGATTTTACCAGTTCGGTCTCCTGGAAGGACTGTTATGTGTATCATCGTTTAAGAAGGGAAACCGCTTATAGGTACAGCCACCCTTTAAACTGGAAACTTAAGAAACCTCATTCGTGTCTCTGTCCTGCACTTTTTGAGCCTTTGAGTTTGGAACAACACCACCAGCTCGCAAAAAATGTTCCACTTTGACTTAGCGTGTACAGCCCGCACCATTCACCCTGCTGCACGAAAAGGGCCTTTCTGTGGGATTATAAACACAGCTGCCAACCCTGCAAGGCAAGCAGAGCATCGTACTTAAACAGAGCTGTCCTGTCAAAGCTTCAGTGAATGAAGTAACCCAGGCCTGCCCCAAGCTCTGGAATTTAAATAGCTGTTGGCAAGCTTCACAAGCAGCTTGCAGTCTGCGGCCCTGGTGTCTGGGGAAGTGGAACCTCGCAGGAAGCTGGCAGCGCTGGGCGGGCGCAGAGTGCATGGGCCAACAGCAGCAGGAAGGTGGCTGAGCAGCGCGTGCAGGCTGCCACCGGCCATAGAGCACTGACTGACTGAAGGTATTTGTAGAGCGCACTAATGCCGAGGCGTCTTGGCGCTAAGTGATATGTAATGCCCATGGCCGACACGTTCAGGGTTGTGAGAAGAGCACACTGGTCTCTACCACTGGCAGCGGGCACGCTGCAGCACTGTGGGATGGAGAGTATTGGCTGTATAAAAGGGGCGGGGCCTAAGAACCCAACGGCACCACTTCATCATGCCTGTTTTTAGGTCTCGCCCTGAAAGCCAGCGCTTCAGCGCTGGCTCTGGGAGAGACATTTTGTAGTGTGGGCTTGCAGAAATGCGACCACAACTTTTGGCTGGCCTAGAGCATGCGAGTACGCGCAGAGTAACGCGCATTCCTCGCATGCTCCAGGCCATCTGCCTTTGATGTCACTTGCTCCTCCCCTCCCCCACCACAGAGCGCTTCTCGGGGCCGCGCGGCCGTGTCACTTTCACGGCCGCGCGTCACTTGCTCTCCCGCTCCTCCCCCACCACAGAGCGCATCTCGCACGGCCGCGCGGCCAATGCTTGTTGTATATTGTTATACGAACTCGTCTTGTAATTACTGTTTTACGGTTTGTAATGAAAACATAATAAAACGTTTTATGAAATTCGTAAAGTGTTTTAACCGTTAAATGTCCACTTTGTGCGGGCATGTGGCTCATGACATCAGATTCACATTTTCCGTGTCCATTGTGAGATGCAGAGACTTTTCCCTTAATGTTTGAGAGTAAACTTGTTCATGTCCGTCTGCACAGCCCCTGCAGCCCAAGGCGGTATTTTAATTCTGCTGCCCCATAGAGTGCCTCTTCTCTCCTCGCGGCACTTTACCCGCCTTGTGGTGCAGAAAGAGGGCCGAGCTGTAGGCCAGAGACTGACTATCCCGTGTTTGCCCAGCCACCTTGCTTTAGTGTCCAGTGTCAGCCAAGAGGGATGGCTTAACGCAAGCTCGGGGATTGATGGGGGATGGGAAGTGTGATTGTTTTGGACATCTGAGCTCCACTTAATAAGATATTCCAGGTGGCCAGAGAGTAATCCTAAAATAGCCGCTTCTAATTGCTTTAAACTTCAAATTGCTTTAAATGACTCGCCCACTATCCGCGGGTGCTGATTGTTTGCTAAAACAATTTTTGATAAATGACTGAGAGCTATCCGATGTGTCAGAGGGAGCTGCAGGAAGAGGGATTGATTCCGATCTGGAAGTATCGGGGAGCAGCTTCGGCGTTTGGCAGTTTGTGCTCACGTTTTGAGATTTCCCATTTTATTCTTGAAGCGCAGACATCGCCCTACTGGGGGGCTCATGGCGCTTTTTGATCCTGTGTGCTTCTTATTACGGTGCTAATTTATGTTGTACCGATCAGAGACGTAAAGTCTGTGCATGGTATAACGGTATCTTTTACATTGGGGCTTCCAAATTGTAGATGATCCAAAATCTTCCTCATTTTTTGTTGACAGTCTAATGCAATTAAAGAAGCTAATAAAAATACAAGCTTTGGTAAAGCCAATAGGTCTCGCCTATTTGACAGCTGTTTGGTTTGTCAGTGTTTTATCCATATTTTATAGCAGAGCTATATTACTTTCAGCCATGCTGCATACTGCTATTAAACATGGCTAAAACGCACAATACGAAGCCAACCGCACTCTCATAGGTGACACCTATTGACTTTGCCAATGTTTTTGGTTTTGCTGAATGATGCTCCCCTCCTAGCACTGAAAATAAAGAAAGGACAATTGTGACTGATTTGAACTCAGAAACAGCAGTCAGACATTCGATGAAAAAGTATGTAGAATTATCAGCCTACATCGTAATGTGCCAAAATTAATGCTTAAATAACATTTACCACAATCTGGACCAGTCTAGATGTGAGCTGAAACCAAATCCAAACATCTCCTTCCCTATAATATAACGGGCCCTGCCACGTGCACATAATATTAATGGGATCCTTACTATCAGTTTGGTATCGTTCAGACCAGGACTCTTTTCTGTCATCTATCTCCTCATGCGTTACAAAAGCACACAGCTAACATTTTATGGGATTTATTGCTATAAATGAAAGTTAAAGGATGGTAACGGAGTGTGATCTACAACTTTAAGTATGGAGATTAGGAACCACTCTGCAGCGGGTACATGAATCTACTGGGTTATCTTGGCAGAAAATAGAAAGTTGCAAATCGTGAAAGGCAGTTGTGTTAATGTTGACGTAATGTTTCAGTGATGTTACTGATATATGGGGGATATGGGGCTGGCAGTTGATACAGGGACCGAAATATGGTGCTGATAGTAAAGCCGCAGAGACAGTGATCAAAACAGGAGGCAGTTGCTATATGGAGCACAGAGGGGATGTTTTGCTTAGAGGGTCCACTTGAAACACATATTGCCTGTAGTGGGGCACAATATATAAATCATAGAATTTTTTTATTATGTAAACAACTTTTTATTAGATTTTGCATAAAACAAAATCCAAGCCTGGCATACAGCTTACAGAGGACGAAACCACATTGGCATTATTCCACACATCGATCCGTAGCAGCGTACACATGTCCCATGGGTTACAAAACAAGCATTGGCATAGCCAATAGGTCTCGTCTTTGGGACCTTATAAGTATTTAGTTATGCAGCACAATTTCCTTGGTGCAGCAACATCAACTGTTGCATGGCTAAACACTTATAAGGTCCCAAAGGCGAGACCTATTGGCTATGCCAATGCTTGTTAATGTGTGCTCTGGTGCTTGGCTTTTCCGTCCGCCTCTTCTAAACGCGCGGCCACTACTATGTGAATGCAAAGTGAGACTGTAGAATGGACCCTTACCCCAGTCTCGCTTCTCTGGTTTACACCCTGTCCTTCCTTTACCTGCCCCATCCAGGGTCGGATTGGGATTAAAAATCGGCCCGGGCACACTAAAAAAAAAAGTGGCCCACATTTGCATATTGCCTTAACGCAAAACACTGCTTCGGTGAAATTTTAATAAAAAAAAGGGGGGGGGGAGGAGGTTTAAAAAAATACACGGATTAGTTTACACTGGTGAAACACACCTGAAAACAAGTGAGACCACTTCTGCTCAGGTCCCCTGCCCCCGCTCAATATGCATATATTAATTGGCCGGCCCAGCGAGAGAAAGGGAGTGACACCTCTGTGGTCGATAAAAGGGAGTGATACCTCCGCCCATCTACCTCTAGAAAGGCCACTCAGGCACCAACTGGTCCGCTGGCGGCATCGAACAACGCAGAAACCCCCCAAAGCGGCCCCCCAGGCTGCTCAAAAAAGCAGCCCACAGCTGGAATTCGGATACCGGCCCCTCGGGCATTGCCCGAGTGCACGCATTACCAATCCGACCCTGGCCCCATCTCCTCCCTTCTCGTGTTCACAAAGTGTGCCCTCTACACCTGCCCCTACTCCTCACCTGTCATGTTCACACTGTGTCCTTCCTTCCCCCACTCCTCACCTCTCATGTTCACAAAGTGTGCTTCCTATATCTGCCCCTACTCCTCACCTGTCATGTTCACACTGTGTCCTTCCTTCCCCCACTCCTCACCTCTCATGTTCACAAAGTGTCCTTCCTTTATCTGCCCCTACTCCTCACCTTTCTTGTTCACACTGTGTCCTTCCTTTACCTGCCCCTACTCCTCACCTTTCTTGTTCACACTGTGTCCTTCCTTTACCTGCCCCTACTCCTCACCTCTGGTGTTCACAATGTGTCCTTGCCCCTACTCCTGCCCACCTCTCGTGTTCACACTGTGTCCTTCCTTTCCCCACTCCTCACCTCTCATGTTCACAAAGTGTGCTTCCTATATCTGCCCCTACTCCTCACCTGTCATGTTCACACTGTGTCCTTCCTTTACCTGCCCCTACTCCTCACCTCTGGTGTTCACAATGTGTCCTTGCCCCTACTCCTCCCCACCTCTCGTGTTCACACTGTGTCCTTCCTTTCCCTACCCCTCACCTCTCATGTTCACACTGTGTCCTTCCTTTCCCTACCCCTCACCTCTCATGTTCACACTGTGTCCTTCCTTTACCTGCCCCTACTCCTCACCTCTTGTTCACACTGTGTCCTTCCTTTACCTGCCCCTACTCCTCACCTCTCATGTTCACAAAGTGTCCTTCCTATACCTGCCCCTACTCCTCACCTCATGTTCACAAAGTGTCCTTCCTATACCTGCCCCTACTCCTCACCTCTAATGTTCACAAAGTGTCCTTCCTATACCTGCCCCTACTCCTCACCTCTCTTGTTCACACTGTGTCCTTCCTTTACCTGCCCCTACTCCTCACCTCTTGTTCACACTGTGTCCTTCCTTTTCCTGCCCCTATTCCTTACCTCTCATGTTCACAAAGTGTGATTCCTTTACCTGCCACAGCTAACAATAATAGGGACAGTATGGAAATGCACACAGGTACAATCCCAAAATCATCAAAGTGAGCTGTCGATATAGAGAATCTTGTGGTGAGCTCAGAGAACTCACTGGCCTCTTACTTTACTACGGAGATTGCCTTTAAAAGATGAAACCCTCGCCCACCAGTAAGATGGCATGCTTCATCATAGGGCTCCGCCTCTCGCCCATAGGCATCGGCTACAATACTGATGATCCACAGGGGAGCTCTTGGAGTAGTCACTGTGGAGTCATGTGATGAGAAGGAAGTGTGGCGAAGGCTAAAAAAGGAAAGTGGTCCCTCTTATTAATAAATACAGAGTTGAAAAGAAACTATATTAAAAATACCTCTGATGTGGACTCCATCTCTATTCCTGCCCCCGATGGGCATAGTTAAAAGTGAAAGAGGGATAATTCAACCCTTTGATTGTTCGACATGTTTCGGCTCAACTAAGGCCTGTTTAATAGAGTGCAAGCTGGCTTTCACCCTGCAGGGAACAGTTTGTTAGAGACGGGACCAACATCGTGAAAGTTGGCCAAATGCCTGTTATCCCTTGAGCAGAGGGGTCCACATAGCACCAGACATTGGAACTCTACTTATCGAGAACCGTGTTTAAGATAACGCTTCCGTCTTCTGAATAAGTAAGGGTCAAAATAGTCCAGTAAGAGAGCCTTTTTACAGACTAACAGCATACATGTTATGGTATTCGAAAAGCCCACATGCACCCTATTAATTTACTTTTCTCCATCAAATGTAAAATGCAAGATCACAGGAATAAAAGAAAACTGAGAAGCACAAATGCTTAAGCCAATGTTTTTGAGCATGGCAATTCCTTTGAGTACCTTCCATTCCACAGGGGAGCCGAGCTTGCTGCCCCTTGGCATTCAAGCCACATCCCATCCGTGAGGCTGGCACATTGTCTGTTATTGTTTATGCTTCCGAGCAGATGGAGGCCTGGCATTGAAACTTGGGATCGACTGCTTGTCCCCTATTGTAGTAGAATAAAGGAGCAAAAACACTGTTGGAATGGAATGCTTCCCTGAGGACTTCCCGTGGTTAAAGCGCATCAGCTCTCATATTTGCACCTGTTACTTTTTTTTACATTGTTGTAACTTAAAATGGCTGCAGTTGTCTAAAGGGTGTTTTTGTATATTGCACGTTCCACCACAACACAGGCATTTCTTGGAGCTATTGACATATAACAGACGTTCATTGTTGCCCACCTTAATGGAACTTATTCTATACCTGGGTATTGTAGCGGTCTAGTCTCCCGCCGCTCCCCAGCCCCGGGCCCTGACCCGGAATGAACCCCACACAATGTATCACCTTCTGGCCAGGCGTGGCCAGAAGGCTTAAATAAACGGGCTGGGGTCGCTCGGGACTTCCCGCCCTCTTGAGTGCCCACCTAACCAGTTGTCTGTGTCAGTTATTCCCCCTGAAGCCAGGGCCCTCACTGCATGAAATAAGGCCACGCTACACTGGCGACGAGGGTGGGTCTGCTGCCTGCAGCCGCCAAGCTCCCGCGCCTGACCGCCGAACACCCGGAGTGACGAGGGAGCCCTGCAAAGAGACGCGTCGGCGCCCACTGGCCTGTTTGCACGCCCGGCAGACTCCGCTCCAGATCGGAGATCCAGCGACGTCACCGGCCAGTGACGCCAGGTACAGCGCCCCGCTGCCTGCATCCTCTGCGGCGACGCGCGTGTGCTCCCGGTGCGGCCTCCGGTCGAGCCCGCGTTGCCGATGCGCGCATGCGCAGTCGGCGCTTAGCACCCGGCAGCTCCCTGTGGTGCAGTACCTCTCCCGGCCACCAGGGACAAAGAGAGGTGAAGCTATACAGCTCCCTGTGTAAGGCTGCACTAGGAGAACGTGACCGGTGCAGCTTGTGCCTCGTGGGACTCCTACCTGCCCTGACTCCCAGCACGCTGAGGGACAACACCAAAGCACAGCTAACTGGTCCATCACCGCCCGGAGCAGACCCCTCCAGCGCAGCAGCTCCAGCCACACTCACACGACCAGAGTGTCACCGGGTCTCGCCCAGCCATGTCTGATCCTGCCATAGCAGCAGCCCAGCAGCCTGCACCCCCGGCCGCGCCTCCAGCACACCTACACTCTCAGATCAACGCGCTTCCCCCGTTCAGCGAGCTCATCGATCCTGCCACGGCGTCACCGAGGTGGAACGTGTGGATTAGCAGCTTAAATAACTATTTCATCGCCACGAGGGAGACGGACGGTGCGGTGAAAAGGTCATTGCTACTACACTTCGCCGGGGACGAAATATACAAGCTTTTTGCGCACTTGCCCAATACGGGTGCACCCACAGATTACGAGTCGGCGGTTAGGGCGCTGAATGCACACTTCGACCCTCAACTCAACCCCGACTACGAGCGTTTCAAATTGCGACAGGCCCGTCAGAGGGAAGGGGAATCCATGGACGCTTTCCACGCACGCCTCCGGGAACTCGCCAGCACGTGCACGGAGGATGACCAGACCAAGGAAGTAAGGGCACAAGTCATCCAAGGGTGCCGCAACAAGACCCTACGGACCCTCATCCTCCGACAACCACGGATCACCTTAGAGGATATCCTCTTCCTGGCACGGTCCCATGACCTGTCGGAAGCCAGAGCCACAGTCATGGAAGCCGCGCTCACCCACCCAGCTGAACAAGCAGTGTCGATCAAGACAGAGCGTGTCGACGCGGCCCGCACGTCGGCGCGCGGGAATCGAGGACGTTGGCCCACCAGAAGTTCGCGCCGACCACAGTGTGGGTATTGTGGCAAGGAGGAACACCCCCCGGAGGAATGCCCAGCGAAAGGCAAGACATGCTCCAAGTGCGGCATCGCAAATCACTTCTCGAGCGTATGCCGGGGCGGAGGACGATACAAGGGACCTCCCGGGCGCAGGCCGCCCGCCAGAGCAGTGAGGCAGCTCGCGCTAGATGAATCCGGAGCGCCAAGACCGCAGACAACAACAACACAGCGAAGGCAGTACCTCGAAGACTCATCCACAGATGAAGAGGGAGAATGCTATCTAATATCATTCGCAAGTGACCTCAAACGGAGGAGGCGCCCGCAGCCGACATGCGCCATCGAGATTGCCGGATCCCCTGTCACGGCGCTCATCGACACCGGAGCGTCGGTAAACGTCATGGGGTGTCAACAATACAAGAGATTAAGCCCACGGCCAATACTCACGCCATCCAGAGTGAGGATCCTCACGTATGGGAGCCAAAAGCCACTTCCCCTCAAAGGGAAAATGACCGTCCAGGTGAAGGCAGAGGGCCACGAGGTCACGACCACGTTCAATGTCGTCGACAAGGAGGCGGACATCCTAGTAGGAAGTCACTCCGCGGAAGACTTGGGCTTGGTAACGTTTGCAAACGCCATACGAACACTACAAACGGAGGACGTTCTAGAGCTATTCCCACAGCTGTTCAAAGGACTGGGGGACATGAAGCGGCCACCAGTAAAGCTGCACATAGACTCGTCAGTAAAACCTGTCGCCCTGAGGCAACGGCGCATCCCTTTTCACCTGCGCCCACTAGTGGAGCAAGAGCTACGAAAGCTTGAACAAGGGGTGATCGAAAAAGTAACTGGACCGACCCCGTGGGTATCACCGATGGTCATAGCCCAGAAACCAAAGCAGCCGGGACAAATCAGGCTCTGCATAGACATGAGGATGCCCAACCAAGCCATACGTAGAGAAAGTCATCTGACGCCAACGGTCGACGACATCCTGGCCGACCTCAATGGGTCACGGTGGTTTTCTAAGCTAGACCTCAACACGGGGTACCACCAGTTGAGGCTGGCGGAATAAAGCAGATACATCACCACCTTCTCGACACACCTGGGGCTCAGACGATACAAAAGGCTGAATTTTGGGATATCGTCAGCCGCAGAGATATTCCAGAATGCGGTAAAAGAAACCCTGTCCGGCTTACAAGGAGTGCTTAACGTCAGCGATGACATCTTAATACACTCAGCAACGCTCGAAGACCATCACCGCCAGTTACGAGCCACCCTCCAGCGCCTCGCAGACCATGGAGTGACCCTCCACAAGGAGAAGTGCCAATTCTACAAACGATCCATCGAATTCTTCAGATACGTCTTTAGTAAGGAGGGAGTGCAAGTAGACCCGCAGAAGTCTCAAGCCATCCAGCTCGCTGCCGCCCCAACGACGGTGTCGGAAGTCCGAAGTTTTTTAGGGATGGCAACGTACTGCGGGCGGTTTATACCCAACCTGGCCACCATCGCAGAGCCTCTACGGAACCTGACGAAGAAAGACACCGGATGGAAGTGGGGACAGGATGAAGAAGAAGCGTTCCGGAAGGTGAAGTCGACACTCCTGGAGAAAACAACCATGGCCTACTTTGACACATCGCGGCCGACAGAGCTGATAGTAGATGCCAGCCCCGTGGGGCTAGGAGCCGTGTTGACGCAGGAGACAGAGCCAGGAACGTGGGTCCCGCTGGCCTTCGCGAGCAAGGCACTGACCACAACGGAGTCCCGTTATTCGCAGATTGAACGGGAAGCGCTGGCCATCAAGTGGGCATGCAACCACTTCCACTTATACCTCAGCGGGCACCCGTTCCGCGTCGTAACTGACCATCAACCACTGCTCCCACTGTTCAAGGGCACCGCCCTCACCCGCCGCCCAGGATCGAGAGATGGGCGATTCAGCTCCAGCATTATCACCTAGACCTGGTGTATCGGCCAGGCGCGAAAAACCCGGCCGACTTCCTGTCACGCCATCCAGCCAGCCCCCCAGAAGAGGACTTAAGCCAAGAAGGACAAACCAAAGAGTTCGTCGACATGGTGACCCAATGGGCATGCCCGAAGGCCCTCACCCTAGAAGAAGTCGAAGGCCACACACAATCCGACATGGTCCTCAAAAAAGTGCTGGGTGCTTTGCGGAAAGGTACATGGGAAAGGTTTCTCCACGACCTCAACGGGTGGAACGAAACAGACCGGGCCCGCCTAGGGAAATTCTGGAGAGTCCGTGAGGAGCTCAGTGCTGCAACGAGTGGTATCGTGCTGAGAGGGTCACGCATTGTCCTCACCTGAGTCTCCAGGATCGAGCAACAGCTCTGGCACACGAAGGACACCAGGGCACAGGAAGAATGAAGTCCAGGATGAGGGAAAAAGTGTGGTTCCCTGGGATGGAAGAAGTGGTGGACGCCATGGTGCGCGGCTGCCGGGCTTGCCAGCTCACTGGAAACCCAGAGAATCCGGCCCCAGTAGTAACAGAAGAGCCAGCCCCATCACCCTGGTCATGGGTGAATCTCGACTTTGGGAGCTTCCCGGACGGGAGGGTTACGGCCGTGATGATTGATAGCTACACCAAGTACCCCCTAGTGGAAGTCCTACCATCCACCGCATTTAACAACCTCCGGCCAATGATGAAGACATTTGCCCTGTTTGGTTTGCCACACGTCGTCAAAACGGACAACGGGCCCCCGTTCCAGGGGAGTGAGTTCAAAGACTACCTTAACAGACTAGGAGTAAGACACCACCGCATCACGCCGCAGTGGCCTCAGGCCAATGGCGAAGCCGAACGTTTTATGCGGACACTAAACAAGGTACTACGCATAGCAGTGGCCGAACAATCCGATCCGGAGGGGGCCCTCCAGACGTTTCTGAGGGAATACAGGAGTACCCCCTACTGCACAACCTCCATGGTCGTTAATGCTAGCCGGCCACCGACGCGACACCATCCCGGTATCGGAAAACTGGGCGCCGGAGCCGTATGATCCAGCCAACACCCAGGCCAGAAGGACGGCAACCAACGAGAAAGCCAGTAGGCGGCGAAGAGCACGGCCCCGAACAGTAACGCCGGGGTGTATGGTTCTGGTGAGGAACCGTCGCAGCGGAGGGAAGTTCCTCACACCCTATGAGCCAGGGCTCTGGACCGTCCGGACAGTCAAGGGAACGGCCATCACCGCCGTGAAAGGCAGAGAAGTAATCACCAGGAATGTCTCGTGGTTCAAGAGGGTCCCAGCGCCAGAAAGTGGTGAGGTGTCCGGCAACAGAGAAACGGAGTGGGACGCAGTCGGCCCAGGGCCTGCTGGAGACGCAACTCCAAGTCAAGTGAGATCAGTCCCGTCCGGGGATACGTTGGAAGATGTCCAGCCCCGTGAACAGGAGACAGTCAGCCCGAGGGAACACCGTACCGCCCGCCAACGGCAGTATGACTTGAGGCCCAACCCCTAACCACCGTCTTGCAGACTTTGTGTGTTGAGTTTTTGTGTTAATATGTTTAGTTTATTTTGAACTGAGTTGGGATGGGATGTAGCGGTCTAGTCTCCCGCCGCTCCCCAGCCCCGGGCCCTGACCCGGAATGAACCCCACACAATGTATCACCTTCTGGCCAGGCGTGGCCAGAAGGCTTAAATAAACGGGCCGGGGTCGCTCGGGACTTCCGGCCCTCTTGAGTGCCCACCTAACCAGTTGTCTGTGTCAGTTATTCCCCCTGAAGCCAGGGCCCTCACTGCATGAAATAAGGCCACGCTACAGGTATGTATGTGTGCGTTATTTATTTAACTTGAACTAGTTGAAAGTCAGAAGAGCGATGGACAGGGTCAAAATCAACCTAGGAAGGCTGCAAGGCTGAGTGGAACACCCAGGATTCGTACCTGTGACCCTGGGGTCAGTCACAGATCCCAGCGGTGGGTGTTGAGTCCACTGACCCAGCAGACCCCTGCATGGGCCTGCGGATGTGAAGGCCTTCTTTGGCTGTACTTCTGAGCCCGCACGCCACCCTCTCGCTCATCCCGTCTCTTCTTCCAGAGCTCCGGGGCCGCTGGTCTCGTGCAGTCTCTTGTGCTGTTATTATAAACGCGTGAGCCTCTCTGCAGCGGTTTCCTGGAGTCTGGATGCTCCCAGCTCAAGGTTTGTGTCCTCGCTGTTGCTTAATTTATGCCACACACTCTTGGATACATTCTGTCCCCGGAAGACTCATAAATCTTGAATTATGTTTCAGTAAAAGCTCATGGCAGGCCTGTGTATCAGCCGCAGTGTGGGAACTTGGTTAGAAACGTTGCAGATTAGCCAGTTTAACGCTGCTCCGGCAGACCTGACCTTCCCAAGTCTGCGGCCCTCTCATAAATCACTTCCGGGCCGCGCCTGATGAAATGTTCCCGACGGGCCGCGTGTCCGGCTCCTCTGTTGTGCCTGACGCAGGCCTCTCAGCACTGATGCAAGTCTCCAAGGTCCCAGGAGCGTTTGGGGCAGAAGCAGCAGTCGGTGCCAGCTCGTCCCACAGCAGATACTGGGCCTCGTGCTGCAGAAGGGGTCAGATGCAAAAACAACAATTGATGGACAGAATGCAGAACAATGTCATACATTCACCCCAGTACAGAGATCTGGGCCTAAATCCATCGTTTTTTTGCTCACCATGCCATTCCAGTTTGAACCCAGCCATATGCAAATCAGTCTTGACCCTGTGCCCCATGGGAACAGTCCAGCCTGAACTGCCAGGCCAGGTCCTACCTGTACTGGAAACAAGCATGCTAGAACCGGTTTCGGGGTTTCACCCCTCTTCAGCCAGGATAGCTTGATTCCAGTGGCATGGAGAGCACGGGACCCACGTCTGGGCATACCCGTCCCACTCGGGGTGACAAATGCAAAAACAACAATTGATGGACAGAATGCAGAACAATGTCACAGAAGGGGTCAGGGGCACATTCCAAAGCTGTCTCAGCAGAAAGGCAAGTTGTGCAGGGGCACCCGTCAGGAAAGTCGGGTGCAAGGCCCCTGTGCAGTTTATTTGACATTGTTTATTCTTTTATTAATGCAAAAACAATTGATGGACAGAATGCAGAACCATGTCATACATTCAATTCACCCCATTACAGAGATCTACCCGAAACCAGTCCAGGGAGGCTTGTTTCCTGTTCAGGGAAGACCAGGCTTGGCAGTTCGGGCTGGACTGTTCCCATGAGGCACAGGGTCAAGACTGATTTGCATATAGCTGGGTCTGAACTGGGGTGGTGTGGTGAGCAAAAGAACAATAATGGATTCAACCCAGATCTGTGACTGGGGGGTGAGTGTCTGAAAAGTTTCAGCGCTCCATCCATCATCTCCTTGTGTTTGCTTTATTCTTTTATTATCCATAAACCCTCAGCAAAATATCTTTTAAAGTAGCAAATTCGAGTCACATAATAACTGAGTTCCACCACTGTTCTGTAATTTACTTCCCATTAGAACGAATTCTACAGCTCATGGACAGGTTCTTCTGATTGTTTTTTGAGTGTGGAGGTGATATGCATTTGCCTCACACGTGATTATTGGAACAACATGGATAAACTAAACTGTGGACATATGTGTCTGATTGCTTTTCTCTATACCCCTACCAATGTATGCTGCATAAAGTGACGGCAGTTCCCAAGCTCGCAAGGAGTTATTGGATGGCTCTTCCTTTGTAACACATAATACTACAGCAGGCACGTCGAACATTAATTTAGTAGAAAAAAAACTCCACATGCGTGTGCCAGTACTCATCAAAAATATACATAATATTTCACTTTAAATTACAATAATAGATTGTACCTGGAAAAGATGGATCATTTGGGGAAGTGCGTATAACTAAAACTCTTGCAATTGGGTTAACAAATATTGTTTCAGAGAAGACCATATATCTCTGTATCAGGCAAAGCGCAAAGGAGGGTGGCATGGGTGCCCGAAGTATCACTGTAGAAAAATAAGATATTTTATTTAACCCAGTTGTTGGGTAGCCAAGACTCCCATTGTTTCTCTTGATTCCTCAAGTGGGGCATTCTAAGCTTGCAAGAGGATGTGGTCAGGAGGTTGAATTCATTTACAGTAAGTTATGTTGTCTATTTTCATAAATTGCCTGACCTCGGTGTGAATTGGCATTTGTAATCAGTGGCCTTCACTTTGTACCAGGCCACAATGAGTTATTAGTTACGTGGCCAACCGTTTAGAAGCATTCTAGTGTACCGCACTCAAAACCCTTTCAATAATGATTTACCTAGATACAAGGATATCTATATAAAGTGAACACTTACGTATAGAACAAGCGCTGTCCAAGCCAGTAGGTCTGGTCGGCAGCTTGAATTACAAGCCACACCCATTGGGATAGCGTTGTGCGTAACTGAAAAAAGCCTCTCGGTGGTGCTCTTCTTAGTAGAAGCGACTGAACAACAAGGAGTAAGACTGTCCGACGTGCTCACAGAGGGAGCACCATCTCGGTGGTACGTGAGAAGGGATTCCATGTGCACTCAAGGTAAGGTGTGAACAGCATCCAAGCAGCAGGGGAGATGCATCTCCGGGTGCACTCATATTGTGAGCAGGGTTCTAGTGAATGAGTCTCTGAGCATGTTCACTGTGTGAGATAGAGGTTGGCAAGCCCACAGATTATCAAGAAGAACTGAGTTAGAGCAAAGCCAAGAGTCTGGCTTGGCTCAAAAAGCCCATACACAGGCCGAGCCTTGAAAATATCTGGCATGTAAATCATGCAACAAATATCATGTAAAAAAAAGATAGTGTCTTGCAACATTCAAAACAGTGCCGTTCTTGAACATTCGGAAGCGTCTCACCTTAGTGAATCAGATTATATTATTGCATTGACGGGCATTTATTGAAAGTGATAGTTTTTAAACATGAACTTAGAAACATTTCTGCCACCCCATCCACCATCGTGATGACAATGCCATTAGTGTATTAAGAGGCAAGTCAGCTGTCATGTATACCCTATATGTGACCTAGGTTCCTATTATACAAGGAACAACTTTATAGCCTATTAAATAAAACACGAGGTTTTTGTAAAGCACGCATCCTGAACTCCGGCTTTAAAAGACGCTATCATATGTGACAATGAAGAAAAGAAAAGGGTCAGTGAAATAGAGTATTTGCCTAGGATCACACAATTTGGTCAAGTGGGAACATTGGGATTGGTCCCAGGTTTTCTGGTTTCACATTGTGCACTTCTGTTTTACATCCAAGATGAATGCTTTGTGTTTAATACTTGGCACCTGAGGTTGGAGGGTGAGTGGAAAACAGCAGCCAAATGAAAGCTCTGCTTGTTTTGGGCCAAAGGGTCCAAGAGGACCATGAGGTGAGCCAGAGCCAGGCATCTGGAGCACACCTGGCTCGAGCTTTCAGTGGCTCAACTGCCTCTAGGAAGAGCAGTGACCTACATGTGGAGTAGAGGAGCTGCACAGTGGGAATTAAAGTAGAGTCGATGGGCAGGCAGAAAGGAAGCAGAGGCTAGAGCAGTGTCCCAGTGTTAGGGGAGAAAATGAGGGTGACTTAACACGCTCTAGGGGTTAGTATATATGTTTTTGAAGAAAAAAGCAAAGGTCTTGCCTTATGCCAGAACTGAGAACAAGAGCAGCTGTTACAGCACACAGTTATGAAGCTCCCAGAAAATGTTTACTGAGGTCTGACCTCCCCCAAACGTAATCCACTTTTTACCTACTGGGACTAAACAGTAAAATGTAGTAAAACTATATGGTGGTCAACATATAAGGCCTTTGGAAGGGCCAGGCCTTCCAGTCAAGAGAGTGTTTACAAGAAGCATGGTCATTAAATGGATGGAGGACCTCACAAAAATCAGGTAGCTGAGCAGGCTGGGGCTCCTGCTGGCTGATGCTGACAAGTCTAACAAGGGCCCACCTATTACGAATAGTGGCGTTAGTGATGACTGAACTGGGCTTTACATGCAGGGCCACTAAATAATTATATATTGTATCACACTTCACCAGAGCCTCGCCTGGCTCTCTCTTAATTGGTGGTGCCAACAGAGGCAAAATGGGCATTATTCTAACACTTGTTGCTAGTGGTTGATGTATTATTTATTTATTTCGCAAAAAAGGGGAACCAGGAGCTATATTTAGGCAGGTCCTGCACACAAGCTCCAGGGCGTAATGAGTTACAAAGGGGTGTGCAGTTCCTAGGGAAGGGAGGAAGGGAAAGGAAGGTCTTTCTTCGTGATGCCCTCACACACCCCGGAGGATGTCATGCTTCATCATTGGGCCTTGCTCCTCATCGGGCCGGCGCTGCAATGCCCGATGGGCACCCGTAAACGGGGCTCTTTGGCGGAGATCTTTTGAAGAAGCCGTTGGGTGTGTGCGGGTGTGAGGGCTGGGTAGTGCACTGGGCTAGTGAGATAAAATAAGTCTAGAGCGGTCCTACAGTAATGTATTTTATTCCTGTGGTAGCTCTAGCCTAATTAAAATATGGGTAAGCCCCTGCTAGGGTGTAATGTTCCTACAGGGCTAAAGTAGTGTGATCGGTCGACATGTTTCGTGCCTGTTGAGCCCCTAACGGGTCTAGTGGCACTTCTTCAGGACCATATGTGAAATTGTGCAGTTAGTGTGCACTACCGTGGGGCTGGTTCGATCAGTTATAGTAAGGTAGCCAGACCCGGTAGTGGACCCCAGTTGGAATTTGTCCTGGGGTGTGAAAGACCTAGAGGAAATGGGGGGGGGGGGGTAGACAATAAAAAGGAGAAAACCAAGGACATTTCAGACACTGCAGACAATTAAAATTTCTTTTAAGTGGGTAGAATTTGACGTGCTCCCTTGGTGGCTAGGTGAACCTCGTGTCGTGCATTGGCACATGGTGAAAGGCGATGGGCGGCCAGGGGGTGTCGACAGAAACAAAGCTGCTGCACCGAGGCTGGTGAGGTAGAGGAGTATAGTGAACGCCACGCTCTACAGATGGGCGTATAACAAATACAGGCGCCATAGGTTGTTGTGCCGGTAGCATGACTATCGAGTGCCCGGATGCCCGGTACTCGGGGGTGCGGATTAGCGTGCTACTGTCGGTGAACGTATTGGCAGATTGGCAATTTGTACATAGGATTGTTCAGGGCTAAATTTGATGCCGGTAAGTACAAGAATTATAAATACACACTGGCCACGCAGTATCACACTTCACCAGAGCCCCGCCTGGCTCTCTCTTAATTGGTGGTGCCAACAGAGGCAAAATGGGCATTATTCTAACACTTGTTGCTAGTGGTTGATGTATTTATTTATTGCCTGACTCAGTGTAATGGATCTTCAGGCCTGGGGCACCCACATGTGAAATTAGTTTTTTTTGTTTTTTTGTTTATAGGTGCGAGGGTTACAAGCGCACCAGGTAGAGGTGATATTCCAGTGTTGCCCGCCTGCCATGAGGGCATTGTTTTGGCTCTCATCACCGTATCGTCTGTTCCACTCTAGCTTTTCCTTCACCCACCAGTTCCCAGGTTCACTGGGGCACATTGGACATGTGGTCCTCGACTAGTCACCTGCTTCTCATGCTGGTACTGTTTACATCACTACCAGGCTCGCATGTGGTTCCTCTGTTCAGCAGAATTTTGTCCTGGTGGATGAAGGCGTGTCACACATAGTTCGACATTCAAAGGACCACCAGCACGCTCAAGTGTCACATGGCTATTTGAGATCAAGGGGTGGGGGGTTTACAAAGACCGCCAGGGTCTGCGGACAGTTCCACAGCAGAAGATCGGTGCAGTGATGTTCAGTGCTGAGGTACAGTATAGTTGAAGGGAAAGGGAGACCTGTTGATGCTCCGTACGTCATCCAGTCATATCATGGAATTTAAGAGTAGGAAAGAAGTCACAATACAGGCCAGTGATCTAGTGTAACGTAGGGGAAACCGATATCTACTGGTTCATATGTTCGTTCTGGGATATGGAGTGATTGACGGTGGGTTCTCTGTTTGCTGCAGTTAGTAGGATTGATGAAGAAGGAATACTCAAAGCTTGCTTTAATCTCGTCATCAATACATACTGTGTTAAATGCATCGGACCTAGAGAAGATCTTTCTGTGTTGAACAAAACAGGAAGATGTATCCAGTCCTTTGCTCTAGATTAAGGTCTTTGAGGGAGAAATCTTCAATTTCTTTTCTGCGTTGACCGCACAAAGTACGTGGGGGTTGACTCTCATGGTGACAGGCGTCCATTGGTCATGATTGAAAGATGCGGATCACTCTTCCCTGGCTGCTCCACTACAGAACCCAACTCGGGCACACAACGCGTCCTTTCTTCTTGGTACAGAACCGTTGGAGCAGTTCCCAGGGAGCTGCTTTACTTCCACACAGACGCAGCCTTTGTTTGACCAAGGATTTTGTGATTGAATCTGTTCTCGGATGATATTCGGGTAAGGGATGAAGTCAGTTTGGGAAGGGAGGACTCCGCACAAAAATACGCTGAGGGGGACGCCACAGGGTATCTCCTCACTACACTTGCTCCTACAAAAGATGGCTTCTTTGGCCGCCTCTTGTGTGAGGTCCCGGTTGTGTCGCGTAGCACTTTTGGAATGAGGGTCCATTGAACAGACGAGCTCGTCCAAGATTGAAGCAGGGCTTTGTCTGTACAATAAATGACTTATTGGAAAGTCTGGTCACACAGGCCAATAAGAAGAGTCACACAGGGGGAGGCCAGTCAACAAAGACTCCTCTCCAATTGCCCAATGATGGAGCAACGTCCCTTCTTTACCGCTCTTTGTCCGGAGATTCAAAGTACAAAAGCGTGGACACATTGGGGAACTCCTGCCTCTTCTACTGATCTGTGCCCAGCAGAGTCAGTGTTTGTTACAGAGTAGACACAGTGCTGAATAATAATTGACTGCTTTTCATATAGTTCTTTTATTTCTAGATACTTTTTTTACTCTTTCTCAAGGCATTTTGCGCTGTGCCCTATTTTAAATAAAACTGCTGATGTAAAGTGTATGGGAAAGCAATCCACAGGCCTACGGTTTACTTCAATCCAATGGGTGGTACAGTGGGTCGTGTGAAGTGACTTCAGTTTCCACTGCTGATGGGTCGCTTAGCTGTTGGGCACAGGAATATGAGGCCTTGAATCTTGTAGCCTTTCCACTGATCAATTTGTTGTGTGACGTCCGTTTCACATTCTTGGTGGACACAACCCCAAATAAAATTGCCAACATTTTGGCACACAGGAAGGCAGCGTTAAGAGACGCTAGAGTTGACCCTGCACAGAGTTGGACCTGACCTGTTGCCCACCTCATGTAGGATGTAGGACTCAAAGGCGGTTCACCCGACAGGAGTCCTGGCACGTGAATATTGTAGGTATTCTGGCTGACACCCAGCACCAGTGTGTGAAGCGAGCTATGGTTTTCAGCCATCTGCATTAACTCACACACTCCCCTAATAATGATCACATCTAACTTCTATTAATTTAATCTACCACAAAGAAACTGGAGTAACTGCATGGAATGGTGTGCTTAAGCCCACAAGACTAATCCCAGTGGCTAACAATAACCAATGACACTGGATTAACCACTAACCTTCGGTTGCAGAGCAGAGTCCTGCCTGCCGTGAAGTGCTTGAACACCTCACCAGGGGTAGTAAGGGCCTTAAAAATGCAATTGCAATATAATAAAATACAATATTGACCAGTAAGACCAACTGCAAGTTGTGGTATCAATGGAAAGAATCTGGTCTGCATCTAGAGCAGAGCTTGATGCCAAAGTACCCTAGACTCAAGGAAAGGGCTTTTCCGAAGAACGCAAAAGAAAGAACCAAAGATGCTAGAAGATTGATAGGGGAAAACACCCGGAAAACTTCAGAATAGAGAGGAAAAACTTTGGAGTTGTTTTTAGAAGGTCGGACTCCACCACTTAAGGTGACAGACAAGAGAACAAGCAGGAGTACTGAACCAATATGAAAGGTCAGCAACCATCTGAGAGCTGGTACACATGGGCAGACGTCTTATGGCCATGCTTTTTGGAAGATCAGAAGCTACCTGAGAGCTGCTACACATATACAGACATCTTATTGCCACACATGTAGTCTTTTTAGGGATATCCGCGTGAGCGAGCTCCTTTATGGATGTTCCATAGATGCACTCTGTCGCCAGTGCTCTAAATTCGACATGTCACTAGCATTAAGGTAAGATAAGATCCTGTCTTTATTGGCTCATTGTGCATCTTGCATGATAAACACAGAACCCACCATGCAATGTACATTACACATACACATCAATATGTAATGTTCACGATATGGTGTACGTTATACAAAGACATAATCTGTCATGATGCTCTGCTAGAGCACATACACACCTATATCCAGCACTACATTCATTGTACCTTTCATCAGGGTGTGTACTCCCAGTTTGTCAGGCACATCAAGACACAACTCATTGGTCTCTCCAGGTCCGAGGCTTTTCGTGATCTCTTTCTAGCTCGTTTTACGCTAGTGTCTCAAGTGAACAGTGAGTAGAGTCTCTGGTGGGGGCTTGTGAAGTAGAACATCTCAGGCCTATGGAGAAGTTTCCAAATGTCTGGTTTCAGTTCTAGGAACTCCTAACAAAATGCTAGACAGGCTTCAAAAGGGCACCTCTGAGCAATACTTGAGCCACCTGTAGCCTGGCCTTTCCTTTGGTAGGAATTTGTTGCCCATGATTATTGCATGCATGTCCTCCAAGTGCACTCACATGCAGGTTGTGTGAAGAGGACAGATTATACTTACATGGTTTTAACAAAATGCTTACACTGCAAGAAGAATCACTGGTTGGAACGCCGTAGCATGATCTCTTTCAAATGTACCCACAGCAGTGGGTAACATGGGACAGCTGGGTACAGGTATGCAGCTGTTTGCGAAACAGACTACCTAGGAGGGGCACAGCTGGTGTCCCCGAGGCTAGCCAAGAGAATAACAAGTCTTGTGAAGTCCTACAAATCAAAGATGTTCCCAACCCCTCTTTTCGTTGAACTCAGATGGAGGGAAGGATGAGCTGTGGTGTGACCGGTGACCTGCAGTTATTTTACAGATCGGTGCAAAAGACTTGCATCCCCACCTAGCCCGCTATGTGTGAATCCTGCTATTGTATGGAACACAATTTACCTTCCCTTTAAAAAAAATCCATAACCATGTGATGCGAACGCATTCAAATACAAAATACCCACCTAGTTTGTTAATCTAAACATGGCTGCCGCCTCTGAAGTGAGTTGTCTGGTGGTCGCATTGATGAGCATCTTTAGATGGAACTGCATAAAAAGTGTCCTCTAGCTTTCTTCCTCGCTCAGACCCGCATAGGAGTAAAACTTTATTCTGCAAAGTTATACTTCATCAGTGGATATTTTTTAAGGAGTCTTTGCTAAGTGGTTTAAATAGCTGAGCTCCCACAGAAACATTAGCACAGATTATAGCCAGTTTGATGGACAGCCCACCTCAATAGAGCACCAGAAAATGCACTCGTAAAAACTGAATCGGACTATGGTTCGTAAAGGAAAAATTTGATAAATCAACACCCCGAAAACCCATCCGAGGACTACCAAAAGGCACCACTGTACCATACTAATGACAGATTGTGCGATATACAAGGGCTAATTATCAACAATAACCCACAAGGGTAGGCAATGGCAAGCCAATTCAAACTTAATGTATAAATTCCTCCCAAGTGTTGTATTGACAATTTTAGATTGGGTTGGACCAAGGCTCTTCTAATTGGTTCCAGTCAAAGCCAATCCTCACCACAGGGCAGGGGTTTGGACATACAGGGCTAAACCAATTTTTGACAATTTCTTTGATGCTCAGAGGATTTTAGAGCTGGCCTTCTCTCTGAAGAAACGCTGATGTACTCCTGGTCCAGCTGCAGACATCTGCGGTTTCTTTCTTTCAACTAAATATAAGTGGCCCAGATAAGTTATTCCTTACTGTGAGATATTTATTGACAAAGACATGGACAGAACCTTCAACAAAGTTCTTTGAGGCCCAGGTGCTCTAGTGCAGTGAAAGCCTCGAAGGCATAAGCCCATATAGCAAACATTTTCATTGGTCTCTGGACCATTGAAGGATGTACGTGTGGTCTGTTTTCGGTCCATTCACTCGATACATCCAGCATGACTTAACATTGTTAATATCCACATTACTGCCCTTAGGGCAGCCTCCTAAATTGGGAAAGTATTTAAAGTTGAGCTCACAGGCCTTTTCGGTCATAACCGCTTGAGTTAACAATTTAACGCAGTTGGGTATCAAAATAAAATTTCATGAAACGCTTGTAGTATTTTACTTGAGCAAGGATCTCACTAAGTGCATTAAACATTCCTGCAGATGTTAAAGACCTTGTCTTCTTTTTTTATTTTTACTTTTAGGCAACTGTTATATTGGAGGCAGTTCTGATTGTCCTGTGCACCACTTATGCTTATTAAAGCCTGAAAAAAACACATACATTCTGATCTGCTAATTTATTTAAAAACACACAAATGGATGTCTTGAGCAATTTCCTGCCAATACTAAATGTCTATGTTTTTGTTTTGCTTGCATTTTATTAAATGGGATGCTGTGGGCGTGGAGAATATCCAGCCAGAGTTGGACATGCTGGTTCTCAGACATAATGTTTTCAAGTTCTGAATCCAGAATTAAAACCAGACATTTCGGAAATGTCTCATTAGACACAACTCGCCCCAAGAACGACTGAGGTTTTCACCCCTCCTTGCTTGACACCAAAACCACAGGCCGGGCTGTCGAGAGTTGTGAACAAGCCTGGGGACAGGAACTATTTCTGTAATAATATTTTCATTGAAGGCAAAAAAAGTTTATTTAGCAAGGTTGGCAGGATTCCAGGACTCTCTCCTCCCGCCTTTCTGTGTTTCCCTTTATGATTGAACAGTACATCAAGGCTGTTTTGGATTATCCTAAAATAATTTGAAAAGTCTATTCCATCCCTCCTGCGCCTTGTGTGAATTTAGCTAAATGGATCGTGAAATGCTTTTGGACACAAATGATTACTTGCTCGTCCCCCACTACTCAGACTATTCTCTACGCAGCCACCTTCTCTGTAGTTGATTTTCACTCCACTCATATGCCCGGTTCAAGCTGCCTTTGCCATAAAAAATGCTTTTTGCTTAGACCTTCAAATGAATCCTACAACTGTGTTTTTGAAGGGAAATGCGTTTGCTCTAATTTTTCACTTTCTGTTTGGTATTTCAGACAATAACTCATGTTCTGGGTGCTCTGGAAACTTTGTCAGTGGGTGATATTTGGATTTTGCAAACAGAGCTGAAGGGTAGTGGACCCATGAACGACAAGTCCCCAAAAGGCCAGAGGTTCACTCACACACAGGCTTACACATACACAAACACACATACACACAGTCACATAAACACACTCTCACTTGCACACAGCATATATTTTAAAGCATTTTTTACCTTCCTATGCTGACAGGGAGGGCCATATTCCAGCTAATTGTACTCCATTTTTTATTACACTAATAGTGAACAATATATTGTTATTCACAATTAGTGTAATGATAAAAATGACAAAAAACAAGGGGTTTGCAGCCCCCACTGATGTCCAAAAGGAAGGGCTGCCCCTGAGTTTGCTACCTCTGAGGCCAGGAGTCGCAAATGCAGTGCCAGGGATCGCAAGGGGCAAGCCATGGGTTACCGCTGCGACCTCTAAATGACACGCATGAGCGGACCCTGTACAGGGTCATGCACAAGTGCTTACAGGTCCAAGAACAAATCCGCATCCTTCAGCTCGTACTGCAGGACAGAGACTGCAATCACCCCATCAAGCCCTGTATCTGGTGCTTCTTGACCTATCCGCAGTCTTGGACACCTTTGGCCAACACCTACTAAAATATCCTGCATGGGGCTTGCTGACGCCCTGCTACACTGTTTCACCACCTCCCTCTCCAAACGGTAACTGATGAACACCTCCAGGGCCCAGCAGATACCTGGAATTTCCACTAGCATCCTGGGGACCGATTCTCTGTTGTGCAAACGTCCAAATATAAATGAGGCTACTCGCAGCATCCGAATGGATGTTCACCAATATGCCGATGACACTCAGCTCTACATGTGAGCTTTATTCCTACATGAAAATCTCTCCGAGTGACAACATTAACCAACTAGGACTACCTCATCCTCATTGAAGCATGGCTGCCAAGTTCACTCTGTAATCTAAATGCCACCAAGACCAAATTCACCCTCCTAAACAACCTCTCCGAAGCAATTTTCTAACAAGAACCTAGGCCGAGTCACAACTTCTCTCGTCACCTGAGAACACAAGGTCCCAGGGACCAAGATCGAAGAGTATCCACACACACCTATATGCAGGTACAGGGATGCAAAGACCCTGAAAAACACAAGGCCACATGGACCAAGTTGACAGACCTCAAAGATGCATACACACAAACACAGGGTAGAAAACTCTGCGAGGCACATGGTCACAGGGACCAGGAGGGAAAATCACACAAGAACATACTCATAAACAGATGGTATAAAGACCCTGAAAGACAGAAGGTCACAGGAATCAGAAGGGCAGGCACCACAGGTTACAAACACAAGTCCTTGCGTGATGCAGAGCCACAGTTATTCAATTAAACGACCACACAGCTAGAAGACACACGCAGTGTATAAAGTCCCTGAGAGACATAAGGCTTCAGGCATACTAACAGTTGAGGCTTTTCACAGGCACATCAACCAGTGTGCTGATAAGTACTCACAAGAGGTGGCAGACAAACACACAGAGGCTCACGACTCCTCCTCCGAATATACCCATGTACCTGCTGAAATGTTCAGCCATGGCACAGGGCCTTGCTAAACATACAAAACAAGAATTGGCAATGCCAGAAGGTTTTACGCAATAAGAAAATGCCTTCTGCAGTTCAAAGCAATTAAACATTGGCAAAGCCAGTAGTTCTCATTTTTGAGACCTGTTGCATCTACTAATGCCGTTTGTTCATGCTGTACAGGCATAATGTGGTGGCCACGTCATTTTGAATATACATGCAAGCATCAAGATGCATGTGCCATTTATTATTTTATTTACTGATTCGAGGTGGATTGGTAAATAAAAACAATATGGAAATGAAAAAGTGAACAAAACACTTATTTTTAAAGAAGAATATCCGGTAGAAAATGAAATTGAAAGAATAGTGCTGATGGGAAGAGCAGGCAACTGAAGAGCAGGGTGGGGTAGCGGGCGGGTAGGAGTGAGTGAAAAGAAGCAGGCAATGTAGAGCAACAAGGAGGGCAGCGGGGAGATTCACGAGGGACAGAATTACATGGTGCAAAGGGAGAAGCCCACAGGTGTGAGCAACATAGAGTGCAGTGGGCAGAAGCACATGGACGAGAGTGATTAACACGGAGAGCAGTGGGGGGGAGAAGCACATGAGGGAGACCGCTGGAAAACACATGCACTCTCATTGAGTGCTTAAACAAAGAGAAAAAAGTAGTTCCCTAAAAGTGAGCAGTGGAATAACACAAATATAGGGGCTATGGCCTCAGGGATTGACAAACATGAGATGGACAAGGCAGTCATTGAATAAGAAGCAAGCAAATGAGTGACAATATAACCAACCAATGGGAAGCAATTGGCATGCTTTAAGCTCACTATGTCAGCTGACAGTAGGTCTTTTGCAGTCAGAGAGCTTTGCTGTCTGGTAGGCTCAACCTAAAAAGGATTGCTGCAGGCAAATAGGTGGCCAGTAGGTTTTTGAGAAAAAATGCTCTCTTAATGAAGTAATTCCTCTGATGGAGCCATATTCAAAACTGAACTTTTTCAGTGTTAAGAAATAACACGTGCAGGCCCAATATCAGCTATTGCCCTGTTTCTTAACTCTGTGTTTTATTTCATCCAGTGTGTAACTAAAGAAATTTGTCCCCTCCTTATTCTCAGGAGGTTGTTCTTCCCTGAATATATGGTCAGGGTTGTTTTTATGTGAAGAGCTAGAACGTTTTGTTTGTTAACATGACAGGGGACTGTCAACACACTAAGGATATCATTAATACTGTCTGTATTATTGTTTTATGTGATATCTTCAACAGAAACATTTAGGATTGATTACCCAAATAATGAAGTATTTGTATGCAGGAACATTGTTGGTTATCACAGAACCGTTAACGCTTTCACTATGTTTTTGGGACGGGTAGAGTGAGCATAGTGAAAGACTTGGTAGTCCTGCTGAAGGCCACTGACCCAGAGTGGCTCAATTGACTGGACAAAACATGTAGACAAAAGGATAATTAAGATCCTTTACCTTTTTTTTATCATATCTGGGGCATCCTGGATAATGGAAGGCTGGTGGACATATTCTAGATCTTTATCCCTCCATTTCCATTGGAATTGTGGATCCTCGTGCACTATATCAAGAGCTCCTAGGCTTGGTTGAGCCCATCCTGACTCTAGTAATATGTCATCGATGATATAGGACCAGTGGCGGCTTTTAAGCAGTCCCAAGTAGAAACATAAAATGATAACTTAGAGTTATTATCATTTTATGCTTCGTGTCCTGCTGCTTTGTGGGCAGGTGGGTGGGCGGGGCTGCTCTGCTCTCGGAGCAGGGGATGAGTGGTTTGCCCACTCCTATGTGCGCAATGACATTTTGGTCGTCCCTCTCGGGCCGCCCACACCAGTCATGCGCACATTCCCCGTTCTCCATGCAGGCTGCATTACAGCCTGCATCGAGAACATGCCCACCCCTCCACCCCCTGGCTGAGCGCCGTGTTACAGCGCTCAAACCAATCACAACGCTGCATTGCAGCGTTGTGATTGGCTTAGGGGAGGGAGCCTGGCTGCTTGCTTCCTGTTCCTCGAGTCAGAGGCAGGTGAGCATGAGCAGAGACGTGGGACTCGGCCTCAAGGTAAGTTAATTTTTTTTATTCCCCCTCCCCCCCCCACACGACGACCCCTCCTCCCGCCCGTGACGGCCTGCCCCCGCCACCTGGTCGTCATGCCAGCCGCTATTGTATAGGACCCAGTGATAAAACATGCCATGAATTGGAGGGAGGGTCTTATCAAAATAATAGAGAAATATCACAGAGAGATAATTTCCTTGGTGGTACGGCTCATGCACGACAACCAGGAGTGCTCGGATTCACTGAACCGAAGTGATATGCAAAGAGAATAAAATTGTTCTCTGAACTGATCCAAGATGAGATCGAGAATATCGCAAGCCAGTGGCTGCAAATTCCTGAGCCAAAGAAGGCAATGGCTGAAGGAGGCTGAAAACCAAAGCAAATTGGAGTTGTCCGAGATAGAATATGTTTGCCATGAATGACACAAGTACCTTTATGTGTCAAAACTAAAAACTAAACCACTTTGCCAGATTTGGACCCAGGGGCACTTATTGGCAAGTCCACAAGCACATCCATGTTTTTAAACACTCCTACCTGTGTACGTGTTGGTATGTCCACAAGCACATCCCTGTTTTAAAGACTCCTACCTGTGTACAAGTTGGTATGTTTACTAGCACATCCATGTGTTTAGAGACTCACACCTTGTACAGGTTGGTATGTCTAAAAGCACATACATGTTTTTAAACACTCCTGCCTGTGTACGAGTTGGTATGTGCACAAGCACATGCATATTTTTAAACACTCCTACCTGTGTACAAGTTGGTATGTCTAAAAGCACATACATGTTTTTAAAGACTCCCAGCTCTGTACAAGTGGCAGCAGAGGACTGGCATTGAGGGGGGCGGCCGCAGTGCCCTGCGTGTTCTCCTCAGTAATGGAAGGTCGGCCGCATAATTAAATTCCTTTCCCCGCTTCGTATTGACCCGAGCACTTCAGAAAATTGCTTGCGATTGGGCGGGTGTGAGAGGGGCCAAGACTGCGTACTGTAAGGAAAGATGCGGCATGGAGGGTCGGCACGACCGTCCTCAAATACTAATGCGCCGGCCTCCATGTGCTGCGGGGAGACCCCGTCGCCTTGTTCGAGGGCTGCCTCCACCCCGCCTCAGTCGAATTAGCTGAGGAGAAGCCCGTCCGGATTTCTTTTCGTTAATAACTGTCAGACTTTACATTTTACGATTTGTGTTTTTTTCTCTTCTGTGGAACTTATTTCAGATTCTGTGCGCAGGCTCCTTAATGCCCCCGCCGTTGCCGGCTCTGGAATTGATGGAGTGCAGTAGACGCCGCTGGTGGGGCCCATGCCTCTTCCAATTAGGCTGAGACGTTAATTAACCCGTCCCATTAATCTGCTGAACGGGAGGCCGGGCCTAATGAGAAATGTCAAGCACAGTGGGACTTCTCTCCCTACTCATGAGTATTGTCTTTTCGGGTACATCGAGTCATGTCTTAGTTATTAGATGTGGGCGAGCCAAGAAATTAACAGGGAGGGTCGAGCCAGAGCCGAGCCAAGGGTCTGGATCGGCTCTCAGAACCAGGTGTACGAACCGAGTCCTGAAAATGTTTGCAATGTAAATCATATAAAATATCACAGTGTCTTCAAAATTCGAAAAAGTGTATTTCTTTAACATGTTGAAGCTTTGACATTATTTCACATTATGGTACTTATTACAGCCGATGGCTTTTAAACATAAACTTTTAAACATGAACCTAGAACCATTCCTGCCGCCGCCCCCACACTAGTGCCAGTAGTGAACCAAGAGGCAAGACAGTTGTCATGTGAACCCTGTATGGTATGTGGCCCAGATTATTACAGAGTAATATTATAGTCTATTAAAATCCAACACAATAGGTTTTTGTACAACTGATATTTTCAACACGTATATTTAAAATTGCTTCGAGTATGAAGAAAAACGTTTTGTTGAAAACAAATATTTGCCTAAGATCGCACCATTTAAGCAGGGAAGCCGCAATTTATCCAGGTTTTCTGGTTTCACTTTGTACACATCAGCCCCTAAATGGATATCTGTTTGTCTCTCCTCTTTACATTGATGCTTTGTTTTTACCTCTTTGTGCATTTTTCTGCAGTTTTTATATAGTGTGATCTCGACCCGAAGGTATTGAAACACTTTACGTGAGCAACAGTTACATTGCATTAAATTCACATTGGTTTAGATAGGCACAGGGCGATTAAGTGATTTGCCAGAATCATAGGATGGGCTCAAACTGGTTTCCCCAATTCCAGTTCCAAAGACGGCAACTGTAGAAAGCTTGGCTTGGTTTGGGCTCGAGGCCCCAACAGGGCCTCGAGCTGAGCCGGAGCCAGGCTTCAGGCTCAGCCTGCGTTGAGCTTTCAGCTGCTCACCCACCTCTGTTTGTTTGTGGGTGGAGGAACATGTATTTAGATTTTTCGCAATGAGGAGCTGCAACCTAATGCTCCTCTTTCTGGAAAAGGACCTGTTTCCCATGTACTAGACTTCCGTCAGTGGCCGCAGGTGGCCTCAAAATTGGATTTAGGGCTATGGATATCTGGCAATTTTTAAAGTAAGTCTGATGTTCTTATATAAGGACCAAAATGAGAAATAACAAGTAAGTTTAGAATTTTTTTAATGCATTTCCGTGAAAATAGTTTTTTTTGGTCTGAAAATTCGAGTATTTAATTTCTTTTATTTATGTATTTCTTTTTAATTTTTATAAAGCACACCCTAACTCCAAAGGTATTAGGGCAATGTTCAATAAAATAGGGCTCTGTGAAAACAAAACTTTTTAATGTGCCATAGACTCTGCTGAACCTCCGTAATTGGTCAGATGTCTTGTCTATCATGTTGGCCATGCCCTTATTGCTTCAATGGATTTACTTTTTGTGACGTTTGTTAGGTTGGTGCAAATACGTTCTGGCTTTGGACCTTGGTGCAAGCACCTTGAGGCATATTTGCACCATGAGTGGTATGGTATTTCGCTTTACTTTAGTGGATAGGTCTTCTAATCTACACATTCCACGAGCAGAGGTATACGTCTGAGAACATAGAGTATTGGAAGAGGGCAGTGTGATGTCCAGCCTTCATTGGCGGAATGAAATTTCTGAAAAACAGCCGTAGAAACATTTTGGAGAAACACACTGACTCGGAGAAATTTCACTCAAGGAGTGTATTTGCCACTTTATGCCATTTGTTTCCAATGGGTCAAATTTGTGAATGTTTTCAACCTCCTCCCTGTCCAATGCGGACCAGAAAACCACTCCAGATGTTGAAAAAGGTGGTTAGCCACGATGTATTGACGATGCTCCTGTAGACAGTGTGGAGATTATATCTTGTAGATGTGCTCTTAGATAGTGCAGAGATGTTGATTTGCAGATGTCTATGTAGATAGTGTAGAGATATTGCAACAGGGACTACATTTTTGGTGTGAGGAGTAGGGTTTTTAAAATTAATTGGTAACTACTCACGTGATCAGCCCCCACACTCACCTTCAGCAGCAAGAACATATTCCACAGATGGTGGTGTGCTGTAAGAAAGACCTGGCGGAATGTGTGCAAGTTTGTGGGGGGAGTACTTGCCCTGTTACCTTATAATCTCTCCCAGCACCCAAGACCTGTAGCTGCTGGTCCGACACCCTACCTGTAGCCAGACCAGGCCTGGATTATCTTGCAAACGGGGGCAGCTGAGAGGAGAAGCCAGCCTCTGCCAGAACTTCAGAACTTGTGCTCTGAGAAGTACCAGGGAGTCCCTAAAGCGAACAATGCCTTTGGGTCCTTCCCACTAAGACAACTTTAGAACAAGCATTACCAAAGCTAACCAGTCTCGCCTATGCGACCTACTGGCTAGGTCAGAGTTATAGCACTTAAAAAAAAAAAAAAAATGTAATTAGCACACATTAAATTCTTTCCCATTGACATATTGTACACAGAAAGATATATATATATACACACCCACTGCAACAGGCTTGTTTGGGTGTTGCCTTTGAGATGGCTTTAGCTGCCTCACCTGACTATTGTGCCCCCCCCCACCCTCCAAAAATAAAATACATACATAATCTACCTACTTGGATGGGATTTTAGAAAGATGGATTCATCCATTGGTCTTTTAAATTGTCACTCACATTTTGCTGCCACCCACCACAGCATACAGCGTTAGATTGTTTTTCTGGGTTTATATTTTGTGCATTAATGATGGCGGTTAATAGAACTTTCCGCAGTTGACTTAGCATGTATCTGCTAAATTACCTTATGTCACATTTTCCTGGTAGACACCATCTTAGATCAGATAGATGCCATCTCTTTCACTCACTCCTACTCCCGCCCCTTCATACATCATCTCCCCACAGGCTCTGCAGGGCACGGTCAAGCTGACTTGTAGTGGTTTATTTCCACTGTTATAATTACAATGACTTTTATGCACTTTTCCCTGTTCTCTATGACTTGAAACATTATCAATGTGCTTTGTGCTTCCTTCTGTTGTGAAATCTTGTCCATTTATTCGCTGACCGTTTCATTGTTTAAATGTTTCATATTAGTTAGAACATCTCCGGATGGTATTCGCATAGAGGGTGCTGAATCCGTTTTTTAGAAATGGGATAGTGCTTATGTGTTAAGTTAATGACATATATTTTTCATGTGTACTGATTTTCTAAATGAATTATACTTTGCACACACCATGAAGATTTCACAGTTTTCCTAATTCATTAGGAAATAATTTTGTATATGAACCCCTTGATTCTAGGAGTGAACCAGAAGACTCTCCAGTTCTACAACAGATGCTTTCTGACTTCCTTTTGATTTAGCTGCTCATTTGGGAGTTAAAATAATTTTTTGTTTTGCATATTCTGTATAACTTTACACCTGAGAGCCTTCATGGCATTAACTCTGTACCGCCTATTTTTTAATTTTGCAGTAAAACTCTAAGTTTTTATTGATCTAGAACTCAATTATTGAGTGGGCCCCATTAGTTATTGTTTTTCTCTGGAAATTAATGAACGTGTGTCCAAATTTTGAGGTACGGTTTTGCTCTCAACACCATATGGCCAATCGATCAGCCCACTTTTACCCATTGGCTCCCTTCAATTTGAGTGACTGCAAAAACCATGTGCAAATTGCTCACATTGGGCTGAAAATAATCACTTTATCTTCAGATATACATCTTATTAAATGTGTTTTTTTTAATTTTATTTGTTTTGTATATTTACTTTCAATGCTGACTATTTTAACAAAATTTTAGGTGCCGGGTTAGAAGATGATTTTTTTCCATCTCCATTTTAAAGCTACAGAGTGCTTCAACAACTTTGTATCTGCCTGTGATATGAGTGCTGGCTACGTAGCAATATATTCTCAGTTGGTAGTGTTATTAACAACATCAAGAACTATAATAATAATCATAACACATGTATGGTATAACTGAATGGTTTGTTATTTAATTACTTCACTTGTGAAACGACCTCATCAGGGAATGATTATTAAATGTAGCATTTTAATGCACTCACATGGCAGCCATGTTTATGCATTTTTTTCTTTTTTTCCTGCATATGCTTGCAATAAAAAAATACCTTTGCACAACTCGCCATGATCGGACTTTTGGCTTTGACAGTGCTTGTTATATTTTAATCAGGACTCAAATTGCAAGTCAGACCTCATGGCTTTGCCAAAGACTGTAGTGTTTTCTTTTGTCTTCTGTTTTGCACAGGGGAACTTCGTGTGGGTATTTTTTTCTACTATTACAAGTGAGTTTTACTACTTTTGTTTATTGGTTATGTTGCTCGCAAAAAAAAAACGAATCCATTCTAGCAGTATGGAGTGAGTGGCCAGGCTTTGGGTGGGGACAGATGTTTGTCTTGGAAGCTTTTTTCCCCAATTCCTGCTTTTTGCTCTATTAGCCCCTGCATTTAGACATTTTTTCCAAATCAAAATTATACATGTTTAAAAGTGCGCGCTTTGTATAATTAATAAACACGGTCCTTTAATTTATTGCCCCACCCACTGTCTTGGGGCTGGTTCTCAGTGTCAGATCTAGGTCTATGACAGTAAAAGTCATTAGTAGACATTTCATATCCTGGTTATTTTTGACCGAAAGACTCAATGTCTGTCCTTCTCGATAATGTTGTGTATCCTTCCCTTCCCTTTGTTTTTGTTATGTTGCTCAGTCCTGGTTGGCAGTCGCCCCTCATGAGTTGGAAGCTGACAGACCCCTGCCTTGGCATGGCCCTTCTGGGCTCCCATCGTATCTGCTTTTGCCTGTCCAATAGAAGCCCTCTCTGAGCATACTGCTTTGTGTATAAAGAGCCGGTTGCCTTGGCACCTTTTAAAATCTCTGCGCTTATAATAAAGTGCAAAGCTCTATGCACACCTGAATTCCTCTAGAAATGGTGTTTCAGCAATTATTATGTTTTGAGTTTTCTGTTTAGTTTTCCGGATCGGAATGGAAGAGTAATTTACATTTTTGAATCTGGCCCAAGTCTGCGGAATGTGTGGGAGCCTGTGGAGTTGGCGTGCCTGGATATTATTGGAGTTAGCAGAGTGAGTTGCAGACACTGGGAGTTACAGTGTGTTTTGAGTCGATGTGTTGTGCATGCTGTGTAGTGGGTTAGAGGCGTTTGCAGACTGTGTTATGGGTGAGATGATTTACAGAGTTGTCAGTGTCAAATTCCATTGATACCCGAATGTGTATGTCATTCCTCTGATCCCCGACTGTGTATGTCATTCCTCTGATCCCTGACCGTGTATATCATTCCTCTAATCCCTGAATGTGTGTGTCATTCCTCTGATCCCCGACTGTGTATATCATTCCTCTGATCCCCGACTGTGTATGTCATTCCTCTGATCCCCGACTGTGTATGTCATTCCTCTGATCCCCGACTGTGTATGTCATTCCTCTGATCCCTGACCGTGTATGTTATTCTTCTGATCCCTGACCGTGTACGTTATTCCTCTGATCCATGACTGTGTATGTTATTCCCCTAACACATTCCTCTGATACATGACGGTGCATGTTATTGATCCCTGACTGTATTTGTCATGTCCTCTGATCCCCGACTGTGTATGTCATTCCTCTGATCCCCGACTGTGTATGTCATTCCTCTGATCCCTGACCGTGTATGTCATTCCTCTGATCCCTGACCGTGTATGTTATTCCTCTGATCCCTGACCGTGTACGTTATTCCTCTGATCCATGACTGTGTATGTAATTCCCCTAACACATTCCTCTGATACATGACGGTGCATGTTATTGATCCCTGACTGTATTTGTCATGTCCTCTGACTCCTCGCTGTGTATGTCATTCATCTGATCCCTGACCGTGTATGTCATTCCTCTGATCCCTGACCGTGTATGTCATTCCTCTGATCCCTGACCGTGTATGTCATTCCTCTGATCCCTGACCGTGTATGTCATTCCTCTGATCCCTGACCTTGTATGTCATTCCTCTGATCCCTGACCGTGTATGTCATTCCTCTGATCCCTGACCGTGTATGTCATTCCTCTGATCCCTGACCGTGTACGTTATTCCTCTGATCCCTGACTGTGTATGTTATTCCCCTGACACATTCCTCTGATCCCTGATGGTGTACGTTATTCCCCTGACGCATTCCACTGATACATGACGGTGCATGTTATTGATTCCTGACTGTATTTGTCATTTCCTCTGACTCCTGACTGTGTATGTCATTCATCTGATCCATAACGGTGTAGATTATTGATCCATGACTGTGTATGTTATACCTCTGACCCCTGACTGTGTGTGTTATTCCTCTGACCCCTGACTGTGTATGTTATTCCTCTGACCCCTGACTGTGTATGTTATTCCTCTGACCCCTGACTGTGTATGTCATTCCTCTGATCCCTGACTGTGTATGTCATTCCTCTGATCCCTGACCGTGAATGTCATTCCTCTGATCCCTGACCGTGAATGTCATTCCTCTGATCCCTGACCGTGAATGTCATTCCTCTGATCCCCGACTGTGTATGTCATTCCTCTGATCCCTGACCGTGTATGTCATTCCTCTGATCCCTGACCGTGTACGTCATTCCTCTGATCCCTGACCGTGTACGTCATTCCTCTGATCCCTGACTGTATGTCATTCCTCTGACCCCTGACTGTGTATGTTATTCCTCTGACCCCTGACTGTGTATGTTATTCCTCTGATCCCTGACTGTATGTCATTCCTCTGACCCCTGACTGTGTATGTTATTCCTCTGATCCCTGACTGTATGTCATTCCTCTGATCCCTGACTGTATGTCATTCCTCTGATCCCTGACTGTATGTCATTCCTCTGATCCCTGACTGTATGTCATTCCTCTGATCCCTGACTGTATGTCATTCCTCTGACCCCTGACTGTGTATGTTATTCCTCTGACCCCTGACCGTGTATGTCATTCCTCTGACCCCTGACTGTGTATGTTATTCCTCTGATCCCTGACTGTGTGTTATTCCTCTGATCCCTGACTGTATGTCATTCCTCTGACCCCTGACTGTGTATGTTATTCCTCTGACCGTGTATGTTATTCCTCTGACCCCTGACTGTGTATGTTATTCCTCTGACCCCTTACTGTGTATGTTATTCCTCTGACCCCTTACTGTGTATGTTATTCCTCTGACCCCTGACTGTGTATGTTATTCCTCTGATCCCTGACTGTGTATGTTATTCCTCTGATCCATGACTGTGTATGTTATTCCTCTGATCCCTGACCGTTTATGTCATTCCTCTGATCCCTGACCGTGTACGTTATTCCTCTGATCCCTGACTGTGTATGTTATGCCCCTGACACATTCCTCTGATCCCTGACAGTGTACGTTATTCCCCTGACGCATTCCACTGATACATGACGGTGCATGTTATTGATCCCTGACTGTATTTGTCATTTCCTCTGACTCCTGACTGTGTATGTCATTCATCTGATCCATAACGGTGTAGATTATTGATCCATGACTGTGTATGTTATACCTCTGACCCCTGACTGTGTGTGTTATTCCTCTGACCCCTGACTGTGTATGTTATTCCTCTGACCCCTGACTGTGTATGTTATTCCTCTGACCCCTGACTGTGTATGTCATTCCTCTGATCCCTGACTGTGTATGTCATTCCTCTGATCCCTGACTGTGTATGTTATTCCTCTGACCCCTTACTGTGTATGTTATTCCTCTGACCCCTTACTGTGTATGTTATTCCTCTGATCCATGACTGTGTATGTTATTCCTCTGATCCCTGACCGTGTATGTCATTCCTCTGATCCCTGACCGTTTGTCATTCCTCTGATCCCTGACCGTGTACGTTATTCCTCTGATCCCTGACTGTGTATGTTATGCCCCTGACACATTCCTCTGATCCCTGACAGTGTACGTTATTCCCCTGACGCATTCCACTGATACATGACGGTGCATGTTATTGATCCCTGACTGTATGTCATTCCTCTGATCACTGACTATGTATGAATTTCCTCTGACCCTGACTGTGGATGTCACACCTCTGATCCCTAACTATGTATGTTAATTCTCTGACCCCTGACTGTGTTTGTCATTCCCCTGACTGTATATGTCATTCCTCTGATCTATGACGGAGTGTGTTATTGATCCCTGACTGTATTTGTCATTCCTCTGATCCCTGACTGTATTTGTCATTCCTCTGTGTATGTCATTCCTCTGACCCCTGACTGTGTATGTTATTCCTCTGACCCCTGACTGTGTATGTTATTCCTCTGACCCCTTACTGTGTATGTTATTCCTCTGACCCCTTACTGTGTATGTTATTCCTCTGACCCCTTACTGTGTATGTTATTCCTCTGACCCCTGACTGTGTATGTTATTCCTCTGATCCCTGACTGTGTATGTTATTCCTCTGATCCCTGACCGTGTATGTCATTCCTCTGATCCCTGACCGTGTATGTCATTCCTCTGATCCCTGACCGTGTATGTCATTCCTCTGATCCCTGACCGTGTACGTTATTCCTCTGACACATTCCTCTGATCCCTGACTGTGTACGTTATTCCCCTGACACATTCCTCTGATACATGACGGTGCATGTTATTGATCCCTGACTGTATTTGTCATTTCCTCTGACTCCTGACTGTGTATGTCATTCATCTGATCCAAAACGGTGTAGATTATTGATCCATGACTGTGTATGTTATTCCTCTGATCCCTGACTGTGTATGTTATTCCTCTGATCCCTGACTGTGTATGTTATTCCTCTGACCCCTGACTGTGTATGTTATTCCTCTGACCCCTGACTGTGTATGTTATTCCTCTGACCCCTGACTGTGTATGTTATTCCTCTGACCCCTGACTGTGTATGTTATTCCTCTGACCCCTGACTGTGTATGTTATTCTCTGATCCCTGACTGTGTATGTTATTCCTCTGATCCCTGACTGTGTATGTTATTCCTCTGATCCATGACGGTGCATGTTATTGATCCGTGACTGTATTTGTCATTTCCTCTGATCCCTGACTGTGTCATTTCCTCTGATCCCAGACTGTGTATATCACACCTCTGATCGCTGACTATGCATGTTATTTCTATGACCCCTGACTGTGTGTCATTCCTCTGATCCCTGACTGTATGTCATTCCTCTGATCACTGACTATGTATGAATTTCCTCTGACCCTGACTGTGGATGTCACACCTCTGATCCCTAACTATGTATGTTAATTCTCTGACCCCTGACTGTGTTTGTCATTCCCCTGACTGTATATGTCATTCCTCTGATCTATGACGGAGTGTGTTATTGATCCCTGACTGTATTTGTCATTCCTCTGATCCCTGACTGTATTTGTCATTCCTCTGTGTATGTCATTCCTCTGAGCCCTGACTGTGTATGTTATTCCTCTGACCCCTGACTGTGTATGTTATTCCTCTGACCCCTTACTGTGTATGTTATTCCTCCGACCCCTTACTGTGTATGTTATTCCTCTGACCCCTGACTGTGTATGTTATTCCTCTGATCCCTGACTGTATGTTATTCCTCTGATCCCTGACCGTTTATGTCATTCCTCTGATCCCTGACCGTGTATGTCATTCCTCTGATCCCTGACCGTGTATGTCATTCCTCTGATCCCTGACCGTGTACGTTATTCCTCTGACACATTCCTCTGATCCCTGACTGTGTACGTTATTCCCCTGACACATTCCTCTGATACATGACGGTGCATGTTATTGATCCCTGACTGTATTTGTCATTTCCTCTGACTCCTGACTGTGTATGTCATTCATCTGATCCAAAACGGTATAGATTATTGATCCATGACTGTGTATGTTATTCCTCTGATCCCTGACTGTGTATGTTATTCCTCTGACCCCTGACTGTGTATGTTATTCCTCTGACCCCTGACTGTGTATGTTATTCCTCTGACCCCTGACTGTGTATGTTATTCCTCTGACCCCTGACTGTGTATGTTATTCCTCTGACCCCTGACTGTGTATGTTATTCTCTGATCCCTGACTGTGTATGTTATTCCTCTGATCCCTGACTGTGTATGTTATTCCTCTGATCCATGACGGTGCATGTTATTGATCCGTGACTGTATTTGTCATTTCCTCTGATCCCTGACTGTGTCATTTCCTCTGATCCCAGACTGTGTATATCACACCTCTGATCGCTGACTATGCATGTTATTTCTATGACCCCTGACTGTGTGTCATTCCTCTGATCCCTGACTGTATGTCATTCCTCTGATCACTGACTATGTATGAATTTCCTCTGACCCTGACTGTGGATGTCACACCTCTGATCCCTAACTATGTATGCTAATTCTCTGACCCCTGACTGTGTTTGTCATTCCCCTGACTGTATATGTCATTCCTCTGATCTATGACGGAGTGTGTTATTGATCCCTGACTGTATTTGTCATTCCTCTGATCCCTGACTGTATTTGTCATTCCTCTGTGTATGTCATTCCTCTGACCCCTGACTGTGTATGTTATTCCTTTGACCCCTGACTGTGTATGTTATTCCTCTGACCCCTGACTGTGTATGTTATTCTCTGATCCCTGACTGTGTATGTTATTCCTCTGATCCCTGACTGTGTATGTTATTCCTCTGATCCCTGACTGTGTATGTTATTCCTCTGATCCCTGACCGTTTATGTCATTCCTCTGATCCCTGACCGTGTATGTCATTCCTCTGATCCCTGACCGTGTATGTTATTCCTCTGATCCCTGACCGTTTATGTCATTCCTCTGATCCCTGACCGTGTACGTCATTCCTCTGATCCCTGACCGTGTACGTCATTCCTCTGATCCCTGACCGTGTACGTCATTCCTCTGATCCCTGACTGTATGTCATTCCTCTGACCCCTGACTGTGTATGTTATTCCTCTGACCCCTGACTGTGTATGTTATTCCTCTGATCCCTGACTGTATGTCATTCCTCTGACCCCTGACTGTGTATGTTATTCCTCTGATCCCTGACTGTATGTCATTCCTCTGATCCCTGACTGTATGTCATTCCTCTGATCCCTGACTGTATGTCATTCCTCTGATCCCTGACTGTATGTCATTCCTCTGATCCCTGACTGTATGTCATTCCTCTGACCCCTGACTGTGTATGTTATTCCTCTGACCCCTGACCGTGTATGTCATTCCTCTGACCCCTGACTGTGTATGTTATTCCTCTGATCCCTGACTGTGTGTTATTCCTCTGATCCCTGACTGTATGTCATTCCTCTGACCCCTGACTGTGTATGTTATTCCTCTGACCGTGTATGTTATTCCTCTGACCCCTGACTGTGTATGTTATTCCTCTGACCCCTTACTGTGTATGTTATTCCTCTGACCCCTTACTGTGTATGTTATTCCTCTGACCCCTGACTGTGTATGTTATTCCTCTGATCCCTGACTGTGTATGTTATTCCTCTGATCCATGACTGTGTATGTTATTCCTCTGATCCCTGACCGTGTATGTCATTCCTCTGATCCCTGACCGTTTATGTCATTCCTCTGATCCCTGACCGTGTACGTTATTCCTCTGATCCCTGACTGTGTATGTTATGCCCCTGACACATTCCTCTGATCCCTGACAGTGTACGTTATTCCCCTGACGCATTCCACTGATACATGACGGTGCATGTTATTGATCCCTGACTGTATTTGTCATTTCCTCTGACTCCTGACTGTGTATGTCATTCATCTGATCCATAACGGTGTAGATTATTGATCCATGACTGTGTATGTTATACCTCTGACCCCTGACTGTGTGTGTTATTCCTCTGACCCCTGACTGTGTATGTTATTCCTCTGACCCCTGACTGTGTATGTTATTCCTCTGACCCCTGACTGTGTATGTCATTCCTCTGATCCCTGACTGTGTATGTCATTCCTCTGATCCCTGACTGTGTATGTTATTCCTCTGACCCCTTACTGTGTATGTTATTCCTCTGACCCCTTACTGTGTATGTTATTCCTCTGATCCATGACTGTGTATGTTATTCCTCTGATCCCTGACCGTGTATGTCATTCCTCTGATCCCTGACCGTTTGTCATTCCTCTGATCCCTGACCGTGTACGTTATTCCTCTGATCCCTGACTGTGTATGTTATGCCCCTGACACATTCCTCTGATCCCTGACAGTGTACGTTATTCCCCTGACGCATTCCACTGATACATGACGGTGCATGTTATTGATCCCTGACTGTATGTCATTCCTCTGATCACTGACTATGTATGAATTTCCTCTGACCCTGACTGTGGATGTCACACCTCTGATCCCTAACTATGTATGTTAATTCTCTGACCCCTGACTGTGTTTGTCATTCCCCTGACTGTATATGTCATTCCTCTGATCTATGACGGAGTGTGTTATTGATCCCTGACTGTATTTGTCATTCCTCTGATCCCTGACTGTATTTGTCATTCCTCTGTGTATGTCATTCCTCTGACCCCTGACTGTGTATGTTATTCCTCTGACCCCTGACTGTGTATGTTATTCCTCTGACCCCTTACTGTGTATGTTATTCCTCTGACCCCTTACTGTGTATGTTATTCCTCTGACCCCTTACTGTGTATGTTATTCCTCTGACCCCTGACTGTGTATGTTATTCCTCTGATCCCTGACTGTGTATGTTATTCCTCTGATCCCTGACCGTGTATGTCATTCCTCTGATCCCTGACCGTGTATGTCATTCCTCTGATCCCTGACCGTGTATGTCATTCCTCTGATCCCTGACCGTGTACGTTATTCCTCTGACACATTCCTCTGATCCCTGACTGTGTACGTTATTCCCCTGACACATTCCTCTGATACATGACGGTGCATGTTATTGATCCCTGACTGTATTTGTCATTTCCTCTGACTCCTGACTGTGTATGTCATTCATCTGATCCAAAACGGTGTAGATTATTGATCCATGACTGTGTATGTTATTCCTCTGATCCCTGACTGTGTATGTTATTCCTCTGATCCCTGACTGTGTATGTTATTCCTCTGACCCCTGACTGTGTATGTTATTCCTCTGACCCCTGACTGTGTATGTTATTCCTCTGACCCCTGACTGTGTATGTTATTCCTCTGACCCCTGACTGTGTATGTTATTCCTCTGATCCCTGACTGTGTATGTTATTCTCTGATCCCTGACTGTGTATGTTATTCCTCTGATCCCTGACTGTGTATGTTATTCCTCTGATCCATGACGGTGCATGTTATTGATCCGTGACTGTATTTGTCATTTCCTCTGATCCCTGACTGTGTCATTTCCTCTGATCCCAGACTGTGTATATCACACCTCTGATCGCTGACTATGCATGTTATTTCTATGACCCCTGACTGTGTGTCATTCCTCTGATCCCTGACTGTATGTCATTCCTCTGATCACTGACTATGTATGAATTTCCTCTGACCCTGACTGTGGATGTCACACCTCTGATCCCTAACTATGTATGTTAATTCTCTGACCCCTGACTGTGTTTGTCATTCCCCTGACTGTATATGTCATTCCTCTGATCTATGACGGAGTGTGTTATTGATCCCTGACTGTATTTGTCATTCCTCTGATCCCTGACTGTATTTGTCATTCCTCTGTGTATGTCATTCCTCTGAGCCCTGACTGTGTATGTTATTCCTCTGACCCCTGACTGTGTATGTTATTCCTCTGACCCCTTACTGTGTATGTTATTCCTCTGACCCCTTACTGTGTATGTTATTCCTCTGACCCCTGACTGTGTATGTTATTCCTCTGATCCCTGACTGTGTATGTTATTCCTCTGATCCCTGACCGTTTATGTCATTCCTCTGATCCCTGACCGTGTATGTCATTCCTCTGATCCCTGACCGTGTATGTCATTCCTCTGATCCCTGACCGTGTACGTTATTCCTCTGACACATTCCTCTGATCCCTGACTGTGTACGTTATTCCCCTGACACATTCCTCTGATACATGACGGTGCATGTTATTGATCCCTGACTGTATTTGTCATTTCCTCTGACTCCTGACTGTGTATGTCATTCATCTGATCCAAAACGGTGTAGATTATTGATCCATGACTGTGTATGTTATTCCTCTGATCCCTGACTGTGTATGTTATTCCTCTGACCCCTGACTGTGTATGTTATTCCTCTGACCCCTGACTGTGTATGTTATTCCTCTGACCCCTGACTGTGTATGTTATTCCTCTGACCCCTGACTGTGTATGTTATTCCTCTGACCCCTGACTGTGTATGTTATTCTCTGATCCCTGACTGTGTATGTTATTCCTCTGATCCCTGACTGTGTATGTTATTCCTCTGATCCATGACGGTGCATGTTATTGATCCGTGACTGTATTTGTCATTTCCTCTGATCCCTGACTGTGTCATTTCCTCTGATCCCAGACTGTGTATATCACACCTCTGATCGCTGACTATGCATGTTATTTCTATGACCCCTGACTGTGTGTCATTCCTCTGATCCCTGACTGTATGTCATTCCTCTGATCACTGACTATGTATGAATTTCCTCTGACCCTGACTGTGGATGTCACACCTCTGATCCCTAACTATGTATGCTAATTCTCTGACCCCTGACTGTGTTTGTCATTCCCCTGACTGTATATGTCATTCCTCTGATCTATGACGGAGTGTGTTATTGATCCCTGACTGTATTTGTCATTCCTCTGATCCCTGACTGTATTTGTCATTCCTCTGTGTATGTCATTCCTCTGACCCCTGACTGTGTATGTTATTCCTTTGACCCCTGACTGTGTATGTTATTCCTCTGACCCCTGACTGTGTATGTTATTCTCTGATCCCTGACTGTGTATGTTATTCCTCTGATCCCTGACTGTGTATGTTATTCCTCTGATCCCTGACTGTGTATGTTATTCCTCTGATCCCTGACCGTTTATGTCATTCCTCTGATCCCTGACCGTGTATGTCATTCCTCTGATCCCTGACCGTGTATGTCATTCCTCTGATCCCTGACCGTGTACGTTATTCCTCTGACACATTCCTCTGATCCCTGACTGTGTACGTTATTCCCCTGACACATTCCTCTGATACATGACGGTGCATGTTATTGATCCCTGACTGTATTTGTCATTTCCTCTGACTCCTGACTGTGTATGTCATTCATCTGATCCAAAACGGTGTAGATTATTGATCCATGACTGTGTATGTTATTCCTCTGATCCCTGACTGTGTATGTTATTCCTCTGATCCCTGACTGTGTATGTTATTCCTCTGACCCCTGACTGTGTATGTTATTCCTCTGACCCCTGACTGTGTATGTTATTCCTCTGACCCCTGACTGTGTATGTTATTCCTCTGACCCCTGACTGTGTATGTTATTCCTCTGACCCCTGACTGTGTATGTTATTCTCTGATCCCTGACTGTGTATGTTATTCCTCTGATCCCTGACTGTGTATGTTATTCCTCTGATCCATGACGGTGCATGTTATTGATCCGTGACTGTATTTGTCATTTCCTCTGATCCCTGACTGTGTCATTTCCTCTGATCCCAGACTGTGTATATCACACCTCTGATCGCTGACTATGCATGTTATTTCTATGACCCCTGACTGTGTGTCATTCCTCTGATCCCTGACTGTGTCATTCCTCTGATCACTGACTATGTATGAATTTCCTCTGACCCTGACTGTGGATGTCACACCTCTGATCCCTAACTATGTATGTTAATTCTCTGACCCCTGACTGTGTTTGTCATTCCCCTGACTGTATATGTCATTCCTCTGATCTATGACGGAGTGTGTTATTGATCCCTGACTGTATTTGTCATTCCTCTGATCCCTGACTGTATTTGTCATTCCTCTGTGTATGTCATTCCTCTGACCCCTGACTGTGTATGTTATTCCTCTGACCCCTGACTGTGTATGTTATTCCTCTGACCCCTTACTGTGTATGTTATTCCTCTGACCCCTTACTGTGTATGTTATTCCTCTGACCCCTGACTGTGTATGTTATTGCTCTGACCCCTGACTGTGTATGTTATTCCTCTGATCCCTGACTGTGTATGTTATTCCTCTGATCCCTGACCGTTTATGTCATTCCTCTGATCCCTGACCGTGTATGTCATTCCTCTGATCCCTGACCGTGCCCTGACCGTGTATGTCATTCCTCTGATCCCTGACCGTGTATGTCATTCCTCTGATCCCTGACCGTGTACGTTATTCCTCTGACACATTCCTCTGATCCCTGACTGTGTACGTTATTCCCCTGACACATTCCTCTGATACATGACGGTGCATGTTATTAATCCCTGACTGTATTTGTCATTTCCTCTGACTCCTGACTGTGTATGTCATTCATCTGATCCAAAACGGTGTAGATTATTGATCCATGACTGTGTATGTTATTCCTCTGATCCCTGACTGTGTATGTTATTCCTCTGACCCCTGACTGTGTATGTTATTCCTCTGACCCCTGACTGTGTATGTTATTCCTCTGACCCCTGACTGTGTATGTTATTCCTCTGACCCCTGACTGTGTATGTTATTCCTCTGACCCCTGACTGTGTATGTTATTCTCTGATCCCTGACTGTGTATGTTATTCCTCTGATCCCTGACTGTGTATGTTATTCCTCTGATCCATGACGGTGCATGTTATTGATCCGTGACTGTATTTGTCATTTCCTCTGATCCCTGACTGTGTCATTTCCTCTGATCCCAGACTGTGTATATCACACCTCTGATCGCTGACTATGCATGTTATTTCTATGACCCCTGACTGTGTGTCATTCCTCTGATCCCTGACTGTATGTCATTCCTCTGATCACTGACTATGTATGAATTTCCTCTGACCCTGACTGTGGATGTCACACCTCTGATCCCTAACTATGTATGTTAATTCTCTGACCCCTGACTGTGTTTGTCATTCCCCTGACTGTATATGTCATTCCTCTGATCTATGACGGAGTGTGTTATTGATCCCTGACTGTATTTGTCATTCCTCTGATCCCTGACTGTATTTGTCATTCCTCTGTGTATGTCATTCCTCTGACCCCTGACTGTGTATGTTATTCCTTTGACCCCTGACTGTGTATGTTATTCCTCTGACCCCTTACTGTGTATGTTATTCCTCTGACCCCTTACTGTGTATGTTATTCCTCTGACCCCTGACTGTGTATGTTATTCCTCTGATCCCTGACTGTGTATGTTATTCCTCTGATCCCTGACCGTTTATGTCATTCCTCTGATCCCTGACCGTGTATGTCATTCCTCTGATCCCTGACCGTGTATGTCATTCCTCTGATCCCTGACCGTGTACGTTATTCCTCTGACACATTCCTCTGATCCCTGACTGTGTACGTTATTCCCCTGACACATTCTTCTGATACATGACGGTGCATGTTATTGATCCCTGACTGTATTTGTCATTTCCTCTGACTCCTGACTGTGTATGTCATTCATCTGATCCAAAACGGTGTAGATTATTGATCCATGACTGTGTATGTTATTCCTCTGATCCCTGACTGTGTATGTTATTCCTCTGACCCCTGACTGTGTATGTTATTCCTCTGACCCCTGACTGTGTATGTTATTCCTCTGACCCCTGACTGTGTATGTTATTCCTCTGACCCCTGACTGTGTATGTTATTCCTCTGACCCCTGACTGTGTATGTTATTCTCTGATCCCTGACTGTGTATGTTATTCCTCTGATCCCTGACTGTGTATGTTATTCCTCTGATCCATGACGGTGCATGTTATTGATCCGTGACTGTATTTGTCATTTCCTCTGATCCCTGACTGTGTCATTTCCTCTGATCCCAGACTGTGTATATCACACCTCTGATCGCTGACTATGCATGTTATTTCTATGACCCCTGACTGTGTGTCATTCCTCTGATCCCTGACTGTATGTCATTCCTCTGATCACTGACTATGTATGAATTTCCTCTGACCCTGACTGTGGATGTCACACCTCTGATCCCTAACTATGTATGTTAATTCTCTGACCCCTGACTGTGTTTGTCATTCCCCTGACTGTATATGTCATTCCTCTGATCTATGACGGAGTGTGTTATTGATCCCTGACTGTATTTGTCATTCCTCTGATCCCTGACTGTATTTGTCATTCCTCTGTGTATGTCATTCCTCTGACCCCTGACTGTGTATGTTATTCCTCTGACCCCTGACTGTGTATGTTATTCCTCTGACCCCTTACTGTGTATGTTATTCCTCTGACCCCTTACTGTGTATGTTATTCCTCTGACCCCTTACTGTGTATGTTATTCCTCTGACCCCTGACTGTGTATGTTATTCCTCTGATCCCTGACTGTGTATGTTATTCCTCTGATCCCTGACCGTTTATGTCATTCCTCTGATCCCTGACCGTGTATGTCATTCCTCTGATCCCTGACCGTGTATGTCATTCCTCTGATCCCTGACCGTGTATGTCATTCCTCTGATCCCTGACCGTGTACGTTATTCCTCTGACACATTCCTCTGATCCCTGACTGTGTACGTTATTCCCCTGACACATTCCTCTGATACATGACGGTGCATGTTATTGATCCCTGACTGTATTTGTCATTTCCTCTGACTCCTGACTGTGTATGTCATTCATCTGATCCATAACGGTGTAGATTATTGATCCATGACTGTGTATGTTATTCCTCTGATCCCTGACTGTGTATGTTATTCCTCTGACCCCTGACTGTGTATGTTATTCCTCTGACCCCTGACTGTGTATGTTATTCCTCTGACCCCTGACTGTGTATGTTATTCCTCTGACCCCTGACTGTGTATGTTATTCTCTGATCCCTGACTGTGTATGTTATTCCTCTGATCCCTGACTGTGTATGTTATTCCTCTGATCCATGACGGTGCATGCTATTGATCCGAGACTGTATTTGTCATTTCCTCTGATCCCAGACTGTGTATGTCACACCTCTGATCGCTGACTATGCATGTTATTTCTATGACCCCTGACTGTTTGTCATTCCTCTGATCACTGACTATGTATGAATTTCCTCTGACCCCGACTGTTTGTCATTCCTCTGATCCCGGACTGTGGATGTCACACCTCTGATCCCTAACTATGTATGTTAATTCTCTGACCCCTGACTGTGTTTGTCATTCCCTGACTGTATATGTCATTCCTCTGATCTATGACGGAGTGTGTTATTGATCCCTAACTGTATTTGTCATTCCTCTGATCCCTGACTGTATTTGTCATTCCTCTGTGTATGTCATTCCTCTGACACCTGACTGTGTATATCATTCCTCTGATCCCGGAGTGTGTATGTCATTCCTCTGATCTTTGACTTTGTATGTCATTCCTCTGACCCCCGACTGTTTGTCATTCCTCTGACCCCCGACTGTTTGTCATTCCTCTGACCCCCCGACTGTTTGTCATTCCTCTGACCCCCGACTGTTTGTCATTCCTCTGACCCCCGACTGTTTGTCATTCCTCTGACTCCCGACTGTTTGTCATTCCTCTGACCCCCGACTGTTTGTCATTCCTCTGACCCCCGACTGTTTGTCATTCCTCTGACCCCCGACTGTTTGTCATTCCTCTGACCCCCGACTGTTTGTCATTCCTCTGACCCCCGACTGTTTGTCATTCCTCTGACCCCCGACTGTTTGTCATTCCTCTGACCCCCGACTGTATGTCATTCCTCTGACCCCCGACTGTATGTCATTCCTCTGACCCCCGACTGTTTGTCATTCCTCTGACCCCCGACTGTTTGTCATTCCTCTGACCCCCGACTGTATGTCATTCCTCTGACCCCCGACTGTATGTCATTCCTCTGACCCCCCGACTGTTTGTCATTCCTCTGACCCCCCGACTGTTTGTCATTCCTCTGACCCCCCGACTGTTTGTCATTCCTCTGACCCCCGACTGTTTGTCATTCCTCTGACCCCCGACTGTTTGTCATTCCTCTGACCCCCGACTGTTTGTCATTCCTCTGACCCCCGACTGTTTGTCATTCCTCTGACCCCCGACTGTTTGTCATTCCTCTGACCCCCCGACTGTTTGTCATTCCTCTGACCCCCCGACTGTTTGTCATTCCTCTGACCCCCGACTGTATGTCATTCCTCTGACCCCCGACTGTATGTCATTCCTCTGACCCCCGACTGTTTGTCATTCCTCTGACCCCCCGACTGTTTGTCATTCCTCTGACCCCCGACTGTTTGTCATTCCTCTGACCCCCGACTGTTTGTCATTCCTCTGACCCCCGACTGTTTGTCATTCCTCTGACCCCCGACTGTTTGTCATTCCTCTGACCCCCGACTGTTTGTCATTCCTCTGACCCCCGACTGTTTGTCATTCCTCTGACCCCCGACTGTTTGTCATTCCTCTGACCCCCCGACTGTTTGTCATTCCTCTGACCCCCCGACTGTTTGTCATTCCTCTGACCCCCCGACTGTTTGTCATTCCTCTGACCCCCCGACTGTTTGTCATTCCTCTGACCCCCGACTGTCAATCCTCTGACCCCCGACTGTTTGTCATTCCTCTGACCCCCGACTGTTTGTCATTCCTCTGACCCCCGACTGGTTTTCATTCCTCTGACCCCCGACTGTTTGTCATTCCTCTGACCCCCGACTGTGTATGTCATTCCTCTGACCCCCGACTGTGTATGTCATTCCTCTGACCCCCGACTGTGTATGTTATTCCTCTGATCCCTGACTGTATGTCATTCCTCTGACCTCTGACTCTGGGGCCGATTCCGATCTTGGCCGGTAGTGCTCCGAATCGGATTCGGATTCACCGGATCCGATTCGGAGCCCTGTTTCTCGACCGAATCGTACGCGGGTCCGGCCGAGCGAGTATGATGCAAGCACCCGCGAAATCGCCGACCGACTTGAACGCGGCTTCAACACGCTCCGACCGACTCGCATGGACACGACTCGCACCGCGCTATGGAGACGTTTCCCGGCCGGGTAAGTACGATGCGCGCCGCGAGCAGTCCGATCGACTCGCGCCGTCTGGCTCGAAAAGCTGTCGGAGCCGGACTTTGGGGTCCGCGTCGGACCCCCTGTACGCGTAGGGCACGCGAGTCGCACACAGGGGGGACCCATGGGTCCCCCTACCTGTGCATGTACGCCGCGATGCGCATGGACGCGTACACGCTGTAGGGGCGCCCTTGTTCGCCTCGCACCCATTGGAGTCAGTGGGAGCCCGCGTACGCGTTGTGCGACAGGCTCCCATTGACTTCAATGGGAGTCCGACCGAATCGAGTCCGATAGCATGCGTGCGCATCGTACTCGTTCGGTCGGACTGCTAGGGTCCGATTCGGTCGGAATTCTCTCCGGGTCCGGCTCGGTCGGAGAGAATTCCGGCCCGAATCGGAATCGGCCCCTCTGTATGTTATTCCTCTGACCCCTGACTCTGTATGTTATTCCTCTGACCCCTGACTGTGTATGTTATTCCTCTGATCCCTGACTGTGTATGTTATTCCTCTGATCCCTGACCGTGTATGTCATTCCTCTGATCCCTGACCGTGTATGTCATTCCTCTGATCCCTGACCGTGTATGTCATTCCTCTGATCCCTGACCGTGTACGTTATTCCTCTGACACATTCCTCTGATCCCTGACTGTGTACGTTATTCCCCTGACACATTCCTCTGATACATGACGGTGCATGTTATTGATCCCTGACTGTATTTGTCATTTCCTCTGGACTCCTGACTGTGTATGTCATTCATCTGATCCAAAACGGTGTAGATTATTGATCCATGACTGTGTATGTTATTCCTCTGATCCCTGACTGTGTATGTTATTCCTCTGACCCCTGACTGTGTATGTTATTCCTCTGACCCCTGACTGTGTATGTTATTCCTCTGACCCCTGACTGTGTATGTTATTCCTCTGACCCCTGACTGTGTATGTTATTCTCTGATCCCTGACTGTGTATGTTATTCCTCTGATCCCTGACTGTGTATGTTATTCCTCTGATCCATGACGGTGCATGTTATTGATCCGTGACTGTATTTGTCATTTCCTCTGATCCCTGACTGTCATTTCCTCTGATCCCAGACTGTGTATGTCACACCTCTGATCGCTGACTATGCATGTTATTTCTATGACCCCTGACTGTTTGTCATTCCTCTGACCCCCGACTGTTTGTCATTCCTCTGACCCCCGACTGTTTGTCATTCCTCTGACCCCCGACTGTTTGTCATTCCTCTGATCCCGGACTGTGGATGTCACACCTCTGATCCCTAACTATGTATGTTAATTCTCTGACCCCTGACTGTGTTTGTCATTCCCCTGACTGTATATGTCATTCCTCTGATCTATGACGGAGTGTGTTATTGATCCCTAACTGTATTTGTCATTCCTCTGATCCCTGACTGTATTTGTCATTCCTCTGTGTATGTCATTCCTCTGACACCTGACTGTGTATATCATTCCTCTGATCCCGGAGTGTGTATGTCATTCCTCTGATCTTTGACTTTGTATGTCATTCCCATGACCCCCGACTGTTTGTCATTCCTCTGACCCCCCGACTGTTTGTCATTCCTCTGACCCCCGACTGTTTGTCATTCCTCTGACCCCCGACTGTTTGTCATTCCTCTGACCCCCGACTGTTTGTCATTCCTCTGACCTCCCGACTGTTTGTCATTCCTCTGACCCCCGACTGTTTGTCATTCCTCTGACCCCGACTGTTTGTCATTCCTCTGACCCCCGACTGTTTGTCATTCCTCTGACCCCCGACTGTTTGTCATTCCTCTGACCCCGACTGTTTGTCATTCCTCTGACCCCCGACTGTTTGTCATTCCTCTGACCCCCGACTGTTTGTCATTCCTCTGACCCCCGACCTGACCCCCCGACTGTTTGTCATTCCTCTGACCCCCGACTGTCAATCCTCTGACCCCGACTGTTTGTCATTCCTCTGACCCCCGACTGTTTGTCATTCCTCTGACCCCCGACTGTTTGTCATTCCTCTGACCCCCGACTGTTTGTCATTCCTCTGACCCCCGACTGTTTGTCATTCCTCTGACCCCCGACTGTTTGTCATTCCTCTGACCCCCGACTGTTTGTCATTCCTCTGACCCCCCGACTGTTTGTCATTCCTCTGACCCCCGACTGTTTGTCATTCCTCTGACCCCCGACTGTCAATCCTCTGACCCCCGACTGTTTGTCATTCCTCTGACCCCGACTGTTTGTCATTCCTCTGACCCCCGACTGTTTGTCATTCCTCTGACCCCCGACTGTTTGTCATTCCTCTGACCCCCGACTGTTTGTCATTCCTCTGACCCCCGACTGTTTGTCATTCCTCTGACCCCCGACTGTTTGTCATTCCTCTGACCCCCGACTGTTTGTCATTCCTCTGACCCCCGACTGTTTGTCATTCCTCTGACCCCCGACTGTTTGTCATTCCTCTGACCCCCCGACTGTTTGTCATTCCTCTGACCCCCCGACCTGACCCCCCCGACTGTTTGTCATTCCTCTGACCCCCGACTGTCAATCCTCTGACCCCCGACTGTCAATCATTCCTCTGACCCCCGACTGTTTATCATTCCTCTGACCCCCGACTGTTTGTCATTCCTCTGACCCCCGACTGTTTGTCATTCCTCTGACCCCCGACTGTTTGTCATTCCTCTGATCCCTGACTGTGTATGTCATTCCTCTGATCCCTGACTGTGTATGTCATTCCTCTGATCCCTGACTGTGTATGTCATTCCTCTGACCCCTGACTGTGTATGTCATTCCTCTGATCCCTGACTGTATGTCATTCCTCTGACCTCTGACTCTGGGGCCGATTCCGATCTCGGCCGGTAGTGCTCCGAATCGGATTCGGATTCACTGGATCCGATTCGGAGCCCTGTTTCTCGACCGAATCGTACGCGGGTCCGGCCGAGCGAGTACGATGCAAGCACCAGCGAAATCGCCGACCGACTCGAACGCGGCTTCAACACGCTCCGACCGACTCGCATGGACAAGACTCGCACCGCGCTATGGAGACGTTTCCCGGCCGGGTAAGTACGATGCGCGCGCGCGAGCAGTCCGATCGACTCGCGCCCGTCTGGCTCGAAAAAGCTGTCGGAGCCGGACTTTGGGGGTCCGCGTCGGACCCCTGTACGCGTAGGCGCGCGAGTCGCACACAGGGGGACCCATGGGTCCCCCTACCTGTGCATGTATGCCGCGATGCGCATGGACGCGTACACGCTGTAGGGGCGCCCTTGTTCGCCTCGCACCCATTGAGTCAATGGGAGCCCGCGTACGCGTTGTACGACAGGCTCCCATTGACTTCAATGGGAGTCCGACCGAATCGAGTCCGATAGCATGCATGCGCATCGTACTCGTTCGGTCAGACTGCTAGGGTCCGATTCGGTCGGAATTCTCTCCGGGTCCGGCTCGGTCGGAGAGAATTCCGGACCGAATCGGAATCGGCCCTCTGTATGTTATTCCTCTGACCCCTGACTCTGTATGTTATTCCTCTGACCCCTGACTGTGTATGTTATTCCTCTGATCCCTGACTGTGTATGTTATTCCTCTGATCCCTGACTGTGTATGTCATTCCTCTGATCCCTGACCGTGTATGTCATTCCTCTGATCCCTGACTGTGTATGTTATTCCCCTGACACATTCCTCTGATCCCTGAGGGTGTACGTTATTCCCCTGACACATTCCTCTGATACATGACGGTGCATGTTATTGATCCCTGACTGTATTTGTCATTTCCTCTGACTCCTGAATGTGTATGTCATTCATCTGATCCATAACGGTGTAGATTATTGATCCATGACTGTGTATGTTATTCCTCTGATCCCTGACTGTGTATGTTATTCCTCTGATCCCTGACTGTGTATGTTATTCCTCTGACCCCTGACTGTGTATGTTATTCCTCTGACCCCTGACTGTGTATGTTATTCCTCTGACCCCTGACTGTGTATGTTATTCCTCTGATCCCTGACTGTGTGTTATTCCTCTGATCCCTGACTGTGCATGTTATTCCTCTGATCCCTGATTCTGTATGTTATTCCTCTGATCCATGACTGTGTATGTTATTCCTCTGATCCCTGACTGTGTATGTTATTCCTCTGATCCATGACTGTGTATGTTATTCCTCTGATCCATGATGGTGTATGTTATTCCTCTGATCCATGACGGTGTATGTTATTCCTCTGATCCATGACTGTGTATGTTATTCCTCTGATCCCTGACTGTGTGTTATTCCTCTGATCCCTGACTGTGTGTTATTCCTCTGATCCCTGACTGTGTATGTTATTCCTCTGATCCCTGACTGTGTATGTTATTCCTCTGATCCATGACTCTGTATGTTATTCCTCTGATCCGTGACTGTGTATGTTATTCCTCTGATCCATGACTGTGTATGTTATTCCTCTGATCCCTGACTGTGTATGTTATTCCTCTGATCCCCGACTGTGTATGTCATTCCTCTGATCCCCGACTGTGTATGTCATTCCTCTGATCCCCGACTGTGTATGTCATTCCTCTGATCCCCGACTGTGTATGTCATTCCTCTGATCCCTGACCGTGTATGTCATTCCTCTGATCCCTGACCGTGTACGTTATTCCTCTGATCCCTGACTGTGTATGTTATTCCCCTGACACATTCCTCTGATCCCTGACCGTGTACGTTATTCCCCTGACACATTCCTTTGATACATGATGGTGCATGTTATTGATCCCTGACTGTATTTGTCATTTCCTCTGACTCCTGACTGTGTATGTCATTCATCTGATCCATAACGGTGTAGATTATTGATCCATGACTGTGTATGTTATTCCTCTGATCCCTGACTGTGTATGTTATTCCTCTGACCCCTGACTGTGTATGTTATTCCCCTGACTGTGTATGTTATTCCCCTGACTGTGTATGTTATTCCTCTGACCCCTGACTGTGTATGTTATTCCTCTGATCCCTGACTGTGTGTTATTCCTCTGATCCCTGACTGTGCATGTTATTCCTCTGATCCCTGATTCTGTATGTTATTCCTCTGATCCATGACTGTGTATGTTATTCCTCTGATCCCTGACTGTGTATGTTATTCCTCTGATCCATGATGGTGTATGTTATTCCTCTGATCCCTGACTGTGTATGTTATTCCTCTGATCCATGACTGTGTATGTTATTCCTCTGATCCCTGACTGTGTGTTATTCCTCTGATCCCTGACTGTGTATGTTATTCCTCTGATCCCTGACTGTGTATGTTATTCCTCTGATCCATGACTCTGTATGTTATTCCTCTGATCCCTGACTGTGTATGTTATTCCTCTGATCCCTGACTGTGTATGTTATTCCTCTGATCCCTGACTCTGTATGTTATTCCTCTGATCCCCGACTGTGTATGTCATTCCTCTGATCCCCGACTGTGTATGTCATTCCTCTGATCCCTGACCGTGTATGTCATTCCTCTGATCCCTGACCGTGTATGTCATTCCTCTGATCCCTGACCGTGTATGTCATTCCTCTGGTCCCTGACCGTGTATGTCATTCCTCTGGTCCCTGACCGTGTATGTCATTCCTCTGGTCCCTGACCGTGTATGTCATTCCTCTGGTCCCTGACCGTGTATGTCATTCCTCTGGTCCCTGACCGTGTACGTTATTCCTCTGATCCCTGACTGTGTATGTTATTCCCCTGACACATTCCTCTGATCCCTGACCATGTACGTTATTCCCCTGACACATTCCTTTGATACATGATGGTGCATGTTATTGATCCCTGACTGTATTTGTCATTTCCTCTGACTCCTGACTGTGTATGTCATTCATCTGATCCATAACGGTGTAGATTATTGATCCATGACTGTGTATGTTATTCCTCTGATCCCTGACTGTGTATGTTATTCCTCTGACCCCTGACTGTGTATGTTATTCCTCTGACCCCTGACTGTGTATGTTATTCCTCTGATCCCTGACTGTGTATGTTATTCCTCTGATCCCTGACTGTGTATGTTATTCCTCTGATCCCTGACTGTGTATGTTATTCCTCTGATCCATGACTGTGTATGTTATTCCTCTGATCCATGACGGTGCATGTTATTGATCCGTGATTGTATTTGTCATTTCCTCTGATCCCAGACTGTGTATGTCACACCTCTGATCGCTGACTATGCATGTTATTTCTATGACCCCTGACTGTGTGTCATTCCTCTGATCCCTGACTGTGTGTCATTCCTCTGATCCCTGACTGTTTGTCATTCATCTGGTCCCTGACTGTATGTCATTCCTCTGATCACTGACTATGTATGAATTTCCTCTGACCCCGACTGTTTGTCATTCCTCTGATCCCGGACTGTGGATGTCACACCTCTGATCCCTAACTATGTATGTTAATTCTCTGACCCCTGACTGTGTTTGTCATTCCCCTGACTGTATATGTCATTCCTCTGATCTATGACGGAGTGTGTTATTGATCCCTGACTGTATTTGTCATTCCTCTGATCCCTGACTGTATATGTCATTCCTCTGATCCCTGAATGTGTATGTTATTCCTCTGATCCCAGACTGTATCGGTCATACCTCTGATCCCTGACTATGTATGTTATTGATCCCTGACTGTGTATGTCATTCCTCTGATCTTTTCACTTTGTATGTCATTCCTCTGATCCATAACGGTGTAGATTATTGATCCATGACTGTATATATTATTCCTCTGACTGTGTATGTCATTCTCTGATCCCTGACTATGTATGTTTTTGATCCCAGACTGTATTTATCATTCCTCTGACCCCATACTGTTTGTCATTCCTCTGACCCCATACTGTTTGTCATTCCTCTGACCCCATACTGTTTGTCATTCCTCTGACCCCATACTGTTTGTCATTCCTCTGACCCCATACTGTTTGTCATTCCTCTGACCCCATACTGTTTGTCATTCCTCTGACCCCATACTGTTTGTCATTCCTCTGACCCCATACTGTTTGTCATTCCTCTGACCCCATACTGTTTGTCATTCCTCTGATCCCTGTTTGTGTGTCATTCATCTGATTCCTGACTGTGTATGTCATTCATCTGATCCCTGACTGTGTGTGTCATTCCTCTGATCCCTGACTGTGTGTGTCATTCCTCTGATCCCTGACTGTGTATGTCATTCCTCTGATCCCTGACTGTGTATGTCATTCTTCTGATCTTTGACTTTGTATGTCATTCCTCTGATCCTTGACTTTGTATGTCATTCCTCTGATCCATAACGGTGTAGATTATTGATCCCTGACTGTATATATTACTCCTCTGACTGTGTATGTCATTCTCTGATACCTGACTCTGTATGTCATTCTCTGATACCTGACTGTGTATGTCATTCATCTTATCCCTGACTATGTATGTTATTGATCCCAGACTGTATTTGTCATTCCTCTGATCCCCAACTGTGTAATTCCTCTGACCCCATACTGTTTGTCATTCCTCTGACCCCATACTGTTTGTCATTCCTCTGACCCCATACTGTTTGTCATTCCTCTGATCCCTTACTGTGCATGTTATTCCTCTGATCCCTTACTGTGCATGTTATTCCTCTGATCCCTTACTGTGCATGTTATTCCTCTGATCCCTTACTGTGCATGTTATTCCTCTGATCCCTTACTGTGTATGTCATTCCTCTGATCTTTGACTCTGTATTTCATTCCTCTGATCCATTACGGTGTAGATTATTGATCCCTGACTGTACATATTAGTCCTCTGACTGTGTATGTTATTTCTCTGGTACCCGACTGTGTCTGTCGTTTCCTTGTCCCCTGACAGCGTAAGTCAGGACTGAGAGGGGTTTGGAGATTGGGTCGTGGTCATTGGTTTTGGCTGGTGCCATGGGTCAGCACAGTGTGTCAGGTCAGCAGGGTTCCTAGGGTATGTTAGGAGTCAGCAGAGTTGTTGGAGTGACTGAGGTCAGTTGTCATGCGGGGTCAGGGGGCTAGTATGGTTTGTAGAGTGTGTCGGAGGCCCCTGGGTTTTGCAGTATGTATCTGCTGGTGTGCAGTTTATTTGGAGTTAGTGGGGTTTACACCGTGTGTAAGCGTTCGTTTCGGTTTGCATTTTTAGGAGCTCATATGGTTTGAACACGTGTCACAAGTCAGTGGGTTTGTCCCATCACCTTGGAATATTGTTGGCATGATTATACTTGATTGTGTTTTTAAAGGGTCTGTCTAAAAAATATATAGTTATGGCTACATGTTTGAAACACAGACAAGAAGTTTCATTTTGTCTACTCTTTCCATCTTTGCGTGTACAAACAAGGTGCCCCCTAAAAAAGCACTCTGTAAGGTCTGGGACAAGGAGGAAAAACAACAAGAATTACAATATACTGTCCCACCCCACCTGTATTGCTTCCTATGGGGCCCTAATTAGCTCCCATAGGAAGCAATACAGGTCGGGTGGGACAGTACATTGCAATTCCTGTCTACTCTTTCCATACCTTGAGTAACTCTGCAGCCTGTAACCTTGCCTTTGCTATTAGGTTGGATCTGCTCTTTAGGTATTGTCCCAGGCTTTGAAGGTCCTAGAATGCAGACTCAAGATCCAAACATGCCTTATTTGTGCATGGTGTCAGAACGATTCACATCTACCCGTTTCGGTTCCAGAATGGAACCTCTTTCACAATGTGTTTCCTTAATCCTTCCTCTATTTTTGGGTCTCACTTACTGGACAGCACATGCTCTGTCTATTGTGAGACGTATTGTTAGCTTATAGCGGGCTTGGAGCCCACCCATTGTTTATCATTGCTTGGCTTCATTGTCACTCACATTTGCTTGCTTCTTATTAGTCGGCTTCTGTAGTCTTTCGTTCCTCTTCTTGCCGTTTCTTGCCCCCTCCCCTTTTTAAGTGCATTGGGCTGGCATACGGGATGGGGTCCCCAGGGTATGATGCGGCACCCTCCCCTTTTAAAAAAATAAATAAAAATTAAATATATGGGCTCAGGGGATGGGGTCCCCAGACCTGAAAAGGCTCGGGGAGGGAGGCACGTGGCTGCCCTCCTCTCTAAACAATCACACGGCCCCCTGGAATGGGGCCCCCAGGGCCTGAGACGGATGGGAGAGGGGGGTCATGCAGCAATCTTCCCTTTAAAAAAAAAAAATACATCCTGGAGAAGGGGGTTCCCAGGGCCTGATGAGACTCGGTGATGGGGGCGATGTGCCCCCTCCCATTTAAAATAGGTACCGCCCTGGGAAATAGGGTCCCCAGGTCCTGATGAGGCTCAGGGAGGGGGCCCCGTGGCCCCCTCCCTTTTAAAATAAAAACAGCCCTGGAAGAAGGGGTCCATAGGGCATAATACGGCTTTGGGAGGGGGCCACTCTGCCCCTTACCTTTTTATTGGGTTTGGCCACGGGGGGTGTGGTCCCCGGAGCCTGAGAAGGCTCGTGGAGGGGGGCTGGATGGTCTCCTTGCGTTCTAAAAGAAATATGGCCCTGGGGCGATGGGGTCCCCAGGGCATATTAAGGTTCTGGGAGGGGGAGCACGCTGCCCCTCCCCCTTTTAAGTACATTGGGCCTAGGGGGATGGGGTCCCTGGGACCCATGTGGCCCCTCCCCCTTTTAATTATATGAGGCTCAGGTGGATGGGGTCTCCGGGGCCTTCTAATGCTCAGGGAGGGGGTGCTGGGCGCCTCCCTCCTTTTAGAATTTGGCCCTGGGGATGGGGTCCTGGCATCTTTTAAGATTTGAAGAGGGGGGCCTATGGCCTCCCTCTCCTCTTTATTGGAAGTAGCCCCAAGGGATGGAGTGCACAGAACCAATTAAAGGTCGGTGAGGTGGCTGCACGCCCTCTCCCCTTAATAAATATGTCTTGGCCTCAGTGGACGAGGTCCTTGGAGCACAAAGGCCAACCCTACGCTGCGCACGCCAAAAGGCTGTGTGCAGTGTGGCGTTGGTAGCCTGCTGAGGGCTTGGCCGCAGGGCCTGGTGGCAGGCCAAGCCGTGTAGCCAACCTCCTGCTGCGCATGCCCAAAGGCAAGGAGGTCATTTGAGATGTCATTAGTGATGTCATAAATGATGCCCTAGAACATGTCATGAGTGATGTAATATGTGAGGTCATAAGCAGTGCATGGCAGGGGCGCAAGTTATAGTTATCTCTGCTAACTATAACTGGTGAATTTCTCTGGTTCTTTGAGCTCAAAACGTTAATGTTGTCACTGAGATATTCTAGAACGTCACCTTAACCTTTGTTTTTTTTCAGTGGAGTTTCTAGGGTTTTTTAAAAACAAAAACAGATCTGTTTATCACACCTAGATGTAATGTTACTTTAACCTTTTTTTAGTGAATATATGCATAAAAGAAGCAGAGAACTCTGGGTTGTTCTGTGAAAGGCAGCGAGTCTTCTAAGACCCTCAATGCTGCCCGGTGCAGGGTTCCACCTCTAATTCACTTTGGGTTCGCTATCAAAATAATGAGGCAAGCTCTGGAAACTGGAAGACAAGACAAAGGTTTATTTCTCATGAGGAGATCACGTCAACTGCAGACACCGGAATGTCTGAGGGAGGTGTTCTGCTGATAACTCCTTTGGCTCTTCCTTTTATACAGGTTTGACACAATGCATTGGTTTCATCAACATGGTTACACAAGCTTGGGGTCCCCGCCCCGGGCAGGTTGTCACACAAGCCCAACAGTAATTCTCTTCCCACCCAGGTCAAACAGACAATCTTATCTTGCAGCTGGACCTTGCTTCAGGGTCTGAAACATGTGAGACCGGCCAGATCTAAGAGTCCGTTCTGTTGATAAAAACAGGTCCCATTGTTGGTAACAACAAGTCTTGCTGTTTGCAGTGCAATAAATCATGTTGCAAGAGTCTTTTCGGTGTTTGGAACCTGTTTGTGTAACTAGGTGCAGTGAGGGGTAGAGTGTCCAAAGGTTTGCCTGAAAACAGAGATGAGAGGAAAAACGAGTTTGTGGCAGCAAGTAGCGCTGAGGTTTGTTGCGGCAAATAGAGTTTATAGCCCCCAGCACACGTACCAGGTCGGTCAGAGGGTCAGAGGGATCCTAGTAAGGGCAGGGTGAAACAAAGGTGACCAACAGAGTACAAAATGGCTGTGATAGATTAAAATGACTGCAACTTATGTGCACATAGAATTCCACCAGACAAGATGGCGCAGGTAATGTTCACGATTGTCGTTTTGCTTTTAACAGTGGCCCCTTTGAACATAACTAGCCAGCTTGTCAGTCTATTTCGATCTCCATAATGTCCTGTATCTCTTGATCATACATTACTCTCATGTTTGTTAGCTGAGTGTCCATAGTCTTAGGGTGCAAGGTAGTTATGCAAAGAGAACACAAAGGTGGTATACAGTGTATACCCAAACAACAACCACATATTGTCAATACTGGGACCAAGAGAATCATTGATATTTTCCAACCCCACTCCTTCAAGATGCCCCAAAGCCAACTTCCAATTGTCCAAGTCTCTGATCCTTGATGGTAACAGCCCACAGACCCAACAGTTGGTAGCATTGGTGGCAAGATTGTGCTGGTGCAACATCTGCACGAAAGAATTATTCCAGAATTCTTTGCGTCGTTCTCGGAGATGTGGCGGTAGTGATACCAGGTAGTGTTCTTTCTTGGTGGTTGGTTGCATGGTGGGTGACAATGTTCTGTATGCAGGTGCATTCTCTTCAATGATCCAGAGTGCGACCATTAGCAGGAGACAGGTGAGAAATGCGGCTACAAGTGCAATTGTCTTTGTGCTGTGCAGGTTAGCAGTCTTGGTGTCTTTGCGGTGGTTTTGAAGGTGTTCAGTTTCTTCCATCATCTTCGAGGAGCTGAACAACTGTTAGGACCACAGACTTTTGTCTGGCGCTTTCCTGGTAGCGTTGTTTGACTGTGCTACTGATCTGAGACCTTGACTTAGTTAGTGGCCTGGTCGTTGGAGCTCCCTCCTTTCGTCGATCTTAGGTTGTACCCTTTCCTGGATGGCACCGTGGGGTCGGGAAATTCTGATAGTTCGAGGGTGTCTTCTTGTGGGTAGCAACTCAGAGCTGGTCGGTCTCTCGCGAGTACTTCCTCTTGCACCTCCACCCCTTCACAGGTTGCCAGGGTTGGAGGGACTCGTTTGCAATGATGAGCGTGCAGCCAGTTTCGTTTTCCTTCCACTCGGAGGGCAGTTCGGGTGGTGAACAGGACTTGCCAGGGGCCCGTCCATCTAGGCTCCAGATTCTTCGTTCTTTGGAAGTTGCGAATCAATACATGGTCGCCTGGCTTTATTCATGTCCCGGGCCCCTGGATACATCAGGCAAGGCTTGCTGCACCTGTTGGTGGATAATTGTTAACTAGTTTGTCAATTTATGCAAGTAATCCGACATTAATATGTTCGGGACATCGTTAATGGAGGTGGGTCTTGGTGCCGCCCAAATGCTCATAGGCCTCGTCTTTTAGTCCCACCTTTTCCCACTCGGTCAATTCGTCTTGTGTGCCTGTAGTCTGTATGTCCCTTACAGTGGTCCTAGCGTCAGTCCATCGTTCAGCTTGTGACCTGGTCACATACATTCGTGTCGTAGTTCTGTCTCCTGCCGTGGCTCGGGCAGTAACGTCTGCTAGTGCATTTCCCATTCCAATGAGATCAGTCACTTTCCTATGTGCTTGGCATTTTATCACTGCTAACTTCTTGGGGAGGAGGACTGCTTGCGTCAAGGCGGAGACTAAATCTCCATGCAGGATGGGTGTACCGTGTGAAGTCAGGAACCCTCTTTCTTTCCATAAGATCCCAAAATGGTGAACCACCCCGAAGGCATATTGGCTGTCGGTGTATATGTTAACTGTCGTGTCAGTCGCTAAGATACATGCTCGTGTGAGGGCAATGAGTTCTGCAGCCTGGGCTGAACGTTGGGGAATACGGGCTGTTTCCAGAACGGTTCGGGCTGTGGTGACAGCGTATGCAGCTGAGGTGGTGCCGTCGGGGAGTTTGATGCACGAACCATCCACCCATAGTTCTCCATCTGGTTCTACAAAGGCGGTGTCTCTGAGATCTATTCTACACTTTGTTTGTTCATCGGTTAGTGTCACACAGTCGTGTAGTGGAGTCACGCTAGGATCATTTTCGGGTAGGGGTAACAGTGTGGCTGGATTGAGGGTGGTGCATCGCTTTAGGGTAATGTGCGGTGCTAGCAGGGTCAACTCATATCCTGTCAGTCGGGCGCTAGTCAAGTGTTGGGTTTTGGTCTGGTTTAGTAGTGTGTCGACTGCATGGGGTACTAAAACAGTGACTGGATTGGAGAGTACTATTCCTTCGCTCTGGCGTATCGATACTGCTGCAGCTGCCACAGCGCGCAGGCACCCTGGCAGCGCTCTGGCTACTGGATCGAGGGTGGCAGAGAAATATGCACAAGAGCGTTGTTTGTGACCAATTGATTGTGTTAGGACAGACAATGCACATCCTTCCCTCTCGTGCGTGTAGAGGAAGAATGGTTTGGAGTAATCTGGGGTTCCTAGGACAGGCGCTGAACAAAGGGCATTGCGTAGTTCTTTAAAGGCTGACTGGCATTCGGGGGTCCAGGGGAGAGGTGAGGGGATGTCTTTAGCTAGGAGGGAGAGAAGGGGTTTGACAATGAGGCTAAAGTTCGGTAACCACTGTCGGCAAAATGAAGTGAGACCTATCAAAGAGCGGACTTGTTTCTGATCTTTGGGGACAGGGGTGTCTAGAATTGTCTGGATCCTGTCAGGCGTGAGTTTCCTCCCTTCTTTGGATAAAAGGTGACCCAAATAGGTCACTTGTGATTTACAGAACTGCAATTTCTTTCGGGAGACCTTGTGACCATTCTCAGCAAGAAAATGGAGTAGTTTGATGGTGGCTGTGACGGCTATTGGTATGGTGTCCGCTGCTAGAAGGATGTCGTCTACATATTATATTAGTGCCACTCCATCTGGCAATTGTATGGCGTCCAACTGTCTTTTAAGCGCCTGGCTATAGATGCTTGGGCTCTCAGTGTACCCCTGAGGTGCTCTGCAAAATCTGTACGAACGGGAGTTTAGGGTGAATCCAAATAGATAGCGGCTGTCCTTGTGTATAGGTATGGAAAAGAATGTGTTTTTGAGGTCAATTACAGTGAAGGTGGTGGCAGAGGAGGGGATTAAAGTCAAAATTGTCGTGATGTCGGAAACTACTGGGTATTGTGGCACTACGATTTTGTTTATCTCCCGCAGGTCAATGATGAAGCGGTAGGCTTTTCCGTCTCCCTCTCCCTGTCTCTTTACAATCGGTAGTATGGGACTGTTACAAATGTTGCTCACTACTTCCTCTACCACCCCTGCCTCTACCAAAGAGTGTATGATCTCTGTCAGTGCCTTCTCACCCTCTGGCGATATTTTGTACTGCGGTACTTTCGGTAGGGTTGCGTCCTGTCGTATTGTTACGTGTACTGGGTCAATCATCATTCGTCCCACGTCTGAATCAGCCCTAGCCCATAAGTGTGATGGCAAAGTGTCCAGTAGGGATGCGTCAAGTCTCGGAGATGGGAAACATGTGCTGAGAAGGGTTCTCTCTATGGCGCTGGGGGTTGTCATACAGGACGACACGCACTCCGTCTGGTGAGCATCTGATAGTTGCATGGAAGTGTTTCAAAAGGTCGAGACCCATAATGGCGTCTGGGGTGTTGGAAGAGAGGAGGAATGTCGTTTCGACGCTATTGTTGTCAAGGTTAAAAGGGATCGGTCGGGACAAAGGGTTGGTGGAGGGCGTACCGTCAAATCCTATTGAGGTCACATGTGAGCCTGACAAGGGTGCCCTTGGAATCAGTCGTTTGGATAGTGCACTACGTGTTGCTCCCGTGTCTACCAGAAAGGGCGACTTTGTGCCCAGGACCTCAGCGGTAACATAAGGGCCTTGCTGATCAACATAGAGCTCGACTGGATCCCTCCCTTGACCCTGGCTGTCCTATGCAAAGTCGTACGTATTGTCATAATCTGTCTGTTGGTACTGATTCTATTTGGGGTGGTCAAATGTGTTCACTCTTCCTGGCCTTTCCTCGCTTGCTTCACTCGCGTACCCTCTCCCACGTCCTCTTCCTCTCTGTCCACTTGCTATTTCCCCTCGCCCCTCTGCCCCTACCAGCTCCTAACAAAGCCGGGCATTGGGTTTTCCAGTGTCCATATTCTTTGCAAAATGCACATTGATCCTGTCCTAGGTCTTGGCGTCCTACATATGATGTCGATGAATTGTTTCTAGGTGGCTGTACTCTAGGGGTATTCTGCTGGTATCCTCCCCTATATTGCTCCCTTCCTGTATTCGCCCCCTGGAGTTGTGCTACCATTACACTTTCCTTCAAGTCCTTCTTTTTCCTTTCTGTAGCCCTGTCATTTTCGTTTCTCTGATGCTCATATTACTGGGCCATTTGGAGAATGGCCGCCGGTTTAGATGCTGCCCAACTACTTTTGCTGGCTTGTAATTTCTGGGATACATCTGGCAGTAGTCCTTTGTCATAGTTCTGCACAAATAAGTGGTGTCCGGTTGCGGTGGACATGTCCTGTCCACTGTAATCGGAGAACACCGTTTCAAATCTGGAGAAATACTCTGAGACATCCTCTTGTGGTTTCTGGCGGCACGCGGTTACTATGGACCAGTCTATCTTCTTCTCTGGGATCAGCGTTTTCACTTTCTGCACTATTTTGTCAGGGAGGTCCAATATTGCTTTAACCGGTTTTTGACCAGGGTTCCGCTGTTTATCTAGTGTGTTGAGTTGTTCCCAGGTATGACCAAGCAGTTCGGTATGGTCTATTTTCCTAATCTGTTTCCACACATCTGCTGGCAAACATAACCCGAAGAACAAGTCTATGTCGGCAAGTGTCATTATTGTTGATCCCAGAGCGGTACCTAGCTCGGTGTAAAAGGCGGTGGGGTTCTTTCGTAAATCCGGTAAAGATTTACGGAACGTCAAAATGTCCTGTCTGTCCCATGGTTGATACACCCAATTGTAGACCACCCTTCCTCTAGCCTTCCTCTAGCGTCTTGATGGTTCATATCGTCATGAGTCCCTTGTCCTCTAGGAGGTACCCAATAAGGGGCAGCTTCTTTTATCGGCATCATGCTATCTGGTTTTTCCACCGGGGGTCCTGCTATCTTAGATGTCCTGTCCTTATCTATCCGTCCTTGTTCCACGAGGTGACGGAATACCTCCAGTGTGGATGAAAAGAGTTCTGTAACATCGTTGTCGCCTTCATCTCCGGTGTCTACCTTCCTATAGAGAGCCACTAATCGCTCGGGCCCTACATCTTGGTACTTCTCTTCATATGCAGTAAGCGTGTGGTAACGGAGACGTACAATAAAGTATTGTTTGCGGTTTTCAACATAGGAGTTGCATATGTCAGTTACATACTCTTCTATCTCCTTCCTATCTATGAGGGATTTAACTATTTTATCAATGCCTGCTCGCTCATTTTTACTTAATCGCGGGACCCTGGGCGCTCCTTTTTCTTTTGATCCTACCTCTACTACTGTATCCTTTGATGAGGCATTTGGTGTGGGTGACTCGGTGGGAGCAGAGGCGGTGGAGACTGAGGCGATCATGCCATCTCCGGCTATACTTTGGTGGTCCTGGCGTTGTACTACGGGATGAGTAGGGGCGTAAGGGGGTGGCATGTATATGATTGGGGGAACCTAACAATAAATCATCATCTACCCTTTGTTTTGCTGGTAACTTGGGGTAAAGAGTCGAGGGTGTTCTAACAGGGCATTGACCTGATATTTTTGATTCCTGTTCCTTTTTATCAATTTCCTTTTCTTTTAGTTTTTCTTCTAATCTTTTACAGGCTTGGTAAGCTGATTTTCGCGTTTTTTATCTTGTCTAGCTTCGTCCCTTTTCTTTCTTTGAGCTGCCTCTTTTCGCCATAAACCAAAACTGTCAAACATGGCTGGTCTAGTTTTCTTTTTGTGGAGAGCTAATTCTAACGTTTCTATTTTAGCGGGATCGAAAGATCCCGTCAGTGGCCACTGATTTACCCGGTCCTTCCTAGTGTATTTATGCCATAGTTTGCTATAAGCTACGGTGGCTAATCCATACTTTACGTACATGTCCTTGTTAGGGGTGCCTTCCGGCGGTGCCGGCTGACTGACCTCTAACGAACGGTCTGGTCCAAAACAATTACAATCAAACAATCTAGAGAAAACAGGCATGACGTATTTATCGGTCAAAAATGAATATCTCAATCAATTTAGACAAAAAGTCTGCACTACCTGTCCTTCGCTGCCTGCAAAGAGAAAGAATATTCCTATTCTTCGTTGTTTGCAAGCAGGGAAATGTCGCAAATAACTCAATATCAAAAAAGGAATACTAGTATTTCAATCAAACTATTCAATCAATCAATCAATTTAAGTCGTTTTTTCACGACCTTACCCGGACCGTATGGACGGTTCTTTGTCTTCCCCTTCCAGCGCCTGGTTGTCCTCTCACTCCAACAATCAATGCGGCGTTCCTCTAAGGTCCCAGTCAGGACCGCAGGTCACTCGAGAGAGGTCCGTTCGGAACCGGTGAAGTTCAGTCGATCGGCAGCCAGACAAGGGTCTTCTCAGGCAGGTATACCCCAATCGTTTAGTCGGTCACTCCGTCGTTAGGACCTCTCTACCGGACACACGCGTCGCTGATGGGCCCCCACGTTTGGGCGCCAATTTGTGAAAGGCAGCGAGTCTTCTAAGACCCTCAATGCTGCCCGGTGCAGGGTTCCACCTCTAATTCACTTTGGGTTCGCTGTCAAAATAATGAGGCAAGCGCTGGAAACTGGAAGACAAGAAAAAGGTTTATTTCTCATGAGGAGATCACGTCAACTGCAGACACCGGGATGTCTGAGGGAGGTGTTCTGCTGATAACTCCTTTGGTTCTTCCTTTTATACAGGTTTGACACAATGCATTGGTTTCATCAACATGGTTACACAAGCTTGGGGTCCCCGCCCCCGGCAGGTTGTCACACAAGCCCAACAGTAATTCTCTTCCCACCCAGGTCAAACAGACAATCTTATCTTGCAGCTGGACCTTGCTTCAGGGTCTAAAACATGTGAGACCGGCCAGATCTAAGAGTCCGTTCTGTTGATAAAAACAGGTCCAATTGTTGGTAACAACAAGTCTTGCTGTTTGCAGTGCAATAAATCATGTTGCAAGAGTCTTTTTGGTGTTTGGAACCTGTTTGTGTAACTTGGTGCAGTGAGGGGTAGAGTGTCCAAAGGTTTGCCTGAAAACAGAGATGAGAGGAAAAACGAGTTTGTGGCAGCAAGTGGCGCTGAGGTTTGTTGCGGCAAATAGTTTATAGCCCCCAGCACACGTACCAGGTCGGTCAGAGGGATGCTAGTAAGGGCAGGGTGAAACAAAGGTGATCAACAGAGTACAAAATGGCTGTGATAGACTAAAATGACTGCAACTTATGTGCACATAGAATTCCACCAGACAAGATGGCGCAGGTAATGTTCACGATTGTTGTTTTGCTTTTAACAGTTCCCAAGTTCAGGTGGAGAGCAGCTCAAATATAGAGCACCCTACAACACCAGCGATACTCTGAATTTGCTCACCTCAAATGTCTGTTTTTCTAGCAAAGTTTTTAAGCATAGGATTAGCACAGTGCCATCCACGCTGAACTGTCAATCAATCAGGGAATTGTAAGCGCGCTACTCAGCCGTGAGGGTCTCAAGGCACTGAGGGGGGGTCCGCAGATCTGTTTAGCCGAAGAGCCAGGTCTTGAGGGTCTTCCTGAAGGTGTTCAGGAGGGGGCGCGTCTGATGTCTGCCGGTAGCTCGTTCCAGGTCTTGGCTGCAGTGTGGAGAAGGATCTTCCGCCTGCTCTGGCTCTGTGGATGCGCGGGTTTCGGCCAGTGCGAGGTTGGAAGATCGGAGATTTCTTTTGGGTACGTGGAAGTTGATTCTGTCGTTGAGGTATTTGGGTCCGTTGTTGTGTAGGCATTTGTAGGCGTGAGTGAGGATTTTGAAAGTGACTCTTTTCTCAACGGGGAGCCAGTGGAGACTTCGTAGGTGTTGGCTGATGTGTTCGTGTCGGGGGATGCCGAGGACGAGTCTGGCGGCGGTGTTTTGTACTGTCTGGAGTTTGCGGAGTAGGGACTTGTTGATGCCGGCGTAGAGTGCGTTTCCATAGTCCAGTCTGCTGGTGATGAGTGCGTGGGTGACTGTCTTCCTTGACTCGGGGGATCCACTTGAAGGTCTTGCGGAGGATGTTGAAGCAGCTGGAGGTGACGGCGTTGACCTGTCGGTTCATGGAGAGTGATGAGTCGAGTACGATGCCGAGGTTCTTGGCGTGGTCTGAGGGGGTAGGTGGGCTTCCGAGGGCGGTCGGCCACCAGGTGCTGTCCCATGCAGAAGGGTTGGTACCGAGGACGAGGACTTCTGTCTTCTCGGCGTTGAGCTTCAGGCAGCTGTTGGTCATCCAGACTGCGACGTCTTGCATTCCTTTCTGGAAGTTGAGTTTGGCAGTGGTGGGGTCTTTGGTGAGGGAGAGGATGAGCTGGGTGTCGTCGGCGTAGGATACGATGTTGAGGCCGTGTTATCGGACCATGGCTGCGAGGGGGGCCATGTAAATGTTGAAGAGGGTGGGGCTCAGTGATGAACCCTGTGGGACTCCGCAGGTGATTTTCGTGGGGTCGGAGAAGAAGGGTGGGAGTCTGATCCTTTGGCTTCTTCCGGTGAGAACTGTAAAACAAGCATTGGCATAGCTAATAGGTCTCGCCTTTGGGACCTTATAAGTGTTTAGCCATGCAACAGTTGATGTTGTTGCACCAAGGATATTGTGCTGGATAACCAAACACTTATAAGGTCCCAAAGGCGAGACCTATTGGCTATGCCAATGCTTGTTGTTGTTGCTTGAAGGAAGTGTCACTCTCATTTGTTCCCATTTTGGATCAGGTCAAAGCGGCATTTAAGTTTCACCATTAGCTACTGACTATTAGATGTGTTAGTTACCTGCTCAAAGAGTGCTACCCATAGCCGTGCAGGGCCAGTGTCACGCTTTTTCCTCCTGATATCTCTTTCACACTCTTTTTAATGCTGCACACCAATGACAATTTTGCACCTAAATGTGAATTTGCACTAAAATGTGCTTGTTCTCCTGAATATGATCTGTGCTCCTTAACAGTGTTTCCAAGTTCCTGCTGATGTTTTACCAAAAGTGATTTGGCGCATTACTGTGATTTAACACGTCGGTCTGATTTTGCTTCTAAATGGAATACCATAATGCTGCTTGCAATATTAGTGATTTTACATCCAAAAGTGAATTTGCAGCTAAAAGCTATCCTGCACCTTGATGTGATTTGTGCTTGCACAGCCAACACTCCTAGATGCCATTAAATCACCAGGTGCCTTGTGTTAGATCTGAGAGCCTTAGGGTGGTCTTCCCCCCCAAATTTTCGCCTTCCTCCTCCACTTTTCTGACCTCATTTTTGCTGGTACTAGGATTCTGTGCACTTTATCACTGCCTAGCAGTGCTAAAGTGCTTGTGTTCTCTCCTCTAAACATGGTAATATTGGCTCATACCCAACTGGCATATTTAATTTACTTATACATCCCAAGTAAAGTGCACTACATGGCCCAGGGCCTGTAAATTAAATGCTACTAATGTGCCTGCTGCAAAAAGAACAATTGATGGACAGAATGCAGAACAATGTCATACATTCACCCCAGTACAGAGATCTGGGCCTAAATCCATCGTTTTTTTGCTCACCATGCCATTCCAGTTTGGACCCAGCCATATGCAAATCAGTCTTGACCCTGCGCCCAATGGGAACAGTCCAGCCCAAACTGCCAGGCCAGGTCCTCCCTGGACTGGAAACAAGCATCCTAGTACCGGTTTCGGGGTTTCACCCCTCTTCAGCCAGGATAGCTTGTTTCCAGTGGCATGGAGAACACAGGACCCACGTCTGGGCATACCCGTCCCACTTGGGGTGACAAATGCAAAAAGAACAATTGATGGACAGAATGCAGAACAATGTCATACATTCACCCCAGTACAGAGATATGGGCCTAAATCCATTGTTTTTTTGCTCACCATGCCATTCCAGTTTGGACCCAGCCTTTTTACTCGAGGACATACCTTCCTGGAAGGATACACTATTTTGTTCCTTATTGGCCTCAAAAACACAAAACTCCCTTACAGAAAAAACATATTATCTCAGGTTACCATAACTAGAAATGTAACTTTTACATCACCCCGAATGAAAATGGGGCAGCGGTTATCCAATCTTTAGCTTTGCATCTCCATATCTCCACCCTATTGATACCCTGAAGGCCCTAAAAACTTATACAATTGCTAGAAAAATTGACACTGATACCACATCTACCATCTTGATTGCTCACTGTGCCACAAGCTCTCTTTCCTCCACAACCCCATTTCCCATGTTTCAGCCACACTCATGGAGTGAGACCAGAGACAATAATGGTAGCCTCAAGGGCCAAACCCACAGTCCTCCTAGAACCTACAACTACCTCTCGATGCAGCTTGTGTCAACAAAACTCCAGGTCCAATTGCAGTGCACCAAACAATGCATCACACAAACTTAATCTACACAGAGGACGCAACTCTCATAGGAATGATTCACATCAGAGGGGTTTAAGTATACATCTCATATTTAATTACATTCCCTTACAACTGACCAGACAGCAAATCCCTTATCCACTCCCAAAAAGAAACTCCATGGCATCAAAAGCAGTTTGGATCACCTGCATTTGATGATGCAAGTCTGCAAACCACACTCTCCATCTCTCTTCTGCAAGCAAGCTCCTCCCATGGACGGCTCGCTTAAAGCTCTCGATCACAGCTCACAAAACAGACCTACCCCGAAGAGCCCAGCATGCACCCCACACCTGATGGGTCAGAGCAGGCTTCTGCTCACCCTATCTCCAACACACACTGCATACCTGGATACTATCTGATTATAGATCCCACAACACATCGTGTTCCTATCACTGCAATCTCCTCAGCTAGTCATCTTAACACACAAAGGACAATGTGCACAAGAAATCTCAGGTGAATCACTGGCTCTCAAACCAGAGACCCATGTCCTACACATCAACTTAGAGGTGCCCTCCTGAATTGACACCTGGGGTCTCTAATGCGACTTTCATAGCTCCCCTCATTCATATTGTGGCCAAGATGCTTCTGCACTTACAGGAAACGGGATCTGCTCTTCCTTTATAACCCTATCGTACACTAGGATACAACATTGTCGACCCTGATAGTACAGAAAAGAAATGTGAGGTATTGCCTTTGTACACAAAGAGTATCTTAAATGCAAACAGATTCGTGAAATAAATGCCTTCTCATTTCGGTATGGATATTACAAAGACAACTCCTAGAACACCGATTCTGAACATTTTAAGCTGCCATCGGGCAGCAAAATGAGTTTTCTAGATAGTTTGCATCATAACAGCACTGATCAACTCACATCCTCCTGTGATCAGATTGTCCTTGGAGAATTGAGTTTCCAAAATACAGATGCTCACAATCCTCTTCAAACACATCCTAATGGACAATCTACTACAAAACTGTGTCCTTCTTACCCGTAATAAGGGTTCTATCCTAGCCCTGGTGTTCATATAGAAATACCACAAGCAAATCAATAGCCCTCTCAAATTGGATAAGTTATTCGCGTTTTCATTCCTTTGAAAACAGGGACCTTAACAGAACTTCTTGACGCTAAACCAGAGAAAGAAATGTTATTTCACACATTGACAACAAGCATTGGCAAAGACACAGATAAATAACCTGTGGGCACTTGTGCATTCCCTTTTGCATGTATTACCACATTACAGCAATATCTTTCGGCTTCGCCAATGCTTGTTCAGATTATAGCATTAAAACGGGCCTGCGCTTAAACCTGTCGGAGGGGGTTAGTCTCAAATGATTCTAAGCCTCCCTCACCCTACACCAATACATGGCACTTGATCATCTGGTATCATTTTGCATCTTTAAGTCAAACATTCAAATATTTTCGTTTGGTAGACAGCTGTCACCTGGCTCCAATGTCACAAGAGTAATTTTCTGCCAGTCATGCTTTTATCCACCATGCATGCTGGGGCCTTTTAACAGGAAGGGTAAATCTATTAATTTACAGCGCGCCTGGTGCTGTTGTCTGAAAATCCAGGGCGAGCTCCTCATAACATGGCTCCAGATGGCATCCATGCTGATGACAACGTCCCAGCAGGGTGTCATAAAGTGCACAGGGAAGAGCAGATATGTCACTGTGCCCCTGAACAATCAGTGCAGGTAGACACTGTGCGGCTCACCTCCACTGATAACACTCAATAATCCTACTTTGTCTGCTACAGTACTGACATCAGAACCGTGGCATTGGGTAATAGTTACTTGTGCAACTCCTGAGGCCAAGAATCCACCCACACCAGCTAAACTGTTTCTTGGTGGCATCTGTTAGACTGTGAAAGTGAATGAGATGCGGGAAGGCTGCTTAAGAGCGCAGGATCTGTGTGTAAAGGGAAGGCTGACAAAATCTGATCTGAGGCTTGCAGGAGGGTTACAATATTAGAACATGATTTGATAGAAACTTGGAGGCCTCAATCTATATACTATTTATTATGTTACAGATTTCGGCTTTTGACCTGTTGCCACATTTTGAGCCAGCAACAGATCAGCAGAAGGAATCCATGCTTTAAATGTGTCCAATGCAGGAATAGTTGATTCCGTGTTTAGTATCTTTGGAAACACTTGACAGCTCCTGGGAAACTGGACTTATTTGCTCTGCTCTTCACTGCAGCTGCTCTTACTACTTCAAATAACCACGTTCCAAAGCAATCTCGTTTATTGTTTTATTGTACACGCGTTATTTGATGAGTCATGGGCTATAGTTAGTGTCATTCAGGAACAGTCTGTTCAACCTTATGAATCAGTGTACATTATTCTTAAATCGGTATTAAGGGTCGCGATTCTCGCAGTTGTCTTTTATATTCTCTCATTCTCAACTCCCTCTCCTCTCATTCTCTAACTCTTGTTTTTTGTCTGCCATATTTTTTCTATCCCTCAATTAACCACTTGCCTATCTGGCACACTCGCTCCTTTTTTGTTCTATCTCTTTCTTCCTTTTTACCCATCTATCCTTGACTTTCACAAGTTATTTTCTCTCTCTCTCCTACCAGTCACTCCCCTCCCTTTCTGTTTCCCCCCCTTTCCCCACCCCCTTGTTCTTTCCTTCTTGGTAGGTATTTGTTATGCACATCATAATTAAGGCTCCCTGTTTTCCGTTTTTACGGATTTTTACAGATAAATACAGACAGAAAACAATGTGTTTTCTGTCTGCATTTATTTTTAAAAGTGGATAAATACAGAAAATTGTGCTACTTTTAAGTGACTCTCCGTGCTGTCTTTCATGAATTATAGCATAACAGCTGATCAGATGGACAGCAGGGGAAATTAAAAACAGGATGAAATTTCTTTATATAACGGCATGTGTCAATATACATTTGTGGTATAATGCTGGTATTTACCAGTGGATGTATTGTTATGTAATATTTAGCAGCTTAAATAGCTAAAACACGACAGACATCGAAGTATGAGTGCGCTTCTATCAGTTAGATAAATATGGAACTGTGCAGTTTTACACCTTCATTTATACACAAAACACAAAATAAATATGGATATATACAGATAAAATGGCCAAAAAATAAATATGGAAAAATACAGACGGAAATGTTAAAAAAATTGATACCATAAAACCGGGAGCCCTAAATAATCTACAGCGCCATCTCCTGGTAAACAAGTGGAACTTGTTATTCTTGGAAACTTCCCAATAATTCTCGCTAGGCAAGCGTTCAGAATGAATATTGATTATCTTTTATTGGCGTGGGGTCTTCAGCACATGCAGTTCCCTGCCACAAGAAGACAATCCTCCACCCATGTTAACAGCGACCTTTTGGCTAGAGTTAATGCATATATTTGGAAAGGCGAGATGTAACTCAAAAAAGCAACTTGTGCATAGTAACTAAAAACAGAGTAGTACCACTAAAATAATATGTTACAATCAGTGCTGTGTTAGTATCAAAGTACATTCAACGGGTAAACAAACCTAATGGTAGGTACAAAATAAACACTAATGCTAACTATCTGAGGCAATTAAAGGGCCTCTCTCTCCAGTCGTCCATCACTAACAATCACCAACAAAAGTCACTCTGGAAGGTTCTTTTGTAAGACGACGTCTGCTCGGGAGTTTAGACATATTGTAGCATCATTCACCTGATGGAGACTTTAACCTTAAGGTCACATTTTTGGCGAGGCTGTAAATTTAGAATAGCACCTTTCCTGGTGCGTACAACATTTGGGAAAGTCGGGGGCACTTACCCAGCTGAAGTGCAGGCTGCTGCAAGCACAGGAAGAGCGCCAACAGGAAGGCCTTCATGATAACTATTTCATAAATTAGTTCCCATAAATACAGAAGTGTTTGTTCACCAGTCCGGCTTCAAGAGTCCCAGCTAAACCACCTCTGCAGCCATCCCCCTTGCCTCGCTTTTGAAGGTTTATGGGAATCTTTGGAAAGATGTGGCCTCTTGGTGATAAGAAAATATCCTGTCACATGCGGTGTTGCCAAACAACAGGAATTCGCGAGTCAAGCGGTGTTTACGGCGCCGATTTTACGGACGAGGAAACGCTGTCCTCTGAAGTCAGGGACAATCGGGCACGGCGACAGATAGCTCGGGCCTGCCTTCTGCTTGTCTTTGTTATAGGGCCGTGGGAATAGATACCCGATAGTGTACTTGCTGAGTACTTAAACAAGCAGCCTTTGTACACGCAGCACAGTGTGGCACTGACCCGTGCCGGATCAGAGAGGAGCGGGGGCGAGCGAGCGCGGCAGCGTGCTGAGCTGACCACACGCTTGTGCATCGTGCCTGAAACGTGCGGGTAACCGCAAGGAAATGGCCATTGTGCACGAGCGTGTGGTCAGCTTTCAAAAGACCCTTACATAAAGTCTCGCAGAGCAGCGCTTGCGCGCTACTCGAGGCTCAACCTAATGACAAAAGCCATTTACCACTACACGCTCAGTATTACAGCTTTGGCTTGGTAAAATGCCATCCAAGCCAACTTGGAATAAATAAGAGCAACACCTGACACGTGTTTCGCCATCAATACAGCTTTTCAGAGAGGTTTAGCTGTGTCCAGACACAATGGAGCACCCAGTATTAGTCAAAACAGTACCATTTTAGGGTTGGAATGCTGCATAAATTATGCAAAAAAGAAGCAGAGAACTCTGGGTAGTTCCCAAGTTCAGGTGTAGAGCAGCTCAATTATAGAGCACCCTACAACACCAGCAACACTCTGAATCTGTTCACCTCCAAGGTCTGTTAATTTGCATATATATGTAGGCTTTCACTCTGCCTTAGTCATCCCTTGGTCAGTTCAAAAGTCATTCGCATTATGCTTCCACCCATCAGTGCATGCAACATGTGTCAATGAATCAGCTCACTCCAGTCATTTGCTCTCCTAGGTTTTCTTTTAATATCCATTCTTTACAACATTTTTAAAGAAAAAACTATAACAAACAAGAATCACACACATATATAGTAGAAGGCTGAGCGCCGAAACGCGTAGACCGTCCTCTACCGTTCATGTTTGCACTTTGGTCTCAATAAAGCACTAATCTTTGGAATACTTGCCGGTTGTGGTGCTGTGATCCTTCGCCGAAGCTCCGTGATTGGGAAAGAGGCTCTGGAGGAACATTGAACATATATATATATTCACTGAAAAAACCGTAGGTTTCAGACATGTTATAGTTACAAATTAGCATTTAAAAACCTTTGAAATTCACTGAAAAACCATAGGTTTTAGGGACAGTTATAGTTAGTTGGACATTGCACTCGTACAAAACCCGTGAAATTCCCCCGTTATAGTTAGTCCAGCTAACTATAACTCGCGCCCGCAATGCACTGCTGATGACGTCACATATTACATCACTCATGACATGGTCAGTGACATCACTGATGACATCACTGATGACATCTCAAATGACATCACTGATGACATCATCCAGTGACTGTGTGTTTCTGTAAAGTTTAAATATTTTTAATATATATAGGAAAAGACGTATTGAAGAATGAGTGGGTGTGTAAGTGTCTGTATGGATGATTTAGTAGGTGCGTGACTGACTGTATAAGTGAGTGATTTAACGTATCTTACTGAATGCATGGGTTAGTGACTAAACTGGGTGAATGTCTCTATCCGTCTGTCTGTTGCTGTGTAAGTGGCTGCATGTGTTTGTGAATAGCTACATGAGTGTCTATTTGAGTTATTGAATGCTTGTGTGAGTATCTGTATGGGTGCCTGAGTGTTTGTGTGGGAGGGGTGTGTGCGACTCTGTGCATAGATGTGTGAGTGGGCGATTCACTGGGTGGATGGTTTCAAGAGTGCATCTGTGATAGACTGTATGGGTGGGTAAGTGTGTGTAAGAGTGTGTTAGTGAGTGAATGTATGTCCCAGTGGTACATGTGTGAGTAACTACATATGTGAAAGGCAGTATATATGTGTGTTAGAGTATTTAAATGGCTATAAGTGAGAGTGTGTGATAGTGAGAGTGGCTGTATGGATGCGTGTGTGCTTGTATCAGTTATTGTATAAGAGCGTAAGAATGTGCTAGTATTTGTATGATTAAGTGAGCTGGTGTGTGTATAACTGTATAGGTGAGTAAATGGCAGTGTGTTTAATTATTTGCATGACTGACTAGGTGTGTGAGTACCTCTATGGATGAGTGGCGGTGTTTGAGTGTTTATATAGGAGTAAGAGTGCATATGATAGTCCTGTACTGAGTGACCATAAGTATGAGTGACTGTACGGGTGAGTGAGTGGATATGTGTGTGTAGACCTAAGAATCAGTGAGTGGGTATGTAGTTATTGGTGTTGGAGTGTCTATGGTTTTGCGAATGGCAGTCTGTAATTTAGAGTGGGTGTATCAAAGGTTATATTAGGGTGTGAGGAGGTGCATCAGATTATCACGTGGATGATGTCATCAGTGATGTCATTTGAGATGTCATCAGTGATGTCATCAGTGATGTCACTGACCATGTCATGAGTGATGTAATAAGTGACGTCATCAGCAGTGCATTGCGGGGCGCGAGTTATAGTTAGCTGGACTAACTATAACGGGGAATTTCACGGGTTTTGTACGAGTGCAATGTCCAACTAACTATAACTGTCCCTAAAACCTATGGTTTTTTCAGTGAATTTCAAAGGTTTTTTAAATGCTAATTTGTAACTATAACGTCCCTGAAACCTATGGTTTTTTCAGTGAATTTCAAAGGTTTTTTAAATGCTAATTTGTAACTATAACGTCCCTGAAACCTATGGTTTTTTCAGTGAATTTCAAAGGTTTTGTAAATGACAATTTTTGAATGTATTAATTGTTATATAAATTTTTTTAATACTGATTTACTACATTTTTAGAAACAATTTTTTATAACATACTTTATTTTTTAAATTACATTGTAATTACATTATACATTACATTACAAAAAATACTTTCTCAGAATGAATTACTTTAGTTTAAATACTTTGCACATAGGCAATAGACTTTTAAGTACAGTAGTTAGTTGTTGCAATGGGCAACACATTTTCAAACACAATGCAACATTCAGCTCAATGTGAATTTCTAGTTAAATGCAATTAGTTACTTTATGGATTACTTTTTCTAACCACAGGACTGGATCCTAGATTCAGTCCTGGCACATCTCCTGTAAACAGTTGAGTAAAAGCGTTTTGGTTACACTCGTGATTTTTAAGGAATATTATTGTATTTTAAAAGTTGACACTTAGAAACTTTTTCTCATAGAATGACCAATGTTATCCTATGGAAGGAAATTCACTTAGGAGGTAAAAACTGTTATCGTTACTTTTTGTTACTCAGTGTTGGATCCTGGTTCCAGCACTGGTGCATCTCCTGTAAACAGTTGAAAGAATGCGTTTAAGTCATACAGGCGATTTTTAAGGAATATTTGTAGTTTGTGAAAATCGACACTTTGAAACTTTTCTGCTGAAAACCAGACAATGGATTCCTATGGAAGAAAATATAAGTTACTGGTAAGTACGGTTAAAATTACTTTTCAGGGTCAGTGCTGGGCTAAAAGATGCAGCACTGGGTTCTCTCCTGATAACAGGTGAGTAAATTGGAATTCGTACTTTGGTTGATTTTAGAGGAATATTATAAAGTTCCAAAACTCCACACTTAGAAGAATTTCCAAGTGAAACCAGTCAATGTTAGCCTATGAAGGAAATTCAAGTTACCGGTAAGTACGGTTAAAATTAATTTTGAGGATCAGTACTGGGCTGAAAGATGCAGCACTGAGGTCTCTCCTGATAACAGGTGAGTAAATCAGAATTCGGATTTCGGCTGATTTTAGAGGAATATTTTAAAGTTCCAAAATCAACACTTAGAAACTTTTTCAGCAAAAAGCAGGCAATGATATCCTATGGAAGGAAATTCAAGTTACTGGTAAGTACGGTTAAAATTACTTTTGAGGATCAGTACTGGGCTGAAAGATGCAGCACTGAGGTCTCTCCTGATAACAGGTGAGTAAATCGGAATTCGTATTTCGGCTGATTTTAGAGGAATATTTTAAAGTTCCAAAACTCCACACTTAGAAGAATTTCCAAGTGAAACCAGTCAATGTTAGCCTATGAAGGAAATTCAAGTTACCGGTAAGTACGGTTAAAATTACTTTTCAGGACCAGTACTGGGCTGAAAGATGCAGCACTGAGGTCTCTCCTGATAACAGGTGAGTAAATCGGAATTCGTATTTCGGCTGATTTTAGAGGAATATTTTAAAGTTCCAAAACTCCACACTTAGAAGAATTTCCAAGTGAAACCAGTCAATGTTAGCCTATGGAAGGAAATTCAAGTTACTGGTAAGTACGGTTAAAATTACTTTTCAGGACCAGTACTGGGCTGAAAGATGCAGCACTGAGGTCTTTCCTTATAACAGGTGAGTAAATCGGAATTCCTATTTCGGCTGATTTTAGAGGAATATTTGCACAATGGTGAAGGGAGGGGCGGGGCCTGAGGTGACATCTGTGCAAACGCGCCCGTGGCGCGTTTTAAGTTGGGGGATTAAGTCCCCTTGAATCCTGAGGGTCCCTAGGGGCCAACTAGCCCACCAGGAACCTACAATATGCGCCAGGGGCTGCGTTGCAGAGACGTGTAGAGAGGCCACACCCCTTTTACACCTCTCTGCAACGCAGCTCTGTGGCGCTTTCTGGATGTACCTGTTGGGCTAGTTGGCCCTCAGGGACCCTCAGGATTGAAGGGGATTTAATTCCCCATCTTAAAACGCGCCACGGGGCCTGTTTGCACACATGTCACCTGAAGCCCCGCCCCTCCCTTCACCACTGTGCAAACGCGCCCGTGGCGCGTTTTAAGTTGGGGGATTAAGTCCCTTGAATCCTGAGGGTCCCCGGAGTCCAACTAGCCCACCATATACCTCCAAAAGCGCCACAGAGCTGCGTTGCAGAGAGGTGTAAAAGGGGTGTGGCCTCTCTACACGTCTCTGCAAGGCAGCCCCTGGCGCATACTGGAGGTTCCTGGTGGGCTAGTTGGCCCCCAGGGACCCCCAGTATTCAAGGGGAATTTGTTCCCCTCTGCAAACGCGCCAGGGGCGCGTTTGCAGAGTGGTGAAGGAAGGGGCGGGGCCTGCGGGCCCGATCGTTTAAAAAAAAAAAAAAAATGTTGTCCCCTGAAGGGGGCTGTGTGGCCCCCTTCCTTTTTTTCTCTTTTGGGCCCTGGGGACCCCATCCCCCAGGGCCTTACCCCTTTTTAAATTACAAAAAAAAAACGGGAAGGGGGCCGCGTGGTCCCCCTTCCCTGGGCCTGTATTGGCCCCGGGACCCCATCCCCTGGGGCATGGCCTCTATATTTATTATTTTGAGGGGGCAGCGTGGCCCCCTCCTCTGGCCATTTTAAGGCCCCGGGGACCCCATCCCCCGGGCCGGCCTTTCCATTTTTAAAAAAAAAATGTTTTCTCTTTTTTGGGGAGGGGGCCGCGTGGCCCCCTCCCGGGCCACTACTTGCCCCGGGGACCCCATCCCCCGGGGCTGGCTCCTCTCCGTTGGGGACTGTGGGGGTCCCCAATCCCCCACAGTCCCGCCGGCTCCCACGTCCCTTGGGAGCCGGCATTGCTAGTTCCACATGGGGAGCAGCTGACATGCTGCTCCCCATGTGGAAAAGCAACGCTTTGGATATTGGAAGAGAGAGCAGGTTTCCTGCTCTCTCTTCCAATATCCAAAGCAGTTTAGCTATGGCAGGACGGGAGCCGCGAGGCTCCCGTCCTGCCATAGCAAACTACAGTGTCCCGGGGTAGGCACCTCGGGACACTGCAGGAGCCGGCCCTGGGGGTGGTGGTCCCCAGGGCCATCAAGGGCTCCAGGAGGGGGCCGCGCGGCCCCCTCCCATTCAGTACACAGCCCCGGGAGGTGGTGGTCCCCGGGCTCTGGGGTCCGTAACGGACCCCCATATTAAAATGTTTAGTGCCCCGGGGAGGTGGCGGTCTCGGGCGTGTGGGGGCTGGAGCCCCCACACAGGTTTTATAATGTATACCAAAAAGCCCCGGGAGGTGGTGGTCCTCGGGGCTGCGGGAGGGCTCAGAGCCCTCCCGCACCATTTTTAAAAAAGCCCCGGGGGGTGGCGGTCCCCGGGGCTTGGGGGCCCTTGAGGCCCCCACACATTAAATTATCCCCCCACCATGCCCCCGGGACTTGGGCCACCCGGGGGCCACTAACATCGAGCGCGGAGACCGCGCTCGATTTTTTATTTTCGGCAGGATTCGCGCACCCTAAGCGCATCCTGCCGATTTTTAAAAAAAATTATTTTTATTTTTTGCCCAGGGGGTCCTTGTGGGACCCCTGAGCAAACCTAGGGGGTCAGGGTGTTCGTACCCTGCCCCCTTTGTGCGCTTTGCGCACTTGTTTCTGTCCCTCGGTTCTACCGAGGGACAAAATGGCTGCCAACATTTCCTGAATCGGAATGTTGACAGCCAGCTGACAGCCAATTAACATGCAGCTCGTGATCGGGACGGTGCGCGCAGGGTGCGCTGAGGGTACGCGGACCCTACTCAGCCATAGATATCACTAACTTTTTACTTTTGATTTTCTCAGCAACTACTGAACGGATTTACACCATTTAACAAAAGGGTTCTTTCTGAACCAAGAACTACCTCTTTGCCAAATTTGGTGTAATTCCGTTCAGCAGTTCGGGCTGTAGCCGTGTCTAAAGTTTCCTATGGAAAAGTGCATGGGGAAAACGCGTTTTGGGACCCCCTTTTTCTCGGCCCCGCTTGACGAATCCCCCGAGACTTTCAAGGTAGGAGCGGACCGGAGCGGGCCACAAAGTTTGAAAATTTCGCGAAGATACGTCAACCGGCAAGAGAGTTATTTCAAATAGAATGTCGTGGATTTCCTATGGATAATAGGTTGTAACTATAACTATCTACTGGCGACCGCCAGTAGATAATATATATATATATATATATATATTTTACAAATACTTGAAGTGTACGTATTTGTAAAAGATAAGAAAGAAAAGTTCTAAAAAGACAAAATCAAAAATAGATATCAAACATGAAAAGAAGAAAAAATACCATTTGAATGAGAAGTTGCTTTTACATACATAATATAATTTTAAAAAATGTTGTCAATGTAATTAGATATTGCAGTAGATGTTAATATTAGGTCATGTAAATACCTTCAAGAAATGAGAATCTGACACTGTAAACACATGTAAAAATTATGTATCAAGAAATGGGCCCCATACATAATCGAAATGTTGTAAATTATCATTCAGTTTATAAATCATTTTTTCAAACTCGGCCACATCAAACATATCTTTGAACCAAGAATTAATTGTCAGGACTGAATCTGTCTTACAGAAATGTAAGCTATTGATTTTGGCTAAAGTAGAGCTGGAGAGAGCTATTTAAAAGTATGAGTGGAAATGGATGTCAAACCTGACGTATCATGTAATATTGATAGCAGACGCATGAAAGAGTTGAATAGGTGAGTATTTCCCCAGATCACTTTCAACTTGTGACCAAAAAGCACGAATTTTCGAACAATCCCATAAAATATGTACTATATCACAGTTAAGTTATTGGCATCTCCAACGCTGGGAGTCGGGCTGAGTTTAGCTGAGTAAAGTTTAGCAGGAGACCGTGGTGTAGTATTTTAAAGTAATTTAATCTGAGGTGCGAGTCTCGAAGTCCTTTATTGTAATTTTCCAGTAATGTGACCCATTCTTTGTCTGGAAAAGTTGTATTCAAACGGGATGACCACCAGTATCTCAAATTATCAGATGTTTCAATAGAAAAAGAATGTTCAGTTAAGATGCCATAAATACCAAAAACCATTCCTTTAAAATTCTTCCAAGTATGAATATATTGTACAATCGGTGAATGAGAGATCATTTCCTTACAGTCGGACAAATTGGAATTAAGGGCAGAAATTAGTTGTTCATAATTATTGAACTCCTCTTGTAGACTTGCAAACGGTTTTGAAAAAAATTGTTGTGTAAACCTATGAGACTTTCCCCATGAACTTAATATCTACATTATTCCATAATCGGGCGTGAAAATGTAATCAAGGATGAGCTTTTGTGATCTTGTGTGCTTTTTTGCCAGGCTGAAAGGAGTAAATAGGATTGGCAGAGTTTGTATAGTGGAGACGTTTGGTATAAATATAATGAATGGCAAGACAGGTATTAGTTTTAAGTTGAGATTGTTAAATTGTAATCCAAAGTGGAATGTTCCTATATGTAGAGAACATATACATAGTATGAGCCAATTGTGGTGTTGTTTATCCAGTAGTATTCTGAATGGGGAAGGCGTAATACCACCTTCCAGCGGTTTGCATCTGCACATGTATACCTCTGCCTCAAAAGTATCCCACTTAATCGCAGGGATGGTTTTATTTTCTTACTTGTTTTGACTTTGCCAATTTCTGGGGAGGCTTTGTACACTTTTGGTACCCAATGTTAAAAGTGCCCATTATTTTACAATATCTAAATTTAACAGCATTTATTATCAATGTTCCATGTATTTATTTTATGCCGGATGTTAATACGAAAATTCCTAAAGCTACCTCTAAGCTAGACCTAAAAATGGTCCTGCACTCTGCCTCGCGCGCGCACCTTCTGAGGATGCGCTTCTACCCGGGATGTTTTAGGTCGAGAGATGAAGTGTGAGGTGCTCCAGTCCTGTCACTGCCCCCCCCGGGGGGGCATTAATGAAGACGCAATGAAGCCTGCCCCATGTACACGTGTCAATCAACAGGGGAGAACATGGCGACTGACGGCGCCGGAAACAAACCTGACAGGAACACGCGCTAAGAAAGCAGATCAGTGCGGCGTGAACGGAGGGACAGCGCTGGGCCCAGGGGTGGGGACAGCCGGTCCATGTCAACCCCGCGCCCTCAGATAAGCCTGGTATTTGTAGGCCGCGGAGGGCCTGGGATCTTGAGGGGGTGAAAGTTCATTAAGTACTGTACATTCCTCAGCTCCGTGGAGCGACTCATCCCTGGAAACTTTGCGCAGATAGTGTAGAGGTGGTGGGGGTCAGAAAGGGCGGGGCGTGGGGGTAATTTGTTGTCCTCACCTTTGCGTTCCTCCAGTGGAGCTGCGGTTTGTCAGGGGCTGGAATTTTATCTCAGCTGGGTGGGCTTCTCCTGGGTGGGGGGCACTTTTCCCTGCCCTCCTCCTCTCCCTGAACACCATTCCTCGAACAGGTGGCATTAGCAGTTCAGATGAGTCCGGAGTAGGCGCTATTTTATAATTTTACAGATTTTTCAAGACCACCTCCTCCACACCTCCATCACACCTCCATGCTCCACTTAACATCTGAGCATTTCTCTGCCCCGATTTCTGCACTCTGCAGTTCTGCTTGGTGCAGCATCCTTCAGGTTAGTTTGTGTAGAATGCAACGTGCTCGCGTGTGCAGCGTCCACTCCTCCTCCATGTTAGCGCGTGCAGTGTCCTGCCGGTTAGCGTGTGCGTCGTCCGCACGTTAGCTTGTGCACTACAGCGTCCCGCAGGTTAGCGCGTGCAGCTCAGCAGGTTAGGTATGCAGAATTCGGCAGGTTAGTGTGCGCAGTAACATGTTGGTGTGACCAGCACCCTGCAGGTCAGACCGCGCAGTATCCAGCATTTTGGCATGCAGCATCCTCCAGGCTGCCTGCCGTCTGTAGCGTCCTCTGGGTATCCGTCTTCAGAATCCTGCAAGCTATGTTTCCCCATTTAGAAAGGAAAAAAAGCGAAGCTCGTTTTAGCTCCCACCCAGATTGACGTTGATCGCATGTATGGATATGGGCCCATCAGGTACGATGGTATGGAAACTCCCCTAGGCACCCCAAAGGAAGAAATGTCACTGCCTGTGACAGCGTTCCGGAGCTGCGGGGGCTCTGCCGAAGTCATGCAGAGCAAGTGGAACCGGGTGAGGGGTTGAGCTATCTGGAATCACTTGGACCGAGGAAGGCAAAACCCTGGAATGGAATGGGGAGCTGCCATGGGTAAGCCAAGGGTGTTTTCAACAAAAAGGTTATGCTGTTCCTCTGGAATGAGAGACAAAACACAGGGAATTATGAACCAACCTGACCTAGAAGGGTCAAAGTTGGGAATCCATTATATTGGATTGTAATGCCCTCACACACCCTGTCGGGTGTCATGCTTCATCATCGGGCTGCTCCTCGTCGGGTCGGCGGTGCAATACCCGACGGGCTCCCTATAGTAGGGGCACTTTAACAGAGATCTTTTTCCAACAGCCGTCAGGTGAAGTGCGGGTGGGGGGCCTCGTATGTGTAGATGTGTGTGAGTGATGAAAGTGAATGTAAAATAGGGTTGGGAGTACCTACGAAAACAACTTTAATCAGGGGGTCTCCTACCCCAAGTAAAAACAAAAACTATAAGGCGCAAGGCTGGGATAATATCTCAGGTTGTGGCGCTCTTATAAGTAGTGGGTCAACATGTTTCTCGCCAAAACTGAGTGTTCTGCAGGCGATTCGTCAGGACCAAGAGGGTAACTATCTACAACTAAAACTCAATAGGTGTTGTGGCTATTCACTCACAACAACCATAAGACTAAATCGTCGAATACCTGGTGGTGCAGGAACTACCCAGATCAATGGACTAACCAGGCATCACAGTACCCGGTAGGTTATACACGAGGGGTTCCTCATGTAGTTTGTGCTGATCGCACGAAGACTGCAGACCTACCCACTCCTACCGGGTGCGGGTGGTCAGCAGGTTAGGTATGCAGAATTCGGCAGGTTAGTGTGTGCAGTAACATGTTGGTGTGAGCAGCACCCTGCAGGTCAGACCGCGCAGTATCCAGCATTTTGGCATGCAGCATCCTCCAGGCTGCCTGCCGTCTGTAGCATCCTCTGGGTATCCGTCTTCAGAATCCTGCAAGCTATGTTTCCCCATTTAGAAAGGAAAAAAAGCGAAGCTCGTTTTAGCTCCCACCCAGATTGACGTTGATCGCATGTATGGATATGGGCCCATCAGGTACGATGGTATGGAGACTCCCCTAGGCACCCCAAAGGAAGAAATGTCACTGCCTGTGACAGCGTTCCGGAGCTGCGGGGGCTCTGCCGAAGTCATGCAGAGCAAGTGGAACCGGGTGAGGGGTTGAGCTATCTGGAATCACTTGGACCGAGGAAGGCAAAACCCTGGAATGGAATGGGGAGCTGCCATGGGTAAGCCAAGGGTGTACCTTGCTCCAAAGCCACCCGGCCATGCCAACCGGCCATGCCATCCTCTCTGCTGCTAGGGCAAGGCCGTTAATAGAGGGTGGAAAGGCGATGGCAAGAGATTGGTTGGAAGTAGGAAGGAACAAGTCCCATTCTAACCAATGCTCATTGATGCAAGAGGGGAGAGTGAGCGCGGCCCACCCAACCAATACATCGACTGATACAAGAGGTAGGAAGGGAGAGTGAGCGCGGCCCTCCCAACCAATACATCTAGTGATACAAGAGATAGGAAGGGAGAGTGAGCGCAGCCCACCCAACCAGTACATCTACTGAAACAAGAGATAGGAAGGGAGAGCGGGCGTGGCCCACCCAACCAGTACATCTACTGAAACAAGAGATAGTAAGGGAGAGCGGGCGTGGCCCTCCCAACCAATACATCTACTGATGCAGGAGGTAGGAAGGGAGAGCAGGCGCGGCCCTCTCAACCAATAAATCTAGTGATACAAGAGGTAGGAAGGGAGAGCGGGCGCGGCCCTCTCAACCAATACATCTACTGATTCAGGAGGTAGGAAGGGAGAGCGAGCGAGGCCCTCCCAACCAATACTCACTGATACAAGAGGTAGGAAGGGAGAGCGGGCGCGGCCCTCTCAACCAATACATCTAGTGATACAAGAGGTAGGAAGGGAGAGTGAGCGCGGCCCTCCCAACCAATACATCTACTGATACAGGAGGTAGGAAGGGAGAGTGAGCGCAGCCCTCTCAACCAATACATCTACTGATACAAGAGGTAGGAAGGGAGAGTGAGCGCGGCCCTCTCAACCAATACATCTACTGATACAGGAGGTAGGAAAGGAGAGCGGGCGCGTCCCTCCCAACCAATACTCATTGATACAAGAGTTAGGAAGGGAGAGCGAGCGAGGCCCTCCCAACCAATACTCATTGATACACGAGGGGAGAGTGAGCGCGGCCCTCCCAACCAATACATCTACTGATACAGGAGGTAGGAAGGGAGAGTGAGCGCAGCCCTCTCAACCAATACATCTACTGATACAGGAGGTAGGAAGGGAGAGTGAGCGCAGCCCTCTCAACCAATACATCTACTGATACAGGAGGTAGGAAGGGAGAGTGAGCGCGGCCCTCCCAACCAATACATCTACTGATACAGGAGGTAGGAAGGGAGAGCGAGCGAGGCCCTCCCAACGAATACATCTACTGATACAAGAGGTAGGAAGGGAGAGTGAGCACTGCCCTACCAACCAATACTCATTGATACAAGAGGGGAGAGTGAGCGCGGCCCTCCCAACCAATATATCTACTGATACAGGAGGTAGGAAGGGAGAGTGAGCGCGGCCCTCCCAACCAATACTCATTGATACAAGAGGTAGGAAGGGAGAGTGAGCGCGGCCCTCCCAACCAATACTCACTGATACAAGAGGTGGGATGGGAGAGCGAGCGAGGCCCTCCCAACCAATACTCATTGATACAAGAGGTAGGAAGGGAGAGTGAGCGCGGCCCTCCCAACCAATACTCAGTGATACAAGAGGTAGGAAGGGAGAGCGAGCGAGGCCCTCCCAACCAATACATCTACTGATGCAAGAGATAGGAAAGGAGAGTGAGCACTGCCCTACCAACCAATACTCAGTGATACAAGAGGTAGGAAGGGAGAGCCAGCGAGGCCCTCCCAACCAATACATCTACTGATGCAAGAGGTAGGAAGGGAGAGTGAGCACTGCCCTACCAACCAATACTCATTGATACAAGAGGTAGGAAGGGAGAGCGAGCGAGGCCCTCTCAAACAATACATCTACTGATACAGGAGGTAGGAAGGGAGAGTGAGCGCAGCCCTTCCAACCAATACATCTACTGATACAAGAGGTAGTAAGGGAGAGTGAGCGCGGCCCTCTCAACCAATACTCATTGATACAAGAGGTAGGAAGGGAGAGTGAGCGGGCGCGGCCCTCCCAACCAATACTCATTGATACAAGAGGTAGGAAGGGAGAGCGAGCGAGGCCCTCCCAACCAATACATCTACTAATACAAGAGCTAGGAAGGGAGAGTGAGCGCGGCCCTCTCAACCAATACTCATTGATACAAGAGGTGGGAGGGGAGAGCGAGCGAGGCCCTCCCAACCAATACTCATTGATACAAGAGGTAGGAAGGGAGAGTGAGCGAGGCCCTCTCAACCAATACATCTACTGATACAGGAGGTAGGAAGGGAGAGCGGGCGCGGCCCTGCCAACCAATACATCTACTAATACAAGAGCTAGGAAGGGAGAGTGAGCGCGGCCCTCCCAACCAATACTCATTGATACAAGAGGTGGGAGGGGAGAGCGAGCGAGGCCCTCCCAACCAATACTCAGTGATACAAGAGGTAGGAAGGGAGAGTGAGCGAGGCCCTCTCAACCAATACATCTACTGATACAGGAGGTAGGAAGGGAGAGCGGGCGCGGCCCTGCCAACCAATACATCTACTGAATCAAGAGGTAGGAAGGGAGAGTGAGCGAGGCCCTCTCAACCAATACATCTACTGATACAGGAGGTAGGAAGGGAGAGCGAGCGAGGCCCTCCCAACCAATACATCTACTGATACAAGAGGTAAGAAGGGAGAGCGAGCGAGCGCGACCCTCCCAACTAATACTCATTGATACAAGAGGTAGGAAGGGAGAGTGAGCGGGCGCGGCCCTCCCAACCAATACTCATTGATACAAGAGGTAGGAAGGGAGAGTGAGCGGGCGCGGCCCTCCCAACCAATACTCATTGATACAAGAGGTAGGAAGGGAGAGTGAGCGCGGCCCTCCCAACCAATACATCTACTGATACAGGAGGTAGGACGGGAGAGCGAGCGAGGCCCTCCCAACTAATACATCTACTGATACAGGAGGTACGAAAGGAGAGTGAGCGCGACCCACCCAACCAATACATCTACTGATACAGGAGGTACGAAAGGAGAGTGAGCAAGGCCCTCTCAATCAATACTCATTGAGACGAGAGGTAGGAACGGAGAGTGAGCGTGGCCCTCCCAACGAATACTCATTGATACAAGAGGTAGGAACAGAGAGCGGGCGCGGCCCTCCCAACAGAATACATTTACTGGTACAAGAGGTAGGAAGGGGGAGCGGGCGTGGCCCTCTCAGCCAATACATCTACTGATACAAGAGGTAGGAAGGGAGAGCGAGCGAGGCCCTCCCAACCAATACATCTACTGATACAAGAGGTAAGAAGGGAGAGCGAGCGAGCGCGACCATCCCAACCAATACTCACTCATACAAATGGTGGGAGGGGAGAGCGAGCGAGGCCCTCCCAACCAGTACTCATTGATACAAGAGGTAGGAAGGGAGAGTGAGCACTGCCCTACCAACCAATACTCATTGATACAAGAGGTAGGAAGGGAGAGCGAGCGAGGCCCTCTCAACCAATACATCTACTGATACAGGAGGTAGGAAGGGAGAGTGAGCGGGGCCCTCTCAACCAATACTCATTGATACAAGAGGTAGGAAGGGAGAGTGAGCGAGGCCCTCCCAACCAATACATCTACTGATATAGGAGGTAGGAAGGGAGAGTGAGCGCGTCCCTCCTAACCAATACATCTACTGATACAAGAGGTAGGAAGGGAGAGCAGGCGCAGCCCACCCAACCAGTACATCTACTGAAACAAGAGATAGGAAGGGAGAGTGAGCGCGGCCCTCCTAACCAATACATCTACTGATACAAGAGTTAGGAAGGGAGAGTGAGTGCGGCCCTCCCAACCAATACATCTACTGATACAAGAGGGAGGAAGGGAGAGTGAGCGCGGCCCTCCCAACTAATACTCATTGATACAAGAGGTAGGAAGGGAGAGTGAGCGGGCGCGGCCCTCCCAACCAATACTCATTGATACAAGAGGTAGGAAGGGAGAGTGAGCGGGCGCGGCCCTCCCAACCAATACTCATTGATACAAGAGGTAGGAAGGGAGAGTGAGCGGGCGCGGCCCTCCCAACCAATACTCATTGATACAAGAGGTAGGAAGGGAGAGTGAGCGCGGCCCTCCCAACTAATGCATCTACTGATACAGGAGGTACGAAAGGAGAGTGAGCGCGACCCACCCAACCAATACATCTACTGATACAGGAGGTACGAAAGGAGAGTGAGCAAGGCCCTCTCAATCAATACTCATTGAGACAAGAGGTAGGAACGGAGAGTGAGCGTGGCCCTCCCAACGAATACTCATTGATACAAGAGGTAGGAACAGAGAGCGGGCGCGGCCCTCCCAACAGAATACATTTACTGGTACAAGAGGTAGGAAGGGGGAGCGGGCGTGGCCCTCTCAGCCAATACATTTACTGACACAAGAGAATTATCTGTTTGCATTGTGCCATTAACACACAGAGTTCAGCCACTGCTTTCCTTTTAGGATGATGTGCATCGCTTGTGGTCAGGTGCAGGCTACCTCCTGCTGAGATGGAGCCCACACCGTGGATGTGGCCACTTCCTGCGTCCCGATCAGTCGCTCGGTCCCTCTTAGAACGAGTTTTGTGCAGTTCTGCAGCCGGGTGACGTGTGGGCGTGCATCGGCCTGGGGCTGGGAAAAGATGGAGTGCCTGCTGACGTCAGACTCGCATTCCAGAAGTCTTAGGAAGCTGCAGAGTGCTTAGCAGATAAGTGCGGGACAGCTCCCGTGGGAGTCCTCCCTGTTGTGTCCTCTCTGTCCCCTGATCTGCTGCGTTGTTCCCCGGCTCGGTTTTACAGCAGAACGAGTTTTCAAGGTCATTAATAAAGCTGTGTTTGCCTCCAACCTCCACCCCCTCCATTCCCGGACCATTTATACAGTGAAACATCCACATCATCTGAAGGGGGGTGAGTGGGTATTGAAATGAATAACCTGTTTAAGAGGAAACTTCTGAACTAGTGCGGGTACCAGGTCCGCAAATATTTATTTAATTTTCGGTGTGTGTGTGTGTATATATATAGGGTTGGTAGTTTTCAATATGTAATAGCTGCATACACTCATTCCACTGGGAAGGAGATTGTTGGTAGGTATCCGCTATCGAATGTCTCCCAATATAATGGCAAAACCTTGTGGTGAGCAAAATTCCTATAGGTGTCTGAAGGGGTATGAATAAGAATCCACCTGGGAGTATGGGACGTAAGTAAGAGGAAATATTACCACTCTGTACGTTGTAATTGTGGAATATCACTTTACATCAGGGAATGAGGTCTGTGGTGGGCGAAAGTGACCACAACATCACCTGGATGACCAAGCATGACCCAGACCCAATCCATCGATCATCTTTTACTATCAATGTCCTCAGGTGGCAGTGGAGGGACATCTACACTAATGCGTTACAAGGAGTGGCAGATAGCAGCAAACAAGGTCATTCCGCAGTGACGTAAGGGCACCAGGACTGGCTCCTGCATGAGTTGGGTTCACGAGAGAGGCCCCAGGGCCCCAACCACACTCTACACCATAATCCAGTAGACCTCGCAGGAACCAATCAATCTGCAGAAACAGTAGGGGGCGCACTTAATTAACACTACTGGTTGATGGTGCTTTGAGAGGAGAGGTCCTCAAAGAAATGCCCCTTTTCTCCACTAGTTAATGTTTGCTGTTTAGAGAAGACAGTTACAGCCATTGCGGACTAATGACTTTAAAGTAAGAGGCACAATTTATTGTGGCCTGTGAGTACCAAACTTCATTAGGATTATAGGGGGGGGTGAGGGCTGAGGAACCACTTCTCTGAATGTCGTACAGAAAGTGCAAAACATCCTCTGAGGTCAAATGCCTTGCTCCAGAGTTGTGATTAAATACCAGCTTCTCTCCACTCAGATGTTTTTGAACAGATGACTGGTTCTTTGTATTGTCCTGCTATAAGTGTGCCAGACTTCTATTGGTATATGGAGAAGGGATGGGGAGTGGTTAGAAATGGACAAATTGTTGACTGCCCGCCTCCTGCAAGGGATTATCTGAAGCGGGTCCCAGAGATGTGCTTTAAGGAATAACTTTTTTCTCACCGACCTCTCTCAGCAGTGGCTGGTCGGACATATTGTCTAAATGGCAGTTGTAACCAAATGTTTAGTGTATCTGCTACATGTGTAAAGAGGACCTAGGCACTTATCTGCATGATTACACTGTCTTGACTGGGACGGATTGGATATTGTCACAATTCTGCAGATGTGGTGGTGAGCAGAACTGGTGAGGAGGTAGCAGAACTTAAATTCTTCCTGCATCTTGGATCATTGTTGGTGACTTGCTGTCAGGTGGCCGATTCTCAGCAAGAACTTTCTGGCCTCTGAACGACGCAGGTCGCACTTACACAACAACTGTAAAGTTGCTGAAGTTTGTGCACTGCAGTATTCCCACCACCTGGGATATTTTAGGAATCTCTGTTTGGTTTCCTTGTTTTAAAACAAATGTATAAACGTTTTAATCTTTAAAATAAAGCAAACCTATATAAGGACAAAGAGTGTCCTTAAGTCTACTGGGCTATGTCTTATGGCCCCATGTGGGTCTTGCATTCATTTCTAAATTGTCTAAGAGGAGAAGCAAATCTCAAATGTAAAAAGACTGAGAAGTCTGGGAGGATAGATAGAACATACTTTTGCCTCCTGCTTCTTTGTTTACTAGTCTCTGGCTCTCAAGTCTTAGGAGCAGGTTACAAGTGTTCCAGAGGCAGTCAGCGATAGACTGTTAGCAAAGTAGCCCGGTTTCCTTGAGTGAATCACCATGTACACAATTTAGGAGGTTTAGAAATGGGTGTGATGTGAAAAGGGATGCCAAGGCAGCTACATCAGCTTGGATGACACCTCATCCAAGCTGATGGAGCTGCAGTGGCATCCCAGCTCAAGGTCAGGTGGGCAGCAGCACGCCGACCCACCTTTGTGGTATCTGGTGGGGTGGGTTAGGAGTGCCATGTCCTCATCAGTGTAGTACAACATTAGTGCCTGCACACTAGTGCAGAATTGGTGAAGGGATGTTGTCTTAAAGAAGAGACCAGCTGAATCTGGGCCATTTGTCTCCTTTTACTCATCTGTTCTGTAAAGGAGAGCTGGGAGCCAGTGCCTAAACGGAGACAGTTTTTGCCCCAGGTAAAGGGATGAGATCAATCCATCTGCAACATAACAATGAACCAGGATTTGAATTCAGATCCAGCTATTTTGCTTTGGTCTGGCTCATGTTAACATATCAGACATCCGGGTTTGTATGACGTCAAAAAGACCCTTCACTAATGGATATCATTGTCTGCCCACGTCTCGATGGATTTCCATGGAAATATTAATGAATGGAGATTTGCGGTTGGCAAGGAGACCACCACTCATCGGTAACATGTGTACCATATCATAGGCTGTGGAGCCTTGGGAACTCCACGGACACCATGAGGGGCAACATGGGTTATTGCCTCCATTGACATATGGGAAACCTTTCTGTATGTGAAATCGGTGCCCATGTGAGAAGGGGTGGTCGGAGATTTCCCTCATCTAGGTTTGTGATATTTTCTTGTAATAGTAAACACTGCCTGCTGTCCATAGACGCACCTGTAGTCCAATAGATGCGTAACTTTGGTTTCAGTCACTAGTTACCCAATCTAAATTGATTGCAACCAGGGATACCCAGTAAGAAATGTGTGTTTCTGAAAGCATGCATTTGTTAGTGGGATTGAAAGAATCCGAGTTTGATTTTGAAAGCATTTAAGATGTACTTTATCTGCTGTGTTAGATGGATGACAAAATAGATAGCAGCTGGTGCACGCCTTGGTTTGGAAAGCATAAGGGCTAACTAGTGGTATTTTTTTTTTTTATTCTTTCGGGACTTTATGGCAGGCTGTGTGACAGGGATGCCGGGAGCATTGAGCTGTTGAACTAAAATGTTATCCGAGTGATATGTGTGTTGTTGTCCTGTTTGTCTACATGTCTGTCTACCGTCATGTTCTGACAGTGTTTTTTCTTGTTCTCTTCATGCTCCCTTTAGAACACAGGAGGATTAATGCTGGTAAGTCTACGGTGTAAGCTCCCCCTATATACCACTCATCTGTTCTCAGTTGACTCCCCCCCCCCCCCCCCCTTCCAGCTAGCTTTCCATTTTCACCTCTGAATTAAGGCATGCTGTTTCATGATGTCACCATTATGTACTGTGGGAGTACCTGCTTGTTTCTGAGAAGTGCCGGTACTCTCCAATTAAAAGTATTACATTTCTCTTGAGGAGTGCCAGTACTCTCCCTCTCAAAATAAAAAAGTGCCGGTACTCCGTACCGGACAGCACCTGCCCATTTAAAGCACTGACAGTAATGCTTTGCCAAGAAGCATTATGGGAACTCGAGGTGGTCGGCCAATTGCAAATCCCAGCTGGTGTCCAATTGCAGTTTTGGTGGTACCCTGCGTTCCATCCTCCTTGTATTAAAAGGGTGTTCTTTTGCAGGATTATGCAAATGCACAAGTTGTTAACCTCAAAGTTATGTGAACTGCATGAAGACATTGTCTGAAGAAGAATTAAGCACTCACTGTCATACATGTCAAAGAATGGCAGCCGGAAATGCCAGCTGCTAAACTTGGCACTGCCCATGCTATTTTTGCCCTTAGGGCCCATAAAGGCAGAATGAAGAACAGAAAGCCGATATGTCTCTTAGTCATGTTTACGTTTTACTGTTTTCACTCCTTGCTCTTTTCCACGGTCCTTAGTACCAAAAAGGGGGCTATTGAGGGTCTAAAAGTAAGGGAAGTAGTCAATTGTGTGCTGCCATTGGTGGTCAAAGGATGTGTGGTATGATCTGATTGGTGTTCAGAGAATGTGTAGTGTGATACCATTGGCCCTCAAAGGGGGAGGGGGTGATGTCACTTCCGTTACCAGAGGCATTATTGTGAATTGATATTCACGCTACCTTGGGTAGTGCATATAGTGGTTCTTGTGCAATTTTGATCAATATTTCTACAAAATCGGTAGGATGGAGACCCCTGGTACTGGTTTTTTTTATCGTTATTTAGCAACGAAGAGATGCCAGCTATGTTTTCAAGTTTGTCTTTTCCCCACTGCCTTGACCCACGTATCAGTCTAGTTTTTGGAGGCACTCGATGCCAAGCGGTCGAAGGGTCCCAGCTCAGTCTTTTTGCCCTAGAAACTTCTGATTATGTGGTTGGGGGGGGTGTGGGGGTGTCAAGAGCGTCCAGGATAGGGTGAGGAGCCTGCAGGGGATCTCGCCCTTGGGTCCAGTTCTGCTGTCATTGATCAGAGGCGGGTGTTGGACTTGGAGTCCTGTTACCCAGTGAGTAGAGAAGGTGGCCCGCGCCTCTTTAGTTTGACTGATGCCTGTCTCATTTCAGCCTCCCTTTGCTTGTGCCATTCTCAGCCTCCCTTTGCTTTTATATGTAGTTTTTGGTTTACTTGAGTAACACCCTTTAGAGTTCTTTTATCCCGACTTCAGGAAAGGGCGCAGATATGAGGTGTCTAGCATGGTCAGGGCACAGAACCCTGCAATTCGACCTACAGATTGGCACAGGGCGCTGAAGTTCAGCCAGACTAGAGTGCACACCTGCAGTAGGAAGTCAGAAAAGGCGCACAACCCCTGTCGGGTTGCACATCTGTTGCCGGGGATTGGACACTGGCTAAGAATCACGTCTAATATCCGTTTTATAGCATTGAGTGTGAGAGGGATCTCTTGCCCATCCCTCAAAACGTCGGTTTGCGCCAATCCGGGTCGAGATGGAAAAAAGCGCGGATTATCCGCGTTTATTGAAAGCACCGGTTACCAACTTACAACAAATTATAACGTGATCCCAAAAGAATGCGAAGCGCTCCTGCAATTCCTCTGGTTAGTGAAGCGCTTCCCAACATGTTTTGAGAGCAACGTGATACTAGTCTGCCCTCTGCTGACCGGAATGTGGAAGTCTCCACATACTGAAAGCCAGCGTCTTCCAGCTGTTTTCAAAGAAATACGTATTTCATTTTGGCTCTAGCCTAAAGGCAGATTCGTGCCCCCCCCCGAAGCATAAATAAAAAGTACATGCATATAAATATAGGAGCTTAGGTCTGCCCTCTTCATTCCATTAGTTCAGGTGTTATTCACACTTTGCTTCCGTCCATCACAGCAAACGCCGCGGGGCAGCACCCATCAGCCATTGGCTCTCTTCACTGTGGCATTTTGCTTGGGCACAGTCCACTTAAGTGAAGGATGGTCTGCCAATCTCGTCTTTAATTTAATATTTTGCGATTTATTTTTTCCAAAGGGTCATTTTTTTACTTTATTTTCTATTTTCTACAAACCTATGCATATTTAGACAGAGGCATTTTTACTTCTTTGAAAACTTTTAATGCCTACTGCATATGTTTGAAAAAATATATACAAATAAAAGAAATCACAGGATTACAAATACGAGACTTAATGGCTTTGTCACTGCTTGTTTAAACATTGTCTTGGGGGTGTTTGGAGATATTTGTGGAATGTTAATGCAGAGAACCAGCAGCTTTTGGAGATCCAAAGTGGCTGAACAAGAGAACATTGTGTCTCAAATGTTACTTTTAAGATGTAGACTCAACGGGCAATGCCTAAAAGAGGAGCATCCAAAGTCACAATTGTGGGGCATGATGATCAGGTTAAAAACAGTAGAAATTACTTTTCTGTGGACACTCCACTTAATTCCGTAGGGGTGTCAGGCTTTTTTGCGTTGATTTGCTTAAAAGGGTACAAGATTGGGGTTATCATCTGTAAGTGTTGCCATGTACAACTCCTGTTACCACAGAGGTTTGTTGCAATACCATCTGTGAGGGTATTAAGAAATGGAACCTCAGTGCAAATGTGGATTTTTATAACCAAATGTGCATAATATGTGTCCTGACAATAGGAGGGAACAATCTGATGGGTAAAATAAAAAATGCAGCTTTTGGAAATGCTGCCATGCCAGGGAGATGAACACGTTTGCCTATGTTTTTTTTTTTTAATTTAGTGTCTTCATTATTGTAAATAAATGTCTTCTGCCCTTACCTTCTGTATATTTGGTTCCTAGTTTCTGCTCTTTTGTAAGCATATCCTGCATGTGAGTGATTGTTCTATGTAAAGCACTTTAACGGTGAAGTGGGGCTATCTATGCAAAATCATTGTAAATAAATAGATATCTATAGATGTAGAATACTTTACTTTTGAATCCATATGCATTTTACGTCGTATGACACAGTATGTTTGATTGTGAATGTAGAGATGCAACATGCTCGGCCTGTGCTGAAGTGGCTGTTGTTTAAGAAAAGGGGTGAGTTTAAGAGACTGGCGTCAATTCTAAGAGAACTGAATGTCAGCGATACAAGACTTAGCAACGATAGTCTCATTCCCTCCCATGCTCTGCCCTAGCCGCCCCCCTTTCCACACACCTTTTACCGTTCTCCCACACTGTGCCCTCTTTCCTTTCTTTCACTCTTCCGCATCCTTTCTCTCCGTGCCCCTCATTCCATTCTTCTTATCTTCAATCTGGTCCCTTTTTTCCCATATTCTCCAACTTCCTGTTCTCACATCTTACCCCTTTCCCTCCCCTTCTTCCTCCGCCTTCTGTTCTCCCACTCTACCACCTACACCCCTCTTTCCATTTCTTGCCTCTTCCAGTTTCTCGCTTCCCACTTGCCTCCTCTTCCGGGTCTCCCCATCTTCTGATTATGCACTGTTTTCCTGGCCCCCCCTTCTTCTGGTGCTCCCCCACTTCCCGCACTCCCTCTCTTTGCGTACAGCCTCTCTTCCTATCCTTGCATTCTACACACTCTCTGTTCTCCCTGTTTTTTTTATTTTGCCCTCTTTTCCCATTAAATGTGGAAACTCTAATCTAAATATATGGTGTGCAGCAGGCAGTTCTTGCTGATCCAGGGCACCAGTGCTGTATAGAGCATGTGGGGGCACAGGGTGATGTCTACCCTATGTGCAGAGAGCCAGTGAATGCAGTGCTTAATATGTGAGAAAAAAAAAAGTGCCAGGGCCCTCGTCAGGCGGTCACCGCAGCTTACACCACTCATTGCCGCTGCCAGTGACACTACCAACACAACTATTAACCATCACACCACTACAAGTGTGACATTTCAGACTATTCTAGGCCCTCAAAGCTATAAGAATGGCTTGGGAGGCAGGTAGTAGTTTTTTAAAATTGTATTTTGAATTAATAAACAACTGTTGTTCTGTTCATTTTTAAGTTAGACAAACAACGCCACCATGTGGCATCTGACATAACTGCCGATTTTGACAGTTAAGTGCCAGTGCGGAGCATGAAAACCACCGGCTCAAATTAAACACTGTGAGTGAGACATGATCTACTATTTGTGGCCTGTCAATTCCTTACTGGGCTGATGTTTGAACGATTTGCATACATTTTTGTGTACGCTTTTATAACACAATTTATATTCCCAAAAATGAAAAAGAAATGCTCTGGGCATTCCCATAGTTTAGCAGCGTTTGTTAAAATATTTCCATCACACTTTATCAGTTGAAGTCTTAAGGCCATATCCTACATATACAGACTAGATGCACACCACGTGTGTTCCAGGCAATAGCACAACTGCATAGCCTAGAGCACATGTAAAGACAACCGAGGCCTATCGGTTATTAAAAAGTGCATGTTGAAGGACAAGACTCATCAAAGATCTATCGGTTAGAGGAGGGTTAAAGGCCAAGCGAGGCCTATCCTGTGTTTGTGGAGTGAGTTAAGGCCCAAGCCCTATAACAGACACAGCAGGGTTAAAGGCCAAGCGAGGCCTATCCTGTGTTTGTGGAGTGAGTTAAGGCCCAAGCCCTATAACAGACACAGCAGGGTCAAAGGCCAAGCGAGGCCTATCCTGTGTTTGTGGAGTGAGTTAAGGCCCAAGCCCTATAACAGACACAGCAGGGTCAAAGGCCAAGCGAGGCCTATCCTGTGTTAGTAGGGTGGGCTGAGGCCCAAGACCTATCACAGACACAGCAGAGTCAAAGGCCAAGCGTGGGCTATCCTGTGTAGAGTAGGACTAGGTTCAAGCCCTATCCGCCACAGGTGGGTTAAAGGCCGAGTGAGGCCTATCCTGTGTAGAGTAGGACGAGGCCCAAGCTCTATCAGCCACAGGAGGGTTAAAGGCCGAGTGAGGCCTATCCTGTGTAGAGGAGGACGAGGCCCAAGCCCTATCCGCCACAGGAAGGTTAAAGGCCGAGTGAGGCCTATCCTGTGTAGAGTAGGACGAGACCCAAGTCCTGTCAGCCACAGGAGAGTTAAAGGCTGAGTGTGGCCTATCCTGTGTAGAGTAGGACGAGGCCCAAGTCCTGTCAGCCATAAGAGGGCTAAAGGCCAAGCGAGACCTATCCTGTCTTTGTAAAGTGGATTGAGGGCAAAGCCCAATCACAGACACAGGAGGGTTAACGGCCAAGCGAGGCCTATCCTGTGTTTGTAGGGTGGGCTAAGGCCCAGGCCCGATCATAGACACAGCAGGGTCAGAGGCCAAGCGAGGCCTATCCTGTGTAGAGTAGGACGAGGCCCAAGCCCTATCAGCCGCAGGAGGGTTAAAGGCCGAGTGAGGCCTATCCTGTGTAGAGTAGGCCCAATCCCTATCTGCCACAGGAGGTTTAAAGGCCGAGTGAGGCCCATCCTGTGTAGAGTAGGACGAGGCCAAGTCCTGTCAGCCACAGGAGAGTTAAAGGCCGAGCGAGGCCTATCCTGTGTAGAGTAGGACGAGGCCCAAGCCCTATCTGCCACAGGAGGTTTAAAGGCCGAGCGTGGCCTATCCTGTGTAGAGTAGGACGAGGCCCAAGCCCTATCTGCCACAGGAGGTTTAAAGGCCGAGCGTGGCCTATCCTGTGTAGAGTAGGACGAGGCCCAAGCCCTATCAGCCACAGGATGGTTAAAGGCCAAGCATTTCCTGCCTTGTGTAGAGTAGGACGAGGCCCAGGCCCCATCACAGACACAGGAGGGTTAATGGCCAAGCGAGGCCTATCCTGTGTTTGTAGGGTGGGCTGAGGCCCAGGCCCGATCATAGACACAGCAGGGTCAGAGACTAGGCGTGGCCTATCCTGTGTAGAGTAGGACGAGGCTCAAGCCCTATCTGCCACAGTAGGGTTAAAGGCCGAGTGAGGCCTATCCTGTGTAGAGTAGGACAAGGCCCAAGTCCTGTCCGCCACAGGACGGTTAAAGGCCAAGCGAGGCCTATCCTGTGTTTGTAGGGTGGGCTGAGGCCCAGGTCACGTCACAGACACAGCAGTGTCAGAGGCCAAGCGAGGCCTATCCTGTGTTTGTAGGGTGGGCTGAGGCCCAGGCCCGATCATTGACACAGCAGGGTCAGAGACCAGGCGTGGCCTATCCTGTGTAGAGTAGGACGAGGCCCAAGCCCTATCAGCCGCAGGAGGGTTAAAGGCCGAGTGAGGCCTATCCTGTGTAGAGTAGGACGAGCCCAAGTCCTGTCCGCCACTTGAGGGTTAAAGGCCAAGCGAGGTCTATCCTGTGTTTGTAGGGTGGGCTGAGGCCCAGGCCCCTTCACAGACACAGCAGGGTCAGAGGCCAAGCGAGGCCTATCATGTGTTAGGGTGACCAACCGTCCGTATATTTCACGGACCGATCGTAATTTGGACCTCATGTCCGTTGTCCGTGAGGATCCCTTTTACTGACGCCTTTTGTCCGTAATTTTGGGCATTGCAGGGGAACAGCACTGTTCCCCTGCATGAAGCCTCAACTCCCTGATGGGGCCGCCTCGCACTCCTCCTCGGAGCACAAGAGCAGCCCCACCCTGCCCTTTGTCATTCTGTATGGGGCTGATTGCGACATACAGAATGACAATGGGCCAGTCTGGGCTGCAAAGCATGTGGTGGGCCTCCGCCAGCCTCTGTCTAGGGCAGGGCATTCTGTCGAGACAGAAGAAATGTGCAAAAGAATGAGAATCCAGTTCAAGAAAAGAAGCTGGTGAAAGAAGTTAAAAAGAAGGGGCTACGCTAGAGTTATTTCACAGTCTCGTCATTTTAGAACTGATGTATTTTCAATATTATCTTCAAGGAAGCCATGATTGCTGCTTTTTTATTTTGTGCAACTAACAACCATTGACAAAGCCAATAGTTCTGGCTTGTTGCAGGTGTAACGTTACTTGTTGTGTTATATATCTGGATACAATGACAGAAGAGGCAAAATACCAGTTGGGCGGTACACTATACTAAGCACAGATTTTTAGCTTAGGTGTTTTAAGCCACGCCCTTAATTACATCGAACACCCCCTTTGGAGAGACCCCCCCAGTTTTTTTTATCCCACTTAAAGCCCTTGAAACAACACCATGTCACAGTCACCTCATGACTTGGCACTGTGCATCATGCATGACTCATGAATTCCACTTTTTCAGATTGCCTATGTGCAAGGGCATAGTGAACCCTACCCCACCCCACCCCTTGCTTTAGGAACTCCAGCAAGAGTGAAATTCTTGATGGGCCTCTTCTGTCTGCAACTCTGCAGACAAAGGCTCAGCTCATAATTAATATGAAAAGGTGGGCGAGTGAGTAAGTGAAGGGATGGGTGGATGGCTGGATAGATTAGTGAAAGGGTGAATGGATGAATGAAAGGGTGAGTGGCTGGATAATGAGAGAAAGGGTGGATGGATGAGTGAGTGGAAGGATGGATGAGAGAAAAGGTAAATAGATGGATGTATGGGTGGAAGGGTAGATGGATGGGTGGATGGATGAGTGAACGGATGGATGGATGAGTGAAAGGATGGATGGATGAGTGAAAGGATGGATGGATTGCTGAATTGATAAGTGAAAGGGTGAATGGATGGACGGATGAGTGAAAGGGTGGATGTAAGGATGGATGAGTGAGTGAAAGGGAGGGTAGATGGACACAAGGATGGATAGATGAGTGAAAGGGTGGATGGGTAAAAGGGTGGATGGATGAGTGAAAGGATGGATGGATGAGTGAAAGGGTGGATGATGGGCGAGTGAATGGGTGAATGGATGAGTGAAATGATGGATGGATTGATGAATTGATAAGTCAAAGGGTGAATGGATGGACGGATGAGTGAAAGGGTGGATGTAAGGATGGATGAGTGAGTGAAAGGGAGGGTAGATGGACACAAGGATGGATAGATGTGAAGTAGTGAAAGTGGATGGGTAAAAGGGTGGATGGATGAGTGAAAGGATGGATGAGTGAAAGGGTAGATGATGGGCGAGTGAATGGGTGGATGGATGAGTGAAATGATGGATGAATTGATAAGTGAAAGGGTGAATGGATGGACGGATGAGTGAAAGGGTGGATGTAAGGATGGATGAGTGAGTGAAAGGGAGGGCAGATGGACAAAAGGATGGATAGATGAGTGAAGGAGTGAAAGGGTGGATGGATGAGTGATGGGGTCAATGGATGGCTTCATGAGTGGATGAGTAGATGGATGGGTGGAAGGAAGGATGGCTAAGTGAAAGGGTCGATGGAGAGAGAAAGGGAGGATGGATGGATGACTGAAAGGGTGAATGGGTGGAAGGATGAGTGACTGGGTGGATGGATGAGTAAGTGAAAGGATGGGTGAAAGGCTAAAAGGCTGGATGGATGGGTGGAAGAGTGGATGGATGAGTGTACCGATGGATAGGGTGAAAGGGTGGATGGATGGATAATGGATGGATGAGTGAAAGGGTGGATGGAGGGATGGATGAGTAAAATGATGGATGGAAGGATACATGATGGATAGGTTTGCAAGTGGTTGAATATGTTTGGATATGGATGGGCTTAATTATATACTATTGCGCGACCTCCTCTGATGTGTCTGTAAAACGTACCTTTTGTGCCGAAGTCTTGTCCTGAATTTTGACCTCCTGTCCTGAATTTTTGTCCTGAATTTTGACCCTTTGTCCTGAATTTTTACATTTACTGTCCTGAATTTGCACCCAGGCCAGTTGGTCACCCTATCCTGTATTTGTAGGGTGGGCTGAGGCCCAGGCCCAATCATAGACACAGCAGGGTCAGAGACCAGGCATGGCCTATCCTGTGTAGAGTAGGACGAGGCCCAGGCCCCATCACAGATACCGCATGGGTTAAAGTCCGAGCGTGGCCTATCCTGTGTTTGTAGGGGGGGCCGAGGCCAGGTCCGATCACATAACACATAGACGGTGCCCAGAGCAGCTGCTTTCTTTTGTCTCTCGAACGGATCTCATTCCAATGTGGGCTTTGTTGTCTTTTCTTTTTGTAACTGAGACAATGATGGTGATATTTTATTTAGAGGTTAAAAGACTGGGAGAGGAGGTGACGTGTGTCCACTCCAGGTTCCACAATTGTCCTGTCCCGTGGGGACCCTTTTATCTGTAGGGACGGTCGGGATCAGGTGTCGGTCCAGTGGCAAAGACCTGGCAGTCTCTATTGTTTTAGGAAAAATCCTTTATTGCCTTGTGACGCGCACGTGAGTTGTTGTGAAGCTGGAGTGTTGACATGAAACCAAAGTGTGTGTGTGTTGACATTCAGACGTGTGGTAGTGGCCACTAGATCACTAGTCCTATTGCCAAGGTTTTGTACGGTTGGAAGGGAGTTGTTGCCAGGTGTTCTGGGTGCTGGTCTCTTGAACAAGCTTTTGCCTATTTTGGTTGCTAGACACCACACCCTCTGCAGATTCTTATAGTTGCTGGTTATTCCTGCATGCTATAGCATGTCGTGGGGGTTTTCTGGTGCAGACTAGGAGATGCAATTACCTCCAACCCCTGTTAACTAGGGGATAATCTGGAGGAAAGTGTTGTACTTTACGCACTGGCTAAACTCTGCATTGGACACGGTAGCACCAATTACTCATAAAAGCACAACGAAAAAAACGTCCCAGCCCTGGTACAATGAAAATCTCAGGCTATCAGGGCAGGACAAAGAACAACAAGCATTTACAATGCAATAGGTCTCGCACTGACATTATTTTGAGCTATTGACATTGTAAATGACATTGTTATTTTTTTTGTTTTTCTTTTGTAAAACATAAATAAAAGGCATTGTAATTTAAAATGCCAATAGCTAAAAGTTTAGTTTAAGCTTTTTTGTCCAGAAGCAGCCACCACACGCAGTTATTTGTAAACACTTGAGTATCCATGATGGACAGACGGGTTACGGAGCCTGCCCCCGAGAAGAGACGCCCACTCCTTTGCTTCAATGCCCTTATTTTAAAGCTGAGAATGCCATTATCTGAAGGCAATTACAAGTAACGCAGCAGTAATTCAGTGAAGGTAGCAGGGACCTGTTTTAGTATCATAAGATCCCTGAGAAAATTCTTTGACTTAATCCCTCTTGCAGCAAGGAAATCAGTAGCAGTCGCGTTAATTCTCTCGCGTCTTGACTACTGCAACAGCCTCCTGGCAGGTGCCAGCAAAAAAACAGTAAAAAGACTCCAGGTGGTCCAACACGCAGCAGCACGGCTTGTCTTAAGACTTCCACGAAGGTCTTCTGCCTCTGCAGCTCTTAGAACCCTCCACTGGCTCCCACTACATAAGAGAATTCTGTTCAAGGTTCTCCTAATCACTTTTAAGGCGTCACGCAAGACAGGACCAAAATACCTTTCATCTCGATTTACTCCTTATACTACAAACAGAACTCTCAGGTCCTCATCAGCTAACCTGCTTTCACCTCCCAATTTCCGATGTAAAACCAAAGGAGGCAAAACTATAGCAGTGTTAGGCACCAGAGCTTGGAACCTACTGCCTCCGCAACTGAGAATGCATAAAACCGAAACCCAGTATAGAAAAGCTCTAAAAACATGGATCTTCGGAGCAACAGATGAATTTTGCCTCTCTTATCTAAGACACTCAGAGTGCGATATCTCCTCTGTATCAGCGCCAGGATGCTCCCTTCGGAGTGACAGTTCGCGCTTTACAAATATCGATTTTCATTTCATTTCATTTCACAGCCGGTGGAAAGACATAAAAAACAAAAACGTGTGCACAAATATGGAATGAGGCATTCCAGGTAGGCAACGCCACCAATGCTATGTAAAGCGAAGAATGCAGGTCAGTAGACTGAGGTTTTTATGTGTGGACACTAAACAGGAAGAGACGAGGGAGTGCATTGTAGGGAAGGGCAGTTCAGTGCACCTTTTCCGCATCCTTGGGCTTTGCTTCAAGGCGCTCTGTGTGGAGCAGCTCTCTCCCATAAGCCTCACTGATGGCTTCAGACCAGCTTAGGGTCTTGTCTCGATGAGACAAAGTAGTAATGGGTGGATGGTGCCTGCTACGTCAATGCCCACTATCATTACCACATGTTCTAGGGGAATGCTGAGCCTGCTCTCTTAATGCAGTCGCCACCACTTGGAGTCTGACCTCGCAGCAGAGGTAGGGGTTAATGGGAGGCCCAGACCTCCATGCTACCTTGTGTTATCCCAGCTGCTCTGCAGCTTCACACCGTGCTGCTCCAGGAATAGAAATCGCGTGTACACCGGGGGGAGGAAGCGGCACCGCCACGACGAGAGGAGGAGAGGAACACAGCTTGTCGTCAGGCGTAGCGCAGTCGGCTGAGAGCCTGCTGCAGAGGTGTGAGTGAATACCCTGCTGCTGCTTGCTGTGACTCGGGCTCCTGTTACCAGACTCGAGATGTCATTTAGACATTGCTGCTATGCCCCTGATGACCAGACTGACGCAATAATCAGAGCCCTAGCTATCAATAGTGCAGGGGGTGCAGTGGCACCAGGCCCCAGGGGAGTTAGTAGCACACTGCAATCAAATAGGGAGCAGCAGTACAAGCTCCCATAACATACAGAACTGCAGAAGCACAGTGAGCAGTAGTGCATGCTTCTCTCACACATAGAACAGCAGAAGCACAACCAGCAGCAGTGCAAGCTTATTTCATACATAGAACAGCTAAAGCACAGCCAGCTGAAGTGCAAGCTTATCTCACACATAGAACAGCTAAAGCACAGCAAGCAGCAAGCGCCTCTGTCACAACAAACTGGCAGAGCATACGCCAAAGCAGTGAAAACTGTCTGAGATACGTAGAAAAGTTACACTAAACTTTGCAGTGACTTAACTGGCTTAGAGGCTTAAGCTGTCACAGGACACAAACTAGTATCCCAGTGCGACGAACTTAACGTTCTCCGTCCAATGATAGCCGTGCCGAGTCTGCAGGACAATAGTAGCGCATTGACACTCCGCACTGGTGAGATAGTTAAGAAGAGTTGTTATTGTTACTTAATGTATTATGGTAGCTCACAATGTGTTGGTTTTTTAAAGCTCTCACCCCTTCCTTGCTCGAACTCACCTTCAACTTGTACCCACTCCCAGAAAATACAGAACCCGCTATCCCTTCCCTCCCCCTTACTGCTCACGCCTGGAGCCCCTCACAAGAAGCTTGAGGTGCAGGTGCTGGACAAACGTTTAAAGTACTTATCGCAGCCTCCTACGTCCCTCGCCGTCCAGAGGGGTCATCGGCTGCTCTCACCACAGCACGAGCCCTCACTCTTGGGGCGAGTACTGGTCCTGCTCCTGCTGCTGGAGCAGGAAGAGGCTGGGGGGCAAGCCCAGCAGGGGGTTCATTGTCAGGCCAAGTATGGGTCCTGGGCCTCGAGGGCCTGGGGGACGGCAGCGGAGGGCTCGGGCTTCCTTCTCAGGGCATCGAGATGTGACGAGACGCCATGGGAGAGAAGCGAGGAGGAGGGAGGGAGGCAGAGAGGCGGCAGGGGAGGGGGCGGGGGAGGGGCTGGGGGAGTGAGGGCGGGTCCAGCGGAGACTGCAGAGGAAGAGGCTGAAGGTGGGAGGGCGGAAAGCAAACTTGTAACCTTAACACAACTACGATCGCTTCGCTAAATATATTTTGAAAAATTAAAGTAACACACACGACGAACTGCAGGGTGAATTAAGTTCCGCAACAACGCAGTTTCCGTCAGCTAAGAGTCTCTTACATTCCCCATATGTGAATGCTGGCCCGAGACTGTGACAGTCCAAATCCTCTTTGTACCGTGACACCAAGCGCGAGTGACTAATAATAATAAAATAATAACCCAGGCAGATTTAGCGGTGTCAGCAAAGACGTGTTGATGTTAGACGAGTTCAGCTCGGTCTAGCGTGGAGTTTGCTTTACAAAACAAGAAAGAAAAGCTCACACAGTAGTTATGGGTCGAACTTTACTGAAGATCTATTAGTATTGCACTACTAACATGAGGTGTTTTGCTTGCAATATTGCATGACACTGGGAAGGAGAGCCCGGCCGGGGTGGGTGGGGCGAGAGCTGCACTCACGGAGAGACAGACCAACCAGAGGCGGGAGGCAGCATGACGGTTACCTTCATATCTACACGCACAGCATCGCTGTTGCTGCCCATGAGACAGCGAGTCTACAGCCTGTCTTGATCACGCTGCCTGCACGCGCCAGTAGGCTCTCTGATTGGTTGACAAGGTCCACCAATCACAAAGCTTATTTGGTGGTTGCCAACCAATAATAGAGCCAACTAGCCCGTGCAGACAGCGTGAACAACACACTGGGCTGAGTGAAAACAGATGCGCTTGTGACGATGGGCGGCATCACAAAACTGCAAAGGCAATAACAAAAATGACGTCCAGCCAATCGAAAGCCAGAATTAAACATAAATCAGGACGCGAGCGAATCAGAAACGATTCAGACACAGGGGCGTGGATTTAAGTCCTCTTCTTTCGTACTGTTTACTAGAGCTCTCGCAGGCGAGGAGCGCATGCGCGCTCCAACGCCAGGCGAGACCTAAAAATGGACAAAAAACTATGAGGCAGAGGAAAAGATAATTTATAAAGCTAAACTAGCAAAGCATAAAGAGATTATCCTAGCAGCAAAGACCATATAGAGCATATAAAAGCAGCTTGTGATGCAAATAAAACTCTTTTCTCTGTAATAAAAAAGGTGGTTACACCAACTAGCTCCTGTCATGCAGGCATAAATCAAGACTTTTGTGACATGCTAGCAGGCTTTTTCCAAGAAAAAGTTGTTAATATTTACAACAAATTCGCCGCAAAAAAAGCAGCCTAGCACCAGGATGAGCAAGCTCCAATTGACCCAGAAGGCACAATCAGCTTCTCCACCTTTAAGACCCCCTCGGAGGAACAGCTCATAGACCTAATTCCGCTAATTAAATCCGGTGCACCACAAGATCCCTGCCCGCCCAGCATAATGCACATGATACCTGCTCAAGTGGCACAATACTTGGGACAAATCCGTAACAATATGTTTACCAGAGGGATTTTCCCCTCCCAGTGGAAACTTGCCTCAATTCTTCCACTTCTAAAAAAAGATAATCTGAACGCTATGGACCCTAGCAATTATCGCCCTATTTCAAGACTCCCTTTTGCTGCTAAATTGGCAGAGAAAATTATGAATCAACAGATCTCAGAATACATAGAGGTTAACTCTCTGCTGGACGACACACAACACGGTTTTAGAAAAAATCATAGCACAGAGTCTGCCCTAATCATAGCAACTGAAGATATACGAGAAGCTCTTGACAGAGGGGGGACGGCGGCGTTGATCCTGCTTGATCTCTCCGCGGCCTTTGATATGGTCAGCCATGAGATCTTAGTAGACCGTATGCAGGGCCTGGGGATAAAAGGCACAGCGATAGATCTCCTGGAATCGCTTCTCACAAATCGACAACAAAACGTGGCAATGGGCAATTTCGTCTCCAGGCAGTTTTCCCTGCCCTGCGGAGTTCCACAAGGTCGGCATTGAGCCCAACTCTTTTGAACCTTTATATTACGCCACTTGCGTCAATCATCAAAGACGCCGGTTTTACCTTAGCATCGTATGCGGATGACGCCCAAATTGTGGTGTCACTGGCAAACTGTGAAAACAACCCAGGTGAGGCATTCAGCTTTTGTATGAGCAAGGTGAGCAACTGGATGGATTGCAATTGCCTGAAGCTGAATGCCTCAAAGACCGAGGTTATCATCTTCAGCAATAAACCCTCTCTCTGGACACCGGATTGGTGGCCGCCAGAGCTGGACTCACTGCCCACACCCTCAACCAAGGTAAAGAACCTAGGATTCATGGTAGACAGTGAACTGAAATTCAAAGAGCAAGTCAACAAAATTACATCTGCATCCTTTTGCTCTATAAGGTTGCTAAAAAAAATCAAAAAATTCCTGCCCCCTGAACTTTTAAAAACGGTGACCATGGCTATGGTCCTCACAAGGATTGACTACTGTAATAGTCTCTACCTTACTCTTGCATCAGGTCTTTGGAAAAGACTCAAGATTTTGCAAAACGCTGCTGCCCGCTTCATCTTTAAAATTCCCAAATATGAATCGGCTAGAGAAGCCATCATAAAACTGCACTAGTTGCCAGTTAGACAACGATGCAAGTTCAAAGCCCTCTGTCTGGCATTTAAATCTCTGCACGGACTCGGGCCTGACCAGTTTAAGAGAAAACTTAAATGTACATACCAGCAGGAGCATTATGCTCAGGCTCTGCCAGGAACATGGTGGTCCCCCCATTTAAAAAGGCCACCTGGGGGGGGCGGGGGGTGGAGTTTTTACAGGACCACTGCAACGCTCTGGAACAGTCTGCCACTGACTCTAAAAACAGCTCCTTCCCTTCTCAGCTTCAGAAAAGCCTTTAAAACCTGGCTTTTCACACAGGATTGATAAAGCACCCTACCCTCTTGCTTAACCCGTAGTGGTTACTGTTGCTGCCTTAGATCAGACTTCTATAGCGCCAAGATGCCCTCGGGCTGTGAAAGGCAGCGAGTCTTCTAAGACCCTCAATGCTGCCCGGTGCAGGGTTCCACCTCTAATTCACTTTGGGTTCGCTATCAAAATAATGAGGCAAGCGCCGGAAACTGGAAGACAAGAAAAAGGTTTATTTCTCATGAGGAGATCACGTCAAATGCAGACACCGGGATGTCTGAGGGAGGTGTTCTGCTGATAACTCCTTTGGCTCTTCCTTTTATACAGGTTTGACACAATGCATTGGTTTCATCAACATGGTTACACAAGCTTGGGGTCCCCGCCCCGGGCAGGTTGTCACACAAGCCCAACAGTAATTCTCTTCCCACCCAGGTCAAACAGACAATCTTATCTTGCAGCTGGACCTTGCTTCAGGGTCTAAAACATGTGAGACCGGCCAGATCTAAGAGTCCGTTCTGTTGATAAAAACAGGTCCCATTGTTGGTAACAACAAGTCTTGCTGTTTGCAGTGCAATAAATCATGTTGCAAGAGTCTTTTTGGTGTTTGGTACCTGTTTGTGTAACTAGGTGCAGTGAGGGGTAGAGTGTCCAAAGGTTTGCCTGAAAACAGAGATGAGAGGAAAAACGAGTTTGTGGCAGCAAGTGGCGCTGAGGTTTGTTGCGGCAAATAGAGTTTATAGCCCCCAGCACACGTACCAGGTCGGTCAGAGGGTCAGAGGGATGCTAGTAAGGGCAGGGTGAAACAAAGGTGACCAACAGAGTACAAAATGGCTGTGATAGATTAAAATGACTGCAACTTATGTGCACATTGAATTCCACCAGACAAGATGGCGCAGGTGATGTTCACGATTGTCGTTTTGCTTTTAACAGTGGCCCCTTTGAACATAACTAGCCAGCTTGTCAGTCTATTTCGATCTCCATAATGTCCTGTATCTCTTGATCATACATTACTCTCATTTTTGTTAGCGGAGTGTCCATAGTCTTAGGGTGCAAGGTAGTTATGCAAAGAGAACACAAAGGTGGTATACAGTGTATACCCAAACAACAACCACATATTGTCAATACTGGGACCAAGAGAATCATTGATATTTTCCAACCCCACTCCTTCAAGATGCCCCAAAGCCAACTTCCAATTGTCCAAGTCTCTGATCCTTGATGAATTTCTGAAGATAGTCTATGGAGATGTTCGATTGCTTCATAGACAGAAGGTGAATTATCAGGAATGTATACACAGCAGCTGGCACCGATGATGCGGCATGCTCCTCCACGGTCCGCTAGTACCACGTCCAGGACCATGCGATTTTGCTGGGTAACCAGATGGATCGCTTGGAGCTCAGCAGTGTTGTTGGTGAGGATGCCAGCAGTGACGTTCAGGGCGGTCTCTACCGCTTGGGACAGATGTCTGATGGCTCGGCTGTTTGCCATTGGACCCCATAGCGGGACGAGCCCTTTTGCTGCGTCGAGGACACTTTTCTCGATGATGCTCTGCAGGGGCTGTGTAGGTTGGTGGCAAAACAAAGGCGATGTAGCACGTGCCCCCCCAGTTTCTTGGGAGCCAGGTGTAGGCTTTGGTTCCACAAACAAAGTACATATTGGGTGATGCAACAAGCGCTGGGGGTTGGCAGTGTTCAAAGTCCTTACAATGCTACAGGTGCTGTGACCCACATTCTTAGTCCCACGGCCTTCAATGCATACAAGGCCAGAGACGTTCACCACAGATAGGGCCACAGTCAGTGTTGCAGCAGTTCTTTTCTTCAGGTAGGAAAATGTGGCTCTGTTAGGATTATTGAACACTTGCATTTCCACTCGTTCTTTGGAGGGGACATTAATCTGGAATGTCGCATTGAAGGTGTGAGGGCAGAAGGGGGCGGCTGTCCTTCCTGTTTTGTTTCGCCAGAACTCGTTATAGAACTGGGCGATTGTTCCGTCGGAAGTGGCATTGTCTTTGTAACTTTCTTGTAGGAGCATCATCCAGGCAAGGCAAGATCCGTGAATAGAAAAGGGCGAAGGGATGAAAGGGATGGAATGTTCAGTGGCATGTGGTAACAGCCCACAGACCCAACAGTTGGTAGCATTGGTGGCAAGATTGTGCTGGTGCAACATCTGCACGAAAGAATTATTCCAGAATTCTTTGCGTCGTTCTCGGAGATGTGGCGGTAGTGATACCAGGTAGTGTTCTTTCTTGGTGGTTGGTTGCATGGTGGGTGACAATGTCCTGTATGCAGGTGCATTCTCTTCAATGATCCAGAGTGCGACCATTAGCAGGAGACAGGTGAGAAATGCGGCTACAAGTGCAATTGTCTTTGTGCTGTGCAGGTTAGCAGTCTTGGTGTCTTTGCGGTGGTTTTGCAGGTGTTCAGTTTCTTCCATCATCTTCGAGGATCTCAACAACTGTTAGGACCACAGACTTTTGTCTGGCGCTTTCCTGGTAGCGTTGTTTGACTGTGCTACTGATCTGAGAGCTTGACTTAGTTAGTGGCCTGGTCGTTGGAGCTCCCTCCTTTCGTCGATCTTAGGTTGTACCCTTTCCTGGATGGCACCGTGGGGTCGGGAAATTCTGATAGTTTGAGGGTGTCTTCTTGTGGGTAGCAACTCAGAGCTGGTCGGTCTCTCGCGAGTACTTCCTCTTGCACCTCCACCCCTTCACAGGTTGCCAGGGTTGGAGGGACTCGCTTGCAATGATGAGCGTGCAGCCAGTTTCGTTTTCCTTCCACTCGGAGGGCAGTTCGGGTGGTGATCAGGACTTGCCAGGGGCCCGTCCACCTAGGCTCCAGATTCTTCGTTCTTTGGAAGTTGCGAATCAATACATGGTCGCCTGGCTTTATTTCATGTCCCGGGCCCCTGGATACGTCAGGCAAGGCTTGCTGCACCTGTTGGTGGATAATTGTTAGCTCGTTTGTCAATTTATGCAAGTAATCCTGTGAAAAGCAGCGAGTCTCCTGAGATCCCCAATGCTGACCGGCGCAAGGTCACCTTTAATCCACTTTGGATTCGCTATCTAAAATAACGAGGCAGGCGTTGGAAGCTGGAAGGCAAGAAAAGGTTTATTACTCTTAGAGGAGACCACGTCAACTGCTGACACCAGGATGTCTTCAGGGAGGTGTTCTACTGGCAATGCTTTTGGCTCTTCCTTTTATACAGGTTTTACCCAATGTATTTGTTTCATTTATCATGGTTACAAGCTTGGAGTCTCCGCCCCGGGCAGGTTGTCACACAAGCCCGACATTGTTTCATCAGCATGGTTACACAAGCCCAACATTGTTTCATCAACATGGTTACACAAGCCCAACATTAACTCTCCTCCCGCCCAGGTCAAAAACAGACAATTTAATTGCAGCTGGACCTTGCTTCAGGGTCTAAACACAAGTGAGACCGGCCAGATCTAAGAGTCCGTTCTGTTGATAAAAACAGGTCCCATTGTTGGCAAAAACAAGTCTTGCTGTGTGCAGTGCAATAAACCATGCTTGCAAGAGTCTGTTTGGTATTTGTAACCTGTTTGTGCAGGGATGAGAGGAAAGACGAGTTTGAGGCAGCAGGTGATGTTGATGTTTGTCGTGGAAATAGTTTATAGCCCCCAGCACACATATCAGGTTTGGTCAGAGAGTCAGAAGGCTGCTAGAGGACAGGGTGAAATGAAGGTGACCAACAGAGTACAAAATGGCTGTGGTCAATCAGAATGACTGTAGTTTATGTGCACGTAGGAACTTTCAACAGACAAGATGGCGCAGAATGTTCATGATTTTTGTTTTGTTCTGAACAGTCGCCCCTTTGAACATAACTAGCCATCTCGTCAGTCTATTTCGATCTCCATAATGTCCTGTATTTCTTGTTCATACATTACTCTCATTTTTGTTAACTGAGTGTCCATATTCTTAGGGCGCAAGGCACTTATGCAAAGAGAACACAAAGGTGGTATACAGTGTACACCCAAACAGCAACCACATATTGCCAATACTGGGACCAAGAGAAACATTGATATTTTCCAACCCCAGTCCTTCAAGATGCCCCAAAGCCAACTTCCAATTGTCCAAGTCTCTGATCCTTGATGAATTTCTGAAGACAGTCTGTGGAGATGTTCGATTGCTTCATAGACAGAGGGTGAATTATCAGGGATGTATATGCAGCAACTGGCACCAATGATGCGACATGCTCCTCCACGATCCGCTAGTACCACGTCCAGGACCATGCGTTTTTGTAGGGCCACCAGACGGACCGCTTGAAGCTCGGCAGTGTTGTTGGTGAGGATGCCAGCTGTGACGTTCAGGGCGGTTTCTACCGCTTGAGACAGATGTCTGATGGCTCGGCTGTTTGCCATCGGACCCCATAGCGGGACGAGCCCTTTTGCTGCGTCAACGAACTGTGATGCGGCAGAGTCTGCTTGATCAGTGTCTTTAGAACGCTTTTCTCGATGATGCTCTGCAGGGGCTGTGTAGGTCGGTGGCAAAACAAAAGCGATGTAGCACGTGCCCCCCCCCCAGTTTCTTGGGAGCCAGGTGTAGGCTTTGGTTCCACAGACAAAGTACATATTGGGTGATGCAACAAATGCTGGAGGGTTGGCAGTGTTCAAAGTCCTTACAATGTTACAAGTGCTGTGACCCACATTCTGAGTCCCACGGCCTTCAATGCATACAAGGCCAGAGACGTTCACCACAGATAGGGCCACAGTCAGTGTTGCAGCAGTTCTTTTCTTCAGGTAGGAAAATGTGGCTCTGACAGGATTATTGAACACTTGTATTTCCACTCGTTCTTTGGAGGGGACATTCATTGGGAATGTCGTATTGGAGGTGTGAGGGCAAAAGGGAGCTGCTGTTCTTCCTGTTTGGTTTAGCCAGAACTCGTTGTAGAACTGAGCGATTGTCCCATCGGAAGTGGCATTGTCTTTGTAACTTTCTTGTAGGAGCATCATCCAGGCAAGGCAAGATCCATGAACAGAAAAGGGTGAAGGGATGAAAGGGATGGAATGTTCAGTGGCATGTGGTAGCAGCCCACAGACCCAACAGTTAGTGGCATTGGTGGCAAGATTGTGCTGGTGCAGCATCTGTACGAAACAATTATTCCAGAATTCTTTGCGTCGTTCTCGGAGATGTGGCGGTAGTGATACCAGGTAGTGTTCTTTCTTTGTGATTGGTTGCATGGTTGGTGACAATGTTCTGTATGGAGGTGCATTCTCTTCAATGATCCAGAGTGTGACCATTAGTAGGAGGCAGGTGAGAAATGCAGCTACAAGTGCAATTGTCTTTGTACTGTGCAGTTCAAAAGTCTTGGTGTCTTTGCGGTGGCTTTGCAGGTGTTCCGTTTCTTCCATCATCTTCGAGGAGCTCACCAATTGTTAGGACCACAGACTTTTGTCTGGTGTTTTTCCTGGTAGCGTTGTTTGGCTGTGCTACCGATCTGAGACTCTGACTCAGTTAGTGGCCTGGTTGTTGGAGCTCCCCTTTTTGTCGATCTTAGGTTGTACCCTTCCTTGGATGGCACCGTGGGGTCGGGAAATTCAGACAGTTGGAGGGTGTCTTCTTGTGGGTAGCAACTCAGAGCTGGTCGGTCTTTGCGAGTACTTCCTCTTGCACCTCCACCTCTTCACAGGTTGCCAGCGTTGGAGGGACTTTCTTGCAGTGGTGGGCGTGCAGCCAATTTCTTTTTCCTTCCACTCGGAGGGCAGTTCGAGTGGTGATCAAGACTTGCCAGGGGCCCGTCCACCTGGGCTCCAGATTCTTCGTTCTTTGGAAGTTGCGAACTAGGATGAAGTCCCCAGGCTTTATCACATGTCCTGGGCCACTGGATACGTCAGGCAAGGCTTGCTGCACCTGTTGGTGGATAATTGTTAGCTCGTTTGTCAATTTATGCAGATAGTCTGACATTAATATGTTCGGGACATCGTTAATGGAGGTGGGTCTTGGTGCCGCCCAAATGTTCATAGGCCTGCCGAAGACCACTTCATACGGGGTCAGTCTGTGTTTGGTCGGGGTGGAGCGCATTGATAGCAATGCCAATGGAAGGGCGTCGGGCCATTTCAACCCGGTTGTGGCAACTATTTTGGCTAGCTTTAGTTTCAATGTTGCATTGTGTCTCTCTACCAGGCCCGCTGATTGGGGGTGGAAGACGGCATGGAATTTTTGTTTTAACCCCAACCCTTTCAGTATGTTCTGTATCACTTCGGCTACGAAGTGTGGGCCGTTGTCGCTCCATAAAATTCTGCAAAGGCCGTACCGGGGAAGAATTCTTTCAACAATACTTTTGCAGTGGCTATGGCAGTATTGTCGCGGGTGGGATATGCCTCCACCCATTTGCTAAAAGCGCACACAACCACCAGGACATATTTTAGACCATGGCATCTCTCTAGTTGGATGTAATCCATTTGAAGGACTTCAAAGGGGTGATCAGGGACTCCAAACCCTCCCCGTGGTACTACTGTCCCTTTCCCTGGGTTGTGTTGTAGGCATACTATACACTGTTGTACTAGGCAATTTGCAGATTCTGTTATCTTGACATTATGCCATACTCTTGTGATTAGTTCAATCATGGGGGTGGAGCCTATGTTTGCTGGTAAATGTGCCATGGTCAATATGGGGATGAGGTAGGCATTGGGTAACAGCCATTTATTTCCGTCTTTAGTTCTCCAGCAATCTTCCTCGTCTTTTAGTCCCACCTTTTCCCACTCGGTCAATTCGTCTTGTGTGCCTGTAGTCTGTATGTCCCTTACAGTGGTCCTAGCATCAGTCCATTGTTCAGCTTGTGACCTGGTCACATACATTCGTGTCATAGTTCTGTCTTCTGCCGTGGCTCGGGCAGTAACATCTGCTAGCGCATTTCACTGTCCAATGAGATCTGTCACTTTCCTATGTGCTTGGCATTTTATCACTGCTAGCTTTTTGGGGAGGAGGACTGCTTCCGTCAAGGCGGAGACTAAATCTCCATGCAGGATGGGTGTACCGTGTGAAGTCAGGAACCCTCTTTCTTTCCATAGAATCCCGAAATGGTGAACCACCCCGAAGGCGTATTGGCTGTCGGTGTATATGTTAACTGTCGTGCCAGCTGCTAAAATACATGCTCGTGTGAGGGCAATGAGTTCTGCTGCCTGGGCGGAACGTTGGGCAATACGGGCTGTTTCTAGAATGGTTCGGGCTGTGGTGACAGCGTATGCAGCTGAGGTGGTGCCGTCGGGAGTTTGATGCACGAACCATCCACCCATAGTTCTCCATCTGGCTCTAGAAAGGCGGTGTCTCTGAGGTCTACTCTACTTTTTGTTTGTTCATCGGTTAGTGTCACACAGTCGTGTAGTGGAGCCACGTTAGGATCGTTCTCGGGTAGGGGTAACAGCGTGGCTGGATTGAGGGTGGTGCATCGCTTTAGGGTAATGTGCGGTGCTAGCAGGGTCAACTCATATCCTGTCAGTCGGGCGCTAGTCAAGTGTTGGGTTTTGGTCTGGTTCAGTAGTGTGTCGACTGCATGGGGTACTACAACATTGACTGGATTGGAGAGCACTATTCCTTCGCTCTGGCATATTGATACTGCTGCAGCTGCCACAGCGCACAGGCACGCTGGCAGTGCTCTGGCTACTGGATCGAGGGTGGCAGAAAAATATGCACAAGGGCGTTGTTTGTGACCAATTGATTGTGTTAGGACAGACAATGCACATCCCTCCCTTTCGTGTGTGTAGAGGAAGAATGGTTTGGAGTAATCTGGGGTTCCTAGGACTGGTGCTGAGCAAAGGGTATTGCGTAGTTCTTTAAAGGCTGTCTGGCATTCGGGGTCCAGGGCAGAGGTGAGGGGATGTCCTTAGCTAGGAGGGAGAGAGAGAAGGGGTTTGACAATGAGGCTAAAGTTCGGTAACCACTGTCTGCAAAACGAGGTGAGGCCTATCAAAGAGCGGACTTGCTTCTGATTTTTGGGGACAGGGGTGCCTAGAATTGTCTGGATCCTGTCAGGCGTGAGTTTTCTCCCTTCTTTTGATAAAAGGTGACCCAAATAGGTCACTTGTGATTTACAGAACTGCAGTTTCTTTCGGGAGACCTTGTGACCATTCTCAGCAAGGAAATGGAGTAGTTTGATGGTGGCTGTGACGGCTATTGGTATGGTGTCTGCTGCTAGAAGGATGTCGTCTACATATTGTATTAGTGCCACTCCATCTGGCAATTGTATGGCGTCCAACTGTCTTTTAAGCGCCTGGCTATAGATACTTGGGCTCTCAGTGTACCCCTGAGGTGCTCTACAAAATCTATACGAACGGGAATTTAGGGTAAATCCAAAAAGATAGCGGCTGTCCTCGTGTATAGGTATGGAAAAGAAGGCGTTCTTGAGGTCGATCACAGTGAAGGTGGTGGCAGTGGAGGGGATTAAAGTCAAAATTGTCGTGATGTCGGAAACTACTGGGTATTGTGGTACTACGATTTTGTTTACCTCCCGCAGGTCAATGATGAAGCGGTAGGCTTTCCCATCTCCCTCTCCCTGTCTCTTTACAATCGGTAGTATGGGACTGTTACAAATGTTGCTCACTACTTCCTCTACCACCCCTGCCTCTACCAAAGAGTGTATGATCTCTGTTAGTGCTTTCTCACCCTCTGGCGATATTTTGTACTGCGGTACCTTCGGTAGGGTTGCGTCCTGTCGTATTGTTACGTGTACTGGGCCAATCATCATTCGTCCTACGTCTGAATCAGCCCTAGCCCATAAGTGTGATGGCAAAGTGTCCAGTAGGGATGTGTCAGTCTCAGAGATGGAAAACATGTGCTGAAAAGGGTTCTCTCTATGGCGTTGGGGGTTGTCATACAGGATGAGACGCACTCCGTCTGGTGAGCATCTGATAGTCGCATGGAAGTGTTTCAAAAGGTCGAGGCCCATAATGGCGTCTGGGGTGTTAGATGAGAGGAGGAATGTCGTTTCGACGCCATTGCTGTCAAGATTAAAAGGGATGGGTCGGGACAAAGGGTTGGTGGAGGGCGTACCGTCAAATCCTATTGAGGTCACATGTGAGCCTGACAAGGGTGCCCTTGGAATCAGTCGTTTGGATAGTGCACTACGTGTTGCTCCTGTGTCTACCAAAAATGGCGACCTTGTGCCCAGGACCTCAGCGGTAACATAAGGGCCTTGCTGATCAACGCAGAGCTCGACTGGATCCCTCCCTTGCCCCTGGCTGTCCTATGCAAAGTTGTACGTATTGTCATAATCTGTCTGTTGGTACTGATTCTGTCTGGGATGGTCAAATGCGTTCATTCTTCCTGGCCTTTCCTCGCTTGCTTCACTCGCGTACCCTCTTCCACGTCCTCTTCCTCTCTGTCCACTTGCTATTTCCCTCGCCCCTCTGCCCCTAGCAGCTCCTAACAAAGCCGGGCATTGGGATTTCCAGTGTCCATATTTTTTGCAAAATGCACATTGATCCTGTCCTAGGTCTTGGCGTCCTACATATGATGTAGATGGATTGTTCCTAGGGGGCTGTACTCTAGGGGTATTCTGCTGGTTTCCTCCCCTATATTGCTCCCTTCCTGTATTCGCCCCCTGGAGTTGTGCTATCATTACCCTTTCCTTCAAGTCCTTCTTTTTCCTTTCTGTAGCCCTGTCATTTTCGTTTCTCTGATGCTCGTAGTACTGGGCCATTTGGAGAATGGCCGTCGGTTTAGATGCTGCCCAACTACTTTCGCTGGCTTGTAGTTTCTGGGATACATCTGGCAGTAATCCTTTGACGTAGTTCTGCACAAATAAGTGGTGTCCGGTTGCGGTGGACATGTCTTGTCCACTGTAATCAGAGAACACAGTTTCAAATCTGGAGAAGTACTCTGAGACGTCCTCTTGTGGTTTCTGGCGGCATGCAGTTACTATGGACCAGTCTATCTTTTCTCTGGGATCAGCGTTTTCACTTTCTGCACTATTTTGTCAGGGAGGTCTAATATTGCTTTAACTGGTTTTTGACCAGGGTTCCGCTGTTTATCTAGTGTGTCGAGTTGTTCCCAGGTATGACCAAACAGTTCGGTATGGTCTACTTTCCTAACCTCTTTCCACACATCTGCTGGCAAACATAACCCGAAGAACAAGTCTATGTCGGCAAGTGTCATTATTGTTGATCCCAGAGCGGTACCTAGCTCGGTGTAAAGGCGGTGGGGTTCTTTCGTAAATCCGGCAAAGATTTACGGAAGGTCAGGATGTCCTGTCTGTCCCATGGCTGATACACCCAATTGTAGACCACCCTTCCTCTAGCGTCTTGATGGTTTATATCGTCATTAGTCCCTTGTCCTCTAGGAGGTATCCAGTAAGGGGCAGCTTCTTTTATTGGCATCATGCTATCTGTTTTTTCCACTGGGGTCCTGCTACCTTAGTTGTCCTGTCCCTATCTATCTGTCCTTGTTCTATGAGGTGACGCAATACTTCTAGTGTGGATGAAAATAGTTCTGCAACATCGTTGTCGCCTTCATCTCCGATGTCTACCTTCCTGTAGAGAGCCACTAATCGCTCGGGCCCTACGTCTTGGTACTTCTCTTCATATGCAGTAAGGGTGTGGTAACAGAGACGTACAATAAAGTATCGTTTGCGGTTTTCAACATAGGAGTTGCATATGTCAGTTACATGCTCTTCTGTCTCCTTCCTATCTATGAGGGATTTAACTACTTTATCAATGCCTGCTCGCTCATTTTTACTTAATCGCGGGACCCTGGGCGCTCCTTTTCTTTTGATCCTACCTCTACTACTGTATCCTTTGATGAGGCATTTGGTGTGGGTGACTCGGTGGGAGCAGAGGCGGTGGAGACTGAGGCGATCGTGCCATCTCCGGCTATACTTTGGTGGTCCTGGCGTTGTACTATGGGATGAGTAGGGGCGTAAGGGGGTGGCATGTATATCATTGGGGGACCTAACAATAAATCATCATCTACCCCCTGTTTTGCTGGTAACTCGGGGTAAAGAGTTAAGGGCGTTCTAACAGGGCATTGACCTGATATTTTTAATTCCTGTTCCTTTTTATCGATTTCCTTTTCTTTTAGTTCTTCTTCTAACTTTTTACAGGCTTAGTAAGCTGATTTTCGCGTTTCTTTATCTTGTCTAGCTTCGTCTCTTTTCTTTCGTTGAGCTGCCTCTTTTCGCCATAAACCAAAACTATCAAACATGGCTGGTCTAGCTTTCTTTTGTGGAGAGCTAATTCTAACGTTTCTATTTTAGCGGGATCGAAAGATCCCGTCAGTGGCCACTGATTTACCCGGTCCTTCCTAGTGTACTTATGCCATAGTTTGCTATAAGCTACGGTGGCTAATCCATATTTCACGTATATGTCCTTGTTAGGGGTGCCTTCCGGCGGTGCCGGATGACTGACCTCTAACAAACGGTCCGGTCCAAAACAATCAAACAATCTAGAGAAAACAGGCATGACGTATTTAGCGGTCAAAATGAATATCTCAATTAATGTTAGACAAAAGTCTGCACTACCTGTCCTTCGCTGTCTGCAAAGAGAGAATATTCCTATTCTACGTTGTTTGCAAGCAGGGAATGTCTCAAATAACTCAAAAAGGAATACTAGTATTTCTATCAATCAATCAATTTGTCATGTTTTCTCACGACCTTACCCGGACCGTATGGACAGTTCTTCGTATTCCCCTTCCAGCGCCTGGTTGTCCTCTTACTCCAACAATCAATGCGGCGTTCCTGTAAGGCCCCAGTCAGGACCGCAGGTCACTCGAGAGAGGTCCGTTCGGAACCGGTGAAGTTCAGTCGATTGGCAGCCAGACGAGGGTCTCTTTCAGGCAGGTGCACTCCAATCATTTAGTCGTTCACTCCGTCGTTAGGACCTCTCTACTGGACCCACGTGTCTCTGATGGGCCCCCCGTTGGGTCGCCAATTTGTGAAAAGCAGCGAGTCTCCTGAGATCCCCAATGCTGCCCGGCGCAAGGTCACCTTTAATTCACTTTGGATTCGCTATCTAAAATAACGAGGCAGGCGCTGGAAGCTGGAAGGCAAGAAAAAGGTTTATTACTCTTAGAGGAGACCACATCAACTGCTGACACCAGGATGTCTTCAGGGAGGTGTTCTACTGGCAATGCTTTTGGCTCTTCCTTTTATACAGGTTTTACACAATGTATTTGTTTCATTTATCATGGTTACAAGCTTGGAGTCTCCGCCCGGGCAGGTTGTCACACAAGCCCGACATTGTTTCATCAGCATGGTTACACAAGCCCAACATTGTTTCATCAACATGGTTACACAAGCCCAACATTAACTCTCCTCCCGCCCAGGTCAAAAACAGACAATTTAATTGTAGCTGGACCTTGCTTCAGGGTCTAAACACAAGTGAGACCGGCCAGATCTAAGAGTCCGTTCTGTTGATAAAAACAGGTCCCATTGTTGGCAAAAAACAAGTCTTGCTGTGTGCAGTGCAATAAACCATGCTTGCAAGAGTCTGTTTGGTATTTGTAACCTGTTTGTGCAGGGATGAGAGGAAAGACGAGTTTGAGGCAGCAGGTGATGTTGATGTTTGTCGTGAAAATAGTTTATAGCCCCCAGCACACATATCAGGTTTGGTCAGAGAGTCAGAAGGCTGCTAGAGGACAGGGTGAAATGAAGGTGACCAACAGAGTACAAAATGGCTGTGGTCAATCAGAATGACTGTAGTTTATGTGCACGTAGGAACTTTCATCAGACAAGATGGCGCAGAATGTTCATGATTTTCGTTTTGTTCTTAACAATCCGACATTAATATGTTCGGGACATCGTTAATGGAGGTGGGTCTTGGTGCTGCCCAAATGCTCATAGGCCTGGCGAAGACCACCTCATACGGGGTCAGTTGGTGTTTGGTTGGGGTGGAGCGCATCGATAACAATGTCAATGGGAGGGCGTCGGGCCATTTCAACCCGGTCGTGGCAACTATTTTGGCTAGTTTTAGTTTCAACGTTGCATTGTGTCTCTCTACCAGGCCCGCTGATTGGGGGTGGAAGACGGCATGGAACTTTTGTTTTACCCCCAACCCTCTCAGTATGTTCTGTATCACCTCGGCTACGAAGTGGGGGCCGTTGTCGCTCCATAAAATTCTGCAAAGGCCGTATCGGGGAAGAATTCTTTCAGCAATACTTCTGCAGTGGCTAAGGCGGTATTGTCGCGGGTGGGATATGCCTCCACCCATTTGCTAAAAGCGCACACAACCACCAGGACATATTTTAGACCACGGCTTCTCTCTAGTTGAATGTAATCCATTTGAAGGATTTCAAAGGGGTGGTCAGGGACTCCAATCCCTCCCCGTGGTACTACTGTCCCCTTCCCTGGGTTGTGTTGTAGGCAGACTATACATTGTTGTACTAGGTGTTTTGCAGATTCTGCTATCTTGACGTTATGCCATACTCTGGTGATTAGTTCAATCGTGGGGGTGGAGCCTATGTGTGCTGGTAAATGTGCCATGGTCAATATGGGGATGAGGTAGGCATTGGGTAACAGCCATTTATTTCCGTCTTTAGTTCTCCAGCAATCTTCCTCGTCTTTTAGTCCCACCTTTTCCCACTCGGTCAATTCGTCTTGTGTGCCTGTAGTCTGTATGTCCCTTACAGTGGTCCTAGCGTCAGTCCATCGTTCAGCTTGTGACCTGGTCACATACATTCGTGTCGTAGTTCTGTCTCCTGCCGTGGCTCGGGCAGTAACGTCTGCTAGTGCATTTCCCTGTCCAATAAGATCAGTCACTTTCCTATGTGCTTGGCATTTTATCACTGCTAACTTCTTGGGGAGGAGGACTGCTTGCGTCAAGGCGGAGACTAAATCTCCATGCAGGATGGGTGTACCGTGTGAAGTCAGGAACCCTCTTTCTTTCCATAAGATCCCAAAATGGTGAACCACCCCGAAGGCATATTGGCTGTCGGTGTATATGTTAACTGTCGTGTCAGTCGCTAAGATACATGCTCGTGTGAGGGCAATGAGTTCTGCAGCCTGGGTTGAACGTTGGGGAATACGGGCTGTTTCCAGAACGGTTCGGGCTGTGGTGACAGCGTATGCAGCTGAGGTGGTGCCGTCGGGGAGTTTGATGCACGAACCATCCACCCATAGTTCTCCATCTGGTTCTAGAAAGGCGGTGTCTCTGAGATCTATTCTACTCTGTTTGTTCATCGGTTAGTGTCACACAGTCGTGTAGTGGAGTCACGCTAGGATCATTTTCGGGTAGGGGTAACAGTGTGGCTGGATTGAGGTGGTGCATCGCTTTAGGGTAATGTGCGGTGCTAGCAGGGTCAACTCATATCCTGTCAGTCGGGCGCTAGTCAAGTGTTGGGTTTTGGTCTGGTTTAGTAGTGTGTCGACTGCATGGGGTACTAAAACAGTGACTGGATTGGAGAGTACTATTCCTTCACTCTGGCGTATCGATACTGCTGCAGCTGCCACAGCGCGCAGGCACGCTGGCAGCGCTCTGGCTACTGGATCGAGGGTGGCAGAGAAATATGCACAAGGGCGTTGTTTGTGACCAATTGATTGTGTTAGGACAGACAATGCACATCCTTCCCTCTCGTGCGTGTAGAGGAAGAATGGTTTGGAGTAATCCGGGGTTCCTAGGACAGGCGCTGAACAAAGGGCATTGCGTAGTTCTTTAAAGGCTGACTGGCATTCGGGGGTCCAGGGGAGAGGTGAGGGGATGTCTTTAGCTAGGAGGGAGAGAAGGGGTTTGACAATGAGGCTAAAGTTCGGTAACCACTGTCGGCAAAATGAAGTGAGACCTATCAAAGAGCGGACTTGTTTCTGATCTTTGGGGACAGGGGTGTCTAGAATTGTCTGGATCCTGTCAGGCGTGAGTTTCCTCCCTTCTTTGGATAAAGGTGACCCAAATAGGTCACTTGTGATTTACAGAACTGCAATTTCTTTCGGGAGACCTTGTGACCATTCTCAGCAAGAAAATGGAGTAGTTTGATGGTGGCTGTGACGGCTATTGGTATGGTGTCCGCTGCTAGAAGGATGTCGTCTACATATTGTATTAGTGCCACTCCATCTGGCAATTGTATGGCATCCAACTGTCTTTTAAGCGCCTGGCTATAGATGCTTGGGCTCTCAGTGTACCCCTGAGGTGCTCTGCAAAATCTGTACGAACTGGAGTTTAGGGTGACTCCAAATAGATAGCGGCTGTCCTTGTGTATAGGTATGGAAAAGAATGCGTTTTTGAGGTCAATTACAGTGAAGGTGGTGGCAGTGGAGGGGATTAAAGTCAAAATTGTCGTGATGTCGGAAACTACTGGGTATTGTGGCACTACGATTTTGTTTATCTCCCGCAGGTCAATGATGAAGCGGTAGGCTTTTCCGTATCCCTCTCCCTGTCTCTTTACAATCGGTAGTATGGGACTGTTACAAACGTTGCTCACTACTTCCTCTACCACCCCTGCCTCTACCAAAGGGTGTATGATCTCTGTCAGTGCCTTCTCACCCTCTGGCGATATTTTGTACTGCGGTACTTTCGGTAGGGTTGCGTCCTGTCGTATTGTTACGTGTACTGGGTCAATCATCATTCGTCCTACGTCTGAATCAGCCCTAGCCCATAAGTGTGATGGCAAAGTGTCCAGTATGGATGCGTCAGTCTCGGAGATGGGAAACATGTGCTGAGAAGGGTTCTCTCTATGGCGCTGGGGGTTGTCATACAGGACGACACGCACTCCATCTGGTGAGCATCTGATAGTCGCATGGAAGTGTTTCAAAGGTCGAGACCCATAATGGCGTCTGGGGTGTTGGAAGAGAGGAGGAATGTCGTTTCGACGCTATTGTTGTCAAGGTTAAAAGGGATCGGTCGGGACAAAGGGTTGGTGGAGGGCGTACCGTCAAATCCTATTGAGGTCACATGTGAGCCTGACAAGGGTGCCCTTGGAATCAGTCGTTTGGATAGTGCACTACGTGTTGCTCCCGTGTCTACCAGAAATGGCGACTTTGTGCCCAGGACCTCAGCGGTAACATAAGGGCCTTGCTGATCAACATAGAGCTCGACTGGATCCCTCCCTTGCCCCTGGCTGTCCTATGCAAAGTTGTACGTATTGTCATAATCTGTCTGTTGGTACTGATTCTGTTTGGGATGGTCGAATGTGTTCACTCTTCCTGGCCTTGCCTCGCTTGCTTCACTCGCGTACCCTCTCCCACGTCCTCTTCCTCTCTGTCCACTTGCTATTTCCCTCGCCCCTCTGACCCTACCAGCTCCTAACAAAGCCGGGCATTGGGTTTTCCAGTGTCCATATTCTTTGCAAAATGCACATTGATCCTGTCCTAGGTCTTGGCGTCCTACATATCATGTCGATGAATTGTTTCTAGGTGGCTGTACTCTAGGGGTATTCTGCTGGTATCCTCCCCTATATTGCTCCCTTCCTGTATTCGCCCCCTGGAGTTGTGCTACCATTACCCTTTCCTTCAAGTCCTTCTTTTTCCTTTCTGTAGCCCTGTCATTTTCGTTTCTCTGATGCTCATAGTACTGGGCCATTTGGAGAATGGCGGCCGGTTTAGATGCTGCCCAACTACTTTCGCTGGCTTGTAGTTTCTGGGATACATCTGGCAGTAGTCCTTTGACATAGTTCTGCACAAATAAGTGGTGTCCGGTTGCGGTGGACATGTCTTGTCCACTGTAATCGGAGAACACCGTTTCAAATCTGGAGAAATACTCTGAGACATCCTCTTGTGGTTTCTGGCGGCACGCGGTTACTATGGACCAGTCTATCTTTTTCTCTGGGATCAGCGGTTTCACTTTCTGCACTATTTTGTCAGGGAGGTCCAATATTGCTTTAACCGGTTTTTGACCAGGGTTCCGCTGTTTATCTAGTGTGTTGAGTTGTTCCCAGGTATGACCAAGCAGTTCGGTATGGTCTATTTTCCTAATCTGTTTCCACACATCTGCTGGCAAACATAACCCGAAGAACAAGTCTGTCGGCAAGTGTCATTATTGTTGATCCCAGAGCGGTACCTAGCTCGGTGTAAAAGGCGGTGGGGTTCTTTCGTAAATCCGGTAAAGATTTACGGAACGTCAAAATGTCCTGTCTGTCCCATGGTTGATACACCCAATTGTAGACCACCCTTCCTCTAGCCTTCCTCTAGCGTCTTGATGGTTCATATCGTCATGAGTCCCTTGTCCTCTAGGAGGTACCCAATAAGGGGCAGCTTCTTTTATCGGCATCATGCTATCTGGTTTTTCCACCGAGGGTCCTGCTATCTTAGATGTCCTGTCCTTATCTATCCGTCCTTGTTCCACGAGTTGACGGAATACCTCCAGTGTGGATGAAAAGAGTTCTGTAACATCGTTGTCGCCTTCATCTCCGGTGTCTACCTTCCTATAGAGAGCCACTAGCCGCTCGCGCCCTACATCTTGGTACTTCTCTTCATATGCAGTAAGAGTGTGGTAACAGAGACGTACAATAAAGTATCGTTTGCGGTTTTCAACATAGGAGTTGCATATGTCAGTTACATACTCTTCTGTCTCCTGCCTATCTATGAGGGATTTAACTATTTTATCAATGCCTGCTCGCTCATTTTTACTTATTCGCGGGACCCTGGGCGCTCCTTTTTCTTTTGATCCTACCTCTACTACTGTATCCTTTGATGAGGCATTTGGTGTGGGTGACTCGGTGGGAGCAGAGGCGGTGGAGACTGAGGCGATCGTGCCATCTCTGGCTATACTTTGGTGGTCCTGGCGTTGTACTACGGGATGAGTAGGGGCGTAAGGGGGTGGCATGTATATGATTGGGGGACCTAACAATAAATCATCATCTACCCTTTGTTTTGCTGGTAACTTGGGGTAAAGAGTCGAGGGCGTTCTAACAGGGCATTGACCTGATATTTTTGATTCCTGTTCCTTTTATCGATCTCCTTTTCTTTTAGTTTGTCTTCTAATCTTTTACAGGCTTGGTAAGCTGATTTTCGCGTTTCTTTATCTTGTCTAGCTTCGTCCCTTTTCTTTCTTTGAGCTGCCTCTTTTCGCCATAAACCAAAACTGTCAAACATGGCTGGTCTAGTTTTCTTTTTGTGGAGAGCTAATTCTAACGTTTCTATTTTAGCGGGATCGAAAGATCCCGTCAGTGGCCACTGATTTACCCGGTCCTTCCTAGTGTATTTATGCCATAGTTTTCTATAAGCTACGGTGGCTAATCTATACTTTACGTACATGTCCTTGTTAGGGGTGCCTTCCGGCGGTGCCGGCTGACTGACCTCTAACGAACGGTCTGGTCCAAAACAATTACAATCAAACAATCTAGAGAAAACAGGCATGACGTATTTATCGGTCAAAAATGAATATCTCAATCAATTTAGACAAAAAGTCTGCACTACCTGTCCTTCGCTGCCTGCAAAGAGAGAATATTCCTATTCTTCGTTGTTTGCAAGCAGGGAAATGTCGCAAATAACTCAATATCAAAAAAGGAATACTAGTATTTCAATCAAACTATTCAATCAATCAATTTAAGTCGTTTTTTCACGACCTTACCCGGACCGTATGGACGGTTCTTCGTCTTCCCCTTCCAGCGCCTGGTTGTCCTCTCACTCCAACAATCAATGCGGCGTTCCTCTAAGGTCCCAGTCAGGACCGCAGGTCACTCGAGAGAGGTCTGTTCAGAACCGGTGAAGTTCAGTCGATCGGCAGCCAGACAAGGGTCTTCTCAGGCAGGTATACCCCAATCGTTTAGTCGTTCACTCCGTCGTTAGGACCTCTCTACCGGACCCACGCGTCGCTGATGGGCCCCCACGTTTGGGCGCCAATTTGTGAAAGGCAGCGAGTCTTCTAAGACACTCAATGCTGCCCGGTGCAGGGTGCCACCTCTAATTCACTTTGGGTTCGCTATCAAAATAATGAGGCAAGCGCTGGAAACTGGAAGACAAGAAAAAGGTTTATTTCTCATGAGGAGATCACGTCAACTGCAGACACCGGGATGTCTGAGGGAGGTGTTCTGCTGATAACTCCTTTGGCTCTTCCTTTTATACAGGTTTGACACACTGCATTGGTTTCATCAACATGGTTACACAAGCTTGGGGTCCCCGCCCCAGGCAGGTTGTCACACAAGCCCAACAGTAATTCTCTTCCCACCCAGGTCAAACAGACAATCTTATCTTGCAGCTGGACCTTGCTTCAGGGTCTAAAACATGTGAGACCGGCCAGATCTAAGAGTCCGTTCTGTTGATAAAAACAGGTCCCATTGTTGGTAACAACAAGTCTTGCTGTTTGCAGTGCAATAAATCATGTTGCAAGAGTCTTTTTGGTGTTTGGAACCTGTTTGTGTAACTAGGTGCAGTGAGGGGTAGAGTGTCCAAAGGTTTGCCTGAAAACAGAGATGAGAGGAAAAACGAGTTTGTGGCAGCAAGTGGCGCTGAGGTTTGTTGCGGCAAATAGTTTATAGCCCCCAGCACACGTACCAGGTCGGTCAGAGGGTCAGAGGGATGCTAGTAAGGGCAGGGTGAAACAAAGGTGACCAACAGAGTACAAAATGGCTGTGATAGATTAAAATGACTGCAACTTATGTGCACATAGAATTCCACCAGACAAGATGGCGCAGGTAATGTTCACGACTGTCGTTTTGCTTTTAACAGGGCATGAGTTGCGCTTTATAAATCATATTTACATTACATTCAGTCAATGCAGTCTGCCTGTTGGGCCATTATATATGCACCCTCTTGGATATGGCTTGTAAGATCTTGCCAGCAGTTCCAGAGGAGTACCAGGCCTCTTTGGCTTAAACCATTCTAGATGGCCAGGGCACCATCAAATATGCTATCCTGGCTGGACTGCGGGTATGCGGTGGGCACTTGTGTGGTGCTCCGCTGCCATTCATGGATGAGATACACTGGCTTTTCCAGGCATCCCTAATGGCTATGTCTTTTGATGGATCCTGTCTCTTTGGAGAAGAGGCTGATCCTCAAACGCTCTAAGGAAAGCAGAGCCACAGTGCATTCCCTCTGTCTCTCAACTCCGACCCAGGAATTTTCTCAACAGTTTTGACCCTTTCAGGGCTATTCCATAGGGCTGGTGTATAGGCACCACCAGGTCCAGCCACGACCACAGCAGTCACCCCAGCTGTATTGTGACTGTAGGTCCAGCAGACATTGCTCTGGTCACCAGGGAGGACACTGCTCCACTCAGTCAGCTGCCCCTTTGGCATCAGCCTCCAAGCTGTTTTAGCTTTTCCTTAGAGGCACACATCCTCGCTGTGAGGCAGGATCATACATTTTCTTCCAGGGTGGCGGGCCATCACATCTGACAGATGCATCCATCATATTGTCCAGCAGGACTGTCTTACCTTGTCTTTCAGACTCACCTCCACTTCCTCTCACATCAGTGCAGATTTTGGAGGAGCACCTTTCCAGAGGTGCAGACTCTATTGACCAAAGGAGCCATTGAGGGGGTTGCAGGTGCAGGAGTAGGGTTGTGTTCCTACCCCTACTACTTCCTTGTGCCGGAGAAGGACGGAGTCCGATCTTCACGTTTTTAATGCCTTCCTCCGGAAGAACAAATTCAAAGTGCTCACTTTGGCCCAAGGTCTGTCTGCCCTAGATCCAGGCATGTGGATGTTTGCCATGAGCCTGCGGGATGCGTACTTCCATGTGCCATTCCTGCAGTCCCACATATGCTACCTGTGGTTCAAGGTTGACCAGGAGCATTTTCAGTTTGTTGTGCCCTCCTTTGGCTTTAACATAGCCCATCTCATGTGCACAAAAGTGATGGAGGTGGTCCATGGATACCAGTTCTGCCCTACCTCAAAGACTGGCTGTTAAAGGCTGGCTTGCCACAGTCAGTCGTGGACCACCTCCAGACGATGGTGAACATCCTAACATCACTGGATTTCTCAATCAACGAGAAAAAGTTGCACGGACTCCTTCGCAGTGGCTCTCCTTCATTGATGCCATTCTGGACACTAAGCTCTACAGCGCCTTTCCTCCACCTCAATGAGTTCAGGACATTTGGGCTGTGATCCCAATGTTTCAGCCTCGGTCTTGGATTTTGGTGAGGGTGGCTCTGAGAGGTCTGGGTCTTTTGGCCTTCTGCATCCTGCTTATCCCCTTCAACAAGTGCCATATGCAGGCTCTTCAGTGGGAACTGAAGTCTCAGCTGACCCAGGACCAACGAAACTTGTTGTACGTCATTCTGGTTTTGGAGGAGGCTGCACAAGATATGCAGTGGTGGCTGCTCAACTGCAATCTGACCAGTTGCAGACTCCTCTCCCATCCCCACTAAGAGTTGCAGGTAGTGACTGATGCGTTCCTGCTGGGTTGGGGAGGTCATCTGGTAGAGAAGGGTGAGATCAGAGCTCTCTGCTGGAAATCTGGCTCCACGTAAATATATTGGTGCTACAGGCCATCTGCTTGGCATTAAAAGCCTTGCTGCTGTCCATCAAGGGAAGGCTAGTGGAGGTTCTCACAGACTAGACCAACTCTATGTTGTACTGCAACAAGCAGGGCACTGAGATAATCAACCTCATCTCTTCTTCCAAACCCTCATCTCATGTCCTAGACCCTATTCCTCCCCAACTGACTAAAAAGTTGAAGCTCTCCCTTGCACCGCTCTGGTGAACGATCATAAACAGCTCCTTGAAAAACTGAGTCGTTCCAGATTGCCTTAAAGTAGGACAAGTCACGCCTTTGCTGAAAAAACCCGGCCTTGACATAGAGGATTTAAATAACTTTAGACCTGTCTCTAACCTTCCGCTTCTGTCCAAAATCCTAGAAAAATGCGTACTACAACAACTAACCCAACACTTGGACAACATCAACCTCCTTGACCTCCATCAGTCTGGCTTCAGAAAAGGCTGCAGCACGGAAACCCCGATCCTCAACATCATCGACGATATCCACAAATCACTCGACTCAGACCAATGCTGCCTCCTCATTCTCCTTGACCTATCGGCAGCATTCGACACGGTAGACCACAAACTTCTCATCATGGCTCTCCAAGAAAGAGCCGGACTTGACGAGGTGGTCCTCCAATGGTTCTCTTCTTTCCTACACAATCGCACCCAAAAAATCAAAATCAAAAACTTTACGTCCGACATTCATCCAGTCAACAAGGGAGTCCCTCAAGGTTCAGTGCTCTCCCGCAACTTTTCAACATTTACATGGAACCTCTCACTAAACTACTCAAAAAAGCCAACATCCGCTTCCATCTTTATGCAGACGATACTCAGATCTACCTGGAAACCGCCTCAGGGACATTCAACGACTCAATGACGTACTGAGAGATGTTCAACAATGGCTGTCAAGCAACCACCTTAAACTAAATCCCGACAAAACCGAAATACTCCTCATCTCGAACAAAGAGGAGAACCCCCATATTGCTGAATGGCTAAAAGCTATCGATGAGCTCAACGGGAACCTCACCCTGGCCGACTCTGTCAAGTCACTAGGCATCACGCCAGACCCGAAACTGAACATGAACACTCACATCAAGAACTCAGCTAAGAGCGCTTTCCTCAACCTAAAGCTACTGAACAAAATAAAACCCTTCATCCCGCCCAATGATCTCAAACAGACCACCCAAACATTGGTATTGTCAAGACTGGACTATGGGAATGCAGTCCTCTCAGGAATAGCAAAATCACATCTTGCTCCCCTCAAAACAACGCTTAACGCGGCAGCCAGAATGGTCACCGGAATCAAGAAATTCAATCACATTTCTCCTGCACTCCGAGAACTCAAGTGGCTCCCAGCTGAAATGAGGGCTAGTTTCAGAACAGCCTGCCTCACACACAAAGCCTTGCACACCGGCAAACCCGAATATCTGGCGGCCTAACTCAAACAAGCATTGGCATAGCCAATAGGTCTCGCTTTTGGGACCTTATAAGTATTTAGTTATGCAGCACAATATCCTTGGTGCAACAACATCAACTGTTGCATGGGTAAACACTTATAAGGTCCCAAAGCGAGACCTATTGGCTATGCCAATGCTTATTTTTTGAGGGGCATAAACAATTGGAGGTTGAAGGTTGTGAACTAGTACCTGTATTATAACACTTGGCAGCTATGCTCACCCGAGGTAGCACAGCTAGCAAGAACTCGCCTGAGGTCAGTACGACAGTCCGTTTCAGAGGCATAGTTGGAGGTACTGGGGGTGTTGTTAGAGACACAGGGGGTGAGGTGACTCGCTAGAGGAAACAACAAGCCAGTGGCAGAGCCGGAATTTTAGGCGCTAATATGTTTGGGAGTGAATAAAACAATTCTGGCCACTTTGCGACTACTTTGTCTTGCTTTATTTATTTTTGTATTGTGAACCTTTTTTTCTCCCTGTCCCGAGGCTGCATTTCGTAACAGAAACATTTCCTAAAAATAGGACATTTCCAGCAAAAGCATATTTTATTTCTGGGATCCATTTTACAGGGGAGTGAATGAAGGAAAGGAGAGGAAAGAGAAGTTTCTTGAAATCACGTATTTCAATAAAGACAAGAAAATGAAAGGAGCGCTTCAGTGGCAAACTCAAGTGGCGCTAATGTGTTTGGGGGTGAATAAAACCAGTCTGGGCACTTTGCAACCACCCTGTCTTGCTTTATTTAGTTAATTGTTGATTTTTGTATTGTGAATTTTTTGTTTTTCCGTCCCGAGGCTGCACTTCCGAAATAGACGACATTACACAGACCAAAAAAGGCAAATGGGCAACAGAAAAGTGGAAAAAAGCAGGAGAGCCAGACGATATAGAAACAAGTGATTGGCTTTGCTAATCGGCTGGGTGTGAAAAACAGGAAGGGAGGGTAAGTGTTAGTTAACGGAATGTTTTAAAGCAAATTCCAGCTTTGGCTCAAAACCCTGTGATTCTGGACAAGTCACATAAGGTACCCAAGCTAGTTTGCACGTACTAACTTGTTAAGGGAGATGGACCTTTCACGCATGTAGATGTTGGGGTGGGTCGGAGAATAAACGGTGGAACGGTGAACAGGGGGTTAGATATTCCGTCTAACATAACGGAGATCCCACAACATTGACCACGTCCAGTTTTAACGAATGAAGAGGGAGCACTAAGAACAGATACAGATTTGTGTGCGACTGTTGCGTCAATTTTGAAGAAATAAAGACGGCCTTTTGCGACCTTTTGACCTACCCGATACTTTGTAGAGGTCTCGGTATTTATGGACAAGCGGCAAATTTATTATATTTTGAAGTACGTTGTTTGAGCCCTCTTTCCTGTTGGATTTCAGGACTATATGATTAAAAATGTTAAGCCTTGAGAAAGTCGATCTGCGACGAAACACGTGTCGGCTGTTATCTTATGACAACTACGTGGCAACATTGTAAAATATGATTAAGCACTTTTATGCTCTTGCTAATTTGATTGTTTCGGTGCATATTATATTCTTTTTCTATTAAAAAACACTACTGACTGTTTGTGGTCAGTCTTTACTATTGGTTTGTGCTCTGTCTTCGTTTTGGTTTAATGTGAAGTGCATTGAGGGAATTTTTCCTCACTGCACTGAGTAGCACTGGAGACGGCACAGTGTTGACATAGAGCACACCAAGACATATTATATTTGACTTTTTTGCAAACTACAACAGAGGTGCTGACTATTCTGTTGAGATAACCACTGCTGTCGTTCATTTCTAGTATGGCTTTGCTAATCGGCTGGGTGTGAAAAACAGGAAGGGAGGGTAAGTGTTAGTTAACGGAATGTTTTAAAGCAAATTCCAGCATCGGCTCAAAACCCTGTGATTCTGGACAAGTCACATAAGGTACCCAAGCTAGTTTGCACTAAATATCAATTGCAAAAAAGCAACAGAACGGGAGGTGCGGCCGCAATTATGAATATTTAGCGTGGCGGCCGAGATGGGGGTTACAGAAAATGGAGCAGGAGCTGCGGCAATGACGAAAGAAGCCCGGCGGCCGAGAAAAAACTCAACAAAGTAGTGTTTACTGAAGCCTTTATGGCACACGTCACTGAAAAGGTCTGAGGCAGTGCAAAAGACACATGGCAGGAGGGGTGAGTGATTGGGAGGGGGGCAGTAAGCAACGGAGCGTGAAGTGTGGCCTCAATTATCAACAAACTGAAAGAAAACTAGAATCTGCAGGACTCATGCAAGCAGCTAGAGGCAGGCAAGGCTGGGTCGCAGGAAAAAAACAAGCATTGGCATGGCCGCGCGGCCGCGAAAGTGAAAGTGATCGCGATGCACTTAATGAGCCGTGACGGAGAAAAGACAGATGGCGGCTGTGCGCGTGCACGCTCGCGTGAACGCAAGCTTGAGGCCAGGAAAAGCCTCTGGTAGCACTTTGAAAACACCCTTACTAAATGTCTCGCAGAGCAGCGCATGCGCTGGCTCAGGCGAGACCTAAAAAGCCGGCCAGGCTAGGAACCTCAGAAGCTCGAATTCTCTTCTACTTATCCCGCTGAAAACGCGAAAACAAAAAACTGAGGCTCGATCCTTCGCCGGGAGCGCGCCTAAAATCTGGAACTCTATTCCCCCTCACATCAGAACTATCCCCTCCTTTGTAAAATTCAAGAGTCAACTCAAAACCTTGTTCCTCGACTGCTCCCTAGGGAACCGATAGGAGCAGACGAAGCCCGGAAGCAGGCCCCCCGCACTGCTTCGACTCTAGTTCCGCAAGACCTCGAACCAGAACTCTCCGCCGCCGACCCTCACTATTATTGTTTACGTGACTATCTGCACTGTTTCTGATGTAAAGCGCTCCGATACCCTCGGGTCAGGCCAGCGCTATATAAAACTTCTAAAATAAAATTAAGAGTGGTGTTCTGGGTCCTGTGCCAGAAGGCACAACATCTCTGCAGATGGTTGGAGATTGAGTCATTTCCCTGATTATGAGCCATCAGGTGGAAGTTTTAAAAGCCAGAGAAGACGAGCTTAGCCAGTAGATCACGAATGTCTGCTACACCCTCAAGCGGCATGGGGCATCTTCCAACAGTGTGGAGAACCCTAGCTAGAATGGCTTGCCACAGTCAAGAACGCGCAGTGCCAAAACTATTGCACGTTGGAGTTCCTAAGAACACTCGCTCTAGGAGACTGATTCAGGCCAGAGTGGAGCACGGGACTCCTGTACATCTTTCTGCCACTGCCTCCTCCAAACCCCTGAAGAAGAGCAGGAACAACCAGTTCAAAGTCATCCTAGATGCTCTGGATTGGGCCAGGAGAATGTGGTACCCGGTAATTCTGGGTACGGGCATTTGTCCTCCCATTAGGCTGCAGCTGCAGAGGATCTTCTATGGCAGCAGCAGGGCAGGGTTCTACACCCTACCCTGTACAATCTACACCGCAATGTGTGGAGACTGAGCGACCGCAGTTGACTACATTTGATTTACCACCAGAGGTTGATGTCATTCTCGCATCCAGGCATCCCTCTGCGAAGACCATAAATGTCAGGCGCTGGAACAAGTTTATAGCCTGGTTTGGAGTCTGTAACACAGACCTCTTGCAAGCCAAACTGTTGGATGTGTTACTATTTGTTCTATCCATAGCCCAGCAAGGCCTTGCATTAGGTGCTATAAAAGTTACATCATTCCCTAGGCGTGCATATAAGTGGTGTGTTTAAATATGCAGTGAAAACATGACATTCATTTGGCTGTGTAATCACCCAGTCTCTTGCCCTTCCCACTCCGTCAAGCAAGCACGTAATTGCACATACTAGCTTTGGGAGCAGCACGTTGGTGCTGGCACCTTTAGGTTGATGTCAAGTAGCGCAGCGATCAGTTTCTTGTGGAATTATGCGGCATGGTGTGCTGTGGAATTATGTGGATAGTAATTATGAGGTATTGAGTGTACTGGAATTATGTGGAGTGGGATTGTGTGGTTTGTAGTGTAATTATGTGGAAGGATATTGTGTGTTGTGGAGTGGTATGTAGTGAGGTTTAATGATGTGGTGTGCTGTTGAGGGCTGCTGTCCATGGCACAAAAACGCCTATAAATAATACTTTTTAAATGACATAATACATGATGTAAATGGCCAAGCATTAATGCACTTGGTAAGGATATGCCCTTCCCACCTGGTGGTCTCCTTTCTGCAGGTAAATAATGGCAGGACACAAGGATGGGAGGGGCAAGTAACAGGTAGCTGGAAAGGGTAGGGCACAATGTTTGCAATTAATCCGGGATAGTATGGGAGAAAACCTATTGCCTTCCCATTCTGGCCAACATCCAGCAGGCAAGTCTATTAGGGGTGAGGAGTTAGACACACTTAGTAGACACTGAACTTTCATAAATATGAACATGTTGGGTCCAAGACAGCGAGAGAATTTGAAATTGAGATGTTTGTTGCAGCTGTGTAGAAAGACACCTGAGTGGGCTAGGCACCTACACTGCACACACAGATCTATGAATGCCATCTACAGACAACGGATTCAAATCTTAGAGCAACCAGTTCAGTCCTTTTTTCCTCCTCCAATGCCATCAAGTAAACAAATCAGATCGGATAACTAGCGCTTAATATAAAAGCGCCGAGAAAAATTGTTCTTGCGGCCATTTAAATATGCAGTCCTTGTAACCAGTAAGGGGCCTTTCCGAAATGTGCACACCATGTTTTACTGTGGCTTGATTATTGGGTTGAAAACATTTCAGAAAAGGATTCAGGGGAAGGCGGGATGCGTGCTGTGTAGAAGCATTGGGAATGTATGAGCTGTATTTACTTATTATTTGCAGTGGCGGCTCCTCCATAGGGGCGTGGGGGCGTCGCCCCACTGCTTTCTCGCAGTGCGAGAAGGCAGAAACATAAAATGGTAAAACTACCATTTTATGTTTCTGCTTCTTGCACTGCGAGAAAGCAGAAGTGCCTGGTTGGGGGCGGGCGGTCCTGCTCAAGGGCATGGGGGGGAGTGGCTTGCCCACTGTTGTGGATACTGTTTGTTTGGTCGGCCCCAGGCCGACCAAGCCAGTCATGCACACTCTCCCTTTTTTAGGTCTCGCCTACGCAGCTCGCATGCGCTGCATACGAGGACCTTTAGCCGACGCTCTGGTCATTTTCAAGCACACACTCGTGCTTGTGGCGGCATCCACCTTGCGGGAGCGAGCAGGGGCGCGCCACAAGCACGAGTGCAGTGCTTGAAAATGAGCAGACTGCTCTTCCAAGCGCGCGTGCACCACTCGCGGGTGCACCCCTCCGCCTCTCTCTCCCTCTCTGACGTCCGTACTGCTGCAGCCTGCACACTTTTTTTTAAACTTTCAGCGCGAGGCGCGCGCGCACTTGTTTCTCGTGCCCGCTTTATTAGTGCAGAGTATTAGAAGGACACCTCGGTATACCTGCGCAGGGGGATTCGTGCTGTGTTCCACGGTTTGGTACACAGCGCTTCTGCTCAGCTATATTAATATGTCCCTTCTGTACGAAGGCGCCTCCTTTGCGCGCGCTCAGATCTGCTCATGTAAGTTGCCCACACTTTTTCTGTGTTTTTGCAAATTTATACAGCGGGAGCTCGGCCCGAAGGTTTTATAGCGCTTTACACGAGCACATTCATATTTGTTAGGCGCAGGCAGATGAAGTTATTTGCCCAGAACTACAGGATGCTGAGCGCCCCTGGCGGGGCTTGTTTAAATTCAGCACTGTCACTGTGTTTGCCAAATAGCTCAATTTTCTCGCATCACAACTCCCACATCTCTCTCAGTGTACTCTGAGATCCCTCATTTTCACTGTATTTTTTACATTACAATAAGCACTCGTGCCCACTCACCCGAACTCGAACTTTGAATGTCAAGATAGAAGATCACTTGAATTTACTGCCCTCATAACAGACCCCTTTCAGTAGCTCTCGTTGTCCTCTTACCTGATCCCTCGCATCTTCCCAGCCAATCGCCAGATTCCTCACTTGCTCCCTGTCTCGTCACCATGACTCACTCTCTCCACCCGTTCATAAAAAACCACTCAAACTCGCTTTCCTCTCACTGGGAACCTCACATTTACTCTCACAGTCCGGTTACCAGATTTCTACTGCCGTTGTACCAGATCACTCACTGTACCATCATTCAGTGACCCATCATTAGAGACTTGCTTCACCCTCATGTTCATACCAGATCCTTCACACTCATTCCCACTGTCCTCTTACCAGATCACTCACTCACTGCCCAAGCAGACACTGGTAAATCCTCCTGTGAACTATGTCAACAGTTCCCTTTCACACAAAGCCTTCGCAGATCCCACGCATTCACTTTCCCCCTCACACCTTTTCTCACACCTCCTGCTTCTCATACAAGCCCTAGCAGCGCACTTCTTGCACTAACAGCCTTCTCATTTTCACTCACACTTCACTCCTGCTTCATTTCCCTTTTGTTTTTCTGCCCCAATACTCATCCTTTGACTTGTCAAACTTACTCTCCCACATTCCCTGGCCCATACACACTTCCTGCCTAACACTCCTCTTCCCCATCCCTCCCTTTCACCCTTCTGGCCCCTCTCCCTCCTCCTACACATCCCTCCCCTGCAAATCAAAGTACTTGGCTGAACTGACATGCACCCCCTACGGCTCACACTCACCTTCCGTGCCGCCAGAGCAGCCGTGCAGCAGGGCCAGCAGCCCCCAGGGCCAGCAGCCCCCAGATGCAGCAGTGCAGGGTGCCGTGCAGTGCCATGCTCCTTAGTGCAGTGCCATGTTCCTCGTTCTTTTTTTCTCAATCACTTACCCTCATTTCCCTTTGTAGCCTCAGCCTCCCTTTTCATTCACGTGCTCCCCATTCTCTTATCTTGTAGTGTAGCTCCTATTTCCCTAATAGGCTCTGCGCATTGGAATAATATACCCTATAGGCTTGACATAGGACTGAGGTCGGTATTTCCCTATCGAGTATATTAAACTTAATTACTTGTGCCAGCTAGCTCAGAGGCCACTAGAAACTCCTTGGATAACAAGAAGGGAGTAGTTTCTGGCAGCCGCAAAACATGACCACTTTGTTTCCCTTTAGAATCAGAACGTGTCCCAGAGTCGTGGAAACAATAGATAACCGTTTCACTCAGCTCAATCGTGCATGCTTAGTTTTCCTCAAAGTTACACAGAAAGAATAGACGGGCGTTTCAATAAAAGATTTATTGAACAGTCTTGTTTCTCGTGTAAGTAATATGTGCTGTTTCGATCACAAGGCAGTATGCAAGATAAATAATGTACAGCGTAAGCAGTAGAAATAAATAATACTGCGCTAGCATGATCTTTAGTAGATATTCATTTACATAAATAACACAGACTAAAAATGCGAGTACTCGTACGATGCGTTTCTAAGCTAGTTCTACCCCAATGTACCTAACCTAACCTAGGTGTAGGGAGAGGTATGAAGTAGGTTGAGTATTCCTTACTATGGTATACTAGGAGTATGTTACGCCTAGTATGCCTAGTATGCCAAGAGTCCCTCTAGGTTCTAGTCAGCTCCATACCTTAAGAATGAGAGAGGTGGGAATCTCTTGCCAGACTCGAACTCCAACACCCCGCAAGGGAAGTCAGATCACTGGAAGCTGGACTCTCTGCGTGCAGGGATGACAGCGTCTTCTCAGTGCGTCAGGCCGGGATACGGGCTCCTCTGAAGTCGAGGTCTCCTCTAGTTTACAAGGGCTAGGGAAGGTATATTTACACCTGAGAGGTACCTCAGAATGTTAGCATTGACGTGAATCGGACAGCGGAAGACGTCATGAATGAACCCCTAAGGTATAACGGTTCATGCATAATAGATGAGTCCTTGAAGAAATCAATAGTCCTGTGCTAGGGAAACTCCCGAAGCCTAAGGGTCTGTTCTTCAAGAACTCGTTGTGACGTTAGGGTGGACGGATGTCGGAGACCATGCCTGTATTTGGAGTGCACGGTTTAATGCCTAAATAAGGACTGGGATTTTATGCCTATATAAGGGCAGGGCGAAGTGTGCCTATATAAGGACATGATACAGGAAAACCTATATACGGACACCCTAAGAGGAATACAACAATCTACCTTTGTCCTCCTGCACTTCCCACCTTTTCCCTGATTTAGTTCCCCTGACACCCTTGCACGCCTTCTCTCCAAACCCCAAAACATTTCTCTCCTTCCCCTCACACGTACTTTTCTTTTATACTGTTTCCCTCTCACATTTCCATCGTTCCCTTCCTAAAAGGGCCTCTCACATCCTTTCTCAGGCAGATAAAAGTTGCCAGCATTGAAAGGACAAAAAAACTCAAGACATTATTTATTGTTAATACTTTTTTAATATATTAGTTCAGTTGTACATAATGCTTCCTTGGTCATATATATGGTAACAAAAATGCTTCTGACACTTCTTTATTATAACTTTTCAGCATGCTGCAGACTTCTGTACAGCACAGCTTAAAGACATAGGCAAAGTCAATATCTCTGGCTAAACACTTATAAGGTCCCAAAGGCGAGACCTATTGGCTATGCCAATGCTTGTTCTCTATGTAGGCTGCATGCAGCCTACATAGAGAAAATGGCCCGGCTGGGGCGCTCTCCGCTGCGCCTCACCAATCACAACGCTGTCATTGCAGCGTTGTGATTGGCTTAGGGTAGGGGAGGGAGGCTGACTGCTGGCTGCTTCCTGTTCCTGCAGGAAAGCAGCAGCAACACGCGGGACCCGGTACACCGGCCAGGAGCGGAGGCAGCACGGTACCCGGCGGTAAGGTAGGTTTTATTTTATTTTTTTATTCCCTCCCCCGCGCCTCCCCCCCGCGAGCATGCTGGCCGCTGGGAGAAGCCGCATTGCCGGCTGTCAGCAGAGAGAGACGGTGCACGCGGACTGCAGCTACCCAGACTCGGGTACAGTGCAGAGATACCTGCCCTTCCCTTGCAGACCTTCCACACTGCCGTTCCCGAGAGATGGGTGGTCAGTTTATTCTGGTGTTCTTAGATGTACAAGGCGGGATTTATTGTAATACTGCGACACAAGGCTGAAGCCTCAGGGCCACATTCCTGCAGCTAATGACCCTAATGTTTCCCTTTTTGTCACAACAAAGCCACGGGCTGGCACCGCACTGCACGCACCCACCCACCCACCCTCTTTCTTCACCTGCCTTAATGCTGCTTGCACTTTGCAACAGTCACTTGCCTGGGCGTATTGCTCTGCACTTTTCTGAAGTTGCACCTAGGAGCGGTGGAGTGTAGTCGTGATGGGTTTGATATCCCAAGGCTGCCCCTGGTGTGTCCCCGGTGGTTGCATGCGTGGGAGTGACTATTGAGGTGAATTGGGCAGAGGTTGCATCTCTTGAAGAGGTGGTAAGGGTGTAGAGTTTGTGTTTTTATGGACGTGGTGGTGCACGTTTCAGAGTTTGAGTTCCTTGAAATGGCGGTGTGCATTGTTCGGAGGTTGTTTTTATGGACGTGCACGAGTGCACTGCTGGGCGTTTAAATTTCTGGAAATATTAGCGGTGGTGTGTACACCATTGGCTATTTAGGTTGTTTTATGGAGGATGTGGGTGTAGTTTTCCAGGAAACTTTCTCTGGAAGTGATGGTGAGCACTGCTCAAAGGTTGTTTCTCTAATAAGGGATGTATGTGTGTGGATTTGGGGGTCTCCTTGGAAGACCACCCAAAGGTGCAGGGTCCACCCTTAGTCCACGGGTCCGGGATACAAACTGAGACCAACACTGGAGCGCCGAGAGAAAGGATATTTATTACAATCTCATGAGATGGAGAGAGAGCATCAGCAACAGACACCTGCAGCTTGTCTGAGGAGGCAAATCTGCCAAGCACTTTGGTTCCACGTCTTATATACCCTTCATCCCCACCCCAGGCGTGTATAGTAAACAAAGAACACCATGATTTTGAAAAGGGGGGATGTATACAGAAAACGATGAACACCATAATTATACAAAGGGAGACGTGTAAAGTAAAACAATGAACACCATAATTATACAGGCAGAGGTCAATCTGATAAGCTAGCAGATGGTAGCTGTCAAGCCCTGTAGGGCGAAGGGCAGTGTGAGGACAGTAAGCGCAGGTGGACAATCCTGTTAAACTGGGGTTTAGCAAGAGTTCAGTCAGATTGTGGCAAACAAGGGCATGGGCATTCCTGCTCGACTGGTTTTAGCATGAGTCCAGGCAGGTGGCGGCAGGTCAGGTCAGAAACAGGGCGCTGGTGGCAGTGCAGAGGTGAGGTGAATCAAGATGTGAAGCCACAGAGCATTTGTGACCCCTGTAGAGAGGTCGCAATGGAGGATGAAGCGCAAAATGGCTGAGCTAATGGCAAGACAACAGACCTACTTTTCCACAGTCCCTCCTTTTGCCATAAGCGAAATCATTTTTAGTCAATTGCAATGTCCATCAATAGCTGTATCTCACGTTCAATCATAATTTTATTGTTCTTGACATGAGTATTTATAGGGACTGGCTTGATAGCACTTGCGCAGAGGCCGCAAAGTGGGGGACCACATTGAATGCAAAGACAGCAAAAGAAAATCAATACAAGAGGTATCAGGACGATCATTAGGACTTTCCATCCCCAAGTCAGTAGAAGTTGCCACAACCAGGGGCCAAGGGACCATGAGCCGGTATCTTGATGAAGATCAGAGGTGATTTGATGAAGCGTGGAAATAGCCTCATAGACAGATGAGGAATGGTCTGGGATGTACACACAGCAGCTGGTGCCGATGATGCGGCACGCTCCTCCGCGGTCAGCAAGGATGACGTCCAGGACCATGCGGTTTTGTAAAACGACAAGGCGTACCGCTTGGAGCTCCGCTGTGTTGTTGGCCAGAATACCAGCTGTGATGTTGACAGTTGCTTCCATGACCCTGATGAGGTGGCGAATGTCTCTGCTGTTTTCCATCGGTCGCCAGAAGGGAAGGATGCTTTTCATGGCATCCAGGAACAGTTGAGAGGTAGTGTCTGCTTGGTCGACCACTTCGTTGCTGCGGCGGACGCGATGATGAAGAGTAGGAGCAATATAGGCAGGAGGAAGGAGAAACGCTATATAACATGTGCCTCCCCAGTTTTTGTGAAGCCAGGTGTATGCTTTTGTCCCACACACGAAATAGGTGTTTGGGGAAGCAACAAGCGGTGGTGGAAATGTCATGTTCGGAGTTGCTGTTATGGCACAAGAGATGTCCCCAATGTACTCAGTACCTAAGCCTTTGATGCATATAAGTCCAGGAATGCGAACAACTGATAGGGGCAATGTTCGCTTGGCGGGGGCCTTCTTTTTGAAGCTAGAAAAGCAAAGACGGTCAGTGGTGTTGAAGATCAGCATTTCCTCTTGCTCATCTTCCGATATTTTCATGGGACTGTTAGTTGGACAGAAAGGGTTGATGGTGTTTCCTGTCTTGTTCCACCATAACTCGTCCCGGAATTGCTGGAGAATGGTATCTGCGATGTTGCTAGTCTGCTGGGCATCCATGATGAGCATCATCCAGGCAAGGCAAGAGGCATGTACAGAATGGGGGTAAGGAAAAAGCGATATTGGGTTTTCCGTGGATTGAGGCAGGAGACCACAGACCCAACAGTTCGTTTTGTTCAGGACCATATTATGTTGATGCAACATTTGAATAAAAGTGTTGTTCCAAAAGTCTTGTCTTCTGTGTTGGAGATAAGGGGGCAAGGACACCTGCGAGTGTTCAGTAGGTGTGGCATCAGTCGGCAATATGGTACCTTTTGCCGGCGCTTTTTCCTCTATAATCCAGAAGATGATGGTAAGAATGATCGTGAGGCAGAGAAATACTGTTAGCACTATTGACCTTAGATTATACAGTCTGTTATGAAATGCCTTCTTCTGGTCTGCTTTTTTAGGCATAGTCGATCTTCTTTTGGGCTCTACAGCTGTCAGAGAGGGAGACTGAGCCCTACGCGTCGCCGGTAGCTGGTGGTTGCTTCACTGGCTAGGCTTCTCAATACCCCACTATAAGGAGTATCGATCCACCCCACCAGACTGTTGGCTCAGCCCTCCTGTCCAGTCGCTGGAGCCCCAGGGGTCATGCGAGGACGGAGGTTGTATCTTCCTTTGGCTGGCACAGTGTGGTCTTCGAACAGTTCGAGCTCTGGTTCTTGGAGGCCATACACTGGGCGGTCGTGTGCCAGTACTTCCTTGTAGGCAGACAGAGTTGGGTCAGTCTGTGTGATGCTGGGGACCTTCCAGCAATGAACGGCATGCACCCACGATTTCTTGCCTTCCACTCGTAGGGCTGTTCGGGTCGTTAGCAGGACTAGCAGAGGACCTTTCCACCGGGGCTCCAACGTTTGTTTCCGAGCAAAGTTCTTCACCAGGATGTAGTCGCCTGGCCGGATGGTGTGTCCTGGCCCCGTGGATCGGTCGGGCAACGCTTCCTGAACCTGCTGATTAATAGAAGACAAAGTTCGTGTAAGTACCGACAAGTAGTCGCTCAGCATTTCACAAGGAGAATCCGACAAGGTGGTAGCAGGGCGCGCCCCAAATGTTCATTGGGCGTCCAAAACCACCTCGTATGGGGTCAACGAGGTGCGAGAATGCGGGACAGATCTTATTGATAGAAGGGCCAGTGGCAATGCGTCAGGCCATCTAAGCCCCGTAGTCTCCACTATTTTGGCTAGTTTTGATTTGATGGTGGCATTGTATCTTTCCACCAGGCCTGCTGACTGGGGGTGAAAGACTGCGTGGAATTTTTGCTTGACCCCTAGACCAGCTAATATGTGTTTGACTACCTCTCCAATGAAGTGGCTCCCGCTGCCACTCCAGAGTACTCGGCAAAGGCCATAGCGGGGAAAGAATTCTTTCAACAACATCTTGGCGGTTGTTAGGGCAGTGTTGTCTTTGACTGGGTAGGCTTCCACTCATTTGCTGAATGCGCAAACAACCACTAGGACATATTTAAGGTTGTTGCACCGTTCCATCTGGATATAATCCATCTGTAAGACCTCGAAGGGTGCCGTGGGGATGGCAAACCCAGCTCGTGGTACCCGGGTCCCTTTTCCTACATTCTAACGGAGACATACTAAACATTGCTGTACCAGCCTTGTGGCGGTAGACCGGAGTTGGTTGTTATCCCACACCTCCTGTAAGATTTTAGTTATGGTGGCAGCATCGGTATGGGCTGGTAAATGAGTCATGTTCAACAATGGGAGGAGATAGGCATTTGGCAATTTCCATAATTTTGTGTCCTTGGACCGCCAACAATTTTCCTCGTCAAGCATGCCCTCCTTTTCCCATTGTTGAAGTTCTCCAGGAGTGGCAGTAGACTGGATGTCCCTGATCTGTTGTCTAACATCACGCCACTTCTCTGCTTGGGATTTTATTATGTACGTGGCGGTATGTGTTCTTTCTTGTGCAGTGGCTCGGGCTCTCATCAGCTAAGGCATTTCCCAGTCCTATTTCGTCTGTGATTTTCTTGTGGGCATTGCATTTGACAATAGCTAGTGTTCGGGGCAGTGTCAAGGCTTGGAGTAATGCAGTTACTAAGTCACCATGCCGGATGGGCGTACCATGTGACGTCAAGAATCTCTCTCTTTCCAGAGGATACCAAAACTGTGTGCTACTCCAAAGGCATATTGGCTGTCGGTGTAAATGGTGACAGCTAGACTCTGGCTAAGGATACAAGCGCGGGTGAGAGCTATAAGCTCTGCTGCCTGGGCCGATTTCTGAGGTATGCGTGCAGTTTCAACAATGGTGTTGCTAGTAGTGACGGCATAGGCAGCAGATGTGGTACCATCTGATAGTTTAATACAGGACCCGTCCACCCATAATTGCCCATCCTGTTCTGTGAGAGGGATGTCTTTCAAATCTACCCGCCCCTTAGTCTGTTCTTCTGTTTGGAAGAGGCAGTCATGTGGAGTGTCTGTGGTGTCTGAATCTGGTGTGGGCAGGAGTGTGGCGGGGTTCAAGGTCGTACATCGCTTTAATGTGATGTGGGGTGCTAACAACGTAAGTTCGTATCCTGTCAGTCGTGCACTAGTTTGATGTTGTGTCTTTGTCTGGTTTAGTAGTATGTCGACTGCGTGGGGAACTAACACCGTCAGTTTAGATCCTAAAACAATTCCCTCACTTTGTCGAATAGAGACGGCCGCAGCCGCGACCGCTTTAAGACAAGAGGGCAGACCTCGGGCCACAGGGTCTAGAGTGGCCGAAAAGTAGGCGCACTGGCGTTGTTTGGTGCCGTGAATTTGGGTCAAGACCGAGAGAGCGCATCCTGAGCGTTCATGGGTGTAGAGGCAGAAGGATTTAGAGTAGTCAGGTGTGCCCAGTACTGGTGCAGAACAAAGAGCGTGGCGTAAGTCTTCAAAGGCTTGGTCGTGTTCAGGTGTCCAAGGGAGGGGTGTGGGTGTGTCTTTTGTAAGTAAAGCAAGGAGTGGCTTAACTATGAGGGAAAAATTTGGAATCCATTGACGACAAAAAGAAGTGAGGCCAATTAGTGCACGAACATCTCTTTGGGTAGTAGGAGAAAAAAGGCGTAGTATTGTCTGGATGCGGTCAGGTGTGAGTGTACGTCCCTCCTTAGACAGCAGATGGCTGAGGTAGGTCACCTGCTGTCTACAATACTGTAACTTATTCTTGGACACCTTATGGCCCTGTGACGCCAGAAAGTGTAAAGTAGTAAGAGAGGCAGTGCGAGCCAGGGCCGGAGTGTCCGCAGCCAAAAGAATGTCATCTACATACTGAATGAGGACAGCGCCGGGTGGTAACTGTATCTGGTCGAGCTGTTGTTTAAGGGCTTGGCTGTATATGCTCGGACTCTCTGTGTACCCTTGTGGAGCCCGGCAGAATCTGTATGATCTGTTTCTTATGGTAAAGCAAAAAGGTAGCGTGAATCAGGGTGTATTGGTATGGAGAAAAGGCATTCTTGAGGTCTATCACGGTAAAGGTGGTAGCAGTTGAAGGGATCATTGTTAATATAGTTGTTATGTCAGAGACCACAGGATATTGCGGGACCACTATTTTGTTGATCGCGCGAAGGTCAATGACTGAAGCGGTATATTTTCTCAGAAGTGGACGTGTGTTTCAGGACTGGAAGGATAGGACTATTGCAAATGTTGGACTGGACTTCCTCAACTACCCCTGATGTAATCATATCCTGTACTATAGTCATGAGGGCCTTTTCTCCTTCTGCAGAAATCTTATACTGAGGTAGGCGGGGAAGAGGTGCATTTTGTTTTACTGTTATTTGGACAGGGTCCATGACAATCTCCCCACATCGGTGTCCGTGACAGCCCACAGGGTAGCTGGTAATTGGGACAAATCCTGCTGTTCGGAATCAGTGAGACAATAAAAACGTGATTCATAACCGATGGGGCAATCATTGTCAAACAATATGACTCGGACATTTTGGGGAGAACAGCGAATGGTGGCTCTGTAGTGTTTTAACAGATCAATGCCCATCAGGTTATCTGGGCAATTTGGGGAGAGCAGAAAAGAGGCCATCGCTGTGTTCCCTTGTATGTCCAGGAGTACCTTAGTAGAAAGGGGGTTAGTAGAGGGCTTGCCGTCAAATCCTATGGAGGTGATCAATAAGCCGGACAGGGGTGCCCTAGGAATCAGTTCTTTTGATAGGGCACTTCTAGAGGCCCCGGTGTCAACCAAAAATTTGCCCTGCGTACCAACCACCTTAGCTGTGACATAGGGACCTGTTTGATCGACAAGAAGTTCTACTGGTTCCTTCCCCTGTCCCTGGGTGTCTCATGCATACTCGTTGTCGGGGAACTGATCAGTGGTAAAATCTTGGGAAACAGCCTGCCTGGAATTATCAAAGACGTTTGGACGCTGTCCGCCAAAGGGTGGCGCAGGACCTCTCCCTCTTCCTCTAGGTCATGGGTACTCACAAACTTTCTCCCGGGGGCCAAATTTACAGTGTGGTTTGTGGCCGAGGGCCGCACCAGTGGGGGCGGGGTCAGTGGGGGAGGGGGCGGGGCTAGAGCCAAAAAAAAAACTGTGACCATAAGGTTGAACACAGGCCCCTGCAGCGGATGCCTTCGTCCACTGAGCCACCAGACCCGGCATACACACATCTCTCTCTCTATCTCTCTTTTTCTCTCTCTCTCTCTCTCTCTGTCTCCCTCCCTCTCTCTATCTCTCCCTCCCTCTCTCTATCTCTCCCTCCCTCTCTCTATCTCTCCCTCCCTCTCTCTATCTCTCTCTCTCTGTCTCCCTCTGTTTCACTCACTCTGTCTGTCTCCCTCTCTCTCTCTCTCTCTGTCTCCCTCTGTCTGTCGCCCTCCTTCCTCTGTCTGTCTCCCTCTCTCTCTCCCTCCCTCTCCCGCCCTCCGTCTCCCGCCCTCCGTCTCCCGCCCTCCGTCTCCCGCCCTCCGTCTCCCGCCCTCTGTCTCCCTCCCTCTGTCTCCCTCCCTCTGTCTCCCTCCCTCTGTCTCCCTCCCTCTGTCTCCCTCCCTCTGTCTCCCTCCCTCTGTCTCCCTCCCTCTGTCTCCCTCCCTCCCTCTGTCTCCCTCCCTCTCTCTCCCTCCCTCCCTCTCTCTCCCTCCCTCTCCCTCTCTCTGTCTCCCTCTCTCTGTCTCCCTCCCTCTCTCCCTCCCTCCGTCTCCCTCCCTCCGTCTCCCTCCCTCCGTCTCCCTCCCTCCGTCTCCCTCCCTCTGTCTCCCTCCCTCTGTCTCCCTCCCTCTGTCTCCCTCCCTCTGTCTCCCTCCCTCTGTCTCCCTCCCTCTGTCTCCCTCCCTCTGTCTCCCTCCCTCTGTCTCCCTCCCTCTCTCTCCCTCCCGCTCTCTCCCTCCCTCTCTCTCCCTCCCTCTCTCTCCCTCCCTCTCTCTCCCTCCCTCTCTCTCCCTCCCTCTGTCTCCCTCCCTCTGTCTCCCTCCCTCTGTCTCCCTCCCTCTCTCTCTGTCTCCCTCTCTCTCTGTCTCCCTCTCTCTGTCTCCCTCTCTCTCCCTCTGTCTTCCTCTCTCTCTCTCCCTCCCTCTCTCTCTGTCTCCCTCTCTCTCTCTCTCCCTCCCTCTCTCTCTCCCTCCCTCTCTCTCCCTCCCTCTCTCTCTCCCTCTCTCTCTGTCTCCCTCTCTCTGTCTCCCTCTCTCTCCCTCTGTCTTCCTCTCTCTCTGTCTCCCTCTGTCTGTCTCCGTCTGTCTCCCTCTCTCTCCCTCCCTCTGTCTCCCTCCCTCTGTCTCCCTCCCTCTGTCTCCCTCTCTGTCTCCCTCTCTCTCTCTGTCTCCCTCTCTCTCTGTCTCCCTCTCCCTCTCTCTCTGTCTCCCTCTCTCTCTGTCTCCCTCTCTCTCCCTCTGTCTTCCTCTCTCTCTGTCTCCCTCTCTCTCTCTCCCTCCCTCTCTCTCTGTCTCCCTCTCTCTCTGTCTCCCTCTCTCTCTGTCTCCCTCTCTCTCTGTCTCCCTCTCTCTCTGTCTCCCTCTCTCTCCCTCTGTCTTCCTCCCTGTCTCCCTCTCTCTGTCTCCCTCTGTCTCCCTCGCTCTCCCTCCCTCTGTCACCCCTCCCTCTGTCACCCCTCCCTCTGTCACCCCTCCCTCTGTCACCCCTCCCTCTGTCACCCTCCCTCTGTCACCCTCCCTCTGTCACCCTCCCTCTGTCACCCTCCCTCTGTCACCCTCCCTCTGTCACCCTCCCTCTGTCACCCTCCCTCTGTCACCCTCCCTCTGTCACCCTCCCTCTGTCACCCTCCCTCTGTCTCCCTCCCTCTGTCTCCCTCCCTCTGTCTCCCTCCCTCTGTCTCCCTCCCTCTGTCTCCCTCCCTCTGTCTCCCTCCCTCTGTCTCCCTCCCTCTGTCTCCCTCTCTGTCACCCTCTGTCTCTCCCTCCCTCTCCCTCCCTCTCTCTCTGTCTCCCTCTGCCTCTGTCTCCCTTGCTCTGTCTCTCCCTCCCTCTGTCTCCCTCCCTCTGTCTCCCTCCCTCTGTCTCCCTCCCTCTGTCTCCCTCCCTCTGTCTCCCTCCCTCTGTCTCCCTCCCTCTGTCTCCCTCCCTCTGTCTCCCTCCCTCTGTCTCCCTCCCTCTGTCTCCCTCTCTCTGTCTCCCTCTCTCTGTCTCCCTCTCTCTGTCTCCCTCTCTCTGTCTCCCTCTCTCTGTCTCCCTCCCTCTGTCTCCCTCCCTGTCTCCCTCCCTGTCTCCCTCTCTCTGTCTCCCTCCCTCTGTCTCCCTCCCTCTGTCTCCCTCCCTCTGTCTCCCTCCCTCTGTCTCCCTCTGTCTCCCTCCCTCTGTCTCCCTCCCTCTGTCTCCCTCGCTCTGTCTCCCTCCCTCTGTCTCCCTCCCTCTGTCTCCCTCCCTCTGTCTCCCTCCCTCTGTCTCCCTCTCTCTGTCTCCCTCCCTCTGTCTCCCTCCCTCTGTCTCCCTCTCTCTGTCTCCCTCTCTCTGTCTCCCTCTCTCTGTCTCCCTCTCTGTCTCCCTCTCTCTGTCTCCCTCCCTCTCTCTCTGTCTCCCTCTCTCTCTGTCTCCCTCTCTCTCTGTCTCCCTCTCTCTCTGTCTCCCTCTCTCTCTGTCTCCCTCTCTCTCTGTCTCCCTCCCTCTCTCTCTGTCTCCCTCTGTCTCCCTCTATCTCCCTCCCTCTGTCTCTCTCCCCCTGTCTCTCTCCCCCTGTCTCCCTCCCTCTGTCTCCCTCCCTCTGTCTCCCTCCCTCTGTCTCTCTCGCTCTGTCTCGCTCTCTCTGTCTCCCTCCCTCTGTCTCCCTCCCTCTGTCTCCCTCCCTCTGTCTCCCTCCCTCTGTCTCCCTCCCTCTGTCTCCCTCCCTCTCTCTCCCTCCCGCTCTCTGTCTCCCTCCCTCTCTCTGTCTCCCTCTGTCTCCCTCCCTCTCTCTGTCTCCCTCTCTCTCTGTCTCCCTCTCTCTCTGTCTCCCTCTCTCTCTGTCTCCCTCTCTCTCCCTCTCTCTCTCTCCCTCTCTCTGTCTCCCTCTCTCTCTCTCCCTCTCTCTGTCTCCCTCCCTCTGTCTCCCTCCCTCTGTCTCCCTCCCTCTGTCTCCCTCCCTCTGTCTCCCTCCCTCTGTCTCCCTCCCTCTGTCTCCCTCCCTCTGTCTCCCTCCCTCCCTCTGTCTCCCTCCCTCTGTCTCCCTCCCTCCCTCTGTCTCCCTCCCTCTGTCTCCCTCCCTCTATCTCCATCCCTCTGTCTCCCTCCCTCTATCTCCATCCCTCTGTCTCCCTCCCTCTATCTCCATCCCTCTGTCTCCCTCTGTCTGTCTCCCTCCCTCTGTCTGTCTCCCTCTGTCTCCCTCTCTCTCTGTCTCCCTCCCTCTCGCTCTGTCTCCCTCTGTCTCCCTCCCTCTGTCTCCCTCCCTCTGTCTCCCTCCCTCTGTCTCCCTCCCTCTGTCTCCCTCCCTCTGTCTCCCTCCCTCTGTCTCCCTCCCTCTGTCTCCCTCCCTCTGTCTCCCTCCCTCTGTCTCCCTCCCTCTGTCTCCCTCCCTCCCTCTGTCTCCCTCCCTCCCTCTGTCTCCCTCCCTCCCTCTGTCTCCCTCCCTCCCTCTGTCTCCCTCCCTCCCTCTGTCTCCCTCCCTCCCTCTGTCTCCCTCCCTCTGTCTCCCTCCCTCTGTCTCCCTCCCTCTGTCTCCCTCCCTCTGTCGCCCTCCCTCTGTCGCCCTCCCTCTGTCGCCCTCCCTCTGTCGCCCTCCCTCTGTCGCCCTCCCTCTGTCGCCCTCCCTCTGTCGCCCTCCCTCTGTCGCCCTCCCTCTGTCGCCCTCCCTCTGTCGCCCTCCCTCTGTCGCCCTCCCTCTGTCGCCCTCCCTCTGTCGCCCTCCCTCTGTCGCCCTCCCTCTGTCGCCCTCCCTCTGTCGCCCTCCCTCTGTCGCCCTCCCTCTGTCGCCCTCCCTCTGTCTCCCTCTGTCACCCTCCCTCTGTCTCCCTCTGTCACCCTCCCTCTGTCTCCCTCTGTCACCCTCCCTCTGTCTCCCTCCCTCTGTCACCCTCCCTCTCCCTCCCTCTGTCACCCCTCCCTCTCCCTCCCTCTGTCACCCTCCCTCTCCCTCCCTCTGTCACCCTCCCTCTCCCTCCCTCTGTCACCCTCCCTCTCCCACCCTCTGTCACCCTCCCTCTCCCACCCTCTGTCACCCTCCCTCTCCCACCCTCCCTCTCCCTCCCTCTCCCACCCTCCCTCTCCCTCCCTCTGTCTCCCTCTGTCACCCTCTGTCACCCTCCCTCTGTCTCCCTCCCTCTGTCTCCCTCTGTCTCCCTCCCTCTCTCTGTCTCCCTCCCTCTGTCTCCCTCTGTCACCCTCCCTCTGTCTCCCTCCCTCTGTCTCCCTCCCTCTGTCTCCCTCCCTCTCTCTCCCTCCCGCTCTCTCCCTCCCTCTCTCTCCCTCCCTCTCTCTCCCTCTCTCTCTCTCCCTCCCTCTCTCTCCCTCCCTCTGTCTCCCTCCCTCTGTCTCCCTCCCTCTGTCTCCCTCCCTCTCCCTCCCTCTGTCACCCTCCCTCTCCCTCCCTCTGTCACCCTCCCTCTCCCTCCCTCTGTCACCCTCCCTCTCCCTCCCTCTGTCACCCTCCCTCTCCCTCCCTCTGTCACCCTCCCTCTCCCTCCCTCTGTCTCCCTCTGTCTCCCTCTCTGTCTCCCTCTCTCTGTCTCCCTCTCTGTCTCCCTCTCTCTGTCTCCCTCTGTCTGTCTCCCTCCCTCTGTCTCCCTCCCTCTATCTCCCTCCCTGTCTCCCTCCCTCTATCTCCCTCCCTCTGTCTCCCTCCCTCTGTCTCCCTCCCTCTGTCTCCCTCCCTCTGTCTCCCTCTGTCTCCCTCCCTCTGTCTCCCTCTGTCTCCCTCCCTCTGTCTCCCTCCCTCCGTCTCCCTCCCTGTCTCCCTCCCTCTGTCCCCCTCCCTCTGTCACCCTCCCTCTGTCATCCCTCTCTCTCACCCTCCCTCTCCCTCCCTCCCTCTCCCTCACCCTCCCTCTGTCACCCTCCCTCTGTCACCCTCCCTCTGTCACCCTCCCTCTGTCACCCTCCCTCTGTCACCCTCCCTCTGTCACCCTCCCTCTGTCACCCTCCCTCTGTCACCCTCCCTCTGTCACCCTCCCTCTGTCACCCTCCCTCTGTCACCCTCCCTCTGTCACCCTCCCTCTGTCACCCTCCCTCTGTCACCCTCCCTCTGTCACCCTCCCTCTGTCACCCTCCCTCTGTCACCCTCCCTCTGTCACCCTCTGTCACCCTCTGTCACCCTCCCTCTGTCACCCTCCCTCTGTCACCCTCCCTCTGTCACCCTCCCTCTGTCACCCTCCCTCTGTCACCCTCCCTCTGTCACCCTCCCTCTGTCACCCTCCCTCTGTCACCCTCCCTCTGTCACCCTCCCTCTGTCACCCTCCCTCTGTCACCCTCCCTCTGTCACCCTCCCTCTCCCTCCCTCTGTCTGTCTCCCTCCGTCTGTCTCCCTCCGTCTGTCTCCCTCTGTCTGTCTCCCTCTGTCTGTCTCCCTCTGTCTGTCTCCCTCTGTCTGTCTCCCTCTGTCTGTCTCCCTCCGTCTGTCTCCCTCCGTCTGTCTCCCTCCGTCTGTCTCCCTCCCTCTATCTCCCTCCCTCTATCTCCCTCCCTGTCTCCCTCCCTCTATCTCCCTCCCTCTGTCTCCCTCCCTCTGTCTCCCTCCCTCTGTCTCCCTCTGTCTCCCTCCCTCTGTCTCCCTCCCTCTGTCTCCCTCCCTCTGTCTCCCTCCCTGTCTCCCTCCCTCTGTCCCCCTCCCTCTGTCACCCTCCCTCTGTCATCCCTCTCTCTCACCCTCCCTCTCCCTCCCTCCCTCTCCCTCACCCTCCCTCTGTCACCCTCCCTCTGTCACCCTCCCTCTGTCACCCTCCCTCTGTCACCCTCCCTCTGTCACCCTCCCTCTGTCACCCTCCCTCTGTCACCCTCCCTCTGTCACCCTCCCTCTGTCACCCTCCCTCTGTCACCCTCCCTCTGTCACCCTCCCTCTGTCACCCTCCCTCTGTCACCCTCCCTCTGTCACCCTCCCTCTGTCACCCTCCCTCTGTCACCCTCCCTCTGTCACCCTCCGTCTCCCTCCCTCCGTCACCCTCCCTCTGTCACCCTCCCTCTGTCACCCTCCCTCTGTCACCCTCCCTCTGTCACCCTCCCTCTGTCACCCTCCCTCTGTCACCCTCCCTCTGTCACCCTCCCTCTGTCACCCTCCCTCTGTCACCCTCCCTCTGTCACCCTCCCTCTGTCACCCTCCCTCTCCCTCCCTCTGTCTGTCTCCCTCTGTCTGTCTCCCTCTGTCTGTCTCCCTCTGTCTGTCTCCCTCTGTCTGTCTCCCTCTGTCTGTCTCCCTCTGTCTGTCTCCCTCCGTCTGTCTCCCTCCGTCTGTCTCCCTCCGTCTGTCTCCCTCCGTCTGTCTCCCTCTGTCTGTCTCCCTCTGTCTGTCTCCCTCTGTCTGTCTCCCTCCGTCTCCCTCCCTCCCTCTGTCTCCCTCCCTCTCCCTCCCTCTCTGTCTCCCTCTCTCTCTGTCTCCCTCTCTCTCTGTCTCCCTCTCTCTCTGTCTCCCTCTCTCTGTCTCCCTCTCTCTGTCTCCCTCTCTCTCTGTCTCCCTCTCTCTCTGTCTCCCTCTCTCTCTGTCTCCCTCTCTCTCTCTGTCTCCCTCTGTCTCCCTCCCTCTGTCTCCCTCCCTCTGTCTCCCTCCCTCTGTCTCCCTCCCTCTGTCTCCCTCCCTCTGTCTCCCTCCCTCTGTCTCCCTCCCTCTATCTCCCTCCCTGTCTCCCTCCCTCTATCTCCCTCCCTCTGTCTCCCTCCCTCTGTCTCCCTCCCTCTGTCTCCCTCCCTCTGTCTCCCTCCCTCTGTCTCCCTCCCTCCCTCTGTCTCCCTCCCTCTGTCTCCCTCTGTCTCCCTCCCTCTGTCTCCCTCCCTCTGTCTCCCTCCCTGTCTCTCCCTCCCTCTGTCTCCCTCCCTCTGTCTCCCTCCCTCTGTCTCCCTCCCTCTGTCTCCCTCCCTCTGTCTCCCTCCCTCTGTCTCCCTCCCTCTGTCTCCCTCCCTCCCTCTGTCTCCCTCCCTCCCTCTGTCTCCCTCTGTCTCCCTCCCTCCCTCTGTCTCCCTCCCTCCCTCTCCCTCCCTCCCTCTGTCTCCCTCCCTCCTCTGTCCCTCTCCCTCCCTCTGTCTCCCTCCCTCTGTCTCCCTCCCTCTGTCTCCCTCCCTCTGTCTCCCTCCCTCTGTCTCCCTCTGTCTCTGTCTGTCTGTCTCTGTCTGTCTGTCTCCCTCTGTCTCCCTCTGTCTCCCTCTGTCTCCCTCTGTCTCCCTCTGTCTCCCTCGCTCTCCCTCGCTCTCCCTCGCTCTCCCTCGCTCTCCCTCTCTGTCTCCCTCTCTGTCTCCCTCTCTGTCTCCCTCTCTGTCTCCCTCTCTGTCTCCCTCTCTGTCTCCCTCTCTGTCTCCCTCTCTGTCTCCCTCTCTCTGTCTCCCTCTCTGTCTCCCTCTCTGTCTCCCTCTCTGTCTCCCTCTCTCTGTCTCCCTCTCTGTCTCCCTCTCTCTGTCTCCCTCTCTCTCTGTCTCCCTCTCTCTGTCTCCCTCTCTCTGTCTCCCTCTCTCTGTCTCCCTCTCTCTGTCTCCCTCTCTCTGTCTCCCTCTCTCTGTCTCCCTCTCTCTGTCTCCCTCTCTCTGTCTCCCTCTCTCTGTCTCCCTCTCTCTGTCTCCCTCTCTCTGTCTCCCTCTCTCTGTCTCCCTCTCTCTGTCTCCCCTCCCTCTGTCTCCCTCCCTCTGTCTCCCTCCGTCTCCCTCCCTCTGTCTCCCTCCGTCTGTCTGTCTCTCTCTCTCCCTCCCTCTGTCTGTCTCCCTCTCTCTCTGTCTCCCTCTCTCTCTCCCTCTCTCTCTCCCTCTCTCTGTCTCCCTCTCTCTGTCTCCCTCTCTCTGTCTCCCTCTCTCTGTCTCCCTCTCTCTGTCTCCCTCTCTCTGTCTCCCTCTCTCTCTGTCTCCCTCTCTCTCTGTCTCCCTCTCTCTCTGTCTCCCTCTCTCTCTGTCTCCCTCACTCCCTCTGTCTCACTCCCTCTGTCTCACTCCCTCTGTCTCACTCCCTCTGTCTCACTCCCTCTGTCTCACTCCCTCTGTCTCACTCCCTCTGTCTCACTCCCTCTGTCTCACTCCCTCTGTCTCACTCCCTCTGTCTCACTCCCTCTGTCTCACTCCCTCTGTCTCACTCCCTCTGTCTCACTCCCTCTGTCTCACTCCCTCTGTCTCACTCCCTCTGTCTCACTCCCTCTGTCTCACTCCCTGTCTCTCACTCCCTGTCTCTCCCTCCCTGTCTCTCCCTCCCTGTCTCTCCCTCCCTCTGTCTCCCTCCCTCTGTCTCCCTCCCTCTGTCTCCCTCCCTCTGTCTCCCTCCCTCTGTCTCCCTCCCTCTCTGTCTCCCTCTCTCTGTCTCCCTCTCTCTCTGTCTCCCTCTCTCTCTGTCTCCCTCTGTCTCCCTCCCTCTGTCTCCCTCCCTCTGTCTCCCTCCCTCTGTCTCCCTCCCTCTGTCTCCCTCCCTCTGTCTCCCTCCCTCTGTCTCCCTCCCTCTGTCTCCCTCCCTCTGTCTCCCTCCCTCTGTCTCCCTCCCTCTGTCTCCCTCCCTCTCTCTGTCTCCCTCTCTGTCTCCCTCTCTGTCTCCCTCTCTCTCTCTCCCTCTCTCTGTCTCCCTCTCTCTCTCTCCCTCCCTCTCCCTCCCTCTCTGTCTCCCTCCCTCTCTGTCTCCCTCTCTCTCTGTCTCCTCTCTCTCTGTCTCCCTCTCTCTGTCTCCCTCTCTCTGTCTCCCTCCCTCTGTCTCCCTCCCTCTGTCTCCCTCCCTCTGTCTCCCTCCCTCTGTCTCCCTCCCTCTGTCTCCCTCCCTCTGTCTCCCTCCCTCTGTCTCCCTCCCTCTGTCTCCCTCCCTCTGTCTCCCTCCCTCTGTCTCCCTCCCTCTGTCTCCCTCCCTCTGTCTCCCTCCCTCTGTCTCCCTCCCTCCCTCTGTCTCCCTCCCTCCCTCTGTCTCCCTCCCTCCCTCTGTCTCCCTCCCTCCCTCTGTCTCCCTCCCTCCCTCTGTCTCCCTCCCTCCCTCTGTCTCCCTCCCTCTGTCTCCCTCCCTCTGTCTCCCTCCCTCTGTCTCCCTCCCTCTGTCTCCCTCCCTCTGTCTCCCTCCCTCTGTCTCCCTCCCTCTGTCTCCCTCCCTCTGTCTCCCTCGCTCTGTCTCCCTCGCTCTCCCTCTCTGTCTCTCTCTGTCTCTCTCTGTCTCCCTCTCTCTGTCTCCCTCTGTCTCTCTGTCTCCCTCTCTGTCTCCCTCTCTGTCTCCCTCTCTGTCTCCCTCTCTCTGTCTCCCTCTCTCTGTCTCCCTCTCTCTGTCTCCCTCTCTCTGTCTCCTCTCTCTGTCTCCCTCTCTCTGTCTCCCTCCCTCTGTCTCCCTCCCTCTGTCTCCCTCCCTCTGTCTCCCTCCGTCTCTCCCTCCCTCTGTCTCCCTCCGTCTGTCTGTCTCCCTCTCTCTGTCTCCCTCTCTCTGTCTCCCTCTCTCTGTCTCCCTCTCTCTGTCTCCCTCTCTCTGTCTCCCTCTCTCTCTGTCTCCCTCTCTCTCTGTCTCCTCTCTCTCTCTGTCTCCCTCCCTCTGTCTCCCTCCCTCTGTCTCCCTCCCTCTGTCTCCCTCCCTCTGTCTCCCTCCCTCTGTCTCCCTCCCTCTGTCTCCCTCCCTCTGTCTCCCTCCCTGTCTCTCCCTCCCTGTCTCTCCCTCCCTGTCTCTCCCTCCCTCTGTCTCCCTCCCTCTGTCTCCCTCCCTCTGTCTCCCTCCCTCTGTCTCCCTCCCTCTGTCTCCCTCCCTCTGTCTCCCTCCCTCTGTCTCCCTCTCTCTCTGTCTCCCTCTCTCTCTGTCTCCCTCTCTCTCTGTCTCCCTCTCTCTCTGTCTCCCTCTGTCTCCCTCTCTCTCTGTCTCCCTCCCTCTGTCTCCCTCCCTCTGTCTCCCTCCCTCTGTCTCCCTCCCTCTGTCTCCCTCCCTCTGTCTCCCTCCCTCTGTCTCCCTGTCTCTGTCTCCCTCTGTCTCTGTCTCCCTCGCTCTCCCTCTCTGTCTCCCTCGCTCTCCCTCTCTGTCTCCCTCTCTCTGTCTCCCTCTCTCTGTCTCCCTCTCTCTGTCTCCCTCTCTCTGTCTCCCTCTCTCTGTCTCCCTCTCTCTGTCTCCCTCTCTGTCTCCCTCTCTCTGTCTCCCTCCCTCTCTCTCTGTCTCCCTCCCTCTGTCTCCCTCCCTCTGTCTCTGTCTCCCTCCCTCTGTCTCCCTCCCTCTGTCTCTGTCTCCCTCCCTCTGTCTCCCTCCCTCTGTCTGTCTCCCTCACTCTGTCTCCCTGTCTCCCTCACTCTGTCTGTCTCCCTCTGTCTCCCTCTGTCTCCCTCCCTCTGTCTCCCTCCCTCTGTCTCCCTCCCTCTGTCTCCCTCCCTCTGTCTCCCCCTCCTCCCTCCGTCTCCCTCCCTCCGTCTCCCTCCCTCTGTCTGTCTCCCTCTCTCTCTGTCTCCCTCTCTCTCTGTCTCCCTCTCTCTGTCTCCCTCTCTCTGTCTCCCTCTCTCTGTCTCCCTCTCTCTGTCTCCCTCTCTCTGTCTCCCTCTCTCTCTGTCTCCCTCTCTCTGTCTCCCTCTCTCTGTCTCCCTCTCTCTGTCTCCCTCTCTCTCTGTCTCCCTCTCTCTCTGTCTCCCTCTCTCTCTGTCTCACTCCCTCTGTCTCCCTCACTCTGTCTCCCTCCCTCTGTCTCACTCCCTCTGTCTCACTCCCTCTGTCTCACTCCCTGTCTCTCCCTCCCTGTCTCTTCCTCCCTCTGTCTCCCTCCCTCTGTCTCCCTCTCTCTGTCTCCCTCTCTCTCTGTCTCTCTCTGTCTCCCTCTCTCTCTGTCTCCCTCTCTCTCTGTCTCCCTCTCTCTCTCCCTCCCTCTGTCTCCCTCCCTCTGTCTCCCTCCCTCTGTCTCCCTCCCTCTGTCTCCCTCCCTCTGTCTCCCTCCCTCTGTCTCCCTCCCTCTGTCTCCCTCCCTCTGTCTCCCTCCCTCTGTCTCCCTCCCTCTGTCTCTGTCTCCCTCTGTCTCTGTCTCCCTCTGTCTCTGTCTCCCTCTGTCTCTGTCTCCCTCTGTCTCTGTCTCCCTCTGTCTCTGTCTCCCTCGCTCTCCCTCTCCCTCGCTCTCCCTCTCCCTCTCTCTCTGTCTCCCTCTCTCTCTGTCTCCCTCTCTCTCTCCCTCTCTCTCTCCCTCCCTCTGTCTCCCTCCCTCTGTCTCCCTCCCTCTGTCTCCCTCCCTCTGTCTCCCTCCCTCTGTCTCCCTCCCTCTGTCTCCCTCCCTCTGTCTCCCTCCCTCTGTCTCCCTCCCTCTGTCTCCCTCCCTCTCCCTCCCTGTCTCCCTGTCTCTGTCTCCCTCCCTCTGTCTCCCTCCCTCTGCCTCTCTCCGTCTCCCTCTCTCCGTCTCCCTCTCTCCGTCTCCCTCTCTCTGTCTCCCTCTCTCTGTCTCCCTCTCTCTGTCTCCCTCTCTCTGTCTCCCTCTGTCTCCCTCCCTGTCTCTCCCTCCCTGTCTCTCCCTCCCTGTCTCTCCCTCCCTGTCTCTCCCTCCCTGTCTCTCCCTCCCTCTGTCTCCCTCCCTCTGTCTCCCTCCCTCTGTCTCCCTCCCTCTGTCTCCCTCCCTCTGTCTCCCTCCCTCTGTCTCCCTCCCTCTGTCTCCCTCCCTCTGTCTCCCTCTCTCTCTGTCTCCCTCTCTCTCTGTCTCCCTCTCTCTCTGTCTCCCTCTCTCTCTGTCTCCCTCTCTCTCTGTCTCCCTCTCTCTGTCTCCCTCTGTCTCCCTCTGTCTCCCTCTGTCTCCCTCCCTCTGTCTCCCTCTCTCTGCCTCTGTCTGCCTCTGTCTCTGTCTCCCTCCCTCTCCCTCCCTCCCTCTCTCTCCCTCTGTCTCCCTCTCTCTCCCTCTGTCTCCCTCTCTCTCTGTCTCCCTCTCTCTCTGTCTCCCTCTCTCTCTGTCTCCCTGTCTCCCTCTGTCTCCCTCTGTCTCCCTCTCTCTCTGTCTCCCTCTCTCTCTGTCTCCCTCTCTCTCTGTCTCCCTCTGTCTCCCTCCCTCTGTCTCCCTCCCTCTGTCTCCCTCCCTGTCTCCCTCCGTCTCCCTCCCTGTCTCCCTCCCTGTCTCCCTCCCTGTCTCCCTCCCTGTCTCCCTCCCTGTCTCCCTCCCTGTCTCCCTCCCTGTCTCCCTCTCTGTCTCCCTCTGTCTCCCTCTGTCTCCCTCTGTCTCCCTCCCTCTCTGTCGCCCTCTCTCTCTGTCTCCCTCTCTCTCTGTCTCCCTGTCTCCCTCTGTCTCCCTCTGTCTCCCTCTGTCTCCCTCTGTCTCCCTCTGTCTCCCTCTGTCTCTCTCTGTCTCCCTCTGTCTCTCTCTGTCTCCCTCTGTCTCCCTCCCTGTCTCCCTCCCTGTCTCCCTCTCTGTCTCCCTCTGTCTCCCTCTGTCTCCCTCTGTCTCCCTCCCTCTGTCTCCCTCCCTCTGTCACCCCTCCCTCTGTCTCCCTCTCTCTGCCTCTGTCTGCCTCTGTCTCTGTCTCCCTCCCTCTCCCTCCCTCCCTCTCCCTCCCTCTGTCACCCCTCCCTCTGTCACCCCTCCCTCTCCCTCCCTCTGTCACCCCTCCCTCTGTCACCCCTCCCTCTGTCACCCCTCCCTCTGTCACCCCTCCCTCTGTCACCCCTCCCTCTGTCACCCCTCCCTCTGTCACCCCTCCCTCTGTCACCCTCTCCCTCTGTCACCCTCCTCTGTCACCCTCCCTCTGTCACCCTCCCTCTGTCACCCTCCCTCTGTCTCCCTCCCTCTGTCTCCCTCCCTCTGTCTCCCTCCCTCTGTCTCCCTCCCTCTGTCTCCCTCCCTCTGTCTCCCTCCCTCTGTCTCCCTCTGTCTCTCTGCCTCTCTATCTGTCTCTGTCTCTGCCTTTATCTGTCTGTCCCTGTCCTTGTCTCTGCCTCTATCTGTCTCTGTCTGTTCTTGTCTCTGTCTGTTCTTGTCTCTGTCTGTTCTTGTCTCTGTCTCCCTCCCTCTGTCTCCCTCCCTCTGTCTCCCTCCCTCTGTCTCCCTCCCTTCGTCTCCCTCTGACTCCCTCTGTCTGTCTCCCTCTGTCTGTCTCCCTCTGTCTGTCTCCCTCTGTCTGTCTCCCTCTGTCTGTCTCCCTCCGTCTGTCTCCCTCTGTCTGTCTCCCTCTGTCTCCCTCTGTCTGTCTCCCTCCGTCTGTCTCCCTCCGTCTGTCTCCCTCTGTCTGTCTCCCTCTGTCTGTCTCCCTCTGTCTGTCTCCCTCTGTCTGTCTCCCTCCGTCTGTCTCCCTCCGTCTGTCTCCCTCCCTCTGTCACCCTCCCTCTGTCACCCTCCCTCTGTCTCTGTCTCCCTCCCTTTCCCTCCCTCTGTCACCCCTCCCTCTGTCACCCCTCCCTCTGTCACCCCTCCCTCTGTCACCCCTCCCTCTGTCACCCCTCCCTCTGTCACCCCTCCCTCTGTCACCCTCCCTCTGTCTCCCTCCCTCTGTCTCCCTCTCCATCTCTCTGTCTCTCTGCCTCTCTATCTGTCTCTGCCTTTATCTGTCTGTCCCTGTCCTTGTCTCTGCCTCTATCTGTCTCTGTCTGTTCTTGTCTCTGTCTCCCTCCCTCTGTCTCCCTCTGTCTCCCTCCCTCTGTCTCCCTCCCTCTGTCTCCCTCCCTCTGTCTCCCTCCCTCTGTCTCCCTCCCTCTGTCTCCCTCCCTCTGTCTCCCTCCCTCTGTCTCCCCCTGACTCCCTCTGTCTGTCTCTCTCTGTCTCCCCCTGACTCCCTCTGTCTGTCTCCCCCTGACTCCCCCTGACTCCCCCTGACTCCCTCTTTCTGTCTCCCTCTCTCTCTGTCTCCCTCTGTCTCCCTCCCTGTCTCCCTCTCTCGGTCTCCCTCTGTCTCCCTCTGTCTCTGTCTCCCTCCCTCTGTCACCCCTCCCTCTGTCACCCTCCCTCTGTCACCCTCCCTCTGTCTCCCTCTGTCTCTGTCTCCCTCCCTCTGTCACCCCTCCCTCTGTCACCCCTCCCTCTGTCACCCCTCCCTCTGTCACCCTCCCTCTGTCTCCCTCCCTCTGTCTCCCTCCCTCTGTCTCCCTCCCTCTGTCTCCCTCCCTCTGTCTCCCTCCCTCTGTCTCCCTCCCTCTGTCTCCCTCCCTCTGTCTCCCTCTGCCTCCCTCTCCATCTCTCTGTCTCTCTGCCCCTCTATCTCTCTGTCTCTGCCTTTATCTGTCTGTCCCTGTCCTTGTCTCTGCCTCTATCTGTCTCTGTCTGTCCCTCCCTCTGTCTCCCTCCCTCTGTCTCCCTCCCTCTGTCTCCCTCCCTCTCCCTCCCTCTCCGTCTCTCTGTCTCTGTCTGTCTCTGCCTCTATCTGTCTGCCCCTGTCTCTGCCTCTATCTGTCTCTGTCTGTCCCTGACTCTGTCTGTCTCTATCTCTATCTCTGTCTGTCTCTGCCTCTATCTGCCTCTGTCTGTCTCTGCCTCTGTCTGTCTCTGCCTCTATCTGTCCCTGCCTCTATCTCTCTCTCTGTCTCTCTCTCTGTCTCTATCGCTGTCTGTCTGTCTCTACCTCTGTCTGTCTCTACCTCTATCTGTTTCTGCCTCTGTCTCTGCCTCTATCTGTCTCTACCTCTGTCAGTCTGTCCCTGTCTCTGCCTCTATCTAGCTCTGTCTGCCCCTGTCTCTATATGGCGCTGTCTCTATATGTCTCTATCTGTCTCTGTCTCTATCTGTCTCTGCCTCTATCTGTCAGTCTGTCCCTGTCTGTCTCTGTCTATCTCTGTCTCTATCTCTCTCTGTCTGTTTCTGTCTCTGTGCCTCGGGCAGTGCACACGTACTGTGTCTACACGTCCCCGTCACCAGCCCAGAGACAGCCCCCCCACTCCCCCCTCTCCCTGTGTAATGTAAAAGCCAGCTCGTTTTCTCCTGGAAAAGACCACTATCACGTGGCAAGTGTGAGTCGTGTGACAATAAAAGCCTGGGGGTGGGTTGGTTCAGATTCAGTCACATCCGTCTGGTGAACGAATGATAAGTAGCACTGGACACCAGGCCCGCAACGCCCATTGGGCTCCAAAGGGCTTCAGCCTCCCCCCCTCCTCCTCCCGTCGTGTTTGTCAGCCGGGGCGCACACACAGCCGCACCCGAGTACTTCACAGGTCTTTAAAAGACCATTTACTTGTTAATGAGGCTTTGTTGTATTTCGCCTCTTTTTAAAGCCCCTGCATCTCCACTCTGTGACTATCCTGGAATCGCCCGGCCCCCATAGAGCAGTCTCTCTCGGAGTCCGCGCTGCAAACACAGGTACGATGTCTGCAAGGTCCGCGGGCCGCCAAGGAAGGCTTGCCGGGCCGCTGGCGGCCCGCGGGCCGTACTATGAGTACCCGTGCTCTAGGTGCTCCTCGCCCTCTCCCTATGGTATTTCACTGCAAAAGTGGACAATCTGCACGCCAGTGGCCTGTTTCTTTACAATACGCACACTGGTCCTGGGACAGTTGACGAGGGGGCTGGTGTGTTCTAGTAGCCGCAGGCATATAATTGTTCTGTTGGCCCCTACCGTTCCCCCCCCCGTGCTTATCTGGGAAAGCATCACCTTTTCTTTTAGGTCTTTTCTTTTTCTGTCTTTTTCCTCCTCTATTTTATTTTGCAGATGTTCGTAATATTGGGCCATTGTCAGGATCTGCGCTGGTGTTGCCGCAGGCCACGTGCTTTCGCTACTCTGTAACCTAGTGGAGATCAGTAGCAACAATCCCTTAACAAAAGTCTGAACTAGTAAGTGTCGGCCTGTCTCAGTCGTCGTGTCCTGTCCACTATAGTCAACAAACACCTGGCTGAGTCGAGAGAAGTAGTCAGACGTTGTTTCCTCAGACTTTTGCTTACACGCAGTAATGACTGTCCAGTCAACCTTTCTGGCCGGAATGGTGGCCTTCAGCTTTACTATGCGACCTGGTAGTGCTAAAATAGCTTCCGCTGGCCTTTCCCCTGGTTTTCTATCCTTATCCATTGTTACTAAATCTTCCCACTTGTGACCGAATACAGTCTGATCGTCTATTTTCCTTATTGGTCTCCAGATGTCTGGCGGCAGTATTAGCCCAAAAAATTGATCTATGTCTTTTAAGGTCATGGTGTAGGTGGCAATAACCATGTCCAACCCTTCGTAGAATCCAATAGGATTCTTCCGGGAGTCGGGTAAGTCCTTTTAAAAGCTAAGATGTCAGCTCGAAGCCACGGAGTGTACACCCAATTATATAACGTCCTGCTCTTCGCATCCGGACTATCTAATCCTCAGCAGTACCCTGTCTTCGAGCAGGGACAAAAACTGGAGCAGCTTCCCTTATTGGTGCCATATGACCTCCCATCGCTCCCTCCACTACTGGTTCTTTTTCCTCTTCCTCCTGGTCTCTCCTCAAACTTTCCATCATTTGTAGTGTAAATGCTAACAAGCTGTGGCTTTCCTCAGCACTTCCTCGTCCCTCTGTCAACTTACGATACAATTCTGTAATATGGCCTGCTGGTGTTACTCTGTGGCGTTTCTCATAAACAGAGAGTATTTCATGAGCAAATTGCTGTAGGAAGTAGCCCTTGCAGGGTGGTGCATAGGCTTCATAGATCGCACGGATCTGGTTTGATGTGGAAAGATCCTTCAGGCAGGTGCGAACGAGATCATTCAGAGCCTGTTTCTCTGTAGGTGTAATGCGGGGTGTGTGTGATCGAACAGAGGGGGCTAAATCGGGATCAGATGGAGCAGGAGGGGCAGTGTGGTCGGGAGGTGGAGGTTGGGCGTTAAGGGGTGGTGCATTCTCACCGGCCGGCTGTGGGATAGGATGGGGAGGGACATGGTACGGTGGTGGCAATGGGTGGAGGAGAAACTCCTCCTCCTGGGTGTCCGTTCGTGACAAGGGAGTGTAACGTAAGAGTATTGACCGGACATATTTAACCTGTATTCCCTATCTGCACACGCGATGTTTGAAGCAACCTTTTCACGTCGCAATTCCTCTAATGCCCGTTTATCACTTTTCCGAGCCTCTTTCTGTAATCTAGCCTGAGCCCTTCTCACCCTCTCAGTCCCTTCCTTTTTCCACTGACCCAAGGCATCAAACATTGCTTGTCGGGACCTCCTCCTATGAAGTTGTGCCTCTACGGCCTCAAGCTTCTGGGGTTCGAAAGAGCCGTACATAGGCCATTGAGTCTCTGTATCCTTAGACGTGTATTTATGCCACAATGAGTTATACATTATGGGAGAAATACCGTACTTTATGTACATGTCCTTACTAGGGGTACCTTCCGGAGGAGCCGGCTGACTATCCTCCAGCACCCTTGATCGAGATGTGCAAAACCAAAACCATTGTGCAAATTTACTACACACGGGCATGCTTTTCTATGTTATCTTACCAACCGTCTCCACAAGTTTCTAAGCCGGACAAAAAGTCCACATTACCCGTTTACCTTCACTTTTTGCAAAGAGTGAAGAAAAAAAAAGAAAAAAACAGATAACCAAACAAACAAAAGGTATCGCCAACCGGCGATCCTACCAGAATCCTTTGTCTCGTTCTCCAGGCGGTCTCTTTACTGCAAAGCTCGTCCAAGTCTATCGGGGCTCCAGTCAGGACTGGTGCCACTTGCGGGGTCTTTTCAGATGCAGCGAAGGTCGGGTGGTGGCTACGAAGACGAGGGTCTCTTTCGCGTAGGTATACTCCACCACCGTCCGTTCAAACTTCCTCGTAGGGACCCCTCGACCGGGCAGCCGCGTCACTGATTGGGCCTCACGTTTGGGCGCCAATTGTGGATTTGGGGGTCTCCTTGGAAGACCACCCAAAGGTGCAGGGTCCACCCTTAGTCCACGGGTCCGGGATACAAACTGAGACCAACACTGGAGCGCCGAGAGAAAGGATATTTATTACAATCTCATGAGATGGAGAGAGAGCATCAGCAACAGACACCCGCAGCTTGTCTGAGGAGGCAAATCTGCCAAGCACTTTGGTTCCACGTCTTATATACCCTTCATCCCCACCCCAGGCGGGTATAGTAAACAAAGAACACCATGATTTTGAAAAGGGGGGATGTATACAGAAAACGATGAACACCATAATTATACAAAGGGAGACGTGTACAGTAAAACAATGAACACCATAATTATACAGGCAGAGGTCAATCTGATAAGCTAGCAGATGGTAGCTGTCAAGCCCTGTAGGGCGAAGGGCAGGGTGAGGACAGTAAGTGCAGGTGGACAGTCCTGTTAAACTGGGGTTTAGCAAGAGTTCAGTCAGATTGTGGCAAACAAGGGCATGGGCAGTCCTGCTCGACTGGTTTTAGCATGAGTCCAGGCAGGTGGCGGCAGGTCAGGTCAGAAACAGGGCGTTGGTGGCAGTGCAGAGGTGAGGTGAATCAAGATGTGAAGCCACAGAGCATTTGTGACCCCTGTAGAGAGGTCGCAATGGAGGATGAAGCGCAAAATGGCTGAGCTAATTGCAAGACAACAGACATACTTTTCCACATGTGCATCGTTCAGAAGCTGCTTCTTTGGATGGTGTGAGGCGCATTGTTCAAAAATTGTGCCTCTTGAAGTGTTGTGTTAAGCTCGGAAGCCGCTTCTCTGGAGGGCGTGGGGTGCACCTTAAAGTGTTGTCGCTTGAGGTGTTGTGTGCACTGCTCGGATGTTGCTTCTCTGGAGGGCGTGTGTGCACTTTAAAGTTTTGTGTCTTTTGAAGTGCTGTGTGCAATGCTCAGAAGCTGCATGTCTGGAGGACTGGTTGCTTGTATGGAGGGTGTGGGGTTCAGTACTCAAGAGCTGTATATCTTGAAAAATGACATACACCGCTCAAAGGTTGCTTCTCTGAAGGGTGTGAGGTGCGCTATTCAAAAGCTGTGTCTCTGGAGGTGTGTGCACTTTTCATAGGTTGCTTCTCTGGAGAGTGTGGGGTGCACTGTTCAAGAGCTGTATCTCTTGAAATGTAACGTGCACTACTCAGAGGTTGCATCTCCGGAGAGCATGGAATGCATCTTAAAGTGTTTTGTTTCTTGAGATGTTGTGTGCACTGCTCAGAGGTTGCTTCTCTGGAGGGCGTGGGGTGCATCTTAAAGTGCTTTGTCTCTTGAGGTGATGTGTGCAATGCTCAGAGGTTGCTTCAATGGAGGGTGTGGGTGCATATAAAGTGTTGTGTCTCTTGAGTTGTGTGCAGTGCTCAGAGGTTGCTTCTCTGGAGAGCGTGGGATGCACCTTAAAGTGTTGTCCCTTTTGAAGTGTTGTTTGCACGCTCAGAGGTTGCTTGCCTTGTATGGAGGGTGCGAGGTGCACTGTTCAAGATCTCTATATCTTGAAATGTTACGTACACAGCTCAGAGGTTTCTTCTCTGAAGGGTGTGGGGTGCAGTGTTCAAGAGCTGAGTCTGTGGAGGTGGGTGCACTTCTCAGAGGTTGCTACTCTGGAGGCTGTGGGGTGCACTATTCAAGAGCTGTATATTGTAGTGTAGCTCCTATTTCCCTAATAGGCTCTGGTCATTGGAATAATATATCCTATAGGTTTGACATAGGACTAAGGTCAGTATGTCCCTATCGAGTATATTAAACTTAATTACTTGTGCCAGCTAGCTCAGAGGCCACTAGAAACTCCTTGACAAACAAGAAGGGAGTAGTTTCTGGCAGCCGCAAAACATGACCACTTTGTTTCCCTTTAGAATCAGAACGTGTCCCAGAGTCGTGGAAACAATAGATAACTATTTCACTCAGCTCAATCGTGCATGCTTAGTTTTCTCCAAGTTACACAGAAAGAACAGACGGGCGTTTCAATAAAAGATTTATTGAACAGTCTTGTTTCTGGTGTAAGTAAAATGTGCTGTTACGATCACAAGACAGTATGCGAGATAAATAATGTACAGTGTGAGCAGTAGAAATAAATAATTCTGCGATAGCATTATCTGTTAGTACATATGCCTTTACATAAATATCACAGACTAAAAATGCGAGTACTCATACGATGCGTTTCTAATCTAGTTCTACCCCAATGTACCTAACCTAACCTAGGTGTAGGGAGAGGTATGAAGTAGGTGAACTATTCCTTACTATGTTATACTAAGAGTATGTTCAACCCAGTATGCCTAGTATGCCAAGAGTCCCTCTAGGTTCTTGTCAGCTCCATACCTGAAGAATGAGAGAGGTAGGAATCTCTTTGCCAGGCTCGAACTCCAACACCCCGCAAGGGAAGTCAGATCACTGGAAGCTGGACTCTCTGCGTGCAGGGATGACAGCGTCTTCTCAGTGCGTCAGGCCGGGAAACGGGCTCCTCTGAAGTAGAGGTCTCCTCTAGTTTACAAGGGCTAGGGAAGGTATATTTATACCTGAGAGTACCTAAGAATGTTAGTATTGACGTGAGTCGGACAGCGAAAGACGTCATGAATGAACCCCTAAGGAATAATGGTTCATGCATAATATATGAGTCCTTGAAGAAATCAATAGTCCTGGGCTAGGGAAACTCCCGCAGCCTAAGGGTCTGTTCTTCATGAACTCGTTGTGACGTTAGGGTGGACGGATGTCAGAGACCATGCCTGTATTTGGAGTGCACAGTTTAATGCCTAAATAAGGGCTGGGATTTTATGCCTATATAAGGGCAGGGCGAATTGTGCCTATATAAGGACATGATACTGGAAAACCTGTTTATGGACACCCTAAGAGGAATACAACAATATCTTGAAGTGTTACGTGCACTACTCAGAATTTGCTTCTCTGGAGGACGTGGGATGCACCTGAAAGTGTTGTCTCTTGAGGTGGTGTGTGCGTAAAGATCTTAAGCTTGTTGCCACACCTGGTGTATTGAGGGGAGGGGCGAGTTTGGGTGTGCTTGTGACAACACAATCATTATCTGCCTTTCTCTAATCGAAGAGTCTTCTACACGCCATCTGCTGTCATATAACTCTTAAAGTAATAACCCCAAAACACCAGCCGTCGGTTACTTTTTAAAATATGACATCTGCGTCAAGCTGACACTCAACTTGCTATTTTGTGCGTTCACTCTGGTGGTCTTTTCAGTAGATTCCTGCCACGTTCATGCATGTTTATATGTAAAGGGTGTCTAGACGGGTTCAGTTGATGGGCACTTTACTTCTCCCCTACTCTGCTCCAATTGGGAGCGGCGACTTCGCAAAACGTGAAGAGATCGTAATTGTTTTGCAAATCTAAGAGTATTTATGATATGCTGGTGTGTCTGGTGGTTGTTTTGGCTTAATAATGTAAAGGGACAATTTATTGACACCTTCTCCTCCACTCGCTGAACTCCAATAAACCGAAGGGAGCCATCGACCTAATCTTGTAATCTCCACGAGTGGGGAAGGGGTGGATTTCGGGTTGACTTTCGTTGTAAGCACGGTTCTTTCCTTTTCCCTTTGCACCGCGGTTGTGTCATAGAAATAATTGCTGGAAAATGCACCATTTGTCCACTCTTTTTTTCAAAATTTTCTCGGGGGGAGAACCCGCCCAAACACCCGGTAGGTTATTCGGGCTCGCTCGCTACGCTCGCTCGCCAAAGTGCAGTATGACAATAATTTTACACCTCTCCACTTTCAAATGTCACCAGCCGCCACTGATTATTTGACCCCTTCCCACCTTTTTTTTTTTCCATTTCACGTTGCCTATCACTGTGGTTGTTTGGGAAAACCTTTCAGAAGAAAAAATAGACAAACCGCGTTGCACAATTTATTTTGGCTGTGAAATAGTAATTTCTCTGTGCTGTCGCAGTGATTTCCTGCATGTGGAGAGAATTTAGGCGAGTCACACTGCCATTTGAAATGCACATTGATCAAATCTTGAGGCAGACTACTGCTTGGTTTATCCACTGAAGACCTGTAAAAGAAAGCGAAAGTCGGCAAACTAGCAATGTGCTGCACTGCCTATCGGAACATGTTTTAGAGTCAAATTGGATTTGCTATAACAAGAACAAGCTCTGGAAGACCAGCCTTTCACTGTAGAACGGGGTGACATCATGGCGCATCTGAGACAATGAAACGCGGTCTCATTCTGAAGATATTCGATGTGACACACACACTCGACAACATTGGTAAGAGAAGCGAAATAATACACCTCTAGGACACACCTGCCAGGGAATAACGAACACAAAGGCACATGGTGCACACAAATTAAGAATTAACGTGACACCACACGCAAACAGTTGGAAATCGGTGGGCCAAACAGCTACCCTTGCAACATTTCCTGGAAACCCTGCAGCCATTCCTGTCCAGCCTGCCACTTGGATCAACACACGTGTAAGCCACAACTGTCACATACTTGTTGTGATTGTGTTCAACCTTGACCTGCAAGGAGTGATAATGTCCACACTAACAACCACTAGGGGTATGGATGGCACAGATACCCTTCACAGGAGTAAATAGCAATCCACCAAGCCTTGCAAACTTACAGGACCAACAACACATATACAACGTGTGCATGTTACATAACTTTCGGGTCCTGCACTGCCCTAGATTACAGATCGTGCGATTAAAAAAACAGTCCGTAGAAGAAGGCAGTCCTTGAAAGTGAAGGCAAACACCGGTAAACTGCTAAAAGAAGAGAATGAAGCGGGTGCACCTTTCTTTTATCAGCACGGCACTCGCTTCACCGTCGCTGTGCTGTTTTAAAGAGGCAGTGATGTCCTAGTGTACACACCGGATGTGGGGAGGGTAGGTGAACTACTGCAACACCTACTACTACAAGGCAGTTTTGATTAAATACATTCCAGCTTCCTCCTCACGTCTTTAACGTGGGGAGGGGGGACAGCAGAGGGAGGAGAAAGTTGCAGCCCATGAGAGGAGCGAAGAGCAGCTGTTTAGAATACAAACAAGCTGCGAGGGGCGGGAGGTGTTGTTCTGGGAAGGCATGGGTGATTAAGTGAACTGGGAGCAGTGGCCAGGAGAGAGCAAAGATAAAGTAGTGCACTGAAGGAAAACATATGGGCAATAGTGAAAGGATTCCTGTGGCAGGGTCAGTCTCCAGGGTGGGACTACCAAGTGTATTCACCAATGAAAAGCCAGCATTTCTAAAGGACAGTAAGAGGAACCAATTAAAAAGATGGGTGTTTTATTTAATCCGTATCCAAGATACTACATGTCTCTTCGAGACAGTGCATGCAGCGAGACCTAAAAATGCATGAATGGTTTGGAAAGCCGTGGTTGAAGCAACATGGGGGAAGGGGAGAAGCAGCATGGCAAGTGGGCGGGGAGAAGCAACAAGACGGAGAGAACACAGGCAAGAGAGTCGCGTGGAGCATGGGGGACGGAAGCACAGGGGCGAGAGAGAAAGACACTAGTGCAGGTTTGCGGAAGAGAAGCACCTGAGGAGACCGCGCGAGAGGGGGAGAAAAGCACTGGAGGGAGACAGCTGGAAAACTCATGATGTGCTTTGCAAAAGGAAAAAAAGAAGTGCACTGAAAGCGAGCAAAGGAAGCGTAGAAGCCAGCCAATCCAAGAGATGGCTAAAGAGGCAATGCTCCATGGAAGACGCACACAGGACACTGACAAAAACAACATCAAATAAGAATCCGCAAAAAGAGTGACCGGAAAGTGTACCAAAAGTAAGCAATAGATGGGCTCCAAGCCCGTGTATGTTCTTGGTAAGCCCACAAAATGTGTTTTTCAACAAGACAGCTTGTGCTGTCGATTTAAAAATCCGCATTTGTCTGGTGTCCTGGAAGTAGCGAATTCTGCATTGCAAATGCCATTCACTCACTCAAGACCTGGCTCTTCGACTGAACCTACACGCCCAGATGGACCAGAACCCCCCCCAGCGCCTTGAGACCCTCAGGGGTGAATAGCTGCTCTATACAAAACCCTGATTGGTTGGTTGATTGATTGACTCACTGGTCTGTAGCTGAGAGGTTCTGGCTTGCATCGCCCGCCATCTTGGATATGAGCTTGACATCTGCTTTACTAAAGTGATTGTTTGCAAAGCTAGCTTAGAGGTGAGTCTTCTGAGTTTTAGTATAAGGATATTGCCAAAATTCCATGCAATTTTCTACAAAATACTTGGTGCGTCCTGTATAGCTGTAGAGGGGACTCCGAGGAACGCAGTACAGACAGAGCAATGCTTTCTAAAGTACTTCTGCCTTAGTACGAAAAGCCATGACACGCTTCCCTTCCTGTGAAGTGCCGATGCTTTTTATGGAAAGAAGTGCCTGTACAGACAGTCTCCCCTAAACCTCAGAGGACAGGGTGTCTCCTGCTGCTTCCATCCCAGCCGGAAGAGGAGGGAGTTGCGGCAGACGGGTGGGCCTGTTTGGGTCTGTCTGTAACTGAACCCCACAGAACTGACATTGGAGGCCAGGTGCCTGCTTGCCTCCCTGACCCCGCTGCGCAGACATCTACTGTTACTGTTAATAATTAATAACGCAGCCATCCTCAGAGGATGTGCCTGAGCCGCCCTGGCGCAGCGCCATCTCCCCCGCTCTTGGCGCTGTGAGAGCCCCTGGATGCGCGAGACACTTCGGAGGCCTTCAAGTGCTCCTGGGGGGCTCGTTCTTGCACAGCAGCCCGCCTCGGCTGCGGTTTCTAGAGTTTATGGGAAACATTTAACAACAAGGGTCGAAAACCAAGTACCCGGAACGGCTGCTGCAGTTAAAACGACTGCGCCGGCTGGACTTGGACACGGGCCCAGGTCCCTGCAGCAGGAGCGGCCAATTAGGGAAGCTTCGAGGGGGCTGGAAGAGGGGCATTGAGGGGTGTACAGAGGGCCCGCCGTGCTCTGGAAGAGAGGCATTGAGGGGTACACAGAGGGGGGCCCGCCGTGGTCAATCCAAAGGCACTGTGCTCCTTGGCAAAGGTCTGCTCGGGCTCACGAGGGCATTGTGTGAGCTCAGGGCAGGCGGTGCACGGGCCTCTTAGGTGAACAGTTTCAAGCTGGCAGCGGCTTCGTGGGAGTTTCTTTTTGTTTGAGGGGAGCCAGCGCCGCAGCTCGTGAGGTCCCTGAGTGCATGCCCTTGGAGGGCGTACAGAGCAGAGACTAGAGTATGGAGCAAGCCCTGCAGAGTGGAGGGAGTGATACAGCCTGGGGAGGAGAGCTGAGAGAGGCCGGGCAGAGTGGTGGGATGAGGCGCACCAGTGGGAGACGACAGAGGGGGGGGGGGAGGGGGTTGTCAGGGGCCTGGAAGAGTGTGGGAGGCTGAGAGTTGGGCAGTGGAAAGGCAGAGCAGAGGGGGAGCGGGCCAAGAATTTGGGTGCGTTTGCCAGGAGGTTACCTAGCAACGAAATGTACACACACACACACACACACACATTTCTGCGTGTGAGTGAAAGTTAGGCTCAACGGGAACCGTGCATGCAGTTGTATAAGCCTGCTATCCACCTAACTGTTGTAGCTACTGTGTGTGTGTCTGTGTGTGATTGCACTGCTGCTTGTGGTGCACATGCTATGTGTATGAGGGAAGCTTGCAGTGAAGCTGGTTGTACTTGTGTGTGTATTACACTATTTTATATTCTGGTCACTTCTCTAACGAGCGTCTGTGGTGCGTGATGGTTCGTTGCGCCTTTAGCAATCTGGGCGCCTCTACACAAGACTGGGGCTTCTCGTTGGACAGTCAAGTGCGAAGGACACAATTGTGTGTGTCTACGTGTGAGATGAAGGATCGGCGCAGCAATGTGTGTACTGAATGCTTTAGGATAGTTTCAAGGGAATGATTACTCTGAGATGGTTAAGGTACTTGTGTATTGGGGTGAGTGAACCGTGGGAAACGGACAGTTGTCATTTCACTTGGTGTGAATAATGCGAGTTGTGCTGTTGTGCATGAGTGACGTTTGCGGCTTGTGTTGCACATATCCTTTATGAATTATTAGATGAATTAAAAACTTATTTAAAGCGCACTGCCTCTCACTAGGAGCATCCTGGCCCTGCAAGTTATGAACTGATAACCCAGAAGAGCGAACTAGATGAGGGAGTGGCAAAGTGCATTGGGGCCAAAGAAAGCCAGGTCTTTAACTGCTTTTTGGAGAGAGCTTCCGATTCTATGACTCGAAGAGGAATGGGGAGTTGATTTATGGGAAAGACTCTTACTCTGCTGGTACTGCCTTTGCATGTTCTGCATGTCAGAGAAGCCTCAACTGCGGCTGGTAGTGTTGTACTTGTGTGTGAAGCTGTCACTGATGCAGCCTGCGCTGTACCTGTGGTGTGTGATGCTTGCTTGCACTGATGCAGACTGGGCTGTACCTGTAGCGTGCAAAGTTGCCACTGATGCAGACAGCGCTGTGCCTGTGGTGTGTGAATCTTGCACTGATGGAGACTGCTCTGTATCTGGCGTGTGGGATGCTTGCACTGATGAAGACTGCGCTGTACCTGTGGTGTATGATGCTTGCACTGACGCAGACTGTGCTGTACCTGTGGTGTGCGAAGTTGCCACTGATGCAGACAGCGCTGTACCTGTGGTGTGTGAATCATGCACTGATGCAGACTGCTCTGCACCTGTTGTGCGTGAAGCTGCCGCTGATGCAGACTGCGCTGCACCTGTTGTGTGACTCATGCACTGATGCTGCCTGCTCTGTACCTGTTGTGTGTGAAGCTGTCATTGATGCAGACTGTGCTGTACCTGTGGTGTATGATGATTGCACTGACACAGACTGGGCTGTACCTATGGTGTGTGGAGTTGCCACTGATGCAGACAGCGCTGTACCTGTGGTGTGTGAATCATGCACTGTTGCAGATGCGCTGCACCTGTTGTGTGTGACTCATGCACTGATGCTGTCTGCTCTGTACCTGTTGTATGTGAAGTGTTCACTGAGGCAGACTGTGCTGTACCTGTTGTGTGTGAATCATGCACTGATGCAGACTGCGCTGTACCTGTGGTGTGATGCTTGCACTGATTCAGACTGCGCTGTACCTGTTCTGTGTGAATTATGCACTGATGCAGACTGCTCTGCACCTGTTGTGTGTGAAGCTGCCACTGATGCAGACTCTGCTGCACCTGTTGTGTGTCTCATGCACTGATGCTGCCTGCTCTGTGCCTGTTGTGTGTGAAGCTGTCACTGATGCAGACTGCGCTGTAATTGTGGAGTGTGATGCTTGCACTGATGCAGACTGTGCTGTACCTGTGGTGTGCGAAGTTGCCACTGATGCAGACAGCGCTGTACCTGTGGTGAATGAATCATGCGCTGATGGAGACTGCTCTGTATCTGTTGTGTGGGATGCTTGCACTGATGCAGATTGCGCTGAACCTGTGGGGTATGATGCTTGCGCTGTCGCAGACTGAGCTGTACAAGTGGTGTGCGAAGTTGCCACTGATGCAGACAGCGCTGTACCTGTGGTGTGTGAATCATGCACTGATGCAGACAGCGCTGCACCTGTTGTGTGTGAAGCTGCCACTGATGCAGACTGCGCTGCACCTGTTGTGTGTGAAGCTGCCACTGATGCAAATAGCGCTGTACCTGTGGTGTGTGAATCATTCACTGATGCAGAGAGCGCTGCACCTGTTGTGTGTGAAGTTGCCACTGATGCAGACTGCGCTGCACCTGTTGTGTGTGAAGCTGCCACTGATGCAGACTGCGCTGCACCTGTTGTGTGTGAAGCTGCCACTGATGCAGACTGTGCTGCACCTGTTGTGTATGAAGCTGCCACTGATGCAGACTGTGCTGTACCTGTGGTGTGTGAATCATGCACTGATGCAGACTGTGCTGTACCTGGTGTGTGACTCATGCACTGATGCTGTCTGTTCTGTACCTGTGGTGTGTGAATCATGCACTGATGCAGACTGCTCTGCACCTGTTGTGTGTGAAGCTGCCACTGATGCAGACTGCGCTGCACCTGTTGTGTGACTCATGCACTGATGCTGTCTGTTCTGTACCTGTTGTGTGTGAAGCTGTCACTGATGCAGACTGCGTTGTACCTGTTGTGTGTGAATCATGTACAGTGCAGTCTGCTCTGTACCTGTTGTATGTAAAGTGTGCACTGATTCAGACTGCACTGCACCTATTTGTGAAGCATGCACTGATGCAGACTGCGCTGCACCTGTTCTGTGTTAATCATGCATTGAGGTATACTGCGCTGTACCTGTTGTATGTGAAGTGTACACTGAGGCAGACTGCGCTGGACCTGTTGTGTGTGAATCATGCACTGATGCACTGTAGCTTTGGTGTATGAGGCTTGCACTGATGCAGACTGCGCTGTACCAGTTGTGAGTGATGCTTGCACTGATGCAGACTGCACTGTACCTGTTGTGTGTGAATCATGCACTGATGCATACTGCGCTGCACCGGTGGTGTATGATGCTTGCACTGATGCAGACTGCGCAGTACCTGTTGTGTGTGATGCTTGCACTGATGCAGACTGCGCTGTACCTGTTGAGTGTGAATCATGCACTGATGCAGACTGCACTGTATCTGTGGTGTATGATGCTTGCAATGATGCAGACTGCGCAGGACCTGTTGTGTGTGATGCTTGTACTGATGCAGACTGCACTGCACTGTACCTGTTGTGTATGAATCATGCACTGATGCAGACTTCGCTGTACCTGTGGTGTATGATGCTTGCTCTGATGCAGACTGCACTGTACCTGTTGTGTGTGAACATGCACTAAGGCAGTCTGCTCTCTACCTGTTGTTTGTGAAGCTGGCACCGGTGCAGCCTGCGCTGAAACTGTTGTGTGTGAAGTATACACTGAGGCAGACTGCTCTGTACTGGTGGTGGGTGAAGCTGTCACTGATGAAGACTGCGCTGTACCTGTTGTGTGTGAACCATGCACTGATGCAGACTGCGCTGTACTTGTTGTGTGATGCTTGCACTGATGCAGCTGCACTGTACCTGTTGTGTGTGTAGCTGCCACTGATGCAGACTGTGCTGTACCTGTGGTGTGTGAATCATGCACTGATGCAGACTGTGCTGTACCTGTTGTGTGTGAATCATGCACTGATGTAGTCTGCTCTGTACCTGTTGTGTGTGAAGCATGTACTGATGCAGTCTGTGCTGTACCTGTTGTGTGTGAATCATGCACTGATGTAGACTGCGCTGTACCTGTTGTGTGTGAACCATGCACTGATGCAGACTGCGCTGTACCTGTTGGTGATGCTTGCACTGATGCAGCTGCGCTGTACCTGTTGTGTGTGAAACTGCCACTGATGCAGACTGCGCTGTACTTGTGGTGTGTGATGCTTGCACTGATGCAGTCTGCTCTGTACCTGTGGTATGTGAAGCTGTCGGCGATGCAGACTGTTCTGTACCTGTTTTGTGTGAAGCATGCACTGATGCAGACTATGCTGTACCTGTGGTGTATGATGCTTGCACTGATGCATACTGCGCTGTATCTGTTTTGTGTGAAGCTGCCACCGATGCAGACTGCGCTGTACCTGTGGTGCGTGATGCATGCACTGATGCAGACTGCGCTGGACCTGTGGTGTGATGCTTGCACTGATGCAGACTGCGCTGTACCTGTGGTGTGTGATGCTTGCACTGATGCAGACTGTGCTGTACCTGTGGTGTATGATGCTTGCACTGACACAGACTGGGCTGTACCTGTGGTGTGTGAAGTTGCCACTGATGCAGAGAGGGCTGTACCTGTGGTGTGTGAATCATGCACTGATGCAGACTGCACTGTATCTGTTGTGTGGGATGCTTGCACTGATGCAGACTGCGCTGTACCTGTGGTGTATGATGCTTGCACTGACGCAGACTGTGCTGTACCTGTGGTGTGCGAAGTTGCCACTGATGCAGACAGCGCTGTACCTGTGGTGTGTGAATCCTGCACTGATGCTGTCTGCTCTGTACCTGTTGTATGTGAAGTGTACACTGAGGCAGACTGCGCTGTACCTGTTGTGTGTGAATCATGCACTGATGCAGACTGCGCTGTACCTGTGGTGTATGATGCTTGCACTGACGCAGACTGTGCTGTACCTGTGGTGTGTGATGCTTGCACTGATGCAGACTGCGCTGTACCTGTTCTGTGTGAATCATGCACAGATGCAGACTGCTCTGCACCTGTTGCGTGTGAAGCTGCCACTGATGCAGACTCTGCTGCGCCTGTTGTGTGTGACTCATGCATTGATGCTGCCTGCTCTGTACCTGTTGTGTGTGAATCATGCACTGATGCAGACTGCGCTGTACCTGTGGTGTATGATGCTTGCACTGATTCAGACTGCGCTGTAACTGTGGTGTGTGATGCTTGCACTGATGCAGACAGCGCTGTACCTGTGGTGTGTGAATCATGCACTGATGCAGACTGCTCTGCACCTGTTGTATGGGATGCTTGCACTGATGCAGACTGCACTGTACCTGTGGTGTGTGAATCATGCACTGATGGGGACTGCTCTGTATCTGTTGTGTGGGATGCTTGCACTGATGCGGACTGCACTGTACCTGTGGTGTGTGAAGCTGCCACTGATGCCGACTGCGCTGTACCTGTGGTGTGTGATGCTTGCACTGATGCAGACTGCGCTGTGCCTGTGGTGCGTGATGCTTGCACTGATGCAGACTGCGCTGTACCTGTTCTGTGTGAAGCATGCACTGATGTAGACTGCGGTGTACCTGTGGTGCGTGATGCTTGCACTGATGCAGACTGCACTGTACCTGTGGTGTGTGATGCTTGCACTGATGCAGACTATGCTGTACCTGTTGTGTGTGATGCTTGCACTGATGCATACTGCGCTGTATCTGTTTTGTGTGAAGCATGCACTGATGCAGACTGCGGTGTACCTGTGGTGCATGATGCCTGCACTGATGCAGACTGTGCTGTACCTGTTGTGTGTGAAGCTGTCATTGATGCAGACTGTGCTGTACCTGTGGTGTATGATGCTTGCACTGACACAGACTGGGCTGTACCTATGGTGTGTGAAGTTGCCACTGATGCAGACAGGGCTGTACCTGTGGTGTGTGAATCATGCACTGATGCAGACTGCACTGTACCTGTTGTATGGGATGCTTGCACTGATGCAGACTGGGCTGTACCTGTGGTATGTGAATCATGCACTGATGGGGACTGCTCTGTGTCTGTTGTGTGGGATGCTTGCACTGAGTAAGACTGTGCTGTACCTGTGGTGAATGATGCTTGCACTGACGCAGACTGGGCTGTACCTGTGGTGTGTGGTTGCCACTGATGCAGACAGCGCTGTACCTGTGGTGTGTGAATCATGCACTGATGCAGACTGCGCTGTCTCTGTTGTGTGTGATGCTTGCACTGATGCAGACTGCGTTGTACTTGTGGTGCATGATGCTTGCACTGAGGCGGAAAGCGCTGTACCTGTGGTGTGTGAAGCTGCCACTGAGGCCGACTGCGCTGTACCTGTTGTGTGTGATGCTTGCACTGATGCAGACTGCGTTGTACTTGTGGTGCGAGATACTTGCACTGATGCGGACTGCGCCGTAGCTGTGGTGTGTGATGCTTGCTCTGATGCGGACTGCGCTGTACCTGTTGTGTGTGATGCTTGCACTGATGCAGACTGCGTTGTACTTGTGGTGCGAGATACTTGCACTGATGCGGACTGCGCTGTACCTGTGGTGTGTGATGCTTGCACTGATGCGGACTGTGCTGTACCTGTTTGTGAATCATGCACTGATGCAGACTGCGCTGTACCTGTTCATTATGAGAGAGAGCGCCTTGCGCTGCTGCACCTCTGCGGTAGCTGCATCTGTGTGTCAGTTGTATTGCTGCTGCCTGTGCAGTACCTCTTCACTGTGTGTTTGTAACTGAAGTGTGCACTCGTCTCCGCTACATATGTTGGTGCTCCTAGTTCATGTGAGATACTGTGAAATTCTGCCTGCTCCAGTTGTACGCCACCCGCTACTTCTAAGTACAGTTGTGCTTCATTTCCTAACCAATGAATCCTACTGCCACCTTGTGGTAGGAACAGAAACTGCTTTAAAAATACAAAAGCGTGTAGTGTTCATTCTGTGCTCGCCGTCAGCTGTTTGAGACCACGATCACTGAAGCCATGTTATCCAATTTCCTGGCTTGGCCATCCGTGGTCGCACGCAAGGACCCTCGAGGCCCTCCTCCATGCGGTCATGACATTGTGTCTTAATTGCATTTATATAGCGCTTACTACCCCTGACGAGGCGTCGATCACGCTCCCTGACCTGTTCGCCATGCCTACACCGCTCAGGTACTTTGTGCAGCACTGGCCAACCAGCGCCAGGCACCCGAGATGCCCTCCCTTGTAACCAGCCTTTAAACTGTTGGGATTCGCTTTATAATATGTATGCAATGACCCGTATCAGAAACCACACATTCATGTGTATGAACGTGTTTGTCACTGAAACCATCAGCGAATCCTCGAGGCGATGCATGGGCCTACGTTAATAAATGCATGTTTTTATAAATATTCAGCCATGCAATGAAACGCACATTAAGGAATAGAAAGGTTGCTTTAACAAGCTGTGCCCAAGTGCTCTATTTGATGGTGCATCATGTCACATGCATGTATTTGTGATACGTTAGAGAAAGTGCCATAGTCATCCATGGATTACAGCAACTAATTATCGAATTTTGTTTTTATTAGCGCTTTGGAGTGACTTCCTGACGTTCTAAGTAATCTACAAAAACAACAAATAAGATAGAAAGTTTCATTCACAAAAATGTGCACAGAGTTTTTTAATGTAAGTTTACATTTTGTGAATTCACATGTATCTTTTTGACATGGCGGCCTCTACATTTGAAAAAGGCTATTTTCAATTAGTAAAACAATTGTTTTGAGCATAGTCTTTTTTAAAGTGCAAATGCTCCAAGTTTTGGGGACCATGCTATGTTTAAAAACATTTTTTTTTTAAACTCTGGAGGTCAAAGTTGTTCTAAGAAGGCTGCTGCCCACTCCCACCAATGCCCATTCCGCCACTGCTAATAGCCCGTGGCTGTGAAGGGGGTCACCCACTGCATTCAGTGCCAGCCTGCTAGAGCCACCTCTGCCCACAAGTGGTCCAGTTGAGTGAGCCTTGGGAAGGCAGTGTAGAGGGCTAACCGTCTGTTCATGTTTATCTTGGGGTGTCTAGACGTGCGCCACCAGTTCATAAGTGAGCTGAGCCCTTTACATATGCCAATCGATAAAAATAATCAAACTATGACCATGTCAACAAGAATAGTCAGCAAATTTAGACACACTTCAAGAAAACATTAATCAATTCCTATAGAAAGCAGTGCGTTCTAGTGAACATCTCGGTAGAATACACTGTACATGAGACTGTTACATGTTGCTGTCAGTTTCCCTGTTCACTCGGATTCGCAGAGGCTGTCTCCCTCTCAGACATAAAAGCTCCCTTCCTCCCTCCCCCTCTCTCTCTCTCTCTATCTCTCTCTGGAGGGTCATTCACTGCACCTACTTACACTCAGGACACTCTCTGATTTGTGCAGTTTACTTGTCGGACTCGGACTCAGGACCCAGTTTCCTGGATAAATACTTTCGGTCCCACCGATCTGTTGTCTTTCGCTCAACACTGTTTTTGTTTTTTGCTCTGCCTGCTGATTGGTTGTGTTAAAACCAAGGAGGAAGGCAAAGAGGGCTCAGCTTTTCTACCTAGCTTGAAAACTAGAGGTGTACGTCCCCCTTCTCAGTGCTGCGCCATAATCTCGTAAAGGCGCGACCCCAGTCATAGGAGTAGAGAGAACAGCGCTGCTTGCTCGCTTCCTGCGCAAGCAGACAGCTCAGTCCACTTAAAGCACGTCACTAAATGTTCTCTTTTTATGTAACATCAGAGTGCAAGCAGGGGTAATCGGACCCATTGCCCGCAGCAAGAGGAGCAGCACCCGTGGAAGGGGGACTAGCCAAGCCCTAGGTCCATGATGCTCCGACTGAACAGGGTGATGAAAGGCCAAGGTCTCCAAGTACAGGTCCCTTCTCCCCAGATGAAGGCTCCCAGCGCAAGCTGCACCCCACATTGTCTTCAGCCCTGAGCCTGCTATTGGGAAGATTCTTGTAGGCAGGTGCACAAACCTCTGGCAGCTGGCTCAGACCCCTCATGTGGACCATCTCGCAGGTAGTGCTCCTCATGGAGAGAGAAGAAACCCCCAAAGTGCTCTGCAGATGGTATAGTCCTTCACTGGCCTCCAGTGCCAGTCAGATGGGATTAGCTTCTTAAAGGGTCTCTGTCTCCCTTGGTGTAGTGCCCATGGGGAGGTTTCATACTGCGTAGAGATACCCCTCCTGTCGGACTCCTGTGCCTCTCAGTGAGATAGGACATTTGACTCACTTCAGATTCCCTCCTCCGTGGTCTGTTAGGAAGGAGGAAGCCTGCCACGCTCAAGTGCAGACTGCCCAGCCTTCCTAGTTTAAATTGGCCAATCAGCAGCCACCTCATATGCACAGTTTCTTGTTTGGAGATTTGCTATATAGATCCATTTCCTGTCATCTTTTGTCAGAAATTGCACCACGAGCAATCATTAACTAGAATGTTTATCACTGGAGGCACTAGCCAACATTATGCACATCTAGAAAACAGAATCACGTACCAACTGCTACCAGTCACCATGTCAAAGATTAAGAAAGTGTTCAGTACCAAGCCGAAAGGCTCCTCTGTTCCAGGGCACCTTCTTGGAATAATCCTTAGATCCACCTCTTACTTGTGGAAAAGCACCATGTTGTAGATTATTTTTGTCTGTGTAATAACCATCTTATTTCATACCCTATTGAATCACATTAGGACCAGGAAGGGAGAATGAGAGCCTGAGCAGAGATGCTTTTTGGCCTTATGTCAGCTCACTAGAGAGGGTCGGAATGGACACTAGGCTTTGGAACTTCTGATAGTTATGTTTCATTTATGAAAATCTTAAAGACTTACCTATTCTGTTGAGCTAGGGAAACTCTGCACTGTGTCTTGATCAGCATACTTGTTTATCTAGCACCAAGATGTATTGTTGGTGTCTGAGCGCTTTAAAAGTAATTTTCTATTCTATCCTTCAGTGCCATTTCCCCCTGTGCTGGATCAAAGTTTCTTTAAATCCCTTTAAAGAAGCTTTGTCTGTTCACCTCTGTCATTATGTGTAAGAGGGTTGGGCACACGTAGTCACCTTCAGTACCACCTCTCATTCCAGCATTTACCTATTCTAGGTCTTCTCATAATGGAGGAAAGTAGTCCTAGCGCAGGACAAAGGTGCTAAGCCAGCGTATGGAGCATTGCTGTCATGGAGACCAGCTGAGATCTTCCAGGACACAACATCCATTTAGTGTCCATCTTACACTCTGTAATGGAAGTCTCCTTTGCTAGGTCACTTACCCCTGTCATTAGTGCCCTAATGGAGCCGGTCACTTCTGTTTCACGTGCTGATAGGATGATATGTAAGACATCTTCCTCGCTCTGGAAACACCCCTATGCATCTTGGAAAGATAGATTGCCCCAGTTGACTCAACTTACAAGGAAACAGTGTGCAGCTCTCTAGCTTCCTATCACCACGGTCGCTGGGAGTGTAGGTAGGCATCGATGATTGTTCTTGTTCGAATCATGTTCTTGTCGAAATCCTGCCTGCTAATCACCCTGATGAAGCTTTTAATGTACTGTGAGCTCTCCAGTCGCCTCCTCTATTAGATTTGAAACATGCTTAGGCAGGCCCCTCCTGGCTCTTCTAGACCTATGGCGAGAAAGCAAAAGACACACAATTGATGGACGGAATGCAGAACAAATCAAAACATTCACCCCCGGTCAAGAGATCTGGGTTAAATCCATCATTCTTTTCAGGGCTCGAGTCGGGGTACCACGCGGGTGGACGGCGTCCCCCCACTTATTTTACCGGGAGCTCGATAACTGGAGCAAATGGAGCCACACATTCACTCTTTGGCCTCTCTGGGGCGAGATCGGAGCTCATTCAGAACGCTGCTCACGCGCTGGCTTCTCTGATGCAATCGCATCTAAGGGGTGAGCGAGGGGAGGCAATGAGTCTGATGGTGTAAGCCACCTTTCGTGACGTCACTTCCTGTCGTCACGTCAGCGTCCCCCCACTTCTTTTTTTAGGACTTGTGCCCTGATTCTTTTGCTCACCATGCCACCCCAGTTTAGACCTGGCCATATGCAAATCAGTCTTGACCCTGTGCCTCATGGGAACAGTCCAACCCGAACTGCCAAGCCAGGTCCTCCCTGGACCGGAAACAAGCATCCTAGGACCGGTTTCGGGGTTTCACCCCTCTTCAGCCAGGATAGCTTGATTCCAGTGGCACAGTGAGCCCAGGACCCACGTCTGGGCATACCTGGCGCACTTAGGGCGAGAAAGCAAAAGACACACAATTGATGGACGGAATGCAGAACAAATCAAAACATTCACCCCCAGTCAAGAGATCTGGGTTAAATCCATCATTCTTTTGCTCACCATGCCACCCCAGTTTAAACCTGGCTATATGCAAATCAGTCTTGACCCTGTGCCTCATGGGAACAGTCCAGCCCGAACTGCCAAGCCAGGTCCTCCCTGGACCGGAAACAAGCATCCTAGGACCGGTTTCGGGGTTTCACCCCTCTTCAGCCAGGATAGCTTGATTCCAGTGGCACAGTGAGCCCAGGACCCACGTCTGGGCATACCTGGCGCACTTAGGGCGAGAAAGCAAAAGACACACAATTGATGGACGGAATGCAGAACAAATCAAAACATTCACCCCCAGTCAAGAGATCTGGGTTAAATCCATCATTCTTTTGCTCACCATGCCACCCCAGTTTAAACCTGGCTATATGCAAATCAGTCTTGACCCTGTGCCTCATGGGAACAGTCCGATACAAAAGGGGATGATGGACGGAACGCTTGAGCCAATCAAACACTCACCCCCAGTCAACTGATCTGGGTTTAATCCATCATCATTCTTTAGCTCACTCCACCACCCCAGTTCAGACATGGCCATATGCAAATCAGTCTGACCCTGTGCCTCATGGGAACAGTCCAGCCCGAACTGCCAAGCCATGTCTTCCCTGGACCGGAAACAAGCATCCTAAGACAGGTTTCGGGGTTTCACCCCTCTTCAGCCAGGATAGCTTGATTCCAGTGGCACAGTGAGCCCAGGACCCACGTCTGGGCATACCTGGCGCACTTAGGGCGAGGAAGCAAAAGACACACAATTGATGGACGGAATGCAGAACAAATCAAAACATTCACCCCCAGTTTGCATATGGCTGGGTCCAAACTGGAATGGCATGGTGAGCAAAAAAACGATGGATTTAGGCCCAGATCTCTGTACTGGGGTGAATGTACGACACTGTTCTGCATTCTGTCCATCAATTATTGTTTTTGCATTTGTCACCCCGAGTTGGACGGGTATGCGCAGACGTGGGTCCCGTGCTCTCCATGCCACTGGAGTCAAGCTATCCTGGCTGATGAGGGCTGAAAGCCCGAAACCGGTCCTAGGATGCTCGTTTCCAGTCCAGGGAGGACCTGGCCTGGCAGTTCGGGCTGGACTGTTCCCATTGGGCGCAGGGTCAAGACTGATTTGCATATGGCTGGGTCCAAACTGGAATGGTATGGTGAGCAAAAAAACGATGGATTTAGGCCCAGATCTCTGTACTGGGGTGAATGTACGACACTGTTCTGCATTCTGTCCATCAATTATTGTTTCTTCTAGACCTATAGGTAGCTCTTAAATTATCAAGAGTAGCATTTTTCAGTCCCACCACAAGGTGGTGCTGTGTCTCGGCAGGTCCCAATAGTGGGTAATTGACATGTTGTGAGTGTGGTGGTACCACAGACAAATTACTAACATTGACACAGCCAATAGGCCTGCCGTGGGGAGCGACACATTTGGTTTTATCAATGCTTCTTTTTTTCGTTATAGTTTTTGCAAAATTTTATTTTTAGGAAAGCTGCTGGGACCTAACCATCTAAAAAAAACACGCTACAAGCATCCAAATTTCCTTTGTCTCATAATTACACATTGCCATTTTTGTCCCAGGCACTGAAGGGAAGTACTTTTTGATATGTTCCTTGTGAAAGGGCAGAATGCTGCCACTCACAGTGAAGGTAGCCAATGACTGAAGTGGGCTGACCCTTCTTCCAGGGCGTAACAAAAATGTGAATGATGTAATAGCATACAAAAGCATTAAGGGACTTGAATGGATGTCTCTATTGGTAAACAACAAATACAATTTTATCCCTCATTTTATTCTTTACCCTGGATCGCGCTTTAACGCACAATTTCTGAAATGACCAGCAGGTGGCAGTGTTACCGCACAAATGGTGAGCAAATGTCTGTCCAAATCGGGCATTTGTTATTAAATTACTGGCTTTTCGCTTGACATATACCAGGCACATTCGGGGATTCCTGGTAAACTGTGAGCACTGAATTAGCATTTTCTTTCAATCTAACATTGTGCCTTTAAATAAATTATTATTCGTCTTCTTTTGGCGACTTTGAAGAAAGCGTTTGATGGAAGGAGTGATCAAATGTTGTCTTCTATTGTGTAAAAGCCCGCAGTGGTGTACATCTCGGCGCTCGTTCTGATGAATGCCGACATACTCTTACAGCAGAGAGGCGCTTGGCTGGTGAATTCATAGCTTGAGATTAAAGCCTGTACCAGTGCGAAATGAAGAATTTGATTAAATACACTTTGGGTTTGTTCCCTTTCCACTGGCCTTTAAGAGAACACCCCCCCCGCCCTGCGCTGCTTCTTATATAGTGATTGACATGATATGCCACCACCATGATTGTGGGAAAATTTGAAGCTCACACCCCTCAGTCTTACTGACCCTGGATCTCCGCCCGGCTTCAGTCTTCTGTGCCACGTGCTGTGCTCGACCCTGGGCCTGTAGCTGCAGACCACGCACCGACCTTTATCCACGCACCGCCTGACGGCACAGACAGCAAGAGTGTCCCCTCTGACGCCTTTCGCTGATAGGCTCGAAGGCCGGCTCGAGGCTCGCGGTCACCTGGAGGTGTTCACTTCGCAGATTCAGTGGCAGCTTCTCCCTTCGAGTGACGTTATTTCTAGTGTTTTTTAAAGCTCAGAAGTGTGAGCCACGCGGGACTCTGTTCTTCTGCTCTTTCGGCGACAGCATTGTACTTTTATGGACAAGGGACCCGCGGGAGGGGGGAGGGGGGGTGTCAACCGAGGTGGGCATTAGGGAATAATACATACTTTTTCGCTTATGTTCGTCTGTCTTTAAAGTGTAACTAAAGTGGCTTCTACACCATCAAAACAATTTATCTCTATCGTTTGTTTGTGTGACCGTTCGCAATCGTTGCCATGTAAAAGCAACATGTGCAATATCCATGGTTCTTAACCTGCCCAACGACCCCCTCCGCTGCCCACCCCACCTCCCCAGCTTCTGGTTTCAGTTCTGATATTTTTAGGCTCAGTAAAAGCCACAACAGCAATGAACCAAGCAGGACACAGTGTTCTTCAAACTGGGGGGGCGGGCACCCATAGGGGGGCGGGGGGAGGGGGCTCAAGTAATCGGGGAGGGGGCTCCAGGCTCTGGCCAGAAAAAGCATTATGCGGATAACAGTGCTTTGTTTTCAGGAGAGGGGTTTTAAAAAAAAAAAAAATTATAACCTGGTTGGGAGAAGGTGTCAAAGGGGAAGGGACTCCAAATATTCTTCAAACCCCCAACCCCCATTTCTAATAATTCCACTGTGGATACTTTCACACGTTAGTAAGGCCTGCCTGACCAGAATAGTATGTTTGGCAATCATGTATTTGATTGCATTTTTAAAATGGTGAAGAACTTAACTGCAATGTTTAAATGAATCTAGACCTATTTAAACATTGGCAGGTTAATAGAATAATTGTGGAAAATTTTGAGGGAGGGTCCCCAACGATTTTTTTTTCCCCCACGGGGTGGGGCGGCATTAAAAAGTTTGAAGAGCACTGCCCTAAAGGGAAGAGCACAGATTCCGAATCACTACGGGCAATACAAGTGGTAGAAATATGCTGTGCACGTGCAAGTGACATAATGTCAATGGGCAGTACAGGATGGGGAACCGGGACCTTTGCCAAGACACGGGCAGTGCCAGATCTGGGACAACTGTCGGATAAGCAGCTGATGCTGGGACTAGTGCCAAGAAGAGACCTTGCCAAGGCATGGACAGATGACGGAATGTGGACACTACCTGAGGAGGGACTGGTGGCAGATATGGGGCACCTGCCAGAGCAGAGAAACGTGACCATACCAGAAGAGAGGTCTAAACCAAATATGTCAGAAATAAATCTAGGACATTCTGTTGGCACAGAGATCAAACAGAGCCATGAATTCACCACAAGAGCTAATTTTGTGTGTGCCAGGGTTTAACCAGTCTTCCCGTCTGGCCTTCCTGTTTGGCTGCAGAAAAGATGGGATCGCCTTGTTAGATACTGGCTTTTCCCCATGGGTGCTCGGTCCAAATTGCACAATGCATGTACTTTCATACCTTGCAGCCTTACATGCCGGTAAAAACATATGAAGTGTATTGTGGACCTGGATGAAGAAGAGGGTAAATCAACAGTGGTTGGCAGAGGTCTGGGGTTGAAGGGTACTCTGGGAATTTGCTTAATGCTGCATGGCAGTCAATTAGGTTGGAGGAGGTTGGCATTAGTTTAGCACACATGCTATGTCAACCCTTGGAAAGCCAACTGTGGAGGTCCTTATTAGGACTCGGGCTGGAGCAGGCCGAATTTCTGTCTGGAGTGTTGATTCACTTACATGGGCCTGCTGGCCTGAGACCTGAACAAGACACCCAAAAGAATACTAAAACTCACTTTTCAAGCTTTAAGACAGCACTACACACAGACACCACGTAACAAAACAGTCCACTTGGATCCAAGCAAGCATTACACCGACTACTGTGCAGTATGTCACATTCCCAGTCCTGATGAAGACACATCCACACTAGGCATCTCAGAGGGTCGAAACACGACCATTTATAGAGAAACAAAAGGATGACAACATTGACAAATTCACATTGTTAGCCTGAAACCGAAAGCCGGACAAGTATGAGACCTATCCCAGTATTCCTCTAGTTACCCTGAAATATCTTGCATTAAAGTCAGAGGCAGTTTGTACCTACTTGTTGGAACAAGTCGAAAGTTCTCAATTGGGGATGGCTACATTCTGAGCAGTACAGACAAAAATGCATACGTGAAACTATATTTTTTTCTTTGAAGCACAGTGACCTTATATAGTGGTTCAGTTAAACTGTTTTATAACTGAATAGAATTTGACCATCTTCTGTAAAAAGAATTACTTGGAAATGGCACATACATTTGTGTTTAATACAAGAAATCTTGCCTATCTAATCTGGTCCTGACACTTTATTTACAATTTGTTAAAGACTCATAGCTAGTAATATCTGAGAATGGTTTCAGTGGAAGCTATCACTGAAAGCTTTTAATGTTGGTGAAAGGTATTCATTCAAGTGTTTAGCCTTCGAGGAAGCTGTCGATGGAAATGGTTAATGTCTGAGAATTGTTTTAGCAGTAAATGTTGATACTGATTGAAGGCATCACTGCAAGTGGTTCGTATTTGAGGAAGGTATTGATGGAACTTGTTGTCTGAGAATGGTTTCTGTGGAATTAGTTGATGCCTATGGAAGGCATCACTGGACAGGTTAATGTTCTGAGAAGGTAGTGATTAAGGTTGTTAATGTTCGAGAAAGGTATTGTTGGAAGAAGTAAGTATTAAAAGAAGACATCAGTGGAACTAGTTAATTTTCAAGAAAGGCACTGATGGAAGTGGTAATGTTTAAGGGAAGTATCGCTAGAGGTGGTAAATGTTTGAAGAAGGTATCACTGGAAGTGGTTAATGTTGGTGAAAGGCATCGATGGTAGGGACAAATAGTCAATAAAGGCCTAGACAGAGTGGTTAATGCTAAAGGAAGGCATCTTTGGAAGTGGTTAATGATAATGGAAGGCATTGACGGAAGTGGTGAATGTTGAAGGACGGTATATCTGAAAGTGGTTCATGGTTAAGGAATGTGTCAATTTCCAAAGTGTGAACCTAGCAGGCTAGCAAGAGTGCCAAGTGATGTACATGGGTCAAGCCCTACTGATGATATAAAGGGGCTAGGGGACAAAGGTATGAGGTAGAGTTAATGAAAAAGATGAGAGGTCAGCAAACTGTTGTTTGGAAGTCTTCTCTTAAGAGAAAAGCTTTAAATGTTTTCATTTGAGAGGGCTATTTTGGTCTTCTTGCCAGTGTGTTCTTTGAGTGAGAGGTTCGAGTCGAGGGTTGATCTGAGCAATTTAGCCTGTTTGTTATTTGGGGTGTGAAACCTGCTTGATTTAAGTTTAAGAGCCATGACTAGATCAGAGAATGTTTGGCATTGCTGACAAATAGTGGGAATTCAGTCTTCATGGGGCTTAGAATCAGGTAGTTTTTTTATATCCAGGTTATAATGTATTTGAGCCAGCTTTGAGTATCTGTATGTCATTGGTTAAGGGGGTTTTGAGATCGTTTGGTGTCATTTGCATACTTGTGAATGATGCTGCGATGATGGTACCAACGGGTACATTATCTGAAAGGATGGAGACCTGGAAGACAACACGTGACAAGGAGCGTTGGCATTTAGTAGTGTTTTTTGAACAAGTGGGTGTTAGTCGGTGAGATAGGATGTGAACCTTTGTAGGATTGTGCCAGTAATGCACCTTATGAGTTTTGGGGTGTGTATCAATGCTAATTGCTGATTAACTACAAAGTCGTTAATGATAAAGGAAGGCATCACTGGAAGTGGTTAATCAAGGAAGGCATCACTGGAAGTGATTATTGATAAAGGAAGGCCTCGGATGAAGTGGTTAATGATAAAGGAAGGCATCGGTGGAAGTGGTTATTGATAAAGGAAGGCATCGGTGGAAGTGGTTATTGATAAAGGAAGGCATCAGTGGAAGTGGTTATTGATAAAGGAAGGCATCGGTGGAAGTGGTTATTGATAAAGGAAGGCAGTGGTGGAAGTGGTTAATGATAAAGGAAGGCATCGGTGGAAGTAGTCCGTGATAAAGGAAGGCATCAGTGGAAGTGGTTAATGATAAAGGAAGGCATCGGTGGAAGTGGTTATTGATAAAGGAAGGCATCGGTGGAAGTGGTTAATGATAAAGGAAGGCATCGGTGGAAGTGGTCCGTGATAAAGGAAGGCATCGGTGGAAGTGGTTAATGATAAAGGAAGGCATCGTTGGAAGTAGTTAATAAAGGAAGGCATCGGTGGAAGTGGTCCGTGATAAAGGAAGGCATTGTTGAAAGTGGTTAATAAAGGAAGGCATCGATGGAAGTGGTTAATAAAGGAAGGCATCGGCGGAAGTGGTTAATAATAAAGGAAGGCATCGGTGGAAGTGGTTAATAAAGGAAGGCATCGGCGGAAGTGGTTAATGATAAAGGAAGGCATCGGTGGAAGTGGTTAATAAAGAGGACATCGGTGGAAGTGGTTAATAAAGAAGGCATCACTGGAAGTGGTTAATGATAAAGGAAGGCAGTGTTGGAAGTGGTTAATGATAAAGGAAGGCATCAGTGGAAGTGGTTAATGATAAAGGAAGGCATCGGTGGAAGTGGTTAATGATAAAGGAAGGCATCAGTGGAAGTTGTTTTTGATAAAGGAAGGCATCGGTGGAAGTGGTTAATAAAGGAAGGCATCGGTGGAAGTGGTTAATGATAAAGGAAGGCATTGGTGGAAGTGGTTAATGAAAAAGGAAGGCATCGGTGGAAGTGGTTAATAAAGGAAGGCATCACTGGAAGTTGTTTTTGATAAAGGAAGGCATCAGTGGAAGTGGTTGATGATAAGGGAAGGCATCACCGGAAGTGGTTAATGATAAGGGAAGGCATCAAAGGAAGTGGTTAATGATAAACAAAGGCATCGGTGGAAGTGGTTAATGATAAGGGAAGGCATCGCTGGAAGTGGTCAGTGATAAAGAAAGGTGTCGACGGAAGTGGTTATTATTGAAGGGTAGCATAGTGAGGACTGTCCTGCCTCCCCTCCCACCTCATCCTCACTCTATGGACCGCGGCGCTGCGCTCTAAATATAGCTCCCTGTGCAGGTTGGCAGCTCTGTGGCATTTCCTGCCTGGCAGCCGCCTGTGGGCACTTCTGAGATTGGCAGCGGGCTTGTTCTCCTGCTGAGCCCCTGGGGACACTCGTGCAGTCAGATGAAAGTCAGTGCTGCAGATGTTCGCTTCCGCAGGGAGCAGCGTGGTGGTCGCCTCGCCAGCCCCAGGTGCCGTCCCAGCCAGAATCTGAAGCCATTGAATTTCAAACGATTGACACCATTTTTCCTTTGTTCTTGCTGATTAAAAAGAGCCATCTCCATAACAGGAGATTGGTTAGAGGTCACAATTTCAGATGTTTCAGAGTTTATGGCGGAGGGGCACGTGTGAGGTCATACTGGCATACACCTGTGCAGGTCCGTATTTGCAGCACCCCGTGCCAGTGAGGGTGGGGGCGGCTTATAAACTGCTCAGGGCAAGAATACAAGGCTGCCCTCATCTGCAGCTCAGATGTTGAGGGGTGGGGGAGCGGTAGGGGAGCCAATGGCCCTCCTGACCTTTGGTCAGTGGGGGTCGGAGGGGATATACTGTCAGACAAACACACTGCACATCCAGAACTGGGGCCACCACTCAGCTCAAATGATGTACCTCACTTCTAATCTAACTCAATGGGCTCCAGTGCCCAGCTTTGCCAGTGCACGTCATTCTTTATTTATAGCTTTCCCTGCCCCTGCTGTGTTCAATCTGCTGATGTACCTCGGGCGGTTCCCTCAATGGCTCCTGACAGCCTCGTAGCTTGAACAATGCACCTGAACCCTGACCCCAACAGTGCCTGTGTTGTATGTGCGCCTTTACATTCTGCTCAGAAAATGCATCCCGCGACTGTCGTCATGGGAATATCGTGGTGGACTCCTCTACTCTCCCTCGAGACGAACAACACTTTTCATTCATAACTTCTCCCAGCCGCAACTCCGCTGTCAACACATCTCGCGGCCGCCTGCGTGGACCCCGGCTCCCAGCTAAAGAGCAAGAGCACTTGAAGCATTATAGTCCTTCGTCTACCTCTATGGCGCCAAAATGGCACCCATGTGTACTGTCCTTTCTATGGATCACGGTGAAGTGTAATCGTATTATTGGTCTACATCGATTATTCTTTTTCTTTTTTGGATCACTGTAAATTGGAAAGTGTTTGAACTCATTCTTCTCCTCTGTTCAACAGCTGCAAAGATAACTCTCTTTCCACCTCAGATACACCAACAAATTCTGTCATCCACCATCTACCTCCACCTTTTACTCCTGCACCCCAATACTCCTTACTCACCCCCACCTCTCCCTGCCCTCCCTCGCCAATTTCTCTCCTTCCGGAATCCAGCGAGCCACCTAACATACCGTGCTCAGCCCTACTCTCTTTAGAAAACAAACTAGGATTTCTCATCTCCTCTATCTCCTCCCAGCTTGAAGCTACCATCTCACTCTTAAGTACTAAAATATCCTCCTTTCCCAACAACCCTATTCCACTGGCAAGCCCTCACTTCCCCAAACTCCCGAGGAGTACCTTGCTCCCGCGCCCCAAAAAAGCCACACACAATCTGTCATCTGCAGACATTGTCAACTTACTGGCTAGTTACAAGACTTCTAACGCCATCCCCCTTCCACCCCCCTCCTCTCCAATTAAGTCTACTCTGTGCACTATTCCGACCATCTCCACTGCCAGAACTAAACATCAGCCTTATTCTACCCTGGCTCCCTCATACAGAAACATTATCCCTATCACCCCTAAAAGCCCAAACGCACCCTTCACCAAAACGGTCTCGTCAGAGTTGCGCTGTTTGCTCCACAACTGCAGATCTGCAATGAAACACAAGCTGGAAATTTCTGACACCATCCTTCTTCACAATCTTGATATTCTTTTCCTCACTGAGACCTGGTTCAACGACACTTCTCATACTATTTTTGATCTGCTGTTACCCACCGGCTATTCCATCTTGAGAAATGACAGATCAGATAAAGTTGGGGGGGTGTTGCAATCATCTTTAGAAACTCCCTTCAATTCAAGGCTTTTCCTAACAGCTCCTTCCGTACATTCGAATGCCTTTCTCTGGAGCTTCAAGTGCAACACTGCTCCCCCCTCAGATTTCATGCCATTTATCACCCACCTGGTGACTGCTCCTCATTCTTGGAGGAACTCACCGACTTCGCCAGCGACCAATACTCTCAAAGTGACAGACAGATTTTTCTGGGAGACTTGCAGTCGAAATTGATAATGTTGCTCCGCTTCAAAGCAAAAAGAAAAGCCTATTCCTTCTGCTCCATGGTTCAATAAATCCCTCTATGAAGAAAGGAAGAACCTGAGATTCCAGGAGAAACAATGGAGACTATCTCCATCCACCACTAATCTCTCTATTCTACGTTCAGCAAGATCAAAATACCACAAACACATCTTCCATGAAAAAGCATCACACTTCAGAATCCTCCTCGACTCAGCCAAAAACAGGCCCAAAAAACTATTTGACCTCATCAAAAAATACAAACTTCTCTCCCTCAACCATCAAGCCTGAGGATTCTCCAAAGAAAGCAGCAGAATTCGCTATTTTCTTTGATGAAAAAGTAAAATCACTGGTTGATCAGGTCATTCACCCTACCCCCCTTGAGGAGCGCAAATCCCTAGTCATTTGGCAGAACTTTGACGTCATCTCTGAAGATGCCCTCCTCAAATGCATTCCCATCGAAGCAAGGTCAGTCTACAAGACTGCCTGTATCACCCACAAAGCCTTGCACACTTCCTCCCCTCGATACCTGGTGAATAAACTCAAAATCTCTGGAGGCTCCAGACCTTCACGTAATCTGAAAATTTACTGCTTGAGCCTCCCACCTTCAAAAGGGAAAGATCGATGGCTCAATCCTTCTCAGGCAATGCGGTTAGAATCTGGAACTCGCTTCCTCCACCTCTCCATACCACCACCTCTATCTGGACCTTCAAAACTGATCTCAAATCTCTTCTCTTCCAAAGACACTTCCAGAATTAATACATCCCTTTTCATGTCCCTCAAGGAAGTTCTTACAATGTTGTTAATATGTAATCTATGCCTGCACGATACTAAACCTAATGTGTTTTTGTTTTCTGTGTGACTGCCACCTATTGTTTTATTTAACTTTTTCATTTATATCATTTGTATCTGTAACGTGTAAATATGTAAATTTTCCTCATGTAACATACTGGGTTCTAATGTGAAGCGCTCCGACACCTTTGGGTAAAGTCTGCGCTATATAAAATTGCATAAAAAACACAGTTTTATCCATTGCAAAGCGCTTCAGCATCCTTGTCAATTAAGCCCAGGCTGTGCAAACTTCTAAATTAATGTGTAACAACACCCCCTGCTGTTCTGGCTCTGCAAGTGCAGCTAGCTCTGTCAATACATCTTAGCCAAACCCCCAATCGCAGTTTTTTCCAAACTGTGCCAACCGATTTTTGCTGTGCCATGAAAGAGCAATAAACAAAGATGCCATTACATTTCGAATTCATATCGTTACATTTGCTGTGCTTCCAAGACAGAGGTCAAATGTAAGGCTATGTCTCCTGACAAATTGCTGCTTATTCTTTTAACACAGGGTTTGGTGTTTACTTTAAACGTTCTTCTCACTTTGCTGTGAAAGAAAGACAAGTAAACAGTGTGACAATCTTGCTGGGGTAGAGGGAGTGTGAAAGGAAAGGCTGTAAGATGTCATTTTTTATAACACCAAATTTAGATATCTGTAAATGAACTGTGCACATATTTCTGAATATATCCACAGTTAGGAAAGTGTGATGGAAACAAAGTTTAACAGGACGAAAACAAATCAAGACACTTTTACTTGGTGATGGGCAAATCATAAATATTCACTGAAACCCGATTTCCACACATTATAATTTGTGTGCCATACAGTTTTATCAGTAAAGCTGTATGTGCAAATTTAGTGGCCATTTGAATGGAAAATGTGCTAACTGTAAATGGCAGGGTGCTACCACATGATGCTTAAGTAACATCTTTTTGTCAGTGTGCTAAGAAATGCACAGTCAGCTACATACTACACCACACCACTTTCCTGCTGAATACATTTGATACACTTTGTGTGAAGCTAGAATTTTTACAATCCCTATGACTTCAGTGATGTAATATTGATGTCAGCACCCCTACTCTGAAAAGTGTTCCAGCACCACTGGTGCAGAGTTGCTGAACTATATCCATAAGTCCAGTTTCAAAACAAACCCATACAAGTATTCCCAAAAACACTCTGGGTGAACCTTCCAGTATTTTTTCCTGTTGTGATTTTTTTTTTTTAACCTGACAAATCCATTTCAACAGAGAATGTGTTCATTATACGTGATCATACACTGTTATAAATTGAGAAATATTGATGTGGCCTAACAGCCAGAGCTGGTGACTTTGGATCCGGGGAAACTGGTTCCAGTCTCAGCATTGGCTCTAGGCAAACTACTGCATCTCCTGTACTTAAAATAAAATTAATCTGGCCTTATGTAATGTAATCCGGTGATCAATGTTTGCGCAATATAAAACTGATATATATAAAATACAAAGAATTGATTCTCACTCGAGTAGACTTGAAAAAGCTTTACTCCAACATGGCGCGTTTCGGCCCACAAGGTGGCCTTGCTCACATGTACTGTTAGAAGTAACATTACGGTGTATACACAGAAATATACAGAAATGCAAAGCCTATGTGTTGGGACTCACTTTCCTGTGATACTTTTGTCTGCACGCGCATTCTTTTATTACTGATTGTAGCCACACGGTATGGATTATTGTTTCCAACCGTAATGTGCAACACTGTTCATAGTAACTGGTTGTTATTATGTTTGATGTGCTGATTCATGACTATTATGACTTATCAATTTTCTTTGGCATCAGTACCCATCAGTTCCCATCTACATTGATGATGTTCTTATCATTCCATGATGGGGTCCACAATGTCACTGGGACATTATAGCACTTGTGAGTCTTTTGTTCATTTTAACTTGTTTTCTCTGTATACACCATGATGTTACTTCTAACTGTACATATGAGCAAGGCCACCTTGTTGGCCGAAACGCATGATATTGAGTAAAGCTTTTCCACATCTCCTCGGGTGAGAGTGCATTCCTTGCATTTTCATTTGATATTCACGCCGGGTTGCTCGACAGGCTTTGGCGTTCCACCCCTCGCGGGCTTCTGGCCTTGTGTCCACGAGCGGTGGTGTTCTGTATATACTGAGCCTCGTTTTAACACAAAAATAGACAAGAGGCCTTACTCCATACTCTGCTGGAGAAGTTGTTTCTTCAAATTTGCTAAAATCAGTGGTATCAACACCAAGATTTTTCAGAAGCCTTGTGATTTTTAGTGAACGATGACACAGGTCACTCTAAAAAGTGTTCCATAAAGACATATCCAAGGGCATTGTCAAGGTTGTGACATTTACAAACAATTGCTGTTAGAGAGGAACGCAAAAAATTGTGAAGAGAATTTTTGGGAGGTAATTCACAGCATTTTGAAATAATGCCTACCATTATATTAAAAAATAACCCCCACCTTCTGTCTATTAAAGCTAGGTGGGTTGCATAAGTTTGTCTTCACCAATACACTTCACTTATTTACTATAATAGTACTGCACTACGTGCTGCTCTGCCACTTCATCTCAATCATACCCTTTGTGCCAGCACCAACACTTAACATAGTTGCTCCAGTACAGGTCACGTTTGCACTCCGGTACTGGTTCTACATGGACCTATGCCAATACATGCCGGTCTTATATCAGCACTAGCACACAGCTTTGCTAATGCATCTCTATTAATTACTACAACACATGTGATGGTTTCACAGCTTACGTCGGTACTCTGCTCCAGTGATGAACCTCAATATTGTCCTACAACACTCTCGTCCAGCGCTGCCCAAACCCAAAGGCTTTCCTTGAGCTGAAGCACTTCATGCCTCCCCACACGCAGGGCCATCTTAACAGCATTATAGGCCCCTGGGCAAAGCAGTGCACTGGGCCCTGCCTACACAACCACTCACAGGAATAAAAATGTTTAACAGAAAATTGGTGTTAAATTCTGATCTGCATGGGGCATATGCTGGTGAGACCCCTGGGCAACTGCCCAGCATGCCCATGCGTTAAGACAGCACTGCCAACACTCACGTCTCTCTCTTCACAGGTGCCCAAGAAGGAGCCACACTCGTCAGTGTGGGCAGACTGCCACCCTGGCATTGCCATTCATCTGCTGCCAAGATGGCTGGAAAAAACCCAATCAAATGGCTCGATTGTTGAGCGCGAGAAGAATCTGAATGCGCTTTTGGCTTTGAAGCTTTTCGCGTTAGTTTTAATTGATGCGGCCTGTAATTAGCGCTGCGGCGGAGCTGGCGGCACAGCCTGCCTGCCTTTTATTTCCATGTTTTCTTGTGCGACTCCATCTGAAGTGCAGCTCCACCGGGCCCGGCGCAGCGGGGGCGCCGCCAGTACTGCCAAGTGTTAAATGAAATCGTTAGGAGCTGGGATGGTAGTCTCCCTGCCCCACAGAATCACACCCTCTCCTTGTAGACAGGCTTAACAATGAAGTTATGGGTAGGATTGGTTATGATATTAGCATATGTTAAAAAATCTCCGAAATTCATTAAAAAAAAAAAAAACACTGTTAAAGTGAAATTAGAAAACAAAACCTAACAGTCACTGAAAATATGCTATTTGTGGGATGGTGAACTAATCATAACTTATGCCCTGTAATGCACTGATCATGACCTCACTCATGATATCACAGTCAGTCCCATGTACTTGACCTGACCTGCTCTGGTCAGCCAAGTGCGCTGCACACAGCCTTTGGATATGGTGGCTGAAAGTGAACATTTTCTTTTGCAGCCAGCCAATCAGAGCCTTTGGCTGCAGACTCGAAATAGAAGCCATGAGTGTCCGAGCAGATTTTTTTTTTTTTTTGTAGATGTGTCCAGGACCCGTCCTCAAACCCAGGATCGAGAATAGTCTGTTAACTATCAGTCCAGATCTCTCAAACTTTTAACCATTTCAAGGCGGCCCAATCCTTTTTAAAACTCTAATTTCTCAAACCACTGAATGGATTGACACTAAACTTACCAAGGGCACTTCTTTGAGTGAAGTTCTAGTTTTGTGGCAAGTTTTGTATAGTTCTGTTCCACTAGTTTTTTTTCTGTAGACAGAGCAAAATGGGAAATGTCACTTTTATGACGCTCCGCATTTATCAGCCCTCCCGCTCCATACTTGACAGATCTGCACAAAAAGTATATGAGTGAACGTTTTTTTTTTTTTTTAAAGTTTTGGCAAAATCATCGAACCACAACAAGGTTCAGAAAAAGCCTTTTCAAGGGAAACTTAACAATACTATCTTTTTTGCTCTCTTTGTCTCTCACACATGCACACAAACATACACACACGCACTCTCCCTCACTTAGCCAATTTCTTGGTGTACAGCGAATGCCTCTCGTTCTGTTCTGTGTGGCTTAGCACAGGGCAAACACAACAAGATGATGGATGGAGTGCTGAAACTTTTCAACCACTCACCGCCAGTCAAGAGATCTGGGTTTAATCCATCATTCTTTTGCTCACTATGCCATCCCAGTATGGACCCAGCCATATGCAAATCAGTCTTGACCCTGCTCCTTATGGGAACAGTCCAGCTCGAACTGCCAGGCCTGGTCCTTCCTGGACCGTAAACAAGTATCGTGGGACTGGTTTCAGGGTATCACCCCATATCAGCCAGGCTAGCTTGAATCCAGTGGCACAGCGAACAAGGGACCCACGTCTGGGCATACCCTTGGCCACTTACAGCAAACATAGCAAACACAACAAGATGATGGACAGAGTTTGAAACTTTTCAACCACTCACCCCCAGTCAAGAGATCTGGGTTTAATCCATCATTCTTTTGCTCACTATGCCATCCCAGTATGGAACCAGCCATATGCAAATCAGTCTTGACCCTGGTCCTCATGGGAACAGTCCAGCCCGAAGTGCGCCCTAAGTGGCTAAGGGTATGCCCAGACGTGATCACTTGCTCGCTTCACCACTTGCTTCAAGCTAGCCTAGCTGATGAGGGGTGATACCCCAAAACCGGCCCCATGATGCTTGTTTCCGGTCCATGGAGGACCTGGCTTGGCAGTTTGGGCTAGACTGTTCCCATGGGGAGCAGGTTCAAGACTGATTTGCATATGGCTGGGTCCAAACTGGGGTGACGTGGCGAGGAAAATACTGATCAATTAAACCCAGATCTGTGATTGGGGGTGTTTGAAAAGTTTCAACACTCCATCCATCATTTTATTTTGTGATGTTGATAAGCACAGGGCATCTATGTTTTTTGAGTATCTAGATATTTCACAAAGCACCAACATGCTTCCTTTTAGTGCTATAGAGGGTTTACAGATTCTGTATCCGCACTGAAGTCTATATATATATATATATATATATTTTTTTTTTTTTAATTAACATGAAAATGTTGACCGCCAGCCCATGCATAGTTGGCATTGTGCATCCTTTATGGGCTGAGACAGTGGCCAGGTGCTCTCGTGTACGCTCTTGATTAACAAGGACTCCAATGCATTGGCATAAAAAGTGTCTCGTCTTTTGTAGCGCCTAAAGCTCCTCACATTCTACAACCTTAACCTGTCTGCCGCAGGCTTTCATGAAGAGTCATTCCCTGTGAGTCTTACTTCAGACTCATTTATCTAGTCCATTAAGGCGGATTGTCTCTTCAGCCCCCATTTTACTTTGCTAGAGTCACCGTTTCATCATTTATTCATTTAGGTGTTTTATAAGGCGCTGTTTGTCATCTTGGGATGACGCATCTTTTCCAGAAGCTGTTCTTCTGTCCGTCTCCAGGGACTAACAAAAAGTGGCGAGTGCAAATGTATGAGCAAACACTTCTTAATCACTGAGAATTCCTCAGGGTAGCATTCCATTCCATTGCCTATTAATTCTTTGAACTCTTCTACCGAGCAGTCCCATGGAGTATCATGCACATGTGCTTAGGGTGCCTCGACTGGGGTATGCAGCACTGTATAAATGCACTTACAACACAAACTCTGGGACACGGCAGAAGGGACCAGTGATGTGTACATCTGATTTGTCCCTACCCAGTAGAGCAACCCTGCTTGAATTTGGAGGATGTGCACACACACGCATCTCCTCCCATGTGAGGTTTGATTGCCATTGCCCCCTCCAGTATGATCTTAGCCTTTGCTCTGCCCTATGTAGTTCCCTTTCTCCTCTTTCTCTTTACACTTCCTGCCTGTTCTTGCCTGTAGCACATCTTTCCTCTCTCGCATTGTGTTGTCTCGCAGGCTTTTCCGTCCCCTCAGCTCGCGCTTGGCTCCTCCTCAGCCTTTGTTCTCCCCCTGATGACCCCATCTTTTGTTGCAGCATCTCTTGTACCTTTTCCCATCAGCCCCTCCTTGCTGTGCCTGCCCCCCCCACCCCCCCCACACTTGCCTTCTCTCCCTGCATATTGCTAGGAGAGGGCTCCCCGTTAATGCCCCTAGTCACAGCTGCCAGGGTTTCATTCACTGGGAGTGAAGACTGTGCCCTTTGAAGGCCCATATCCCCCGGCTGAGGCGCTAATGCATTCGGCATCCATGGCGTGATGGCGACCCTCCGTTTTAGGCCTGTCGCCGCCTCTAATGGCTTCATTTTGAGGCACTCAGGCAGCCACCGCAGCTGCTGCCAACACACAACGTCCCCCTTTTCAAACACAATTATTATTCATTCTTTCTTTTCTTTGGTCACCCTGGGAGAGTCTAAGTGGCCTAGCGCAGTCCCAGAGATGGAATTCCGCGCGCATCGATTGGCGCGGGTTCCCGGCAGCGGACACCTCTTCGATTTCAGCTGTAAAAATCACTTTAATGGATTCTTGTTTGAATCCAGATTTTTGCATTTATTCCTCTCACGCAAAGTGTCTTTTGCTCCAAAAAGTGGTTTGATCAATAATGTGTTGTCATGTTCTGTGGACCTGATTTTTTTTTTTTGTGTGGGAAATAGTCATCATAAAGAATTGTGCATTTTAGAGCTTTGTGAGATGATGAGACAGTTTTGTGAGAACATGGACCCCTCTGTGAACGAGTGGATGGGATCAGCTGGTTCAATCTCTTCCCTTTGGAGTTTTGGTCTCCGTGTAACCTCCAAAACATAGTATTATACAAAGAGTGGAAGTGCGCTTGAATGAGCCATTGAAGGTTGGTTAATGTTGTGGGATTCCCTTGTGATCCGGAAGTCAGCTGCAAGGTGAGTCATCCCAGCAGCCTTCAAGAACTTGCACTTCCTGTGCTTGCAAATCACGTAGGAGGTCAGGCGATCCCTCAACAAGGGAACATGCAAACATTTGGTAACTAGGAACATGCAAGTAAATATGAGGAGAACCTCAAAATTCCTGGTTTGAAGTGAGATGCCATCAGCAGAAGTAAATTCAATCTGGCAAAGACAAATTTGATCAGTCGCGAGAATATAAATCTTCCAGCAGGAGAATATGAGATCTAGGAAGGGGGACGTCTAGACACAGGTGAGCACTTAATCTAAGGTCACATGGCAGCAGTAGAGAGAAATTTGATATGGAAAGTAGTAAGTCTATCCACAGGTGATACACATGTAGGGGGCCATATTTTGAGAAGCAAAACTGGTACAGGTCAGACATGGAAGTAAGTCTAAAATCTTTCCTGCTACTTTTATGTCTAGTATTGTCCCTGCTTTTTGCGTACCCGTGTAAATGTGTGCGTATATATATAGATATATATATTTATTGGGAATGCATTTATAAGGCTACGTTATATAACAATTATTGGCAGGACCTCCACCCTGAGCCCCCCTGCCCTCTTCCCATTCTGTCTTCCCTCTGTTGCCAGCAGCAGCCGACCTTCTCCTGTGATGCCTGAAAGAAACAGATAATAAATTAAATCCCTTTAGGGGCATTTCTTGAAAGGAGAGCATAGTTGCATTCCTGCTTTGCAGAATGACTTGCCTTTGTCCCAAAAACCGGGACATGTATTGAAAATTAGGAAAAACCTCGGGACGTCCGGACAGTCCTCTAAAAACCGGGACTGTCTGGGGAAATCCGGGATGTCTGGCCACCCTATACACATGGCACTAGTAGAGAACTCAAATCTGGGAAGTGCTTCCATGCGTGGTCCCTAAATCCAAGAGTACATTCCAGCAGCAATCCCCACTGGTGAAGGGTGAAGTACATCCACAGATAGGCGGAATACAAAGACACATAGCAGAGGTAAATGGAAGCCAATAAGAGTGAACGTCCACAGGTTTTCTCACTCTGAGGGCACATTTGAGCAGCAGCGGTAAATCCAAGCAGCCTTTGGACTGTCATAGGTAGAGCCCAACTCTGATACCACATTCAAGCAGGAGAAAACCACCCAAACCAAAATAAAGCAAAATGTACGGGGTGAGCCCAGATCTCAGGTCTTGATCCAGCACAGTAGACTTATGCAAACTGTTAGGGTGAAGTAAAAGTTGCAAGTCCTAATTCAATCTCTTTTCCTTGTTGCCTCGTGTGAATCCAAGCCAGCTGTGCCAGGAAAATTCATAAGAAGAGCTTGGTTCTAAGGTCGGGCCTTTTCTTAAAAACAGAGTTTATCCAACACAACAAATCCAGAGATATTCCAAATACAAGATGCAGTTCAAGATGGCAGAGATAAGCACATAGACCTTGCCTACATCAAGGTCACATTCCAGTAGTAGCGAGATACTAGTAGTGACTCGTGTCGCGAGTGGGGGGAGGTGGTGGGGTGGACGACAAACAAAGGAGACTCAAAAAAAATCAAATAACTCCTGCTGCATCTCCGCTCTTGTGCTCCGTCCTCACCAGCACAGGCTCTCAGAATCCCTTGCGGCCAATCATGACACTGCTTTCATGCTGCTGAAAGCAGCATCAGGATTGGCCTAAACGTCGATCTGCGGTCCCAGTGAGACTGGGAGCCTGTGCTTGCTCTCTCCAAGCCAGCAACGCAGCTCAGGTTGGAGACACCTTCAGTGCGCATGACGGTTTGACCCGCCGGAGTCGGCCGTCCAAACCGTCATGCGCACGGACAACAGTGCCCTGCACACCGCTCCCCCTCCATGATGGCCCACCCCCAAGCCTCGGCTGTTGTAAGAAAAATAAAAGGATAATAAGCACTTCTATCATAGTTTTATCTTTAAAGTTTTGAGGCTGATTGAGGGGGCGACGCTCCTCCGACATAGCGGAGGAGCCGCTGCTGCGAGATACGATAATCAACAAGGATAAGGAAGAACCACGGGTGAATTTCATAAGTGAGGTACAGTTCAGAGTGGTAGAAGTGAATCTAGCAAAGTGCTCTGGCATGAAAATGAGTAGAGCGGTTAGATTTTTCATATGACTCCAAATCCCACTTTGACATTGGTGCCTGGTTGGTCATATGGACACGGTGGAGTGAACTTGAAGGAGCTCCAACTCTGTGTCTGTCACACTTTGCAGATCCTCCGAGGGCACCGAAGAAGAGAGCGCCAGTAAGGAGGAAGAATGCAGCCAGGGAAGCACACGAATGCCAGCGCAATAATAAATTGTTTTTCTGTGCAATACTTTAGCATAAACGACTCATAGGTCCAATTTAATGGTGCTCCCTTTTTATCCACCACCGAAGAGTGAAAGGCGGAGTTGATCTGCGATGTTTGCACCTCTGGCTGTTGAATATAGCGCCTAGGGACCATTGTATATTGATAAAGCATTTTCAACTCACCAAATTAGTGAAAATTGTCGGGATATTGCTTACAAAATAGATGCTGACTTTCTTCCGCGGCAGAAACCTCAATTGAGCCATTGACGTGCTCTCGCATCATTGCTCCCATGGTATAGCACTACGAAACTCCCCTTGAGCCTCCATATCAGCATGAAATTCCCCACACATTACCCACGAGAATGCCCTTATGAGATGCAACAGTGTCTCACTTTTAACCCTAGTTTTCCCAAATCCCCCCTGCCTTCTTTGGGAGTGGCAGTGGGTTGCTTGCCATCTGCGAATGTCGCGCTAAGCTTTTTGGTTCCTCGGATGGGTTGACCCAGTGCCTTGAACTGCTGTGCACTGAATGTGACTGGAGGTGATGCTCATGCACCGATGCTGGAGTTTTCACATCCTGTCACAAGACCTTGTTCTATTTTCAATGGCAGGGCTATTAAAAGTTTTCTCTGACACCTCAGATCTATATCTGCCTTCAAAGGGATCCTTCGCTGCTGCAAGCTGGTGCTCTCGCATCTACAGTATGAGAATAATGACTCGTGGATTATCTGCTTTAGCACAGCGGAAACCTCATTGCAGAGATGCGCTATGTTGTAATTTCCCTAAATCTTTGTGCCTGCTATTTTTGGATAGCACCACTGACCCTTCTGGGCTTTGATACCAAGTAGGAAACGTTGTATGCAATTTTCCTATCATCACTTTCCCCTCTTGCCCCTTATGGGAGGTGTTTGCAGCACTCGTGGGAGGCTTCTAGGGTAAGAAATAAAGGCCATTTTCATCCATCCAGTAGCAAAAACAGGTCAAAAGAGCCTCAGGGGTACAGTTGGATGTTGAAATCACCTTCAAGAGCCTAAAAGCCCCTGTTATTCAGCTGTTTATTCAGTAGCGGCTCGTGGAGGGAGTGCCGCGGGGGCGGGGGGGGCGGGGGAGGAGCAGGGTGGGGGGTAGTAACTACGGCATACGGCCGAACAGAGGTAAGTAAACAAATAAATAAAACGAATTTCATTGCGCGCGCTGCATTGCCAAATGCGATGCAGCGCGCGCAACGAAATTCGTTTTATTTATTCATTTGTTTACTTACCTCTGTTCGGCCGTATGCCGTAGTTTACTGCCACCCACCCTGCTCCTCCCCCGCCCCGCCTCACCGCCCCATGGCACTCCCTCCACGAGTCGCTACTGTGTTTATTTTATTGCATATAAAATTAATGAGAGGGACTGGGAGCTCTTTTAGGTCCAGCATACACGCTCCCACAAAACCAAGGTGAACCCCGGGAGTATGCAGTTCCTTTCAGGATAAGGGAGAAGAGGAAGTCAGTGGTCGGTGGGAGACTGAGCAAACTGATCCATGGGATCTGATTGCTCAGGAGCAAGTGCCCACACACACCCAGATGGGTGTCATGCTTCATCATCGGGCAGCTCCTCGTTGGGCCGGTGCTGCAATGGCCATCGGGTCCCTCGAGGGGGCTCTTTGCCAGAGGTCTTTTCAATGGGACGCCGATGTTGTGTGGGTAGAGGTGCTCTATGAGTAGATTGGTGCAAAGTGGTTTACAAATAACTAAGAGGTACCAGAAAAATATTTAGTGCGGTAGTGAATGGGTGAAATGTGGGTACTATGATCCAGGTCAGCTCATGAGGTAGTGTGCAGGTGGGTCGACATGTTTCTTGCCATGGTTGTCGCTTTTGATCTGGACAGCTCATCGGGGCCAAGACTCTAATTTACAAGTGACTGGGGAGGTGAAATGTGATATTAAAGAAATACCCAATCATGTAAAATACTTATACCCTCTAAAAGTACCTGTGGATTTCTAAAAACACAACCAAAGTTTGGCAAGCTAATAGCCTCATCGGTAGTAACAGAGTCGGCGTTTAGCTGCAGAGGGGGAAAAGGTATCCAGTGCGTTGAGCCGTAACCTGCCCTTCTCTGTTACCCAGTAAGTGACTCTGTTACCCCCCATTACTTTTAGAGGGTCTGAGTATTTTTCGGGGTTGGATATTTCTTAATGAACTGACCTGGATCAAAGTACCCGCATTTCAGCCATTTACTCTTTATTCATAACAAGAGGACCACCACATTAAATATTTTTCTGGTACCTCTTAGTTATTTTCAAACCACTTTGCACCAATCTACACACAGAGCACCTCCACCCACACTCCACATCGGCATCTCATTGAAAAGACTTCCGGCATAGAGCCTCCTGGAGGGGTCCATTGGGCACTGCAGCGCCGGCCCAACGAGGAGCTGCCCGATGATGGAACATGACACCCATCTGGGTGTGTGAGGGTTCTTGCTCCTGGGAAATCAGATCCCCTGGATCAGCTTGCTCAGCCTCCCACCAACCACGGACTTCCCCTTCCCCCTTATCCTGAAAGAAACTGCATGCTTCTGGTGTCCACATATAAAATTAATGGACTTTTGGTGCCAAAAGACACTACCATAAAAATCCACTAAGCGGCATTGGGAACCTCTTGTAGACCTCAGAGACTCTTATACTAAACCTATCTGGCACTACTAGTTTCATTATCTCCATCGACTCCGGTCCGATATAACCAAGGTAGAAAAGTCAAAGTGAAATTGAGAGGCCTGGAATTGTGATTCTGCCTGCTGAGCTTACTCCCCTGCACTGAGGAGGGAATCGGGTTCTTGCTCCCTTTGGGAGCACTACATACCCACCTACTCCTCCTTACAGCTGGATTTGGAACTTTAAGGTGAAATCCCACAAGTGAGTTGAAAGAGTGTTTGGATATTACTGCGGCTATCTGTAGAGCTCCACCCACCGTAGCAGTAGTCAAAGGTCCAATTACTTGTGGCCAACTAGAGTTTGAACTTGGGAATTAGTTAGACCCCAAAATTACCTGCCACTCCCTTTGTCCCTTGAATCCTCTAACTTATCAATGGATGAGAGGCAATTGAACCGCCTATGGCTTGTCGGCAAGCAAAGTCTGCACACTGAATGTGGGTAGTGTGTGTGAAGTAATAGACAAATAATTGAGTTAATGGTCAGGAGTCTCTCAAAAGAAGATCTGCTAAAAAAATTAGCTTGGTTTCGAAGAACATCACCCCCACCCAGGGGGAAGGTGGGATAAAGCATCCTCCCAACCAGGCATTACTAGGTCCTATGCAATCCTGCCTACCTATTTTGTGTGTTTATCTATTTTAATGCGCACTGTAGGCAGAAATTATTTCAGAGAAGTATATTTGGGAATCTGTTCCCATTCTGGACCTCCTGAACATTCCTGAGAAGGAAAAAGTTGCAGCACTGAGACTATGATAAAAAGAGAAACTCTTCCCACAAATACAGTTGCAGACGGTAGAGTTTTTTATGCCTAATTAACTTTGTATCTTTCATCTCCCCCAGCACAAGATTAACTCAGTCAGAGCACCATCAGACAACTGCTTCACTTGATTTTAAATCTTTAGCCCGGACCTAAAAAAAAAATACAAAAAAACTATAAGCAAATACTGAGACTAAAGAAGGCAGCCCACATGGATGTATATCCCCTACACCGTCAACTGGTTGGCCAAAGAGAGGAAATTCACCCTGAAGCCTTGTCCATTGTTCCGCATGACCGAGTGGGTACCAGGCAATAACTACGAACATGTGCATGCTCTCTGGTTTCAGGGCCAGAAGATAGATTATGATCTTCTGCAGGTGAAGAAGAAATTGAAGACCGGCCATCACGTCAACCTGCAAAGAAAACATTGCCACCTCGGCCTACCTGTTGTAATGGTACCCGCTGGTACTGTATCTGTACCTGTATCCTCTTACCTGCTGTCACTGTCTGTACTGGTAATGCGATACCCCTTCCCAGGCTTCGATCCGGGCTCCCAAATAGGTAACAGGTCCTCCACAATATCAGTGTTGATTCTAATGTTTCTACTCACTGTTCCAGGGCCCTGGATACTCTCTCTTGCAATGTTCAGCAGGATTCTGGTAGATGTTGCGAGGGATCGAGCCTGATACAGAAAAGTGGCGTAGAGGTTTGTGCCGGATACAATGCACCACTAAAGTTACCCATCGAGAACGAGCATTCTGCGGCCAGGAGTATGTCTCTGTAAAGGAACACGTCAACCAAGACCAAACATGAGTCAACCAACACCAAGCATGAACTTTATACTTGTCGCTCCGTCTACGCTCTTTGCATGTTCACCCTTACAGACACATCGACAGTTTCTCGATGAATATTTTGGGGTAAATGATACGTTGAATGGCTCAACCCTCAGTAGAAGAAAAAAGCCCTATTTCGCCCCCACATGGACGGAAAGAGCCTAAAACGCATTTTCAGTTGAATTATGGGCTGGCCTTGCACGTGTATATATTGTAAAAGGTAACCCGCGGTGATCTGCAAACATCACTTGCACCTCTTCCTTTTGTTTGCTAATAATACAGTGAATAAAACTGCACTTGGCAGAAACTAGACCGTGTACAAAGAATAAAAGTTCCCATTAACTCTCAACCGCAAAGAATGAGTGCGTACAATGTGAAGTAAAACCTGTCGAGAATGCCTCTTTCTGTTGGAGCAGACTAGGTTTACTCTTGTCCGTGATTCAGCCCTGCTGCCCACTCCCTGCCCTGCCCTCGTCGGTGGCCCGTCTCCAGGATGGGCGGTAGGGGGCAGTGGGGAGGGTGGCGCTCCCAGGCCGCCTCCTCGTCTCGGTAACAATTGGCCTTTGTTCGGCTGCTGTCTGAGGACACAACCGAGACACCGAGTCTGCTTTACAAATATTGTGTTACATGTTCACTGAGCTTTGACTAAGGGGGGAGGGGAGGGGGGGGGGGCTTGAGGAGGGGAGGGCTGAACTAAATTCCGAGGGTAGTTGTCTGCAGCTCCTCTTCCACCCCCTCCCTTACTCCTATGCTTGGAGAAGCCTCCAGACATTTTATTTTGAGGGGGCGTGGAGAAATTCTTGTTTGGTTTTGTTGGGTCAGCCAATGGGGGCGGGTGGGGGGATCCTTGCTTCCTTTGTTGGATCAGTGAGAAGCCCAGACCCGGCCTTCTAAGCGCTGTGGCCTCAAGCTGCTCAGGCTACCCAAGGCTGGCAACTCTATTAGATAACAATATTAGAGCTCAGAGAGTTGATGCACCTGCTGCAGGCATTTCCTTCCCAGTCACTGGCATCATTTCACTAAAGTCATAAGGGCAGTGGTTAATTTGTAAAAAAAAAAAAAAATAATAATAATAAGTGCTGGGGCACTCGTCGGGAGGCAGCTTGCACAAGCCCATTTCTCCTGTTAGCGCCGCCTAAAACAGAACAAACTACTAAACATGAAAGTGGGACGAGGATGTGGCGTAATGGCCAGAGCTGCCGACTTCGGCAGGGGAACCAGGTTCGCGTCTCTGCGTCTGCTCAACATCTTGTGATTCTGGGCAAATCACTTAATCTCCCCGTAAATTAATGTGCCCTTAACTGGTGCTCATGAAAAGCGCCAGTGTTGATGATTAAGTACCGGTGTGGTGCACCTAAACAACCAGCTCAAATTAAGAACTGAATAAGGGTACTAAAAGTGCCAAATTCAGAGATGTAGCAGATCTTTTTTTACTGCACCCATAGGTTTGACTTCACAGACATGACATCAAATTATCTTTTAATTACATCACAAGCAACACCCTGTCTTTGTCCCAGGTGATAGTCACCGAAGTTTGATAATAAAAAAATCTATAAAAGTTCACAACTGACATCATCATAATCTACAAAAGTAGATATTGGGCAGGCCTATATCATCTACTCCTGAGAGCACCTGGAAGACTCCCTGGCCAGGGGGCCGGTTACAGTGCCACAGAAGACCTGGGCAGAAGGTGCTTCCGGTGCATTTGTGCAACTCCGGAGTTTCTGCTTCCCTGGCTCATGGAGACTCAGAAAGGCCCTCTTCTCAAAGATGGATGGCCTAGGTGCAGAGGGGTTGCTAGCGGTAACCATAGATGAAATCCACGTCAAAGGTACCCTTGAATGTAGGTGGGCCATCATGAGATTGGCCACCTACATTCAAGGGTACCTTTGAACGTGGATTTCTTAGGGGAGATTTTTTTTAGGGTGAATTTTTTAGGGGAGAGGATGTGGTCTAACGGCTAGGGCACTCGACCTCAAATCTGGGGAACCGGGTTCGAGTCTCGGCAATGACGCTCAACATCCTGTGATTCTGGGCAAATCACTTAATCTCCCCGTGCCTAACAAAAATGAATGTGTCCTTGTGTAACGCAACTGGTGCTCATGTAAAGCGCTCTGATACCTTCGGGTCAAGTTTGCGTTGTATAAAACTCCGAAAGAATTTTTTTTTTGACGATTAAGCCAGGGTTGTGTGCTCTACCAATGGGCAGTGTTGTATGCGTTAGAGGAAGTACTCTTGAAACTACCCCTTTTCCACAGGGGCCTGGTCAAGCTTCTATTACTAGGGTGCTAGCCGAAGAACAGTCCCCCTGGCGCAAATCCCACTGACACTTACTCAAGATGCAAGACAAAGTCCATGTGCCCATCATAGTGCATAGGAAGCTGGCATCAGTCCTTGTAACACTTGTGCAGCTGGCAATGTGCCCTCCAGCTGTGAAATGCCTTGGGTGGCAAGCCGACATGCACGAGCAGTTGCCTGTCAGGATTGAAGTGCTTAGGTTGGTTGTTTGAGAAGGGCTTTTGGTACTGCAACAGTACAGGAGCCTATAAAGTGCTTTGAAGGCATCTAGGCTTCTTTGTGGAAGTCTTGGTTAGTTGTTTGCTCTCTCGCTAGTAGTGACGTTATGGTGATGCTATACAGTACATGCGCTGTGAAAGTGTAGCGGCAGGAGTCACATAGGGGAAATATGTGACCATGGGAGCCAGGTTCACTACATTATTGGCGCTCTCAGGACATGTGAGTACTTCCATCAACACCAGATGCCGTGTCCAGCCCGCGGAATGCCAGGACCCCTCTGCCGGATGCCTCATGGACAAGACCTATGAAGGACTGCAGCCCCAGACCCTTGAAGCATGCAAACACCACTCATTTTGTATTGAGTCAATCTTCTAGCGATGGTCACCCAAGCTGCCATCGCTTGGAACCAAAAAAAAGAAAGAGTAAAAGGGAAAGAAGGAAGAAAGTAAGAGAAAAAAAAGAGAAAGGAAAAAGAGAAAGTTGTTTGTCTTTACTAAATAAATTACATATGCAAGTAGATATGTGTACAATGTATGTGTTACTATAAAAAACACACAATTGCGTCTAATACTTTGTCCCTATTAAGCAGTGAATGCGTGAGGCATTCGTGAGCAAACATGTTAAAACCTACGCAGATGTTGTAAGATTGAAACTAAAGATTGCAAAGATTGTCCTGGGAACCCAAGCATGTTGTGCTTCTCCTTCCTATATGTAACTCCTCAGGTTAACAGCCTCAATGGCGCATCACTCGAATGCACTTACTTGTGATGTGGTACAGAAAGTGTACTATGGGGGAAGAAGTGCACTGTCCATGTAAGAAAATTGTGAGTATCCTGACCGCGTGAGGGAAGCCAAACACGGCATGAAAGGGACAGTATCACCGAGAAATGCGAACAGAACATTTGAAAATAATTGAACCTATCTCATTTATCCGTGCCACATATAAAGAGGTAATTGAGCTTATAAATAACTGGAAGTTGCATTGTAAAACAAAGGAGGTGTGAGGCTGATTGGTACATTTTAATGGGTCCTTTTCACTTTCTAAATCTGATGTTCTGAATGCATTTGTTTAAAGCGATAATGTCAGTGTGCTAACACTTAATAAAAGGGGCAGCTGGATTTCAATTGCAGCCATAAACGTGTCTCCATAGAAGCCTGCGGCTCTGCTAATCACACACTTTAATACCTTGCAGTCCTTGCCTGCCCCTCGAGTCCCAAAACCTGAATATTGCCTGGGCGCCGCAGGCTCTACAGCTTGGCACCTACCAGTGTAACATAGGGGTGTTTCGGGGTACTGGAAAAGCAGAGCAGGGGGGTAGGTGGGGAGTCCCCGCCCAGACCTACACATGATGTCAAGTTGTGCCTGCCCTATTATACTTGTAGAGTCCTAAAGTGTCCACCCTCAGTCAAGCGACCGAGTGAGCACTGCTTAGTGTCAGCCATGTATCACAGGGATGGTGGTGAGACATAGGGAGCTTGCCCTGTGACACAGGAACATGGTGAGTTCTTAAGTAACGCCTCATGAACTAGGCAGGGCTGGGAGTTATGCAGGGCTGGATAGGTGATGCAGTACTGAGAGTTCTATGACGCCATATCCCACCCCCAAACAAGAACAATCTCAAACCAATTTAGGGAAAATAGGGAATATTTTAATAAATGAAATGACACCAAAATGACAAAAATCCAATAAGTTGAACCAGCGATATGAGTTTTTAAAGTTTTAGGTAAAAATAGCCCCAAAAGTAGAGAGGCGCCAACTGCGGATATCTGGTCGCTCCGGACCGGGGCAAGGTCACAAGTTTGGGCTGGCCACAGTGGAGCACTGGCCGGATACTGGACCAATTTTGTCCCACTGGGGGGGTTTTACCCTCTGACTTTGGTGAGGGTTCTCTCTGGTGTTGCTTTGCAGAGCTCTGTGTTGCTTGGCATTGGTTTAGATTCAACTTTCAGTCGGGAGCTGCGTGGTTCTGTGGGGCTCTGCATCGCTCAGCGCTCAACCCAGTGAAGCCAGGGAGTTGGCTCTAAATTTCACAGCATCACTTCTGTATTGGGGCCGGTGAGTCTTCTAGTTGGGAGCTGCATGTTGCAGCTTTGCAGTGTTTTGCATTGATTGGCATCCATTCTGGAAAAGGCTTCAATTCAGAGCCGTGTGGCTTTGTAAGGCTCTGCACCAGATTCAGTAAAACCTTCAGTTAAGCAGAGAGAAGTACACTCTGAATCCATCAAAAAGGATGTCAGCCAACTGACCCTTCGATTCATTTCTGGGTTCTGGGATCAAGGCAAGCAGGCCCAGTCTTCCTTCTTCAGACAGCAGGGCAGTCCTTCTTCTGAATCTTCTCAGGTCTGGGTGTGTTCTGATTCCAGGTTCTGGAATTGCCACTATTATTCTGAGTGCCAGCCTGCGAGTGGGGGAAAGGGGGAATCCCTTGTCTACTTCCAAACTAGTTCTGGCCAGTTCTTCGCTCTCCCATGTATTTGACTCTAGCGTGGCCAGTGGGGCAAAAGGCTGTGGCAGGCCTGGTGCCAGGCTCCTTTGCACGTGCTGGGGCAAGTTCCTTTGAAGTGTAATCATGTCAGGGCACAGCTCCTCCCCAGCCATCCTGTCAGAAAGACCTACTCCCCTCTACACCTAGCCCCCTTTGTCCACTGTCTAGGCCCAATACACATGTCCCTATGGAGGAGCCATCACTAGCCCAAGAGCAACTGGCCACTTAAGGAAAGGCCCTAGAAACTTTAGTCAGGGAAATGCCAACTTTCTAAAAGTGGCATTTCCAAAATAATAATTTTAAAATTTGACCTTATCTTTTAAGTGGATATTAAATAATTTGTCCAGTCATTTTAATTGTAATTTATCTAGCTGTTCCCAAACTGAATTTAGCATTAATTAAATGTAATAAAGCAAACCAGTGTTAGTCTATGGGATGCCAGCCTTGCCACAGTGAAAAGCGACTTTGGAGGTTTCTCACTGCCAAGACAAGTAAAAGATTAAATATACACCTCACTTTTTAAGCTCCCTGCCCTATGAGCCTTTAGGGCTTACCTTCGAGGTGACTTATAAGTATTAAAAAGCAAGGTTTATGCTTGGCAAAGGACCCTTACTTATAGGCCCTTGGTACAGGTAGTACCATATACTAGGGACTTATAAGTAAAGGTGTGAATCAGGTGAATACCAATTTTACCATGTTTAAAGGAAAGAGCACACACACTTAACCTCGGGTTGGCAGGGATAAAGTGCACAGAATCCTAATGCCTACAAAAATGGGTTCAGATACAGAAGGCTAAAATGTGGGTTGATCCTGCAGAAAGAGCTCAATTCCAATACCTAGCTCTGGAGAGTTGCTACATCCTTAGAACTACATGCATCACATTCAAAGCCTTGCATTATTTCTCCCAGGCCTACCTACCACAGATACTAAAAGGACCCAGGTGAAGACAGAAATTCCAGAAACAAAAAAGTGCTTACTTTAGCAATTCCACAATTAAGTGAGCAAAAAAAAAGATTGGCAAAGCCAAAAGATCTTGCCTTTTTAACCTATTAGCTTTGCCATGTCTTTTTGCATAAGTTGTGCACCATTGGCACAGTGAACTGCTTATTGTAGATGTTGTATAGACGGCATTGGCCCCCAAAAAATGGAAAATGATGCTATAGTGGTCCTCCCTCATATGCATGATGTGGCTGCCATTTTGTTTATTTTTTTTATTTACTGTTCAAGTTGCACAAAAGTGCTTTGTAGAACCCGAGTTGCCTGGCAGCAAATGGGAGCTGCCAGGCCCTCCAAAAGGAGGCGGTAGGGAACAACAGAGGAGCGATGAGGAAAGAAATCAATGCCACAGAGGGAAGCAAAGAGAATGGGGAAGCAATTGACAAGTTTGAAGCAGCGGGGTTTGGAAATGAAAAACATAATGAAGCAATGGATGAGCTGGAGTTGGGGAGAGAAGCACCAAGGATCACATGGGGGCAGCTATTTGAAGGAAAAGCTGCGGAAGGGGGAGAGAGCAACAAAACACATGTAATCCCAGTGAGTGCTGAAGTACAAGTCCTCCATTGAAAAGAATGATAAAGAAGCTATGCTCCAAGGGAGAGTTAAACACAAGAACAATGGGCTGACTCTAATGCCACTGTACGTTTTTGGTGCCCACTATCTGTAGGCAAGACCTAAAACCTACTGTAGATCCACGATCTGGAACAGCGTCTCTCCAGAAATCAGGGAATCTTTTTACACACTTTCTTTAAAAAATGGATGAAACCATTTTTGGTGCATCGAGGGTTCTAAAGATGGCCGTCCTTCAAGCATAGAGATTCTAAACACAGCTATATAACTATCTCAGGACTTGAGATAGTGTTTTCACAAAAGAGAGATGATCAGTACATGTACCCCCAAGCCACAGTGTTCAAGAAAGCTTTCACACCCACTGCTAACCATTACAAGACAAAGATATGGTTCTACTTTTGTGTGATAGTTTATAAAGAGATGGATAGCATTGTTTCTGTCTGCTACGATTTATAAAGCCCTCTGATATCAACTTTGACTTGATCCATGCTGTACATGTCAACAAACAAATTGAAAAATATCCAAGCAGAGGTTACAAGAAACTCCAGGTTTTGGTGTCTTCAACCAATGGAACGAACGTCTCTGCGGCCACCGAACAAAGGGCAAGCCCTTGGAGTTTCTGGCTGTGGCCAGACCTTCCAGTCCCTGCTTCACTGTAAGAGCACCAGCACTATAGGGTAATCAGGCAGTGCCCTATGGGCTACTCAGACAGGTCAGTATGTGGGTGTTTTTTGGGGCTGTTTGTGGCCCTTGTTTGAACCCTGCTCTGCCGTTTTTGTGGTTGATTTCTCTGATATTAAAACAAATATCACCTGCTGTAAGCTCAAATCCATGCATTCTGCCATACCTTTCAAAACACTTATACTGCGTGTCTTTAGAAGTTCAAAATTGCCCCAATTTCAAACATGGGCCACTTTTTTAGCCATCTGATTCGCCAATGAGGGCCACTTTTATTTTGGTGCCCGGGCCAATTTTCTGTTCCAGTCTGGCCCTGCCTACAACCATACATACAACTTTCCAAAAACATCTGTACAGTTATGTTTACAAGTGGCCCTCTCTTTTTAATTGTCCCATCATGAAACCGCTCAGGTTCAGACGGATTTAAGCAGTGTGCGTAGTGCAGCCTCACACGTACCAAACTGCTAATAGCGCACCTGCCTGGAAATCTCCCAAAACCATCGAACAGCGCAATTGCCTGGTTTTGTGCATAATAAATTGCCTGGGGGCGTTTAGCCAATCAGATTGCGCGATTGCCTGCACAGTGTTCCCAAAGCCTGTGGGGGCTCAATGTGCTTAAATCAGTTTTTATCAGGGTGCAGTAATCCTGCGACTGCATTTACATAATCCATTATCCGGTAACACGGGAGGCGCTCGCGGAGCGCGGTGAGAAATGGCTTTTATTCGCTGTTCGCGTCCTCTGGCCTCGTGCATGCATGTTTTCCGTTCTGTGGGCTGGGGGGACCCGACCCCCACTTCCGGGAGCAATGAAATGGGGAAGAAGCATGCTAGGCTCTTGTCCGTTCCGCGCTTGTCGCCCACCTGGGGCGAGTTGGAGATGCGTCAGTGATCAGGCACGGCCGTTGAATAAAAGATGCGCCTCCCCCGCCATTTCCCTGGGCTTTGCTGGTGTGTTTGATAACAGGTGATGGGTCCGCCCCCTTGTGGCCGGGAGTTAATGGGTGTCGCCCTCAGCGAAATGGAAAAGAGACGTTTGTGCGTGTAGGCCGCAGGTTCAGCTTAGCAGCTAGAATTACATTTCAGGAATATATAATATTGTCTTATCTTCAGACAACGATTCATACATGCGCATTAATAAGAGCCACAGTTGCCTAGGGCCGACTTAAACACACATCCTATCAGTTGTAAATGAGCTACAGGGAAAGGGGCTAGAGGTCATTCCATCCAGTTTCTGAGTCAAGAGTTGTACTGGCAACCCTTTCCTCTAGGTGGCAGACTTTAGCTTCATTTGGGTTATATGTCCTTTCCTTTGACTTGTTTCCCCCTTCGGTTTATCTACGACGTTCGGCTGAGTAGCATTTTATCTCTAGAATTACCTTCAGCATTTAATGGTTTCAGAGGGGATTGATATACACTTTTTCTGTATGGGAAGGTTGTGCAGTTAATTCTTTGCCCCCGAAGTGTCATTTTGCATTAATTTCAATATTTCACTCTTCTTTTGTACCCTTATCACAAGGAAGACAGTCTCATTAGAGTATTGTGTCTGTCAGGAGCCGATTTTTTAACTAGCTTGATCTCTGCAAATGTGCGCATTAGTCAGCTGAAGTGTCTGGACATGTTATATATACATTTTATGAAGAATATATTGGTAATCGATAAATACAGGGCTCGAGTCGGGGTACCACGCGGGTGGGCGACGTCCCCCCCACATATTTTACCGGGAGCTCGATAACTGGAGCAAATGGAGCCACACATTCACTCTTTGGCCTCTCTGGGGCGAGATCGGCGCTCATTCAGAACGCTGCTCACGCGCTGGCTTCCCTGATGCAATCGCATCTAAGGGGTGCGCGAGGGGAGGCAATGAGTCTGATGGTGCAAGCCACCTTTCGTGACGTCACTTCCTGTCGTGACGTCAGCGTCCCCCCACTTCTTTGTTTAGGACTTGTGCCCTGGATAAATATAAGTGTAAACACTGAGGTAATCATCATTGCTGTGACTGAGGGAGAGGACTAGAACAATCGCATTTGATGCTCAACAGAGCTACTGTGCTCATATCCATAAGGTTTGGGTGTTCTTAGTGTAGAGTTAAAAAGCCATTGCCTTCTTTTCTGTCTTGTTGTGTGTCCTGTGTATTAATGTGTAAAACGTTTCACTGATGAACCTTTTAAGTGGTTATCAACATGTTTCAGCCTGTATTGATAGACTTCATCAGAATTGAGTGTACAATTTCATTTCATTTATGATGAACAAAAATGATTTAAAAGGACAGTAAAATTAAGTTCCACCTTGGCAAACAAATAACATTCTTAAAACTAACTTGGAGACTTCAAGGCACTCCTGTCATAGATCCTGGAACAAATATTACGGAGTCAGACCTGTCGTAATTCAAATGGGACTGGCAGGTTAGGTGGGATCTTTCTTTATTCAGTAGGTGCTTGATCCACTAAGCTATTTGATTAGCTTGTTTGAATATTATAATATTACAAGTAGGTAACTGTATACACTAAATATTAACAGTAAGAAAAAATGGAGGTCTAATGAGCAAACACTGCTTTTAAATTGTATTAGTTTGTACAGTAAAATTCACAAAGTGCTTCATACCTCTGAAGAGTCCACAAAGCGCCCCTGAATAATAAGCTGGAAATGTGCTTTTATTCACTCAGCCAATCTTCTGCTCCAGAGTAGCCAATGCCAGATGTGTGTGCAGTGTACGGAACCAAAGTTAGCTGCTCAAGTGCGCATGTCCGAGGACTTTTATCAGCCCCTCTCAGAGGTAGGAGACTATGTGACTGCAAGTTCACCAAGGGCTGGAACAGAAAACGGGGTCAAAATGTTCTCAGAAATGTGCGGCCTTATTGCCTGCCTCTGCAGTTCTCAATTCACAGTTGGGAACTGTGGGTTGGGTCAGGGCCAGGCCCCTGCACAACTCCTTCAACGGCATACAGAACAGCGCTCATGCGTCCCCCTGCTCTGTGAAGCATATGCTTTCAGGATCCATGTGGTAGGGTAATGGCGGCTGCTGGTGTCACGTTCCAGCCCCTTCACCAGTTTTTTCCAAGGGAGCAGTAGTCCCATGCAGGGCTTTAAATGGGATGAAAAAACTGGAGGGTCTCTTAGTGGGGCGTGGCCAATGTGACAGGGCGTGGCTTAAACACATAAGCTAAAAATCTGTGCCGTCTGACTGATATTTTGATACTTCTGCCATTGCATCCACATATATAATACAACAAGTACCATTACACCTACAACAAGCCAAGACTATTGGCTTTGTCAATGGTTGTTAGTTGCAGAAGCAACAACTATGGCTTTGTTGTATATAATATGAAAATCCTTCAGCTCTGAAATGATGAGACTATGAAATAACTATAGCGAGTCTCTTTGAAGTTACATCAAAGGCAGTGATGGGTGGCACTGCTGCAGAGTTAAGATTTTTTTTCACCCTAAGGGTGAGGGCAAAAATGGAGAGGGATCCATCTCAGCACCTGCTTTTTTAGAACTGGCGAGGCAGGACCCGGCCCACTTAAAGCCCTGGTCACAAGTATAGGACTAAAAGAGCCAGTGCTGGTATTACTGCATCTGCATAGTGTGTTGTACCTCTGAGCTAGGCCTCAGAGCACTCCTGCATTGGCTGGTAGAGGCAGTGCATTAAAATACATTTTGTCCTCTAGGTTGGGCTAGATAGGTAGTTCTGTTTCCGGCTGCACAAAGGTCGCATGAAGAACAGTCATAAAACACTGACTCAGAGACACTTTGGCCTCTTGGAGTATTATTCAGTCCCCTACACAAGTCTGGGCAGCCACAGGAGAATGTAATCTGCAGCTGATATAAATCCCTAGCAAAGCAGAGTTCTGTGTCAAATGAGAACAAGCAAAGCACGGCGTGCCCCCTCCTTACATTTTGTATGTGTGCAGATTTGTGTCGGAGCAGAGAAAAAGGAACCCTTTTTGAAAATCCATATCCAAGTGTCCTGCTTTATTTGTTAGAAATGGTTTTTACTGAACCACCTGGGGAATGCTTAATAACGCCATGAGGTTGCATTTGGCAAAACACGACCAAAAATGTATTTTTTTTTTTTAGAGAAACAGGAACTGTTTAGCTTTTCAATAAATCTTTGATGAATGAATGAAAACGGTGTTTGTAAAGTGCACAATCACTCAACCAGAGCATCCTGGTCAGGGATGTGGAATTCCTATAGCCTGACGCCCGGGACATATTGTTTGGGGTCAAGGGCAACAAGTTTTCATGTGTATTTTGTCCTTGGGAAAAGTAGGCCCAACCCCCTACATCACAAACCCTTTGACATCCAGTTTACAGTACCACATTATAGATCAGGTAAAGGTATTGCCTGCAGTTAAGGTAATATGTGTATCCATGTATTAACGCTGTTCAAACTTGTATTTATGGTTCATTAATGCAAAACCTTTATTATTAGGGTGAGCGATCAAAGCACATGTTGTAAACTCAGACTGTACTACTGATAGTGGTTCCAGTATAAAAATGTGTACACACGTTTTCAATGTGTAGCAATATGAGGCTATGTATACTGCTCCCAGGATGCTCTCTGATTAGATGCAAATATATGCAGAAGCTTGAAAGCAAGATTGATAATTCTTTGCTTTCAAAATAAAATGTTCACAAAAAAATGCAAAAACATTTCGCTAAACTACTGTAACATTTTTGGTACTGTTTTTTGCAGCATCATTTAGTAAAATTTGTTGATGTATGCTAGTATTTCCCAAAAATATTCATAACGGAAAATCGGTGTAACCAGTTTTAATTAGATTATGGGAAACATAAAAATAAACAAGCATTGGTAAAGCCAATAGGTCTGAAATTGTTGGTCAGCCTTTTGGTTTTGTCAATGCGTGACTTGTTTTGGCATGTTTTTTGTAAAACCTTTTTGGTGTGGGAGCTGCCGGCCCCTCATCATTATAACAAACATTGGCAAAAGCAAAAATTGTTTTGGTCTCAAAAAGCACACATTGCCACAGTAGTTCCTGGCACTGAACAAAACGACTGTGTGTCGATTAAGCTCCCTTGTGAAATAACACAATGCTGTCACTCACAGAAGCTAGCCTATAGACAGAGAGAAACAGAATTTTAATAAACACAAAAGGTCATGGTTAACGCCAGACCTAATTAGGGGCCAAATTATTAAATAAAGTCTCAAAAGTGCACTCATGTCCTTGCATTAAGTGCAGATATACGACTTTCATGAATTCACAAGAATTTACAGAAGTAGGCCAAGAAATAGTACTCCTAGAAAATATTTGTGAACTGCATTTCAGCATGAGCAAATATGCAGGTGTAGATTTGCTCATGCGAAAATCTGAGTGTTTGCAAGTTCACTTTCCCGCCAACCACTTTTTTTCCCAACCCTGGAAGAAGTTTTATGTCTGCCATTGTCAGGAGTAAATTTGAAACCTTTCTCAGTTTGGGAAAAGATTAGAGAAGAGTTGGTGAAAACCCTTAAAACATGCAAGTTGATAGGTTTGCACAGACTCAAAAGGGCATTCCAACCCTGGAACTGTTGCATACCATTACCTTCAGTGCCAGTATGTAGAAACGTGGCAACATATGGGAATTGCTAGTATTCAAACCCTACTATGGAAGGAGCCCTGGCATAATCAGAGAGGCTATTTCGGAGCTCTTAGATAATGAGATTGCTGCCATAATTTGTCACTGCACTACATGGCACCAAAGGGACAAGTGGATTTTGTTACAGGACAAGTAGATTTATGAAGCAACCTGTCCCATGGACAAGTAGATATTTTATTAAATTCCACACCCCTGCTGGTGCTGGCTCAAACACCATTCTTCAATTGAACCATTGCGGAGAGAATCAGAAAGGAGACAGCACAGGAAAGGAGAAGGAGAAGAAAAAGAAAAAGTGCAAAGACCTTAAACAACAATTATACTAAATGATGGCATAATGCATCTGGGGCCAGGGAGAACCAAGTCTTCGGCTTCTTCTTGAAGCTGGCTTCATTAGTGATGATCCGAAGTGAACCAGGAAATTGGTTCCAAGCTTTAGGTCTTAGAACCGCAAATGGTTTCCTCCTTATAGATTAAATCCTGAACATGAGAGGTTTTAACAAGCTGGCATTAGAACATCCGAGAGTCCTCTGTGTCCTGTAATGGCATGGATTGATATTTGGTGCCAGTGGCATGAAATGACGTAAAAACAAACAACAAAGTTTTAAAAAGAACCCTCTTATGAATAGGCAGACATTGCAACTCTGAGTGCTTTGGTTGCAGAACTATGACTGGGAAGGCTAAACACGAGTCTGGCGGATGAAGTTTGGACCACCTTGGGCCTGTGAAGCAGTTTTTTAGAAATGCCTACTCAAAGGCTATTGCAGTATTCAAGCCTTAAGGTAATGCATGCAAAATATACTGTTTTCTTTGCAATTAGAGAAGCACGTGCCCGCTACTAACGGTACTTGCGGTCGAAAGGACAAAGCATTGTCAAATGTAACTCCTAGGTTCTTAGCCACTTCAACTGGAGGTGGAGGAGGGGGCACACAATCTGGGCACCACATAGTGGGGGAGAACAGATTAAGCTTCCCAAACAGAAGAATTTCTGTTTTATCAGTGTTGCATTTTAGATGGTTATTTCCCATCCATCGAATTATGTTGGTAAAACAATTCTTAAAATTAAATTCTGTTTAGACCCAAAGGAATTTTTGTCGAAGGACAAAATCAGTTCAGTGTCATGAGCATAGAAACTAATTAAGATTCGAGTCGAGTTTAAGTATGAAATAAGATGTATTGCTGAACCACTAAATGTTTTCTTCATCAAAAATGATTTGCATTTTCTTTCTTTTAGTTCACCTATCTTACAGTTTTTTTTTTTTACTTTTATGAAACATGCTCTGACCCCATGGCTGCCTAAAATACCAATTCTGGGCATAAACCCAAGAAAATCTAGGCTTCTATTGGCCATGGTCCCTGGTGCACGAAGCTGTCAGGGGTCAATGGTGCTTTCTGGCTGCATGGTAACTACCCGCTATATGGCATAGAATTAAGTAAAGTGGATTTCAGGGTACACATAAGTAATACACATTTAGCGGTACAGTTTTGGGTACTGTGCCTCTGGACAATACCTATGGGCAGTCCCATTTAAAATCCACACGCATCCTCTGCAGCTGGTCCTTGTCTCACATATAAGGGATTACAGAACGTGGCTCCTGAGTTTAGGGCAGTGGTTCCCAAACTGTGCGCCGCGGCACCCCGGTGCGCCGCGATGAAAAGCCAGGGGCGCCGCCGCGCACGATGTGGGAAATTGTAGCCACATTGCAAGATGCTAAAGACGCAATCGTTCAAATGACGGAGTTCCTAAGGCATGCGTGAAAAACGCATGCGGAATTCCGTCATACATTCTTTTCAAGAGTGTACCACTTGGGTTCGCCTGTGCCACACTCCTGGAAATAGAAAATGAAATGAAGTTTACACCTCTCCAGTTTGGCTGCAAAGTTGTATAATCCTTTTTGAAATAATATTATGGATATTGAAAGTCTAAAAAACAGAACACATGATCTTGCAGACGATTACATCACTGAAAGCTGATATAAGAAAACACACTGGTTTCGCCAGTGTTCAGCACGCGCATGGTATCTATGTTGGCAGAGGGTTTGTGTTATCTGGAATTTGTTTTATAAAGTTCAGATTAAAAATAGTTATACCTAAGTATACAGAAGAGTTCACTTTTAAAGTGTCGTTGCTTGAAATTCAAACACAGCATATCAACAAATTGAGAGTCTGTCAATCAAATTGGTATTTTTTGAGTTCCTGACACTGGCTTGATAGATAAATTGACTGGGTAAAAATCCTAAATTTTATTTTACATATTTCTAAAGAAGACTTGAGTCAGATTAAGAAAAGTCACCTTCTGTAAGTGTGCAGCAAACAGAATATTGTGGCCTCTCCTCATCAGGCCTCATGCCAAGACTGACAGAGTTGTCTTAAGAATTTTTGGGGCCCCGGGCAAGACAGATTTTGTTGGCCCCTGTTAGGAATAGCTTTGAATTATAGTACCAAACTTTGGCTAATTCAAGCCCACATAGTGCCAGGCAAACTTGCAGAAATGGGGTCACTCAAAAACATTTGAAATATGCCTTGCCTGTATAAGGATGCAAAAGACACACAATTGATGGACGGAATGCAGAACAAATCAAAACATTCACCCCCAGTCAAGAGATCTGGGTTAAATCCATCATTGTTTTGCTCACCATGCCACCCCAGTTTAGACCTGGCCATATGCATATCAGTCTTGACCCTGTGCCTCATGGGAACAGTCCAGCCCGAACTGCCAAGCCAGGTCCTCCCTGGACCGGAAACAAGCATCCTAGGAACGGTTTCGGGTTTCACCCCTCTTCAGCCAGGATAGCTTGATTCCAGTGGCACAGTGAGCCCAGGACCCACGTCTGGGCAAACCTGGTGCACCTGAAGCAAGTTTTGGCTTCCGGTAAAAAAATGGTGGGGAGCCGCGGCCAACTGCCAATTAAGTCAAGGGAGCCACGGGTCAAAAAAGTTTGGGAACCACTGGTTTAGGGTATTGCTTGACTCCACCTGAGTGAGACAATTGTTGAACATTTTGAACAACTCCTAACCCTTATCACTAAAAGGTTGAGTCACAGAGACGTATGCTTATTTTATTTTCCTTTTCAAACGGAGAAAATAAGTCTCTGTGCATTTCCCTGTCTGAAGTCTGATCGTGAAGAAACCAGGACTTCGATGATGGACCAACACTTAAAGAGAACTTCCCCACCCTCTTCACCGAATTGCCATTTGACCCAATCCCAATCAGCTTTTTTTCTGACCAAGCATTAGCCAAACTTTTGCTGTATCGTGAATGCCCATCAACATACAACTTGCACTTGACACCTGGCACCTTACAGTGCTCCAGAGTGCCCTTTTCATTCATTTTCTAATACCTAGAATGTTAAAAGCTGATTCCCAAACGTTCTGGAGCATGCATGCCGTGCTTCTGCAGACCATTCCTTGTTCTGAATTGGGCTCAGTCAGGATGTGCTTGTAGCACAAAGGTCTGCATCTGGGAAGCATTGCCAGTACCTCGCTCGGATGTCATTCAGTGCCCGGCATTCTGTTTCCAATAACGATTACAATACGAGAATAAGGAAAGACACTTCCTTGCCAGTGGTCTGTAAAACATTGCTATGGAGGCTTTCATGGTCCTAGCTAGGCTTTGTCTTTGCTAGATAAGTTGGCTATCCTGCCTATTTAGGTGGTGTTAATTTGAGCTGCTTGGAAGACTGCTGTGTGATCTTGCCAAGAGGAGGAATGTTTTGGTATCCGTAGAGTTGGCACTGCTTCTGTCTCTCAAGACCACTGTGACCGAGAGCCCCCATAGAAGGGATGGGCCATCCACTCTGCATGGTGTAGAAGGAGCATAGGAAGTACAGATTCTAAACCCCCCTCCCTTCCCCAACCCCCACTAACCCCCTTCATGGAGAGATCATTCTTTGACGGGGGGGGGGGGGAGTACACAGCCTTCCTGATTGTCCCACCATTGTGCCGAACATTAATCCTAAGAGTATCTTTGCGGAAGCTCTCCACGACTGAGCCTTTAAGAGCACACATTGCCCTTCTCACCCCTGGCACTGTGTAACCCACTACTGTAGTCACTAGAGCATCTCTTACCCAAGCAGTGATGAAATGGCCTTGTCTAACAAGGGACACGAAGGCTATGTTGCACAGTGCTAAGCTTTCCTTTACCTGTATGGGGGTCCTAACTTCAGCCACTGGATTTATACAGATCCACCCCTGCTGCATTTTCCACATGAACAGTGATTTGCTTCACTTGCCATATTGCACCATAACTTGCTGATTGTTCCCGCAAGAAATCATATGCAAGTCACGTGTGCAATGTATGGTCCCTTCTGCTTTACATTTGTTTAAATCAACAACGTTCAACTCGATTACAATCGAAAAATGTTTCTAGCTCAAATGGATCAAAAGTCATTTAAAAGTGCTGCACACAGAATGCACCACCACACTGGCCATGGGTCACCATTTGGCTTTTAATTGCTTCATACAGGCATTTACCATACTAGTTACTCAACTGTTACCATTTAGATTACTCTGGTCTCTGACTCAGTCGGCTCAGAGGTCAATCTATTCTTTCAAACGATAATGTTGTTGCCTATTCTATACATTGTAATGAAAATGTTGCTGTCAAACGCAAAAAGAATAATGAGACCAATTTAAAATGGAGGATAAAATGTTTTCAATTAATTCATATGTTGTAGTATTGCAGCTAAAAATACAAACAAAAATGTGTTCAAATTGCATGCTTTTATTGTGATCTGATGGTTTTAAACTGTTTTTATTGTGCTTTTATGGTCTTAGTGGCTGAATAAAGCTTTATTATGATGATGAAGTTAAAATTGATTTGCAAACAAGTACACCGAGACCAGAGCATTCTAGGGATAACTGTTGTGATCCAACCACAGTCGGATTATTCAACTGTTCTTGCAAACTCAGGCCACCATAGCAGGCACTGGTCTTTGTGCTGCAGAAGTTTCGGAAGCTCTTCTGTCTATAGCACTAATATCAAGAGAGGACTTCATTTAGAAGATTCTCAAACATGTTGCATCGCATTTTAAGACCACGCAGTTTAAACCTTAAAGTGCTTTCCAGTTGAGACATGTACATAATAAGTTTGTAATGTGCAATATTGTTCTGCAGGTTGTTTTTGAACAATGTTCTAAACACTGAGTGAAGGAGAAATAAGGCTTGAACACCTTTGCCCCATCAACCAGAAGCTGATTATCATGTTTAAACGTGTAAGAATGTACATATATTTTTAACGTGTGTATGAATATACATATATCACTAGGCATCCCTGACTAGCACATAGCATATTTATAATTCTTCTTTATTTTCCCAATAGTTCAAACATTGTATTCAATCTGTTGTGCCTGGAAGATTTAAAACGGAATTGCCAACAATGTTTCGGGTGGAAAAAAATAAGGCAACCTTCATCGGGACAAAACGCAATTAAACATGGACACTTGTTAGGGGCTATACAATGCTTCCTAAAAAAAAATTTTTTTTTAAAAGGTCTGCTTTGTAGAACATGCATATAGATTTGCTGCAAAAGAACTAACACTGAATAACACATTTTTAGGGAGGGCCCATAGAAGGGTTGAGGCACAGCACTGTGCGGTTAGTGATCTCAAAAGTTCCAGAGTCTCATTAAATGAATGTAGAGTTTACTGGAGTGGAAAGAAGTAACAAACTGAAGTAAAATTAGGCCTAACTGATGAGTAGGCTAAAAATAAATGTCAGAATATTCCTGAGGGTGGGGGTTTGTGAGTGGATGGCTGCTCGGTCTAGGTGGTGTTTTAGCGCACGCCCGTGGTGAGATGTCGCTGTGCCCTGCATTGCTGAGCCAGCCGCACTTGTCAGTGTTGTTAGTCGTGTGTTGCCGCTCGCTTTCCACACCAGGCGCCAATCCGAGGCCACTTGAGCGCCGTAGGATGGATTGCGCGATATTTCCGTAACCTTCCGCCGCCCCCACTCGCCCTTCAAGCGAGTGTAGTCCTCGCTCATAAGATATAAGGTGCCCTCTCTGCGAGGCCAGTGTGCTCTGGGGAGCAGAGGTTCTCCGGCGTCTGCCTTAACGAGGGGGCATGTCTAGCAGTGTCCCTGGGGATTTACATGATCTGATTGTCTTGTATTTACTCATAAGAGTAGTGGCTGACTCGCTGTGGTTTTCAAAGTGCAGTGTTCTTGTGCCAAGAGGTGGTTATTCTGGGCGCTGTAGGAGGATGGCTTTGTAGTGTGCAAATACATGAAGGTGGTCGAGGTAGGTGTTCATTAAAGGCAGCTCTCTGATGACACTGGTGGGAGAGGAGGTTTTCAGCACTGGACAGGGTCCAGCTCTCCCTTTGGCACCGGACAGGAGTGGTCATTTTCAGCACTGAGTGACCGCCTCCGACCGGACAGCTCTGATTGGGGAACCGTAGGTAGGCATCTCTTGCCTTGCATCTTATGGAGAGGTGTTTTCCGGTGGAGGAGAAGTCCCTCCTCTCTAACTCATTCTCTCTAGCGCTTTCCAACTCTCTCCTGTTCTCCCTCTTCTCATCTCTCGCCAGTATCTCGTCTCGTCTCCTGCCCTTTCTTCTCACTCTCAATCACTCTCCGATACGTTCTTTCACTCATGTCCCTTTCCGGCTCTCTCAGTGGTCACTGGCTTTTAGGCACTGACTAGACGGTTGTCCGTCTAGTGACTGCAGAGCTGCTCTTCAGGGGTGAAAGGGCACTCCCAAGAGAGGGGTTTCAAAGGATTACTGGTAGGTGGGTCTGATGGGGGCAGGTAGCTAGTGGTGGGGGGGGGGGGGGGCGGAGCGCACACATGTATGGGGCTGGTGATGAGTGCGGGACAGTTAATAAGGGCAGAAGCACATGACCGGGATGATTATCGGATAAGTGAAAGGCGAACGTGTTCCTGGCGGGGTGCTGGGCGACGAGTGTGTCCCTGGGCCCCGGCACCTCTCACTATGACTTGTCCCGCCTTCCCTCTAGCGCCTCCCATCTTCCCTCCCTCTCTCCGCCCATCCGAGCACCCTCTCTCCCCCTCACCCATCCTCCCCCTCTCGCCCTCCCTCCTCCTCCGGCAACAGCGGCAGCACCGGAGCCGAGTGAAGTTAGTGCTGAGAGGGGTGGATAGGAGCTGCATCTCATACAGCGCACGGTACAGCGCCGGGTGCGGGAGTAAAGCGCCGAGCGAAAGGCAGGACAGCGCGGAGCACAGAAGAGAGCGCCGTACCGAGAAGAGGCTTGGGGAAGAAGCGAGGTTCAGCACCCCACACTCGGACGAGGCACAGTGGGCTCTGAACACCCCAAAATCCGCCAGAACCTCCTCGATCCCGACGAGAACCCCCGGCAGAGCCCACACTCAAACCCCAACGTATGTGTTGGAGGAAGGTTTCGCATGTGGTACTGATGCATTTGTAGCGCCGAGAATAGTGGAGGTCTGTACAGCGCTGAGCACACCCCAGGACAAAGATCCATTTCCGATTGGAGCATAGTGCCGAATACACCTAGGGGCCGGTGCAACTGCACCTTGTTTTGTGCTCCTACCAAGCAAAGGCAGACACCTGCAGCTCAGCGCCAAGAACACGGCTGCTACATCCGCCACTCAGAGGGGAAGACGTCGGTGTACTTAACCTGTTCACGGGTTCTTCTTTTGCACCTGTCCGGCACAGCGCCGCGTGCACACCAGGCACTTCGCATCCTCTTACCGCCCCGTGAGCAATGCTACTTTCCTAAATTAGTGCACGGAGCCGAGTACGCACCTGCTGTGCGTGGACCACAGGCTGCTCGCTCTCCTCTCGGACTAATTTCACATAAGAAAACCGGACTGGACTTCGGGAGCTTCTGCACAGGGTAACTGGGTTCATCGTCCACGACTGGAGTTCCGCACAGCGCCGAGTATGTCCGTCGCCTCCTCTTGCCAAGTGTACTCACCTTAAGCCGCTGTTCTTGTGCGAAGCACCGAGTGCACCCCTCGTGGATAACTGCACAGACACCTGCTTGGATTGGTGCACAGCATCACACGTACCTGTTTCACTGGGTCTGTGGCTGTCGTGGATTTGTGTTGCCAGAGTACACCGACCCCCCGGAGGGCACCGGAGAGCCTGTAGCTGGCCTGATTCCCGTGAAGTGGGTCTGGGGAGGTCACCCTGGGCTCGCGCTGCCACGCGCCCCTTTGTCTCCGGATTGCCCTGGTGCCCCGTATTCAGGCACCGCGCCGAGTAGAGCATCTCCCGGAGAGGCGAGGATGTGCGCCTGGGCTTGAGGTGTTCCCGTCCTGTCAGGACGCCACGTGTTTGGGAGAGGCGCGACCCCCTGGCTACCCAATGCCACTGGGAGGTACGGGTGGCCGCTGCTGGCATGACCGGCTGCCAGCCCCCGGGGGCCCCTGCCGCCACGGAGCGGGACCGCATGTACCAACACAAGGTGTCCCTGGTGGTCCGGTACTTCATGATACCGTGCAACGTCTGCCTCATCCTGCTGGCCACGGCCACCCTGGGCTTCGCCGTGCTCCTCTTCCTCACCAACTGTACGTGTCTGAGGGCAGGGGTACTGGGGTGTGGGGGAACGGGGAGTGACTGTGGGGGCGTGTGTAGGAGGGCTACAGCGGTCGGGAGGTGACCATGGACCGCCGGGTATTGGGAATGAGTATGGAACTGCAAGGTACCGGGAGAGAACATGCAGTACATGGAACCGGGAGAGAGCATGGACTGCAAATTGCTTGGAGTGAGCATGGGATGCAAGCTACTGGGTCAGAGAATGAAAGGCAATGTACTGGGAGGGAAAATGGAATGCATGGTACTGGGAGTGAACATACAGTACATGGTACTGGGAGTGAACATACAGTACATGGTACTGGGAGTGAACATACAGTACATGGTACTGGGAGTGAGCAAGGATTGCAGTTTGCTGGGAGTGAATATGGACTGCAAGCTACTGGAAGTGACCGTGGGCTGCAAGCTTCTGGTTCAGAGAATGGGGTGCAATGTACTGGGAGTGAACATGGAATGTTGGGTACTGAGAGTGAGCATACAATGCATGGTACTGGGAGAGAGCACAGGCTGCAAGCCACTGGAACAGACTGGAGTGCAATGTACTGGGAGTAAATGTGCACTGCATAATTCTGTAAGTGAGCATGGACTGTAGGGTGCTGGGAGTGAGCATGGACTGTAGGGTGCTGGGAGTGAGCATGGACTGTAGGGTGCTGGGAGTGAGCATGGACTGTAGGGTGCTGGGAGTGAGCATGGACTGTAGGGTGCTGGGAGTGCGCATGGACTGTAGGGTGCTGGGAGTGCGCATGGACTGTAGGGTGCTGGGAGTGCGCATGAACTGTAGGGTGCTGGGAGTGAGCATGGACTGTAGGGTGCTGGGAGTGAGCATGGACTGTAGGGTGCTGGGAGTGAGCATGGACTGTAGGGTGCTGGGAGTGAGCATGGACTGTAGGGTGCCGGGAGAGACGATGCATTGCTGGGTATTGGGAGTACGCATGGGGTGCTGGGAGTGAGATGGACTGTAGGGTGCCGGGAGACAGCATGGACTTCAGGGTACTGGGAGTGAGACTACAGTGCATGGTACTAGAAGTGAGCATGGACTGCAGGGTGCTGGGAGTGTGCATGGAATGCAGGGTGCGTGCATGGACTGCAGGGTGCTAGGAGCGTGCATGGACTGTAGGGTGCTGGGAGCGTGCATGGACTGTAGGGTGCTGGGAGTGAGCATGGACTGTAGGGTGCTGGGAGTGAGCATGGACTGTAGGGTGCTGGGAGTGCGCATGGACTGTAGGGTGCTGGGAGTGAGCATGGATTGTAGGGTGCTGGGAGTGAGCATGGACTTTAGGGTGCCGGGAGAGACGATGCATTGCTGGGTATTGGGAGTACGCATGGGGTGCTGGGAGTGAGATGGACTGTAGGGTGCCGGGAGACAGCATGGACTTCAGGGTACTGGGAGTGAGACTACAGTGCATGGTACTAGAAGTGAGCATGGACTGCAGGGTGCTGGGAGTGTGCATGGACTGCAGGGTGGGTGCATGGACTGCAGGGTGCTAGGAGCGTGCATGGACTGTAGGGTGCTGGGAGCGTGCATGGACTGTAGGGTGCTGGGAGCGTGCATGGACTGTAGGGTGCTGGGAGCGTGCATGGACTGTAGGGTGCTGGGAGTGAGATGGACTGTAGGGTGCCGGGAGACAGCATGGACTTCAGGGTACTGGGAGTGAGACTACAGTGCATGGTACTAGAAGTGAGCATGGACTGCAGGGTGCTGGGAGTGTGCATGGACTGCAGGGTGCGTGCATGGACTGCAGGGTGCTAGGAGCGTGCATGGACTGTAGGGTGCTGGGAGCGTGCATGGACTGTAGGGTGCTGGGAGTGAGCATGGACTGTAGGGTGCTGGGAGTGAGCATGGACTGTAGGGTGCTGGGAGTGAGCATGGACTGTAGGGTGCTGGGAGTGCGCATGGACTGTAGGGTGCTGGGAGTGCGCATGGACTGTAGGGTGCTGGGAGTGAGCATGGATTGTAGGGTGCTGGGAGTGAGCATGGATTGTAGGGTGCTGGGAGTGAGCATGGACTTTAGGGTGCCGGGAGAGACGATGCATTGCTGGGTATTGGGAGTACGCATGGGGTGCTGGGAGTGAGATGGACTGTAGGGTGCCGGGAGACGGCATGGACTTCAGGGTACTGGGAGTGAGACTACAGTGCATGGTACTAGAAGTGAGCATGGACTGCAGGGTGGGTGCATGGACTGCAGGGTGCTAGGAGCGTGCATGGACTGTAGGGTGCTGGGAGCGTGCATGGACTGTAGGGTGCTGGGAGCGTGCATGGACTGTAGGGTGCTGGGAGCGTGCATGGACTGTAGGGTGCTGGGAGTGAGATGGACTGTAGGGTGCCGGGAGACAGCATGGACTTCAGGGTACTGGGAGTGAGACTACAGTGCATGGTACTAGAAGTGAGCATGGACTGCAGGGTGCTGGGAGTGTGCATGGACTGCAGGGTGCGTGCATGGACTGCAGGGTGCTAGGAGCGTGCATGGACTGTAGGGTGCTGGGAGCGTGCATGGACTGTAGGGTGCTGGGAGTGAGCATGGACTGTAGGGTGCTGGGAGTGAGCATGGACTGTAGGGTGCTGGGAGTGAGCATGGACTGTAGGGTGCTGGGAGTGAGCATGGACTGTAGGGTGCTGGGAGTGAGCATGGACTGTAGGGTGCTGGGAGTGCGCATGGACTGTAGGGTGCTGGGAGTGAGCATGGATTGTAGGGTGTTGGGAGTGAGCATGGACTTTAGGGTGCCGGGAGAGACGATGCATTGCTGGGTATTGGGAGTACGCATGGGGTGCTGGGAGTGAGATGGACTGTAGGGTGCCGGGAGACGGCATGGACTTCAGGGTACTGGGAGTGAGACTACAGTGCATGGTACTAGAAGTGAGCATGGACTGCAGGGTGCTGGGAGTGTGCATGGACTGCAGGGTGGGTGCATGGACTGCAGGGTGCTAGGAGCGTGCATGGACTGTAGGGTGCTGGGAGCGTGCATGGACTGTAGGGTGCTGGGAGCGTGCATGGACTGTAGGGTGCTGGGAGCGTGCATGGACTGTAGGGTGCTGGGAGTGAGATGGACTGTAGGGTGCCGGGAGACAGCATGGACTTCAGGGTACTGGGAGTGAGACTACAGTGCATGGTACTAGAAGTGAGCATGGACTGCAGGGTGCTGGGAGTGTGCATGGACTGCAGGGTGCGTGCATGGACTGCAGGGTGCTAGGAGCGTGCATGGACTGTAGGGTGCTGGGAGCGTGCATGGACTGTAGGGTGCTGGGAGTGAGCATGGACTGTAGGGTGCTGGGAGTGAGCATGGACTGTAGGATGCTGGGAGTGAGCATGGACTGTAGGGTGCTGGGAGTGCGCATGGACTGTAGGGTGCTGGGAGTGAGCATGGATTGTAGGGTGCTGGGAGTGAGCATGGACTTTAGGGTGCCGGGAGAGACGATGCATTGCTGGGTATTGGGAGTACGCATGGGGTGCTGGGAGTGAGATGGACTGTAGGGTGCCGGGAGACAGCATGGACTTCAGGGTACTGGGAGTGAGACTACAGTGCATGGTACTAGAAGTGAACATGGACTGCAGGGTGCTGGGAGTGTGCATGGACTGCAGGGTGCGTGCATGGACTGCAGGGTGCTAGGAGCGTGCATGGACTGTAGGGTGCTGGGAGCGTGCATGGACTGTAGGGTGCTGGGAGCGTGCATGGACTGTAGGGTGCTGGGAGCGTGCATGGACTGTAGGGTGCTGGGAGTGAGATGGACTGTAGGGTGCCGGGAGACAGCATGGACTTCAGGGTACTGGGAGTGAGACTACAGTGCATGGTACTAGAAGTGAGCATGGACTGCAGGGTGCTGGGAGTGTGCATGGACTGCAGGGTGCGTGCATGGACTGCAGGGTGCTAGGAGCGTGCATGGACTGTAGGGTGCTGAAAGCGTGCATGGACTGTAGGGTGCTGGGAGTGAGCATGGACTGTAGGGTGCTGGGAGTGAGCATGGACTGTAGGGTGCTGGGAGTGAGCATGGACTGTAGGGTGCTGGGAGTGCGCATGGACTGTAGGGTGCTGGGAGTGAGCATGGATTGTAGGGTGCTGGGAGTGAGCATGGACTTTAGGGTGCCGGGAGAGACGATGCATTGCTGGGTATTGGGAGTACGCATGGGGTGCTGGGAGTGAGATGGACTGTAGGGTGCCGGGAGACAGCATGGACTTCAGGGTACTGGGAGTGAGACTACAGTGCATGGTACTAGAAGTGAGCATGGACTGCAGGGTGCTAGGAGTGTGCATGGACTGCAGAGTGCGTGCATGGACTGCAGGGTGCTAGGAGCGTACATGGACTGTAGGGTCCTGGGAGCGTGCATGGACTGTAGGGTGCTGGGAGTGAGCATCGACTGCAAGGTGTGCTGGGAGAAAGGAAGGATTGCAGATTATTGGGAGTAAGCATGGGGTGCTGGGAGAGAGCATGGATTGGAGGGCACTGGGAGTGAGAATACAGTGCATGGCACTAGGAGTGAGAATACAGTGCATGGCACTAGGAGTGAGAATACAGTGCATGGCACTAGGAGTGAGAATACAGTGCATGGCACTAGGAGTGAGAATACAGTGCATGGCACTAGGAGTGAGAATAGAGTGCATGGCACTAGGAGTGAGCATGGACTGCAGGGTGCTGGGAGTGAGCATGGACTGTAGGGTGCTGGGAGTGTGCATGGACTGTAGGGTGCTGGGAGTGAGCATGGACTGTAGGGTGCTGGGAGTGCGCATGGACTGTAGGGTGCTGGGAGTGCGCATGGACTGTAGGGTGCTGGGAGTGAGCATGGATTGTAGGGTGCTGGGAGTGAGCATGGACTTTAGGGTGCCGGGAGAGACGATGCATTGCTGGGTATTGGGAGTACGCATGGGGTGCTGGGAGTGAGATGGACTGTAGGGTGCCGGGAGACAGCATGGACTTCAGGGTACTGGGAGTGAGACTACAGTGCATGGTACTAGAAGTGAGCATGGACTGCAGGGTGCTGGGAGTGTGCATGGACTGCAGGGTGCGTGCATGGACTGCAGGGTGCTAGGAGCGTGCATGGACTGTAGGGTGCTGGGAGCGTGCATGGACTGTAGGGTGCTGGGAGTGAGCATGGACTGTAGGGTGCTGGGAGTGAGCATGGACTGTAGGGTGCTGGGAGTGAGCATGGACTGTAGGGTGCTGGGAGTGAGCATGGACTGTAGGGTGCTGGGAGTGCGCATGGACTGTAGGGTGCTGGGAGTGAGCATGGATTGTAGGGTGTTGGGAGTGAGCATGGACTTTAGGGTGCCGGGAGAGACGATGCATTGCTGGGTATTGGGAGTACGCATGGGGTGCTGGGAGTGAGATGGACTGTAGGGTGCCGGGAGACGGCATGGACTTCAGGGTACTGGGAGTGAGACTACAGTGCATGGTACTAGAAGTGAGCATGGACTGCAGGGTGCTGGGAGTGTGCATGGACTGCAGGGTGGGTGCATGGACTGCAGGGTGCTAGGAGCGTGCATGGACTGTAGGGTGCTGGGAGCGTGCATGGACTGTAGGGTGCTGGGAGCGTGCATGGACTGTAGGGTGCTGGGAGCGTGCATGGACTGTAGGGTGCTGGGAGTGAGATGGACTGTAGGGTGCCGGGAGACAGCATGGACTTCAGGGTACTGGGAGTGAGACTACAGTGCATGGTACTAGAAGTGAGCATGGACTGCAGGGTGCTGGGAGTGTGCATGGACTGCAGGGTGCGTGCATGGACTGCAGGGTGCTAGGAGCGTGCATGGACTGTAGGGTGCTGGGAGCGTGCATGGACTGTAGGGTGCTGGGAGTGAGCATGGACTGTAGGGTGCTGGGAGTGAGCATGGACTGTAGGATGCTGGGAGTGAGCATGGACTGTAGGGTGCTGGGAGTGCGCATGGACTGTAGGGTGCTGGGAGTGAGCATGGATTGTAGGGTGCTGGGAGTGAGCATGGACTTTAGGGTGCCGGGAGAGACGATGCATTGCTGGGTATTGGGAGTACGCATGGGGTGCTGGGAGTGAGATGGACTGTAGGGTGCCGGGAGACAGCATGGACTTCAGGGTACTGGGAGTGAGACTACAGTGCATGGTACTAGAAGTGAACATGGACTGCAGGGTGCTGGGAGTGTGCATGGACTGCAGGGTGCGTGCATGGACTGCAGGGTGCTAGGAGCGTGCATGGACTGTAGGGTGCTGGGAGCGTGCATGGACTGTAGGGTGCTGGGAGCGTGCATGGACTGTAGGGTGCTGGGAGCGTGCATGGACTGTAGGGTGCTGGGAGCGTGCATGGACTGTAGGGTGCTGGGAGTGAGATGGACTGTAGGGTGCCGGGAGACAGCATGGACTTCAGGGTACTGGGAGTGAGACTACAGTGCATGGTACTAGAAGTGAGCATGGACTGCAGGGTGCTGGGAGTGTGCATGGACTGCAGGGTGCGTGCATGGACTGCAGGGTGCTAGGAGCGTGCATGGACTGTAGGGTGCTGAAAGCGTGCATGGACTGTAGGGTGCTGGGAGTGAGCATGGACTGTAGGGTGCTGGGAGTGAGCATGGACTGTAGGGTGCTGGGAGTGAGCATGGACTGTAGGGTGCTGGGAGTGCGCATGGACTGTAGGGTGCTGGGAGTGAGCATGGATTGTAGGGTGCTGGGAGTGAGCATGGACTTTAGGGTGCCGGGAGAGACGATGCATTGCTGGGTATTGGGAGTACGCATGGGGTGCTGGGAGTGAGATGGACTGTAGGGTGCCGGGAGACAGCATGGACTTCAGGGTACTGGGAGTGAGACTACAGTGCATGGTACTAGAAGTGAGCATGGACTGCAGGGTGCTAGGAGTGTGCATGGACTGCAGAGTGCGTGCATGGACTGCAGGGTGCTAGGAGCGTACATGGACTGTAGGGTCCTGGGAGCGTGCATGGACTGTAGGGTGCTGGGAGTGAGCATCGACTGCAAGGTGTGCTGGGAGAAAGGAAGGATTGCAGATTATTGGGAGTAAGCATGGGGTGCTGGGAGAGAGCATGGATTGGAGGGCACTGGGAGTGAGAATACAGTGCATGGCACTAGGAGTGAGAATACAGTGCATGGCACTAGGAGTGAGAATACAGTGCATGGCACTAGGAGTGAGAATACAGTGCATGGCACTAGGAGTGAGAATACAGTGCATGGCACTAGGAGTGAGAATAGAGTGCATGGCACTAGGAGTGAGCATGGACTGCAGGGTGCTGGGAGTGAGCATGGACTGCAGGGTGCTGGGAGAGAGCATTTACTGCAGGGTACTGGGAGTGAGAATACAGTACATGGCACTAGGAGTGAGCATGGACTGCAGGGTGCTGGGAGAGAGCATTTACTGCAGGGTACTGGGAGTGAGAATAGAGTGCATGGCACTAGGAGTGAGCATGGACTGCAGGGTGCTGGGAGAGAGCATGGATTGGGGGCACAGGGAGTGAGAATACAGTGCATGGCACTAGGAGTGAGCATGCACTGCAGGGTGCTGGGAGAGAGCATGGATTGGGGGCACTGGGAGTGAGAATACAGTACATGGCACTAGGAGTGAGCATGGACTGCAGGGTGCTGGGAGAGAGCATGTATTGGGGGCACTGGGAGTGAGAATACAGTGCATGGCACTAGGAGTGAGCATGCACTGCAGGGTGCTGGGAGAGAGCATTTACTGCACGGTACTGGGAGTAAAAATACAGTACATGGTACTCGGAGTGAGCGTGGGCTGCAAGGTGTGCTGGGAGAGAGTATAGGCTACATGGTATTGGAAGTGGGCACAGAGTAAAATATACAAGTTGTGAGAATGGTCTGCAGTGTACTTGGGGGGGGGGGGGGGTGAGAGGGGCACTGCTGCTTGATCGTAGTCTGGAGGGAAGGGGGGCTGTTGTGTTGTGACTGGGATGGAAGTCCCAGTGGTGTTCAATGGGGAGCAGTGTTTACATTGGCCAGCCACATTGTAGTACGTCACGGAAGCGTAGGATATTCGCTCTGTGGGTAAAGTTTCTGGGGAGCTGGCGGGAGAAAAGTAATTGATTTTATTTACAACGTTTGGGTGAGGGGGCAGGGTAAAGCACGTGCATTAAACATCTGCGTGGACCAACCCACGTTATGCGCGTCGTTTCACCTTTCTTACTGGGGTCCTTTCAGAACGCCCCAGCCGCACAGGCCCTTCTCTCCCGCCGCTTCCTTCTATCTGTCCGGGCTTCCCTGCACCTCTCGGACGGAGAGGGCTTAAGTCCTGAGCTTTCGTTGGTGTGCAGAGGACCGCACAGTGTTAGATGTCTGAGTTGAGCATTTCACTACAAAGTGTTACTTAAAGGGAAAGTGTTTCCAGTCTGAGCCCCGCCCTTCATTCTTTGGTGGTAATGAGGTTGGAGTTAGGTGTGGCTTTCATCTACACCCCCCCCACAATACGTGCTTGTCTGGGCTACTCTATGCAGCTGACCGTGGCCTCTCCGTTGCACGGGTTGAATTCAGGTTATGCCCTGCGAGCGTGAAAGTCACGCCTCCTCTATGGTTCTATTTGTTTATGATGTTTTGTGTAGCGCCATAAGCTGTAGCGAGGCGCCTTAGAGCGTGTGTGGTGGTGTGCCGTGCTGTAATCCGCTTCCCCAGTAATTAAAAATGCCGTGCTGCTGGCACCCCAGGAGGGTTTATGCTAATTAATGTGTTGTGCTAATTAATGTTTTATAGCTCCATATACAACAGAATGGCACACTTTCTGTCCGGCACTTTGGCAAGTTGTACACAAGTATAGTAGAGGAAGAAATGTCGGGGGGGGGGGGGGCTGAGTAGGTGAAAAGGGCGTGCACGAAGAGCGAGCCGTGCCGCAGCGGGACACGCTGAGCCCTGTGCCATCAGCTGCACATACGTGCGAGAGGGCACTTCAGAGCGATTTGCTGCATTTTAAGTGGTCGCTTGTAATGCAGGCAGAGGGTTCGCTCACCAGCTGGGGCCCCTAAGGCGGCGAGCATCTGCCGTCAAACCGCACAGCGGGCAGAAGAGGTGCGGGAGCGGCCGGCAGAGGGAGGCAGCGAGGCCTTTGGGGTCTGTGTGCTAATCGGAGGTCGGAGAGACTCCGAGAAATGCTGGCATAAGATCAACAGCTCTGCTTGGAGTCTGGGATTGGCTAAAATAACTCGTGTGAGCCACAGTGACTGGGCAGGGTTCTATAGGTCCCCTGTGAGTGTGATCCGCGGGGGGGGGGGGGGGGGGATGTAGTGTGTGCGCTCTCGGTGACCACTTGGGACATTTTGGACTTACGCCACCAGCTGTAGTGAAGCCCTGGGCTTTACGCTTTTCAGGGAAGCGGGTAGCGCTGTGCAGGCCACGTTTCAGGGAGCCAAACACCTGGTCGAATGCAAGGATTCGGTGCTTGGGAGGGGGGCAGCTCAGCAAAGTGATGGGGTGTGGGACTGGGTGATGCCAGACCTACATTCCCTCTGTGCATTTTTCCATCAAACATCCGCTGGCTCGCTTTGAACTGATCACACCCAAGTGCCGCCTCGAAGCACTTGCCAGCAGAGTTCGAGGCCCTGGCTGCCTGCTGAGACAAAGTGTCCCTCTCTGATCTGGAGGGAGCGACCTCCCTAGCTTGGCTGTGGTAAAATGTGTGCTATGTGAAGGTGCATAAAATGCGTTGATACCAGAAGGTTGATATGACTATGTCAGTTTTGGGCTACGCCCTTTTACTTTACCCAGGCCAGGGGTAATTTCTGCTTCGTTCGTGTTGCTGGAGTGTCTGAATGCAAAATGGCGGCACACCTGTAAACATGGCCCTCTTTTTCACTACCCAAAATGCAGTCAATGTTTCATCTGAAAGCAACAATATTTCACACCATCGTGTCCCATTTTACCCCCCAAATCGCCTGTGAAACTGCCCTCTTTCCTGAGCGGCTGGCCACCTGCATTCATACAAAGCTGCTCCTTGTTGGAGCTGGGCCCCTGGCCAGCCTCTCTGGCCAAAATAAGTAAAGGGCACCTGCAGCCGGTGCTTCGAAGGGCAAAACCCCGAAGTCCTGCGCCTAGATTTATAGTTTCCAGGGCTTCGGAGCGGCGTGATTCCTGCTCCTTTCTATCTGCGAACAAAGTCCCTTATGGCCTTATCGCATTTGTCGAAGCAGCGCGCGCAACAAAATTCGTTTTATTCATTTATATGTTTACTTACCTCTACTCGGCCGTAATCCGTAGTTTACTACCCCCCACCCTGCCCCGCCCCACGTCAGCGCCCGGCAGCACTCCCACCACGGGCCGCTACTGCTTATGGCCTTATAAGCTGAAATGTCTGCCTGGATGCGTGAAGTGCTGGCCTGTGGACCGGAAGCTCCTTCCAGGTTTAGGACGTCAGGAACTAGGCAGGACCAGTCTACTGCCTTGGAGAGCGGGTGGGCGTGCCCGAGAGACCCCCACACCCCCTCCCCGCCACCACGGTGGAGCATGACTGCATGCGCTCTGACGAACTTTATATGCCACCTTTTGATACGCCTCTGACCTGTGTGACGTTACCCATGCTGCGAGTGGGTTTGGGGACTTTCTGGAGCCCTATGAGCTTTGCCAGGTGTGACGTCGACGTCCAGCATAATCACCAAAATCTCAGTCACGAGGTCCCATGATCACAGACGAGGACTGGGCCTTACTCAAATTCCACCCCCGCCCCTCCCCGCATTGACTACCCACCCAGCGCCCCAATACAGAGATTTGAGGTACCAGCCCATCTACAAGCCTGACGCTGGAGCCACGAAGGCTGCGGGCAAACTGGGCACCTGAAATTAACCACAAGCATTTAAAATACGTGCAAAATCAGGAAAAAAAATCTTTGTTTTAGATATTTTTAATTGAATCAAATCACAGTAGCAGCATAATTCGCCATATCACATCACTACATACTTCAAAGGAGCTGCAGTCCTGCTAGTGCCACGGGCACACTGGACTGTCCCTTCACGGCACTCGTTACTCCATTATAGCTCTGGCCCATTGACCCCCCACACTGGGCAGCATTCACCCATCACTAGAAAGCGGATGTGTTCGCCTGCTAGCAGGAACACCTTCCTTCCTTGGCTACTTCCCTAAGTGCAGGGTTTCCTTGTATCGTGCAGATTCTGTGTCCTGTGTTTGCAGTAAGCCTGGGCGGAGTTCACAGAGATTTACTCTGCGGAACTCCACGAAGTGCCAGAAAAACTATGCTGCGATCCGTGGAGTTCCGCCAGTGGCGGAGTCTGTTAAGTTGCGCTGCTCACACTGATTTTTAGCGCCAGGAGTTTGACCTGCACTGTAAATTCAGCACGAACTGCGCTACGCGTTGCGCCAGAGGCACTGCTGCTGCTTTCTACCACTCGAGTAGACCTTCTACTCGAGCGGCAACTTCCTCAACGCGAATAGCAGATTTCTCAACACGAGCGCTTGCGACCTGCCGCAACCGCCCGCGATGAGAAATCTCTCTGGGAGGAGTTCTAGCGTGTGATTTTTCCCCACGAGTACTCGCAAACTTACAGTTGGCGAGCCGCTCGAGAGAAAAAACTCTGCTTTGCGTCACTGTGTTTTTCGGGACTCCGCGCGAGTGGGCAAAACTCAGCAAACTTCGCCGGCAGAGCGGAATTCTTCACCCACCCATAGTTTGCAGGCATGGTAGGGGCATCCTTAGTTCTGTACTTCCTTGTATTACAGCACACATTTTGCTTCATGCTTGCTTGCACCACGACGGGTGCGTGCTCTCTACTTCCTTGCACTACGACAGGTCCTCTGCTCCCTGCTTCCTTGCATTATACAAGATGCTTTGAAGCTTGTCTCTTTGAATTTACCAGATACCATGCTTCCTAAACATACATTTGAATTTGGTATAGACTAACGGTGGGGTGTTTATCTTAGTGCGGAGCTGGCGCCTCCTGAGTATGCGCAGTTTCTTGTGAGTTATTTGTGCGGTGCAAAAGGTGAGGGAAACTAACACCCTAAACCCTCAAGACGGGACCCTTGACGCGGTCCACTGTAGACTTATTTCACAATCCTATGCACACGCTCTATTCATTTGCATTTGTGATTGCATTTTCTCACAGTATTCAAATACAACAGTAACGACTTCCGGGTCATCATTGGATACACGCACGGAGACGGCAACGGTCTAAGACGCACTCGTTTAGATCCGGACGACGGGATAACGACCTGGGTGTCCATTACCAAAACGTAAAACTTGAGTAAAAGAACACTTCACGATTTTCAATTGGGGATAATTCAGGGAAACTGCAACAGGCATCATCCACGACAGTAGGAATCAGAGGTCGCCTTCTTCACAGCTGGGACGGAAGTAGAACCGGCGGGGAAAACGCTTCTAAATATCGTCCATCTGATCTACAGCCCTGAAGAAGTCGAATGGGATATATACCCAACGACGAAACACGTGTTGGCTGGGCAATTCTACTAAAAATAAAGAAAATAAGAACACCACACATCCATAAAGATTGAAAAGAAACTTTATTGTCGTTACTGTTGTATTTGAATACAGTGATAAAATGCAATCACAAATGCAAATGAATAGAGCTTGTGCATAGGATTGTGAAATACATTTGAATTTGGCATGCTCTTAGCTTCCATGCATAGTAGCAGAAGATGAGCTCCCTGCTTCCGTGCTTTACATCAAGGGCTGTGTTCTATATACTCCTGCCTTCAAACCAGGTACTGTGCTCTATGCTTCCTTGCATTTGACAGGTGCGTGAGATGTGCTTCTCTCCTGCATTGCGATAGATGCTCCGCTTCGTGCTTCCTTGCATTTGACAGGTGTGTGAGATGTGCTTCTCTCCTGCATTGCGATAGATGCCCTTCTCCGTGCTTCCTTGCATTTCACAGGTGCGTGAGATGTGCTTCTCTCCTGCATTGCGATAGATGCCCCTCTCCGTGCTTCCTTGCATTTGACAGGTGCGTGAGATGTGCTTCTCTCCTGCATTGTGATAGATGCCCCTCTCCGTGCTTCCTTGCATTTGACAGGTGCGCAAGATGTGCTTCTCACCTGCATTGCGATAGATGCTCCGCTCCGTGCTTCCTTGCATTTCACAGGTGCGCGAGATGTGCTTCACCTGCATTGCGATAGATGCTCCGCTTCGTGCTTCCTTGCATTTCACAGGTGCGTGAGATGTGCTTCTCTCCTGCATTGCGATAGATGCTCCGCTCCGTGCTTCCTTGCATTTCACAGGTGCGCGAGATGTGCTTCTCACCTGCATTGCGATAGATGCTCCGCTCCATGCTTCTTTGCATTTGACAGGTGCGTGAGATGTGCTTCTCACCTGCATTGCGATAGATGCTCCGCTCCATGCTTCTTTGCATTTGACAGGTGCGTGAGATGTGCTTCTCACCTGCATTGCGATAGATGCTCCGCGCTTCCTTGCATTTGGCAGGTGAATGTTATGCTCTCCATTCGGCTGAAGCAGGTGATGTGTTACCTGCTTTCTTGAGTCATGACAGGTGCCCCTGTTTCCTTGCATTGCAGGAGAAGCTTTGATCATTGTATATTTTTGAATTTAATAGATGCATTGGTCCCTATTTCTGGAATTTGGTAGGGGATATGGACCTTGCTTCTTTGTATTGGAGCCGGGGCTGTGCATTTGAAAGGTAATGTGCTCCTTGCATCCTTCTATCTAGCAGGGGCTCTGATTACCACGTCCAGGCTTGGAGCAGGCACCTCACTCCATTTCCTTGCAGTGTCATATGACGGGCTCCCTGTTTCCTTACTGTTATCAGACTCTGCTCCCTGCAGCTATCAGGAAATGTGTTCCCAGAGTCCTTGCTGTCATACTCTGTGTTTCCTATCTCCTTTTAGTTATCATATTTGATTGATTTGAAAACTTATATAGCGCACGAATGCCCAAGGGCGTCTAGGCGCTGGAAGGAAAGGTTGCCTGAAGAGCAGTAGAAGCAGAGATTTAGTTGGCAAAGAGCCATGTTTTTAGTGATTTTCTGAAAGACAGTAGTGTTGGGCTGTTCTTTGTCAGTCAGGAGCGAGTTCCATGATTTAACTGTCCCTAGGAAAAAGCTTCTTCCGCCCCAGCGAGCTTTCTTGAATCTGGGGGTCTGTAAGAGTTTGCTCTGCGATAATCTTAGATTTCTGACAGGTAGATACCAGGTTAGCTGTTGTTTCAGGTACTGAGGACCAACACCGTGCAATGCCTTGAAAGCTAGGCATAAAGATTTAAATTTGATCCTTTTTTCAACTGTGAGCCATTGAAGCGTTCTTAGTCCATGGGAGATTGGCTGAAATTTAGGAATAGCCAACAGCAGTCTAGCTGCATTTTGAAGGCATTGCAGCTTAAGTAAATGCTGATTTTGGATGCCCACGTAAAGAGCATTTCGGTAATCAAGTCTGGACAGGGCCAATGCTGTCACAAGTGTTTTCAAGGTATTCGGCGTTATAAAAGGACAAACTTTCCTGATTATCTTTAGGATGAAGAAGATAGTAGAGGTAAGATAGCTGATCTGGTATTTAAATGTCAGATTATCGTCGAATACGAAACCCAAGTTCTTTACTTTTTTGACTGGGACTGGATGATCTCCCAAACCAGCTGGCCACCACCTATGCGACCTGAAGGAGGTGTCCGTACCCAACAGGAGTACCTCCGTCTTTCCCCCATTCAACTTTAGGCAGTTCGAGCTCATCCACTGGTTCACCTGGGTCATACAGCAGTTGAATAGGTCTGCTGTTTCCTCCACCTTACTTGAGATTGACACTACTAACTGGGTATCATCCGCGTAGGATACCACAGAGAAACCAAACTGCCTGATTATTTTAGCCAAGGGGGTCACTAAAAGGTTGAACAACATAGGGCTTAATGAAGAACCCTGTGGCACACCACAGGGGAGCATAAAATGCTCTGAGGATGAGGCTCCGATATGAACAAATTGAACCGTGTTGCCCAGATAGGATTCAATCAGTTTAAGGGCGGTCTCCTTGTCCCTGCCTCTGAAAGCCGTTTGATCAGTATATCATGGTTCATTGTGTCAAAAGCCGCAGATAAATGTAATATGATCAGGGCGCCTTGCCACCAGTGTCCAAGGCTGCTCTGAACTCTTCGGCTGCCATGACCAAGGCCGTCTCAGTGCTATATCCTTCCCGGAAACCATATTGAGAGGGATCAGGCAGAGTGAGCTGGAAATTCAGCACTTTTTCCAGTACCTTTGCCGGGAAAGGTAACCTGGAGATTGGTCTGTAGCTGCTGGGATCGCTTGGATTCAGATTAGGTTTTTTTAAAAGTGGAAGTATCGAGGCTATTTTCCAGGAATCGGGGAAAAATACCTGAACTGGTAATCTATTCGAATGCGCCCCCGAATTGTTCGCTTATAAGATCAGGCGCAGGATGTAGTATTTTTGGGGGGCATGGATCCGTTGGAGCTCCAGAATTTGAAGTCACAACCACCCGAGATATCTGTTCTACATTGGGTGGACCAAAAGAAACAAACTTATTAGACGGTAAGGAGGATGCGGCACCTGAAGTGATTCCAATTGAATCAGTATCTCTATCAATAAAGGACGTATACAGTCTCCACCAAGGCCTTAAAGAACAGTGCTAATGAATTACAAAATTCATCACTGCTGTCTATGCTAATAGGCTCTGGTAATTTGGCTAGGCTTTTGACTTTTGCAAAGAGTTCTTCGCTAGAGTTTTTAGCCTGCAGGATTTTTGCTGAGAAGTACTTGCTTTTTTCTTCTACTATCAGTTTCTTGTAGTCAGACAGTGTTTGTGCGTATTTTATTTTTTCCAATGAGCCGTAATTTGTTCTCCGTTGTCTATCTTTCTGCGTAATTGTTTCTGGGTTCTCAGTATATCAGAGAACCAGGGTTCTGAGTTTTTTTTTTACCTAGTAGAGAAGGTTTTTTCCGGGGCTAGGGAATCAGCTGCTGCTTTGATCCATTCTGAGAATTTGAAGGTAGCCGTGTTTGCATCTGTTGTCAGGTCGGGCTTTGAGTTGGTTGAGGACGTCTGTAATGCCAGGGGGTCAATGTTCCTCCAATCACGACCTTTCAGTATTCTACAGGGAATGTGGGGACGCAGTACATGAGCAGAACCTCGGAGACCTTCAAAGAAGGGTTTGATGTGAATCTGCCATCTAATGTATGTCCAGCGGCATGCGTATCGTGCTCGACTATCTGTCTCAAAGAGAAGCTGGTCATCATGTCCACTAGAGAGGTTGTATTATAGTCCTCCTGTTTTTCTAGATGATAGTTGAAATCTCCCAAAATCGAAAAATCATCAGTTTCAATGCTAAATTCAATAAGGGGCTGATAAAGTTCACAAAGATGTTTTTTGGACCAGGGGGTCTGTATAACAAGAGTCTTTTAAAGGTATCGTTTTTGCTTAGAGTAATCCTAAATGACATGATGATGTGCTCACTGTCTCCTTGCAGTTATCATATGATGCATTTCCTGTTTCCTTGCTGATATCGTACTCTGCTCCTTGCTGTTATCATATGATGTGTTCCCTGTCTCCTTGCTGTTCTCATATGATGTGCTTCCTGTTGCTGTTACCAGACTCTATGAGCCCTGTCCCCTTGCTGTTATCGTATGATGTGCTCTCTGCTTCCTTGCTATTAACAGACTCTGTGCTCCCTGTCACCTTGCTGTTATCGTATGATGTGCTCCCTGTTTCTTTGCTGTTATTAGACTCTGCTCCCTGCAGTTGTCGGATGATGTCCTCCCAGAGTCCTTGCTATCAGTCTCTGTGCTCCCTGTCCCCTTGCTATCAGATGATGTGCTCACTGTTTTCTTGCAGTTATCATATGATGCATTTCCTGTTTCCTTGCAGTTATGAGATGCTGTGCTCCTTGCAGTTATGAGATGCTGTGCTCCCTGTCTCCTTGCTGTTATCGGTCTCCGTGCTCCCTGTCCCCTTGCTATCATATGCTCCCTGTTTCCTTGCTGTTACCAGACTCTATGCTACCTTTTTCTTTGTTATCAGACTCTGCTCCCTGCAGTTATGAGATGCCATGCTCCCTGTCTCCTTGCTGTTCTCGTATGATGTGCTCCCTGTTTCCTTGCTGTTATCAGACTCTGTGCTCCCTGTCCCCTTGTTGTTGTCATATGATGTGCTCCCTGTCCCCTTTCTGTTATCATATGATGTGCTCCCTGTTTCTTTGCTGTTACCAAACTCCGTCTCTGTGCTCCCTGTCTCCTTGCAGTTATCAGAGGATGTGTTCTTTGCTTCCTAGCAGACTCTGTGCTCATTATCACCTTGCTGTTATAATATGATGGCTCCCTTTGCCGTTATCAGACTCTGCTCCCTGCATTTATCAGATGATGTGCTCCCAGAATCCTTGTTATCAGACTCTGTGCTCCCTGTCACTTTGCTGTTATCATATGATGGCTCACGGTTTCTTTGCTGTTATCGGACTCCGCTCGCTGCAGTTGATGGATTATGTCCTCCCAGAGTCCTTGCTATCAGACTCCGTGCTCTCTGTCCCCTTTTAATTATCACATACCGTGCTCCGTTTTCTTGCTGTTACCAGACTCTGTGCTCCCTGTCCCCTTACAGTTATCAGACGTTGTGCTCCCTGTTTTCCTGCTGTTCTCAGATTCTGCTTCCTGCAGTTATCAGATGAGGGGCTCTGTCTCCTTGCTATTAACAGACTCTGTGCTCCCTGTCTCCTTGCAGTGATCAGATGATGTGCTCTCTGCTTCATAGCAGACTTTGTGCTCATTATCGCCTTGCCATTATCATATGATGGGCTCCCTGTTTCCTTGCTGTTATCAGACTCTGCTCCCTGCATTTATCAGATGATGTGCTCCCAGAATCCTTGCTGGCACACTATGTGCTCCTGTCTCCTTGCTGGTATCAGATGCCATGCTCCCTGTTTCTTTGCTGGTATCAGATGCCATTCTCCCTGTTTCTTTGTTGGTATCAGTTGCCATGCTCCCTGTTTCTTTGCTGGTATCAGATGCCATGTTATCTGTTTCTTTGCTGGTATCAGATGCCATGTTCTCTGTTTCTTTGCTGGTATCAGTTGCCATGCTCCCTGTTTCTTTGCTGGTATCAGTTGCCATGCTCCCTGTTTCTTTGGTGGTATCAGTTGCCATGCTCCCTGTTTCTTTGTTGGTATCAGTTGCCATGCTCCCTGTTTCTTTGCTGGTATCAGATGCCATGCTCCCTGTTTCTTTGTTGGTATCAGTTGCCATGCTCCCTGTTTCTTTGCTGGTATCAGATGCCATGTTATCTGTTTCTTTGCTGGTATCAGATGCCATGTTCTCTGTTTCTTTGCTGGTATCAGTTGCCATGCTCCCTGTTTCTTTGCTGGTATCAGTTGCCATGCTCCCTGTTTCTTTGGTGGTATCAGTTGCCATGCTCCCTGTTTCTTTGTTGGTATCAGTTGCCATGCTCCCTGTTTCTTTGCTGGTATCAGATGCCATGCTCCCTGTTTCTTTGTTGGTATCAGTTGCCATGCTCCCTGTTTCTTTGCTGGTATCAGATGCCATGCTCCCTGTTTCTTTGCTGGTATCAGTTGCCATGCTCCCTGTTTCTTTGCTGGTATCAGTTGCCATGCTCCCTGTTTCTTTGCTGGTATCTGATGCCATGCTCCCTGTTTCTTTGCTGGTATCAGATGCTGCTCCTGCTTTCTTGCCTTCAGTCGGCAATGTCTCCCTCCTTCCTTGCAGTAATCACACGCTATGCTCTCTTCTTTAAGTCTGGCCTTTGAGACAGTTGTTTTTCCAAAAAGCCATAGATACTATACATACATTGACAGACTTTTTGTCAGCGGATTTTATCCATTAATCTGTAAATTCCCATTCTGCTTCTAGTCGCCGTAGCATGGGGAATGGGTCGGCTCCCTTCACCCATTAGCTCCCTGCTCTGAGTGACTGCACAAAGCCTGTGCACATTTTACACATCCAAATAAAATAGTTCCTATCTCTTCAGTAACATTGTATAGCTGCTGGTGATTTGAGTGCTTGTTTGGGTGGTGATTTATTCTTGTGTCCTTCACTACTACCAATAATATTCATGACATAACTGAAAGGCTTGTTGTTTAAAAAACTTCACTAGTAAAACAGCTGCTTAAGTGAATGTTTGTTTAATTTTAACATTTCTATTGCGTAAATAAGTCAGCCACTTTAGGTGACCTCAAATTTTATTTTTATGCTTTCTATTCTGTAGCTTGTGCTTGCAATAAAAAAATTAACCATTGCACAAGCTTGGCAAAGTCCTGATCTGCTGGCTTTGCCAATGCCTGATCTTTGCAGTTATCAGAGACCGTGTTCCAGTGGCGGTTCTATTAATAGGGCAGCTCAAGAGCCCACAGCACCCCAGTTAGTAGTTATTTACTTCCAACCTAGGGGGAGGAGGCCCAGCGACTCTCCTTGTATCAGGGCCATGGCACCCTTGCACTGTGTTCCTCCCCTTCTCCTTGCAGTTACAGGGGCGTACTATCATTGGTGAAGCAGGTGCAGGGGCACCAGGGCCCAAATGTTTCAGGGGTGGCACTGTTTGTTTTTTTAACTGCCCATGGGTGCAAGACAAGCAGCCTTCTCATTCCATGTCCTCACAGACACGTTTCATCAAGACCTTCTGGGCAGTGCTTAATTTGTAAAAAAAAAAAAAAATAAGTGCTGGGGCCCTTCTCAGAAGGCCACTGCAGCCTGCACCACCCATACCCTGCCAGTGCTGCCAATAACAGTACCAACATAACACCTAACAATCGCACTTCTATAAGTGTGACAATTCAGACTATTTCAGGCCATACAAAACTGAAATAATGTCATGAGTCTTATATTAATCATTTTCAATACATATTGATTTAATAAACACGTTGTTGTGCTCATCTCAAAATTAAAAAGACAGTGCCAACATGTGGTGGACGGTCACCAGAGCCGGTGCTGACAATTAAGTGCCAGTGCTGAGCACCAGAAACCACTGGCACAAATTAAGCACTGCTACTGGGTGTGCTAGTTCAGCTGAAATAATAGACTACAGAACCCACAATGCACTAGATGGTCGCAACAAAACCCAGGAACAGTGTTGGTGAGGACATGAAGCGAAATGGTAACATTGTCAGGCAAGTGTCATGATTTTCTTGCCATTATTAGGGCCCAGTGCACTAGGGTGACCACCTCACTCCACATCAGCACTGGCACCGTTTCCAACCCTGGGCGTTTAACTTTCAAATAGGCATCAGCTGTGTTGGCTCCACGGAAGAAAACCAAGACTACAAGATCCGGCATGCATTAGGCTTTCACATGAAAGCCCAGGATTCTCGTGATGGCATAAAGTGGGGTGACCCCTCTACGTGGCTCCCCTGCCCATCGCTGTGCAGTTCCCAGATGCCTGCCCTGCGTCCTTGCCTTTAGTGAGCGGTGCTCCGTGCCCCTCTGCGGGCAGGGGGCGCTGTTCCACTCAGCAGCCGCTGCTGCCAGCCCTTTCTCTTGGTTTACTGACCTACTTTCTCCATTCCTCCTGTGGATAATAAGCTCCGGTAGGTAATTATCGGCACCAGCCCCGGCTCCCCGAGGCGCAGCTGGGCTGGCGTGTGTGCTGCAGGGTTGGAGGCCTCTTGCCCGATGCCTGGTCTCAGTGGCGTTGGGGGTCTGCTATCAAGCAGAGGTTGTGGGGTGGGGTGGGGTGAAACTATGTGGTGCTAAATAGGGCTAGCTGTTAAGAACAAAACGAAAATCATGAACATTCTGCGCCATCTTGTCTGATGAAAGTTCCTACGTGCACATAAACTACAGTCATTCTGATTGACCACAGCCATTTTTTACTCTGTTGGTCACCTTCATTTCACCCTGTCCTCTAGAAGCCTTCTGACTCTCTGACCAAACCTGATATGTGTGCTGGGGGCTATAAACTATTTCCACGACAAACATCAACATCACCTGCTGCCTCAAACTCGTCTTTCCTCTCATCCCTGCACAAACAGGTTACAAATACCAAACAGACTCTTGCAAGCATGGTTTATTGCACTGCACACAGCAAGACTTGTTTTTGCCAACAATGGGACCTGTTTTTATCAACAGAACGAACTCTTAGATCTGGCCGGTCTCACTTGTGTTTAGACCCTGAAGCAAGGTCCAGCTGCAATTAAATTGTCTGTTTTTGACCTGGGCGGGAGGAGAGTTAATGTTGGGCTTGTGTAACCATGTTGATGAAACAATGTTGGGCTTGTGTAACCATGTTAATGAAACAATGTTGGGCTTGTGTAACCATGCTGATGAAACAATGTCGGGCTTGTGTGACAACCTGCCCGGGGCGGAGACTCCAAGCTTGTAACCATGATAAATGAAACAAATACATTGTGTAAAACCTGTATAAAAGGAAGAGCCAAAAGCATTGCCAGTAGAACACCTCCCTGAAGACATCCTGGTGTCAGCAGTTGACGTGGTCTCCTCTAAGAGTAATAAACCTTTTTCTTGCCTTCCAGCTTCCAGCGCCTGCCTCGTTATTTTAGATAGCGAATCCAAAGTGGATTAAAGGTGACCTTGCGCCGGGCAGCATTGGGGATCTCAGGAGACTCGCTGCTTTTCACATAGCTGCGACTAGGTTTTTAGCCTGCGACCCAGTGGCAAACCGGTCGGTGGGCCTGATGGGAGGAGCTGGTGATGCAGCGCCTAGATTCTCGATTGTAGAACTGGGGCTAAGCGACCCCCTCCCCCACCCCCAGGTTAGGGCAACTGGCAGACCCTCAAAGTCTCCGAGTTCCCCCAGCAAAAGACTGAGGTGATTTTTGTAACAAAAAAGACGAGCTCGGAAAAAAGCGTAAAAAATGAAAGACCAGGCAAGTGACTTTACAATAACAACTTCTCCATCCATAAACGTTACTCCCAATCAACAAAAAAGCCTTTTTAGGTCTCGGCCTGCACCAGCGCTTGCGCTGGTCTGGCCGAGAGTTTTAGTAAGCGGGTTTTGGAAGTGCAAACACTGGCTTTCTGCACGCGCAGCTGCCATCTGGGTTTCCTATCTCTTCCTCATTTCCTCGTCATGGCTCATTAACTCTCTGGACTCTGATGTTTCAATCGCAGCAGCAGCTCACATTACCAACTGAGGGCCCTGGACTACAGTCACATGAAAAACAACAGCGAGAAATGCAAGCTTTTTTTTGTCTAGTTAGAAATATTGCTTCGGTGGGTTGATTTCACCTTATATCGCTATTTGTTTTATATTGGGAGTCACAGCCTAATTACCAGTATTTTTGTCTCACTGCTTTTTTTTATATATTTATTTGCGCAAAGCACAAAGCTATATTTAAGGTTACTTTTTCCGCGTCACTTCTTCACTCTATTTAAACTCCACACCCCCACTCTTATTGTCTCTCTCCTTCTCTCTCTCTCCCTCTCTAATTCTCTCTCTACTTATTTAACTCTCCCCTCTCTATCTTTTTAGCCTTTCATTCTCTCACCCCTTTATCTGTTTCTCTTTCAAACTCCTTCATTCACTCTCTCTCCCCTTCTTTCTCTCTCTCTATCCCGCTCCACTCTTTAAACTATGTACACCCTTTCTCTCTCTTTCTCTCTCACCACCCTCTCTAATTGGGCATTATATCTTCACTCTATCTCTCACTCGGCAACACCACAGCATCACTCAGCGCAAGCACAGCATCAATCAGAGCCAGCACAGCATCACTCAGTGCAACCACAGCATCACTCAGCGCAACCACAGCATCACTCAGCACAACCACAGCATCACTCAGCGCCACCACAACATCACTCCGCGCCACCACAGCATCACTCAGGGCCAACACTGCATCACTCAGGGCCAACACTGCATCACTCAGCACCACCACAGGATGACTCGGCACCACCACAGGATGACTCTGCACCACCACAGCATGACTCAGCGCCACCACAGCATCGCTCAGCGCCACCACAGCATCGCTCAGCGTCACCACAGCATCGCTCGGCGCCGCCACAGCATGGCTCGGCGCCGCCACAGCATGGCTCGGCGCCGCCACAGCATGGCTCGGCGCCGCCACAGCATCGCTCGGCGCCGCCACAGCATCGCTCGGCGCCGCCACAGCATCGCTCGGCGCCGCCACTGCATCGCTCGGCGCCGCCACTGCATCGCTCGGCGCCGCCACTGCATCACTCAGCGCCAAGACAATATCACTCAGCACCACCACAGCATCACTCAGCACCACAGCAGTATCACTCAGCAACACCTGAGTATCATTCAGCATCACCTCAGCATCGTCTCCGCAACAGTCACCACCACCACCACCACTACCACCTCAGCATCACTCAGCACCACCTCAGCCTGCTCTCGGAATCTGGCATCTGTTGATTCTCCCTCAGCGTCTGGCCGCTGCTAGTGTTATAATACAGGTACTAGTTCCCAACCTTCACCCTCCGATTGTTTATGCCCCCTCAAAAAAAAAGCTTTAACAAACCACCATTGCAATAGGCAGAAACAAGTTGCCAGCATTGCAAGAACAAAAGAAAACTGAGGACATTTTTTATTGTAAATACTTTTTTAATATGGTCGTTCAGTTTTACATAATGCCTTCTTGGTCATATATAAAGTAACAAAAATGCTTCTGACACTTTTTTATTATAACTTTTCAGCATGCCGCACAGCAGCCACACTTCTCTACAGCACAGCTTGAAGACATTGGCAAAGTCAATAGCTCTGGCTAAACACTTATAAGGCCCCAAAGGCGAGACCTATTGGCTATGCCAATGCTTGTTTCTTTTTCTCGAGCCTGTGCGAGGTTGACTGCAGCAAAACAATGTCTTAAAATTGGTACGTCCGATGAAAACACCAACTGTGGCCGCCACTGTCAAGCGCTCTGATTCCTCTGTGCTCAGTTTTGCGCTCTGTAAAACTTCAAACATAAATAAACATTGAGGTCGAGCCACCCTGGACGCCCTGAGACGTCTGGGTAAGGGTGCCAGGGTGTCCGAGCCTGGCTCCAGGCTGCTACCACGGGGCACGTTCATTCGCCACTACTAAAATCGGCCACCTCTCTCCCCTCCATGGCTGCCAGGGCCTCATTAGCTCTGGACTGGGAGGAGAAGACGCGCCATGAAGTGAACGGATGCCTACAGTGCCATTCAGCGCAATTCCTGGGGGCCACAACACTTTAGGGGCCCCCTATTGAGACGAAGACCAATTAATATCTGTAAGATATGGGAGTCTCGGGGGTTCCTCATCCCATTCTGCAAGGGGTGGGGAGGGGCGTCATTTTGAGTTAAAGACACACAATTGATGGCGGAATGCAGAACAAATCAAAACATTCACCCCCAGTCAAGAGATCTGGGTTAAATCCATCATTCTTTTGCTCACCATGCCACCCCAGTTTAGACCTGGCCATATGCAAATCAGTCTTGACCCTGTGCCTCATGGGAACAGTCCAGCCCGAACTGCCAAGCCAGTGCCTCCCTGGACCGGAAACAAGCATCCTAGGACCGGTTTCGGGGTTTCACCCCTCTTCAGCCAGGATAGCTTGATTCCAGTGGCACAGTGAGCCCAGGACCCACGTCTGGGCATACCTGGCGCACCTAGGGCAGTTCGGGCTGGACTGTTCCCATTGGGCGCAGGGTCAAGACTGATTTGCATATGGCTGGGTCCAAACTGGAATGGCATGGTGAGCAAAAAAACGATGGATTTAGGCCCAGATCTCTGTACTGGGGTGAATGTATGACATTGTTCTTCATTCTGTCCATCAATTGTTGTTTTTGCATTTGTCACCCCGAGTGGGACGGGTATGCCCAGACGTGGGTCCCGTGCTCTCCATGCCACTGGAGTCAAGCTATCCTGGCTGATGAGGGCTGAAAGCCCGAAACCGGTCCTAGGATGCTTGTTTCTAGTCCAGGGAGGACCTGGCCTGGCAGTTCGGGCTGGACTGTTCCCATTGGGCGCAGGGTCAAGACTGATTTGCATATGGCTGGGTCCAAACTGGAATGGCATGGTGAGCAAAAAAACGATGGATTTAGGCCCAGATCTCTGTACTGGGGTGAATGTATGACATTGTTCTACATTCTGTCCATCAATTGTTGTTTTTGCAGTCATTTTGAGTTACCCACTAGTGCCCAATGAAATAGCTCAAGGGTTACATTGCAGTCATGTGGTGGCTGCAGGCCTTCTCAGGGCCGGACACTCCATCTAGAAATTATAATTGGTTTGTGCCCATCCTAAGTCCTTCCTTTGTATCAGCGGCCCATGGCCAGTCCACTTGTGACTGGATAGGTGTAAACACAGAAGTAAGTTAAAGTTCTGCTTTCGAACGATTAAACCCCAGTAAATGACTTTCGATGCCAGGACCGTTCATTCCTTTGGGGATTCAGGCAGGATGTTACGTCAGTTGTGTTTAAGGTGGTGGTCTGGGGGCGGTGTGCGAGTCTGAAAACGCTACGCGCTGTGAGTGATTTGTGCAGGACAGCGGGGCTACTGTCTCCCTGCCACAGAGGAGGGCACGCTTGCGTTGGCATTCATTGAGGGCACTGCAGCGAAGGAAGTGCTGTAAGTCTAGTCCAGTGGTGCGCTGTTGGTGAGCTGAGGGCACTGTTGGGCACTTGGCGGTTGCTCGGGGCAGAGGGAGGGATGTCTGAATCAAAGTCACCACTTCCATGAAGTGATGTGCTCTTTTTTTTTTTAGCTACACAAGGACACAATACTTCGCAAACTGCACTTAAAAATGTCAATCCTCGTTTTCGGCTGCGCTTTTCAAGCTGATGCACTTTTTAGTGTAAACTATATTTATGGTAATGTGTCTTCACACATATCGACTGTATTTGATATACAAAAAATATGTACAAATATCCTGGAATATCTGTGTCCATCACAGGACAGGCAGACCTACAGAGTAACACATACATATATTCATTGACCTAAAAAAAGCAACCCACCCATTTACATCCATTTACACAGACTAACAGACGTTTATGTTACAACACACCTGGACAAACAGATTCACACGTGACTGCGGCAAGAGCTGTAATTAATTAATTAATTAATTTTTAATTATTTATTTATTTTGTTTTGGAACTCCTACGGAGGTCCACAAAAACACACCAACAATTAAAAGGGCAAACTTTACATACAATACAAAATTCTTCCTTATACATTGCTATAAAAATTATATCAAATATACTAAGAAATGTGCAGATAATGCTATAAATACATAAGACAATCAAATAACCGACCAATAAAAAATTCTTATATCAAATATACTATAAAATGTGCAAATAATGCTATGAATACATGAAACAATCAAATAACCAACCAGTTGGTATTAAATCATAACCAGAAAGCTACTGTTAGAAAATGTTCTAGTAAATAGGCAAAAATGTTTTAAAAAATTGATATATCTTAAAACAAACCATTTCATTCGGAGGGGACAAGACCAAAGATCGTGCGTCCTGAGCCGAGTGAATATTAAATCTGATAAAAACTGGTTTTAAGAACACTCGCCTGGCACTTTGCAGCTTTGAACATACAAATAAGACATGATTTAGATCTTGGATTTGCAACTGGCACAAATCACCCCTGCCACAGACAAAAAGGTGCTCATGCCTACACCAACGCACAAAGGCTCTGACGCATACACACAGAACAGGCATACATTCAAACATGCATGCAGTGTCACACAACAGACATGCATACATATATATATATATATATATATATCCTCACCACAGCCCACTTGCAATACGACGGGCTCCGACACAGCTCAGGCTCACAGCGAAATCCTGCTTCGTCACACCACCAGATTTCAGCATAAGTTGGTTCCACACTCATTTATTGAAATTGCACCTCACAGGCGCGTTTCGGCTTGTACGCCTTTCTCAATGTGGGTTCACACAGCGAGGGACTCGCGCAGCAGTTTAAAAACCGGCACCATGTCTTTTCATTGGTGGAATGGAGCGGCCACAGAAGGAGGACTGCTGTTTCACCCCGATGGTATTTCCTGTGGCCACAACCACGTATTACAATATAGCCAGTCAGATCATACTGGCTTGTGCCCGATTCTGGATGCAGTGATACCAGGTAATCCTAATCCTACAATTGATTTTAACATTGATTTGCAACGTTGATTGTGGCGGCATACTCTGCAGTCCTCCCCTTGGTCATTCCTGATCAATGTCACTTCCAATGTGCCCCTCCATGAGTGCGAGTGGATCCGCATAAAAAAATAAATATATATATATATATCTCCAACCAAAGAGTTTTGCCCCAGTGGAAACGCCACACACAAAGGAGTTATAATCCATTTATTATTGCAGGTTTGTAGACAGAATCGGCTCCTTCCTCAAATACGAGTAAATGCCAAACGCGTTTCGGGCAGCATCTCCGCCCTTGATCACTGGCTTACAAGAGTCTCAGCTACCATGAGGACCACTGGGGCAAAACTCTTTGGTTGGATATATATATATATATATATATATATAACAAGGGGGAGATAGAGGAAAAATTCAAATAAGGCTCATCCTCCTTTATAGATATGTGTTAATCAAAAAGAGCCCTTCTGTGTAAAAAGGAAGGGTTGTTTTTTTTTTTTTACTCACAGGTTCGTTAGGAAAATGGTGAGTTTTCCTTAAATAACCCTCACCCACCTGGGTTTCCCCTTGGTGGCATGCTTCATCATTGGGTTCTTCCCGTTCCGCTGTGGAACGGGGTGTGCTACAACCTACGTGTTACGTGGGAGCACTTATAAGTGGTAAAAGATCTATTTTAAGATGAAGTATATGGGAAAGGGAGTGGGAGGAAAATTAAAAATACCTGGCTTAGTAGGAGAAAAAAACCTTTCAGTTTTACCTCTAACCGGTATGGTTTAAAATATGGGGAAAATAGGGGAACTTGGGGGGGCGCAATGAGCCCTAGTTCCGCTGGTCAACGTGTTTCTAGCCCTACCCCCAAGGCTATTCTTCAGGACCAAAAAGTATACTCCTAATACCACTCTAATGTTCTCTCATAATAAAGAGCAATAGACTGTGTAGAAAAATATAGTAAAATACATACAGCACCAATTGGTGTTTGTATCCGTATATTCTGTTGCAAAAATAGCTGTTGCTGCCAAAGTGCAACCTAAGACCGTACAGGGGGAAGGGACGCCTGTAGTCAAGTTTGTGTCAAGGCTACTCCCTTGCTAAGGGTGGCACCCGCCTGTGGCTCCATAGGAAGATACAAGGTGGAGAAACAATACAAGGTGGAGAAAAGCAAGGTGCAATATGTACATCCGGAGGTTAGCTATCTAAGTCAACTGATTTCAGGGGACGGTCGACGGCTCACCCCAGAACGGGCAAACTCCATCAGAGCTATGCCACCACCACAAACTAAAAAGAGCATGCAGAAATTATTGGGCCTTTGCAATTACGTCCGGCAGTGGGTTTTTAACTACAGCATGCTCATTTCCCCCCTTACTAGAGGCTATGAAAAAGGCAAAAATTGGCAGCGAGAACCTAATGTGGACACCCGTTATACAGGATACTTTCTGTAAACTCAAAACCGAGACAACACATGCACCAGTACTTAGGACACCCGACTATAATAAGGAATTCTTCTTATTTAGCCACAGCGACAGGCGAGTCATGTCGCCAGTCTTAACACAGAAATATCCATTGGGGCACAAACTCTTAGCGTACTACAGCAGTCACCTAGACTCGGTCATGCAAGGTCACTTACCATGGTCTTTCATTAGAGAAATCAGTTCCACTGGGTGATGGAAAACGTCAGTATCCAGACCCAGTCATTCCTTGCCCTCTTCGGAGTCATCAGTTATAGGTAAAAGTGCTGTGCACTCTACTAACCAGTTTCCAAAATTGGCGTTTGATAAAAGTGATTTGTGTAAGAAAAGCCTGGGAATGGACACTTGTGGTTCAGGATACAATTACTGAAATGTAACCTTGTAATTCAGTATCAGTCTCTTTTTGGGATTTATACTACACACTTATGATTGCAAGATGGCTTAATGTACCCTGAACAACAAGTGTCCATTCCCAGGCTTTCCTTACACAAATCACTTTTTTTAAATGTGTTGATCATTTGGGTCAAGTGGGGCAAAGAAGTAACACATTTTCCAGAGCACATTAATTTGTTGAACGAAAATCCATCAATAGAAACATGTTGTTTAGTGTTTATGGCTTGTTTTAGCAATTCCTGTTGCTCACTGCAATTTGCATGCATTTACTGTGTCAAGTTATATTTTTTCACTAAACACACATTTGGTGTTTACTATGCAAGAAGTTTCAATTAATTTGACTTGCTTTGAAAGGAATAATTTCATTTTAAGCTAAAAGGTTGAAACCTTTAAGGTCCTCTGTGGTGGGCTGTAAAACATTTTCATGAGTTTGTGTTTGTTTAGGTTCACAGCAGCGTGTGGTTGGCACGTGATATATCTTTAGAATTGGACATTTGGCTTCGAGCTAGGGTGACCAACCGTACTTAAATTTCACGGACTGCCTGTAATTTGGGCCTCTTGTCCGTGGAGAATTCTTTCACGGACGCCTTTTGTCTCTAATTTCGGAGTTTAGAGAGAGCTGCCCCCTGCAAGCAGCCTGAGAGTCCTGTAACTCTCACTGCAGGGGCCAGCTCACGCTCCTGCTGTGATCAGTGGCCTGCAGCAGCTCCTCCCCAACCTGGCATAGGCTGCTATCGGCCCACTATCATTCTGTGTGTGGGCCTAATTATCACATGCAAAATGATAATGGGCCTCTCTGCACAGTGACAGCATTTGCTGGGCCTCCTCCTGCCAGAGCCCAGGTCCTGGCAAACTGCTTTTGTTTATGGGCTCCTGTCACCTCGTATGTGAACACAAAAAGGGCTGCCCCTCACGTGGGTTCCTACAATTTCCTACAGAGTTATGCTGAGATGCAACATTAGTGGGGGCATCTCATAAAAAGTTTCGGACTGGCCTCACACACCGCCCGGTGTCATGCTTCATCATAGGCTGTCCTCGCCCTCTAAAAACTTCGTTTGATAGAGGGCGGGCATACACCTGGAGACAGGGATGCACTTCTACAACTAAGTGATGGCCGTGTGAAAGTGAAAGGTGATTTAAAAACCATTACACCTGTCACTCAATTGTGTTTTATTCAGGGACCAGATGTATGGTATTAAAATAAGTGAACAGTGATCTGGGTCATTATTTTCCCTTCACCGTATAAAGTGCGGTCAACATGTTTCTGCGTTAGTGTCCCCGTCACCTCACCAGGGGCCAAGCTCTGGGGGGGAGGGGAGGGGGGTGGAGGTTTCATTTTGGCGCATGTTACCCAGGTGCATCCAATATGCAAACGCAGGTATTTAAGTTTCACTCAGGCACACAACAGATGCAGTGCAAGGTTCTCTCAACCTAATATGAACTTATTTTGACTTGTGCTTGTGTTGGTTGCTTGTTTACTTATGTAATATTGCGCGACCTCCTCTGATGTGTCTGTGAAATGTACCTTTTGTCCCGAATTTTTGTCCTGAATTCTGACCTTCTGTCCTGAATTTTTGTCCTGAATTTTGACCCTTTGTCCTGAATTTTTACACACACTGTCCTGAATTTGCACCCATGCCAGTTGGTCACCCTACTTCGAACAGACCATACAAGTGCAGTACTTTTTACCACAGTCAAGTGGGATTGATATTCACCCATATGAGGCATGGTGTCTATCGGTGCCAGACCACTGAAAATAAAAGATGCCACATGAATACTAACCAGAGGATTAACTCCATTCCTGAAACTTGATGCTGGCTGCTCAACTGGTCACAAAGCCATCACTTTTACTCCCCACACTATTTTCTGTCACCAAAAGGATGTTGGATATGAATGCCACAAGTGAAGCTTATAACTCCAACCCTGAAATCAAACTATACTGTCGGACTCAAGAAGCACTGCCCAGGTAATCAGTTACCATGGTTGTGCATAATAATAATAATACATATTTGTAAAGCGCGAACATATCGCCTCTTAAGGTTTCAAGGCGTTGGGGCCGTCAGGGAGATAAGTGAGCTATTGCCCAGAGGCACAGGATGCTGAGCTGCTGCTGGAGATTGAACCATGAGCCCCGTGCTCTGGAGTCAGCCACTCTGGCCACTGCGCCACACCTCTGCATAGGTTGAACTTTTAGTCCTATAAGAAATAATCTCAAATGTATTTATTGGTACTCTGGTGGGATTTAAGCAGCACCCTTTGAAGATGTGCAGATAGTGAGACACCAGAAAATGAGGTTCTGGGACCAGATCCATGGACTGGATCTGCGCCCCTCATAGCCGCCTGCTAGGACAGGCCCGGAAGGTCATTTCACATGTTTGATGAGCCTCGGTCAGCATCACGAGTATTGATGCAAAAGCCAAGAACTATAGACTGCTGAGCTAGGTCCAAGCCTTGTGCTGCTTGCAGTCTGACCTTTGCCTCCTACAGCCCACGTGCCAAGAGTATTGCCCATCCTAGATTAACACTTGTAGATACCAGGCATGTGTTGTAATGCTGGCAGTATGGCTTGGCGAGTTCAGAGCTTGGCCCAATAACAACTGGCTATGTCCAGCATTTATGGGATTCAGTACTGTAGGGTAAAACTCTGAGGGCTTCATTTGATGCAGATTGAAGAGGATCCCCGAGCAAGCAAGGAAGGGACTCTATCGTAATGGTGGCATTAGCAAGTTTGTGCATATGTAACATTGTGATACCCGAACCCCCTCATAAAACCTTCTTACGCTTAGGGCTCGCTCCTAGAAAGCATCCATCCTTTTGCGTCCTGTAGGACGGAGCCAGGTCTGCTGTTTGCCAAACAGAGTAGACTGAAATAATAGGTTCTACGATGGGTTTTGGTAAGCAGGAAGAATGGCGCACAAGCTAATTAACGGTATGGTATAAAAGGAATATAGTATGGTTACGGTGCTACCAGGTCAGGGGAAAGCCCGGACAACCCCTGCAGTTGTGTGGATTCGGACCCACACTTACAATTTAAGAAACAATCCTGGGCACACGCTGAAAATAATACATCTGAATATCAGTATACAAACTGTAATATTCAAAGTTACAATCACAAAGGTCGACACCAATGAATGTTTTGATCCTGCCAGTAGCATATGCTTGTCTCAAAGATTAAGCCATGCACGTGTAAGTACACACGGCAGGTACAGTGAAACTGCGAATGGCTCATTAAATCAGTTATGGTTCCTTTGATCGCTCGGCTGGTATTCATATCTGGACACACTACAAGACCTGTATAAACATTTTCTACCAAAACATTCATTGGTGTCGACCTTTGTGATTGTAACTTTGAATATTACAGTTTGTATACTGATATTCAGATGTATTATTTTCAGCGTGTGCCCAGGATTGTTTCTTAAACAGAGTAGACTGGTTTACTTTTGGTTGGCTGGAGATGTGGGTTATGCAGCGAGCAGTGGCCTAATCGGAGTAATCTGGAGGGGAGCGGGGGGGGTCTAATCAATGTAATCTGGAGGGATCAGTGGTCTAATCAAAGTACTCTGGAGGGATCAGTGGTCTAATCAAAGTAATCTGGCGGGATCAGTGGTCTAATCAAAGTACTCTGGAGGGATCAGTGGTGTGATCAAAGTAAGCTGGGGGAAAGCATTGGTCTGATCAAAGTAATCTGGAGGGAAGCAGTGGTCTCATTAAAGTAATCTGGAGAGAAGCAGTGGTCTAATCAAGGTAATCTGGAGGGGAACAGTGTTCTGAAGAAAGTAACCTGGTGGGAACCAGTGGTCTGAGCAAAGTAATCTGGAGGGGAGCAATGGTCTGATCAAAGTAACCTGGAGGGAAGCAGTGGTCTGAAGCAGTGGTCAGATCAAAGTAATCTGGAGGGAAGCAGTGGTCTGAATGAGTGGTCTGATCAAAGTAACCTGGTGGGAAACAGTGGTCTGACCAAAGTAATCTGAACGGAAGCGGTAGTCTGAAGCAGTGGTCTGAATGAGTGGTCTGATCAAAGTAACCTGGTGGGAAACAGTGGTCTGACCAAAGTAATCTGAAGGGAAGCGGTAGTCTGAAGCAGTGGTCTGAGCAAAGTTATCTAGAGGGGAGCAGTGGTATGATCAAAGTAACCTGGAGGGAAGCAGTGGTCTTATCAAAGTAATCTAGAGGGGAGCAGTGGTCTATTCAAAGTAATCTGGAGGGGAGCAGGGGTCTAATCCAAGTAATCAGGAGGGGAGCAGTGGTCTGAAGCAGTAGTCTGAGCAAAGTAATCTGGAGCGAAGCAGTGGTCTGAGCAAAGTTATCTGGATGGGAGCAGTGGTCTGATCAAAATAATCTGGATGAAAATGTGACTTCTAACAAGATAGGGAGTTTCTATAGCGGGTCCACAGTTGGAATGAGCAAAGGCATTGTCGGAGAAGTGAAACTCATTTGCAAGGAGACAGTGAGCAAATCAGAGTTGAAGCAGACAGTCAAAAAACGAACCGAGGTCAGAGAGCGTCTCTGCAGCCTGATGGAAGACATAGTGATGGCATGGCTGAAATTCTCAAGATTTGTTTCTGGATTCGCCCGGTAGGGCGATGTTCAAGGCCTGCAGGCTGGTGAGACGCTGGTCTTGCTTGGAACTGGCCCCTGGCTGGGTCTACAGAGAGCTGAGCGCAGCTGCGGACCAGGAATAAACGAGGAAGGGTTCCTGGGGCAGACTCTGCTCTGGCGCCCCGGGAGGACTTCTGCTAGGGCTGAGACTACCAGATATGTGTTTGCTTTAAAGTAAACGAGTTATCTTTTTTTTTTATAGCGCATCCTAATCTATTTTGCAACTTGTATATGTGGGTTCGGGCTTTAAAAACGAAAATAAACGAATTGATTAGAACCGAAACTGGTGATATGACCAGCAGGTCATAAAACTGGAATCCGTGAAAGCGCTTCTCAGATTTTTATCTTCAGATGCTATGTCGGCATCATTACTGCGTGTAGCTGCAACTCCTGATATTACAGCATTTAAAGGTGCCAGTATTCGCAGTGCGATGCTTAATATAAAAAGCATGCTATTAATTCTTTGTTTATGGAATGAATTGGTCGTATAAAGGGAAAATGCGGCCGCTCCTCAGTTCTCCCCATCTCCTCTAGGCACCGGCTGCTGCTCGTTCACATAGGGCGGTTGCAGAATTGCAAATTCGCAGTTGCAAGCACGCCTAGAAGCCCGTTCACGCGGGCCCACAACTGCACCCCTGGGCCTTGCCCAAAAATCCCCTTTCAAGAGTCCTCCCCTCTCCCAGCTCTGTGCTTCTCTAGGGCATATAGGGGACTAGTTCCTTCTGGGGAGCTTTTGGAAGAGGGGAACGGAGGGGGCTGACAGGCTGGGGAGGGGTCAGAGTGTATGGGAAGTTTGCAGAGACGGAATGAATGGAGGTTGTAGACTTTGCTGGGAATTTAGGGGAGGGTTGTGGAGACGAGGGCGGAAAGGGCGTGGCTGGGAAGGCGTCGGTGTGTGCAGGGAGGGATGTGTAGAACTGCGGCTGGAGGTAGTAGGTGATAAGGAATACGTACAAGGCGATAAGATGGGGCTGACAAGATGGGCTGGGAAGGGGTCAGTGTGTATGTGTGAGAAAGGGGCGTGAGGATGATAGAACTGACCAGCAGGTGTGTGGGGGCTAAGGTGCAGGGGAGTGATAAGTGGAAGGGTGAATGACCTGAGGAGAGAGCGCTGTGTATGGGAGGTGTAGAGACGGGACAAATGGAGGCGGTGGAACGGGCTGGGAAGGGGTTTGAATGTGGGGGTGCTTATGGGGGAGATTGAATGGACCGAGAGGAATCTGTGTGGGTGGGAAGGTTGCAGAGAAGAAATGAATAGAGTTAGGGGACAGGGGGTGGGGCATGCACCACAAATGCATCTCTTAGTTCTCTGCTCCCGGGTTAAATGGTGGGCAATAAAACGGATTCTCTATTCACCTTCCGATCCATGGATCACAAAGACTGACCCTTGACCCCAGCAGCCGCTTCTGGCCTCCGGGCTAGGTCGGTCCCCCAGTCCCAGACCTCCCCCAGGACTGAGTAGGAGGAGTTGGACAACTCTTTGCGCTCTAATTGCCTCCGCCATTAGCGGTGACAGCACCGGTTAACTTTCCGAGTCTTCCCAGCAAGTGAATTCAATTACTTCTGAAGGACAAATGTACTCCGGCAGCTATAGATTAATGTCACTTCCTGTCTCGCGCCCTCTTCCCAGACGGGCCTTTAGCGCTGCTGGCAGCTTCCGGGGGCTGGTGGCCGGCGAGGGGCGCGAGCTTCCCGCGCATGAGGTTCCTCCACTTGGATTCGGTGTGCACTACCTTTAAAGGCCCGTATTTAAAATAGAATCGAAAGCCGCCTTTGGCAGAGGCGCAAGCAGAGTAATGCATCACTTCTCCATGCAATAATAAATTTCAGTTCTTTGGGATTTTTCCAGAATTTCTTCGGTTTACTTTAGTCTAAGTTTGAAATGTTATATTGACATTAATCTAATATATTAACTGTAGATAGATCCATGCAATGGATTTCACGACTCATGCTGTCGCTTCATCAGAGATTAAGAAATTAAACCTGTGGGAGTTCTAGCTTAAATCCAATATACACTATAATTAAAAACACATCTTGATTCCTAGTCAAATTTTACTCCTTATATAACTGTACCCAACTAGGGAGCTGATATATCAAAAGGTTTTCCGAATTCTGTGCCTATGGAGAAATGCGTTGATATACGAGGGCCTTAGATTTCACTGGCCCACTACATAACCCTGTGAGACCCCAGACTTGGAAAACATTTTAAAGATAATCAGTTGTGGAGTTGAAGTGTATTTCAGGCTTTCTCCTATTGTCTGCCTGCCATAGTTTACTGAGGTTTGTAGAGACTGAACATTTTATGGCGACAAGGGCAGTCGGACAAACTCGTACACTCGTTCCTACATATTGTGATACAAAGAACTTGCACAACCCCCATATACCCTTAATGAAATCTTCTCTGAGTCTGGCCCAGGCTAACTTCAATCCTGATCTAGTTTGTCCTCTGCCGAAATAAAAAAAACTTGTCATGCTTTCCAGTCTTGCATCACATGTGGGTTCTGGTTTGAGACCTTCTTTCTTTGAAATGACAGTGCAAATAATGATGCATCAGGGAAGTATAAGCAAGTTGGGAAGCAAGATGGCTGCGGAGTAGAGTAGAGTGCAGAGTGGCTTGACTCTTGCTCTGCACAACGTATTCTCCGTTTATTGACCGGGTGGAGATTCGCAGCAATGGAAGACAGAGATTGACACTTTTGTGGGTCCTGAGTTTGGGATTTGAGAGCGCACGCTCTGTACCAAGCTACACCACACTATCCGATGGTAACAGGAATAGAAAATACTTTGTATGTTATTTTTCACTTTCCCGCTGTAACCAGACCGCCTAGCCTCACCAGTGAATGGTCTTGTTATTTTGTGCTGCCAAAAAAGCCACATGGCTCGGTTAGAAGCAGACTTCAACAATTGTGTCTACCTTGGGTTTTACAGAAAAATCAGTCACATTGAAAGACTCTTCCCAAGAATGTGGAGAGGATGGTGGAGTTGGTGGATTGTGGCAATGAAGTACCCCTCCGTCAGGACCTCCTTTAAACTATAGGTGCATAGGGGCTGTCCATTTGAGCAATCACTTCAGAAATGGGGATACATTTTACAAAATGACATTCATAATTTGAGCAATAGAGCTGTAATTGTAAAAAGTTATTTCTATGGACCTGGGGTAAAATTGAATAGGTTTTCTGCTGATTCTTCAATTTATCTAACTTGATTGCAGTGGGATGCTACAAGAAACCGATTAAGTGAGGTTCTGTTTAAACTAGGTGTATCTAAAGTTACAAAATTCTAGGCTCTTCCTCAGGTTAAGGAATTCCATAGTTCCTCTGGCATTAGCATAGTCCCAAATTTGTTGAACGTGTTTGATTCTGGTCTGTCTTCCCCGTTGGCTTACGTTTCAAAAGGAAGTTAAAACTATGATATTTCAGTATTGCACGTTTTGGCATTCTGCCCCTCTGCATGTTTGGCACACCTGGCAGCCCGACCAAGCAGGTTGGTGCTATTTGACATACTTACTAGCCTTCCCCATCATTTAGGTACTAGCAGTGTTCTCACTGATATAGTTCAAGTCAGGGGGTTCCGTAGAGTCATTATAAATTATCAAATCATTTTCAACTACCTTTTGCCGCCAGTCACTGCTCACTAAGTACAGAAAATCTTCTTATGCACATTTCATGCTTCTTGTCAATCATCCGAGAAGAATATTCTTAGCATTTCATGGTGAAAGTGCGAGTATGCTGTTCCTATATTCAATTTCGGTTTAATACCACTATTCTGGAACGGCACTTTGTATTCTGTCTGGTATTCACTCGATATTGACTTAAGAGGCCGCATACTGGCACTCTTCTCCTGAAAGGTATAACTATTATCCTCTGATAATTGCAAAAAAGCATGAACTGCACATAAGAAGATTTTCAGTACTCAAGTGAAGGATAAGTGAATGCAATCTTTAATTGAAATTACTGGAGGACTTCACAGTAACCGGTACATTCCCCCACTGTAACAGTATTAGTCTACTTTTTATTTTTTGTTGCACTTTGAATCATTGAGGTTTTAATTTATCATATGAAATTTAAGGAAATTCCTTTTCAGAGGCACGTGTAGGCTCTCTTGGAATTTTTTCAATGTCTTTACATTTTTGATTTTTAAGTCCTCTTCTCAGTCCAAATCATTTATTCTCGCGGCGCTCTGTCATCCCGTCTGAGTGTCAAAAAGGCCATTGTTTTTCTCAAATTAGTCCTTTGTATTTAGTTCTGTTCTGGCAATTTCATATAGCCCATTGTATGCTTGTTCTGCAGACTCCTGATGCTATTTGGTGTCATGGTAACCCCAGTGATTTGCTATTGCAGTGTAGAGTGCTGCTATGGAGTGTGGCAGTCTTGTGACCTTCCATGACAAGTAGAGTTGGCCTCCCTTAACTTGCTTTGTAGTGATCTCTGACTGTTGGCCTCTGTGTAAGTGTGCTCTTACTCACCTGGTCTCCTTACCCCTCTTTAAGGAGACCCTAGTTACTCACTTACTGCCCGTTATGCTGATTGGCATGAGGGGCAGCAACGAAGGACCGCCACTTCGGTCTGTTGTGGGCAAGTTTCTGTACAGTGCCCCAGCTGTGGTTCAGGGTCTTCATTTCTGTTTCCACAGTTCACTCAAGGTTTTCTTTGGCCTGCCTCTCTTCTGGTTACCTTCTGGGGTCCATTGGAGAGCTGTTCTTGTGATGGAGTCTTGTTCTCTTCTGATGGTGTCTTATCCATCTCTATCAGTATGAGAAAAAGAGGGAGAAGGAGACCCTATGTCTCGCTCATATTGCCCTCATGTCCTCCCCGTCCCACCAACTATTCTTTGTGAGTTTTGGGTTATCCCTGCGGATGTTTCTTTAAAGTGGTTTTATTAAATTTGCACCAAACTGTACAACTGTGAATTGTAACATGCGTGTGCCCATCATACATATATGTGGATTGTAGTGCGCTTACTCGAGTCATCCAAACTGTCATCCCTACGTAGAGCTCCTTAGAACTTGGTAACAGTGCATTTCTAATCTCCTTGTCTTCTCGGTGGTGGCGTTTAGATGGTGCAAGAGTAGAAGTAGTGTTGCAGTAGTGTTGCGCAGGCAGGGGTCTTGTCTGGTGATGGATGGGTTTCCCACTATTTCCACCAGTGTTTCATTTGAGTCGGTGGTTTCCAGTGTTCGGCACTGGCACTTTATTGTCAACACCGGCACTTGTGACAGCTGCTACATGTTGGCGCTGTTTGTGTAATTCAAAGATAAGCAGAACAACACTTGTTTATCAGTACAATATGCATTAAAAATAAGCGATACTTGCCACCCAAGCCATTCTTACAGCTTTAGGGGCCTCAAACAGTTTGAATTGTAGCACTTGTAGCAGTGCAATGGTTGTAGTTCTGTAGGTACTGTCATTGGCAGTGCTGGCAGTGGCAAAGGGTGGTGCAAGTGGAAGTGGCCTCCTGACCAGGGCACTGGCACTTATTGTTTTTTAAAATAAATTAAGCACTGATTTCCACCCAGAAAAGACTTTCTTATAAGCTTCTCATGCACTGATGCGTTTCCGAAGACTAACACCGTCCTTGTGTCTCTTTTGATCGAGTGAAAGTTTGGAGTGCTTGTGATATGGTAGAAGCTGTACTCTGTCTAGGACCTGTAACCCTAGCCCATTTGGTAGCAGGAACGCCGAGAGGTTGGACCAGAAGGGCCATTTGGCCGGGGCCTGAATGTCAAATGAAGGTTAATATTTAGAAACTTTGTTTTTTCGACATTCAGTGAAGCTTGAATTATGGCTGGAAGTGACCAGGGTCACCCACTGAGTGGGCTTGCTGTGATGCACCCAATCAATTGAAAAGAGCCCGTGATACCCCGACACAAAGGGAAGATATCAGTTCATAGCGGTAAACTAGAGGGAAGGAACTACTGCGCGACCCTGGCCTGGGACAGGAGGCCGGAGGCCGCAGGAGTGGTCCTGAGCACGGATTCTGTACAGAGCCCGTCAAGATCCCCAGTGAAATACCTGGCTCAGACTAGTGGGGTGGACGGATAGCCTCAGGAACTTGTGAGGTGAAATCGCAATGAAGAAGGGCGAAAGTGGAGAAAGAGCTCTGGGGCAACTCCCGCCTCGAATCTTGTACCTCTGTAATTCCTAAACTTGGCATTCTTTGCCACTACCTCCGCCGTGCCCCCGCTGAAGTGTCTGCAATCAGGTTTTAGTTGGGTCAAATGTAGAGCATTTGTATATCTAATATGGCGTAGACTTAAGAGAATAGCCAATGGGAGCTGTAGGAAGCTTGTGTTTGTATAGTTGTTTCTTGAATTGTTGCTATTTTTACGTGGTGCCACTGAAGGAGGGCTTTCAGCTGCCAATCAGGGCCTTCCTTCACAAAGATGCTGTTCTCTCTGTCGCCTTCGCACTTTAACTTGCCTCAGGGTACAACGTTTTCAGAGGTTCCCACAAGGCAGAATTTCCTCTCATCTCACCTGTCCCAGGCTCCTGTCATCAACACTTGATCAGAACGTGATCTTGGATTAGCGATGTTGATGAAAGAACAAAAGAGACAGAAAAACAATACTCGGGCTGGATAGCTGATTTTCTGAAATAACCTGCACAGACTCCCAGAGGCCTTGAGGTGCAAATACCACGAGTGAGGACAATAAGAGGTGTTGGAGCAGCCTGGCCAGTGTGTTTGTTGCTAGAGCCGAGTCTCCAGTGGTGTTTAGTAACAGATTGTATAAGTCCTTTTCAGCTACAGAGACAAGTGAGTCACTGAGAGGTTTAAGATCTGGGTGAGCCCAGCTTTGGTTGAGTCTTAAGCTGAGATCAGTCACCTATTGCCAGTAGTCCCTCTGCTGTGAGTTTAGTGGCACGTCCCAAGGCAGCTACCAATGGCTACTCCGCATCAGTAGGGTGATAAGCCAATTTCGTCTAGAAAGGTGGTATGGCCTCAGATTTCTTTTCTAAAATTCTATTACATTTTCTTTTTTCGTAGTGAAAGAAGCCTACAAGTAATTAGAAGAATATGATGTATTGCTTGTATAGCCATTCACTTTTGAGCTCCAGAGTTCAATAATGTGACAATCTTACATTTATTTTAACTAGCCTTGTTTGCTCATTTTGGTACAATCGCACAGGTTTGCAAGTGCCAGTGGGTGTGAGGATCTAATAAGAGTGATAATATGGCCCTCTATCACACTTCATTCTAGAAATCAGTGGTGGCTGGCATGGATCGTGGCTGGTGGGGCCGGTGGGCGGGGTAAAGGAAAAAAAAAATAAACTTACCTCTTCGCTGCGTCTCTCCTCCGTCATCTCGCCGCGTCTCTTCCGGCCGGAACAGGAAGCACCCAGACTCGCCTAAGCCAATAACAATGCTGCAATGCAGCTTTGTGATTAGTCTGAGCGCTGTGGTTCGGCGCTTAGCCAGGGAATGGGAGCCTGGGCATGTTCTCCACCCAGGCTGTAATGCAGCCTGAGTGGAGGACATGCAAAGTGCGCATGACTGTTTGGCCAGCCCGAGACGGCCTGCCAAACATTCATGCGCACCTACAGAGTGCCCACCACTCGTCCCCCTGCTCTGAGAGCAGAGCTGCCCCGCCAAACTGCCACAGCAGGAAAAATTAAAATGATAATAACGAGTTATCATTTTATTTTTCCTTTATTTTATATTGCTAAAAAGCAGTGAGGCGACGCCACTGCTACAAATGTGGCTTATGGCAGTCTTTTCTTTTGACTTTAGGGCCCTAGTTTGCTGGAAAGACAAATGGCCTAACAGATTATAGCGACTAATGCAAATGCAGCATTCTTTGTAGGTTCATTCTCATTCATAAAAAATACTGGTGGTCAGAGTTCAGTCAGCGCAAACTTGCTCCCAAATGCAGCATTCGCTGCACATACCAGCGCCCCACTCCCTTATGCTGGAGGTTCTCGCGTGCGCTCCACCAGCTCCGTCACGGCAACAGCGGATCAGTCGAAGCTTTATTAGCCATCACCCTGAGGGAGGTTGAAGGTCGTGCGAAAAGCTGCATCTCTAATGCTAATTACCTAAATAAATGTGCTAATGGTGACAGATTGGTATTTCTGATTAAGGTGCATATTTATCAGCCTTTCCTTGCATGTGAGAAATGGTAGATGGGGGTGCAAGGTGGCAATGGAGTGTGGAAGCAGCACTGGAAGAGGCAATACCATTCACTGAGAAGTGGCGGGTGCAGTGCTTAATTTGAGCAGGTGGTTTCCGGTGCTCGGCACCGGCACTTAATTGTCAACATCAGCTCTAGTGACAGTACACCACATGGTGGCGCTGTCTGAGATGAGCACAACAGCTGTGTTTATTAAGTCAAATGGCATTGAAAATGAATAATACTAGCCTCTCACGACATTATTATAGCTCTGTGTGGCCTGAAATAGTCTGAATTGTCACACTTGTAGGAGTGTGATGGTTAGGTGTTAAGTTGGTACTGTCCTTAGCAGCATTGGCTGGGGCATTGCTTGGTGCAGGTTGTAGTGGCCTTCCGAGAAGCCTTCCAAATTAAGCACGGGGCGGGTGTAGGTTGTCTTCTGTTGACTGCACCAGAGTGGTTGATCGACCGCTGTCTGGGGAGCAGAGAGGGATAAAGTTCTTGTATTCCCTACACAGGGGATGACCCTTATACCAGATAGCCTGTTTCCTATAGTATATTCAGGGGTAGTAAGCGCTATTTAAATGCAATTAAAATACAGTACAATACGATACAATAGTCTGGGTATCCAGCTCTGTAGTATTAACATTGGTTGAGGATCCACATTTCAGGGTGGTTTGGTGAAAGTAATGCCTCCTCTGTTACTGGGACGTTGTGGCTCTGAGTGGTGCCATATCTGTGCCTGGATTTTTATCAGCAATATTTTAGTTGGGTTGTAGGTCCCTTTTTCCTGCATCTCCTACCAGTGACCTTTTGGTTGTTAAGATGCAGAACTTTACAAACTGTAGACTCAATTGATCACAGTACACTTGGATACTATTTGTGATAAAATCCACATTCAGGCCTTGGTGACATCACTAATCTGAGGGATGTTTGGGGTGGGTGGTCAAGTTCTATTGCTTACCGTACTCATTCAGTAAACCTATCTATTTTAAAGCAAGAAGTTATGTCCAAAAAGTATGAAACAATTGAAAATAAGTTGTACATCCATAATTTCCTAGAAATATTATTGGTCTTGTCATTGAGGAACTAGGAAGGGAGAAATGCAAGTCCTAGGTCCTCCCTCGAAAGTAAAATATAGCACTGATTTGAAAGATCACTTTTCTAATGTTTGTCATAATATGTTTGATTTGAAATTTAAAAGGATGTGGCAGGGGGTGTGAGACATGAGCATTGGGGGTAAGGGTGTTAAAAGGATATGGAGCAGGATTTAAAAAAGCAGAGGGTAAGAATAGGAGGTGTGATTGAAAATCGGTCATGAAATATGGGCAATATGAGTGGGCCATTTTGAGGCATCATACAGAACAGTGAATCCCCTATGAGTAAAAAATAAAGGTTGTGAATCTCCTCTAAGTTTAGTGACTTCCCAACACAGATCCTGCCTGAGGATGCAGCACCAAGAGGCCACTTTTTAAAGACTTATAGGTATTATTGAAGACTACGTAGGCCGTAGAGAATGTAGAAAAAACTAAATCCAGTCAAGAGTGACTGACTTGGCATTGTTGGCGGTACAAGTAGCGTGGTGTGTAGCATTTGATACAAGGTATCTTTTTCTTTCTCGATACACATCAAAAATAAATACATCATGAAAATATTTGAAAGTGCTGGTAAACGTTACTGTTATTAAACAAACCATCCATGGCAAGCTACAAAGTGTTGTGGCAGTGTACAGTGTAAATGTAAAATACAGAGTTATCAGGGGCATACAAACTTAACTAAAGACTTAAAGAACAATCCTTGTTGACAAAAAAGAAAATACTGTTGATTAAAGCAGCAATGCAGCATCAAAGTGGCAGCTTTTGATGTTTCTCACCAGCATCTCTTTTTTTCCAGATAAACCTGGAACCCATTTTCCTCAGCTGCCACCCACTTTGCAGGATGGTGAGTACAAATGTTCTTAAGAGATGATCATGGCTTGTCCATACTGAGAGCATGCCGCGTGGACCCAGGGCAGATAGTCTATGGGAGTGAAAAAAACTTTAAGAGCTTCTAAGATGCTTCTGTGGGAGGAGGTGGACTGTGACACAGCGTCTTTCTTTGGGTCAGGGAACGGTCTGTGACTAGCCTGGTCATCTGGATCTTCTTTGGGTTACGAGAAGGCTTCTGTGTGTGGTCAGGTTTCTGAAGTAACTTCGCTTGATGTGCAGGCCAGTGTTTATGCATGTACAGAACATACAAGATGTCTCTATGAAGGTTGGAACTGTTGGTAGAGGCCAATTTGCCTTTAGGGGGACGACAGGCCATGCGTGCCAGGTCAACACAACGTGTCACTATCGGGGTGTGCAACAGTTTGTGCATGGTGAGCTGAACTAAGTTACATGTAGGGGTTGGTTAACAGTTTATGGTTGGGTTAGGTCAGCAAAGGCTCCTCTTTGGAGATGTGAGACTGTCTTACCTGAGCAGACCTCTGAAGATGCCTCTGTCTGGACACATTGCCTGTATCAGACTAGGATGACCATGCTGCCTCTGTGGGGTCCTGTGTATTACCCGGTCTGTCATCGAATGTCAGGTCAATTTTAGTTACAAAATATAATAGGACTGTGTGGAGGGCAATAAAAGAGCGGGTGAGGCGGTAAGAAATAAGGAGTGGCTGGGGGAAGGTGAAAAACAGCACTTAATGGAAAGCAACATAGGAAATGGAAGAAAGGCATGCAAAAGTGAGGTAGAAGCACGGAGCATGGGGAGGTGAGAGGAAAACATGGTGCAGGGGTAAAGGAAGCACTCGGATGAGAGAGAACAACAAGTAGGTCGGGGGAGAGGCACAAGAGGGAGAAAGAGGGAGACAACTGGAAATCACTTTCATGGAGTGCTTAAGCAAAAAGAAAAAAGTAGTTCCATAAAGGGAGTGTTGGACAGACACAAGAAAACAGGATATGTTCTAGGGGGTAGGACCTAACGCAAGATGGACAAGGGAAGCCACTGAATAAGAAACAAGCAAATGAGTGACAATAAAGACAACAAATGGTAAACAATGGGCAGGCTTTAAACCCACTGTAAGTAATTGGTAAGCTGCTAATAGTGTATTTTCTGTGCTGTCTAGTAGGCTCTACCTAAAAATGTTCAGCCACCAAAGGATTAGACTAACTACAGGTTCACTTAAAGTAACCGTAATCATTCTTTCTTCCACACTTTTTGAGTTTTTAGTGATCATTATTGGGTTTGCATTCAAGATAATAATTGTAAGCATTAGCTTTCATTGAACTTGTAATAAACACAATGGGTTCTATTACCAAAGGTCTCTAAATCTAATTTGATTGGAGGGCCAGTAGATGTCCCCCCTACTGTACCTCAAAACTATACTGTTGCTGGCACCAATCCCGGACTTGGATTAAATCTTGAGGTGGAAATACCCTCTTGGAACTAAGGGTTGAGGAGTAGGATGGGGAGAAATTCGCTTAATTTATGGAAATTACATGAAATGCCAAAAAAAGTTGCACAATATTATGCAAAATGACGGCTTCAGCATTTTTGCACTATTTGTTGCGAAGGATGCCTCCTTGTGTTTTATTTGGCATCAGGATGCATTTTGCACTAAAATAGCACAAAATGCACTGGGGGGAGGGGAGGGAGGGGGGGATGTTGGGTGTTTGCAGAGATTAATTTTATTTGTATTGCCTTTCATATTCTCCTGTTTTAAATGAGTAAAACGGTCAAAGTCAATTTCTTTTTGTATCGTACATGCAGCAGCTGTCTCTGGGACTCAGAGATCTGCATCATATGTGTTATTTTGACAAAGTCTGTTTTAAAAAAAATAATAAAAAATAGCACAAAATTACATGCGACATGAACAACAGACCAAAGCATTTGGTTCATTTGTGTTCTTCCTGTACTCCTACAACAGGATTTTTACTCAAATGAACTCTCAATTATGTAGCATGGTGTAATGGCGTCATCTTAAGCATTATACTTAATAATCTTAGCATAAAATGCCAGAAAATCAGCAAAAATATGCAGGAGTAAATGAAATTTTGCCCAGGTCTAGTTAGACCATTTTAGGGTCTACATCTGTCCCAGAGTTCACCAAAGGCGTAGCCGGGTATTACTCAACTTTGTGTGTGCGCACATTTAAATAAATCATATATAACAAATATAATATGTGCCGTGAATTAAGGGCCTCCCAAATGGAGTGAAAAAGGGGAAAGCAATGAGAACCTTAAGGGACAACGGAAAGATAGCGGGATGTGTCAGACACCCGTTCAGTCATCTGAGGCTTTACATCCTCTCAGTCTGACTTAATAGTGCTGCCTCTGGTGTCGTGTGGTTCTTCAGTTGTTATTGGTCTTGCAGTCTCACTCCATGTGATTAGTGTACCCCTCCCCCCCTGTGAGGCAGCAGGTGTTTGTGTACTCGCCCCCCCCCGGTTTGGAACAGAATGGGGGATCCCAGCGGACCTGCTTCACGTCTGACTTCTACATAAGTAATGGCACCAGCCACAGGGGAGGGCTCTGTCCCATTTCTTGTGGAGCAAGGCAGTGGGCCACATGATGCTCCGCCATTACCTGATTAAAGCGTGTGGGTTGAGCATTGCATCTGCTGTTGCTGGCCTGTGATGGGGGCTTTCTCCAAGTCTGGCTAAGACAGATCACTTTTCATAGGGGGAAGTCTGGCTAAGACAGATCACTTTCCATAGGGGGAAGTCGGGCAAAGACTGATCACTTTCCATAGGGGGTGCCTAATATGCAAGCAGCAGCAGGAACATTTCGTCTTGCTCCAGATAACAATCCAACAAGGATTATGCCGTGAGTTGACCATTGATGAGGGTGGTCGGTGGTCTGTCATTCAGTGATCAGTGGATGAGCAAGCATCAGGCCTGGTATTCGCGAGCCACTGATCCAAGCCTCGCTGTCACCAACTAAGCTCCTCCATTTTCCCTATTTGCACCCTCCCCTTTTGCTTATGGTCCAGTCCAAGTGACTGTATGTCGAAATATCGGCAACAAACGTAGTGCTACCAAAATACCGACGACCAAACATATTAAGAAGGTAAGTGCATATAGGTAAGTATAGATTTACTATTCTTCACTGCCCATCGCCATACCTTGAAAATATGTCTTCAAGGTACATATATGTGGAGTCAAATAAGTAAAGCTATACACACCTATATAAACTTATCTCTACAAAAGTTTGTCCTCATAATTTTCTCTGTGATATTCTGGAGTTGATTTGAGGTGGAAGAGCGTCCAAGGATTCATTTGCGGCCCGTGCACGTAAGCGTATTGGGGCGTGGGCGGGACGGGGTGGGGTGTTGGAAGGGACAAACGACAGAATAGAGAAAATAAAATAAATAAAACCACTTCCCTTGTCGGCGATGCGGTGAGCGCAAGGTAAGTGGTTTTATTTATGGATTTTATTTTCCCTATTCCGTCGTGTGTCACTTGCTCCACCCCCACCTGCCCCACCGCACGTACCCGCACGGGCTGCCACTGCAAGGGTCGCATGCCTTGAGTTGGGCCCCCTGGTCAACAGTAGGCATGGTGGACACTCGGAAGCAGTAGCGGCTCCTGGTGGGAGTGCTGCCGGGCGGTGACGTGGGGCAGGGGAGGGGCAGGGTGGGGGTAGTAATCTCTGGAATACGGCCCAAAAGAGGTAAGTAAACAAATAAATAAAACGAAATTCGTTAGCGCGCTGCATCGCATTTGGCGATGCAGCGCGCGCAACGAATTTCGTTTTATTTATTTATTTGTTTACTTACCTCTTTTGGGCCGTATTCCAGAGTTTACTACCCGGCCCCTCCCCTGCCCCATGTCACCGCCAGGCAGCACTCCCACCAGGAGCCGCTACTGCTCGGAAGGCAAATTCACTATTCTAACTCCAGTCTTAGAATATTTGTGGAAAGTGCAACTTTATCACCCCTCTTACCCAACCACTCCCCCCTTTTCTTCCTGAAGTAGTGCTGGAGGCTTATTTACTCTTCTAACTAAACTCCTGATATATTCTGGAGAAAGTTAAAGTACTTTAGGGAAGGGATGACGAGTGGTAATTTTGTGTTCCTGAAACTGTTGCCCTGAGCTAGCACTTTATTTATAAATGAGCCTGCCCCCACAGGGCCTGCTGCACCCTTTCCTTAAGATGGCCACCCCGCCCACTTTTACTGGTGCTCTGAAGGACCCAGATTCACAGACAAAAGACAGATACACAAAGACCGGCACAGACACACTCCCTCTCTCTCTTTCCACCCCGCCCCCACCCGCAAATGCAAAAAAAAAAAACACGTAATCCTCCTCCTGCTGCTGTGAAGATGAGGTTAACGATTAACCGGAAAAAAGAGAAACCGCCATCAAACGCGCCAGCAAATTAATTACTTGGGGCCTTCGATTTCTTATTTGCGTAGACGCTCGTTTAGCGCTGCTACGCACAGAGGGTATTGATCTGGGCGCTTTATCTTGCGCAGCGCGGCCGTCGGCTGCCTCCGTCGTGCGCGCGACTCTCTCCCCGGAGTGAAGTATTCCAAGGCATTTGTGTGTGTGCTCAGAAACGATAACCATCGCGTCCGGCCCTGCGCCTTCTAGTAGAGATGGGGATGACCCCTTGGGGTTTTTGCGCTTCTGAGGCTCCGCGTGTTAATATTTAGTGAGCAGAATTTATTTGAAAATGAATTCTAAAGAGCGAGTGAGTAAAGTCTCTCTTGGCCTATTTAATTTTAAAAAGTTGCTCGCTTCCAGCGTTGCCCCCTCACTGTGCGCATGCGCACCCTGATGCAGACTTCCACCATGACGAATCAAGCACTCCGAGGCTGCTGGGATCGGGAATGCATCGCCCCTGGAGACGGCCTCGTGCAAAGATGAGGGCATCTGTTCATTCATGCCTCCGGAATGAAACACAAGGATAAGGCTAACATGCGGGTGCTCCAGCAGGTTCCCTTTTGTTATCTGGGAAGTACCCGGCACGAGCCACTAGAGCGCCCATTGGGTGCGGGGGGAGGGGGAATGGATGGTGCGTGAAGGGAGACCTTGTCTCGTGCTGTAAGTGGTCTCTGATATCTCTCAGTCGAGTGGTGCAACTGGCCTCTGGTGCTCACTGCAGGGCTCTGCAGAGAAGTTGTGTGCCACTACATGGGTGCCCCGTCTGGTACCTTTGCGGTGCTCAATTGGTACCACATTAGCTGTCAAACACATCAAGAACTTACTCTTAATCGCTACAGGGCTCACTTTTGGTGCCATAGAAGCTCCTACAGGGCACCATAGTGTCCCTCACCGGGCCTCTGTAGTGGCTCCCAGATAGGCACCATAATGGGTTTTACCTCTGGGTGCGATTGCAAGATTCCAGGTGGCCACACGAGGTCTCGTTATGAAGATTCTCTTGGCTGGCACCAGGTCCTTCCTCTAAGTCCTGGGTTTGGATGGACCATGGTGAAGATTCAGCGCTGAAACTGCCTCTTCTCCAAACTGACCCTCGATAACCGGATAACGGTGGGGCAAAGGTTAGCCAAGACTTCCTTAGCCTCCGTGCCGCACAAGTGGTAGCTTTGGCCGAGTGCCTGCAGCTTACTGAATTAGGCGTAAAGTTAGGTTTCAGAGTCAATCAAAACCTTAAATCTATCACTCACAAAAAACTGTCCATTCTGAGGTATTTATTTGAAAACTAACATTCCTTTAGTACATAGTTAGAAAGAAAGAAAAGTTAATTTGAAGTACAAGAGTGAAAATCATATATGGATATGCTTTGCAGTTCCACAGTTATGACCATAAGTAGTCTGCATGTAGTATATTGCAACATAAAACAAGATGGCCGCTAGCAACTGTTAATAGAATGGGCCTAGATCACTGTATATGCGTCTTCAGATGTCTCAGAAGCTTGGTCAGTTTCTTCAAAGCCCGCTGCCTCCGGTGCATGGAATTTCACTGCTTTCTTTACAAAGAGTTAGATTGTTGATGGGCAAAATATATCTAGGAGTGAAGGACATGTCTGCTGAAACACACCTCTGGATTCCTTGCTGAGAAACTTGAGGCAGCTCTGCAGGTTTGTCTGCTCTTGCAGAAAGAGTCCGCTGAAACGCAAATAATCTGAAATAAAAATGGTTCGTTTAGTACCAGGAAATTTGGGGATTTTGCAACAAGTTTTAAAATGCCCGATGGTGTTACACATCTCTGTTGCCTCACATTTTTCAGTTGGGCATACTGATTGACAGCCAGAATCTTAAAATATACTCGTCCCAGTCCTATTATTCTGCACCTTCAGGTCTCTGGAGCCTCGTGGGAAATTCAACTCTACCGGGCATCTTGTGTTGGTGGTATGCGAGGATTTACGAGTTGTGCTTGGAGGGTTCTGTTGCCTCTGCTCACTGGCATGTTGTACCTCTTGAACATGATTTGTAGGGTGTGAGATTAAGGCGACATTTCGATCTACAGTGGGGATCAAGAGGGAGAGTGGTTTGTGCTTTTGACCCGGTCCTTGAGACCAGTTGGTGAACCTCGCTGGTGGAGATGAATACATTTAGCAGACGAGTTACCTCTCCGGGCTGTAAGATCTGCTCTGCCACAGCAACCTCTGCTGGGTCTCAGTTGAACTGACACCATGGTCTCTGGGTCAGGGCAGACAAGTGGTCTGTGGATTGAAACTGGCAATTCCATTGAGCCGGGATGACTTCCAGTATGCAGATAAGTTCTTAGTCACCACCAAAGTAGAAGTCTTCCAATAGGGGATAATTTTGTGGTCTTTGCAGCATGCAACCCCATTGTCAAGAAAGCTCCATTCAGTTCCATATGGATTTGCTGTGTAGCTGTTCACCTTCCACGCCCAGCGGGTCAAGTTTTAAGGGAAGCTGTATCGGGACACCGCTTCAATAACACCATTTGCATGTTTTAAAGCTGCAGCAGTCCGGCAGCCAAGGGAGAGAGGACAGGTTTGCAGGGTTTCACCCAAGCAAAACTGGTTTAACTGATTTGAACTGGAACAAGAGGCATATCCCTGATGCCTAAGCTCTGGTACAGAACTTTTTTGACGAGCAGGCTTCATCATATCACCCAAAGCATCACTGGATGATTAGAGGGAGGATGAGGGTGCTACAGGAAAACCTTCACCTGGCTTACCAAATGCAGTCATTTAAAAGAAAGGTTCCTGTTTGATGAGATTCAGTGGGGGTAGGTGAGTGAGGGCTAGGAAGACCTTTTCCATACAGGGATACAGAAAAAAGCTGAACCATTGTTTTTCTAAATCACCAACCAAGCAGTTGTCCAAAGGCAGACCAATTAAGTTACTCGCCGTGGAAGAAAGGAGGACCAATTTTGAGGCTCCTCAGCCAAGCAGAGAAGGGCTCTGCCTGTTCGCACTTTAGAGCTGGCACATGGGTGTTGTCTGATCTCGGACTACACCAGGTGAAAGTTAGTGGGGAACATTCAGTGGGGGGTGGGGAACAAAAACATGAAAGGCGCACCTGAAGCTAGCCCCCCGTCTTTCATTTTATCATCCAACGTTTATCCATCTGTGGCCTTATAGTCGGTTGTTGCTCCTCAAAGATTGTTGGATGCTTCCAGCTTAGTTCAAGCACGTCACTCCTCCATAATGGCCTGTTTACCCTTCTGTCTGCAATGTAAATGACTGATATTTTGCTTGTTCAGGAGTCCTGGTTTTTGAGAGGAGTTAGCAAACAAGCTTTAGTGCTATACCTAATTTCCATAAAGTATATAGGGTTGGTAAGGGTAGGATTGGCGTCCAGGTTGCCTTTGGGGTCCTTTTCTTGTAGGAGTCAGGGGGACCAACCTTTTGTACCAGCAGAAGTAGGTCAATATTTTTTTTCCCTTGGGGTGGGTCTAAATATGTTGCAGTGGTATGGCTGGAGGAGGCCGTCAGACACTCTTATGAATGCTCAGTAAATCTGAAGCTGGGATATTTTTGAGTGATTAAAGTTTGAAATGAACTTGGTCACTTAGTTCCTTTTCATGACATGAGAGAGGTGCTAAGAGAATGTGAAAGTTAGTTAGTTTTGGCACGGCTCTAGGTATTCAGATGGTCAGAGGATAGTTTGAGGTAGAAATCCACCCCAAGTCAGTGTTATCTTGTTACTGCAGAGGGCAAAGCCCATTGCAATTCATCAATTGAGCTAGGTCTGTGAGGCATTGCAGAGACTGACTCTAGTGAGTCAAACCCTGTTTTATGGTGAAGTAGGTGCTGAGGCCATAGGCAGATACGAAGTGGGAGCTGTTGAGTGTGTAGATGTTGAGGTGGTGGTAGATCAGTGCCTTGTGAGAACCAGGGCAGAGCCCCACTGCCTCCTGGGCATAGACTAGACTGTAGGTCTTCTGGCAGGTGAGTTTCGAGGTGGGCACGATCATTAAATGGAGTCCAGTCTTTTGAGGCATTTGACCAAAGAACTAAAGTTGAATTTTGTATTGTTTTGTTTGCTCCACCGAACCTCCCTGTATCAAGCAAATGATGTTGTATTCTTTTTGACATTAATGGCTGTACCCTGTAGGAGGGATGTTACTGACCAGATAACTTACTGGTAATCCTCAGTACTTACATTTTCCCAGCCTCATATCTGTGCTTAATTTCCTTTCCTCCCTTCAGGAGGTGGCTCATCTATGATCATTGATGCTTCTTGGAATACTTCAGTCAGGTGGCTTTGGGACCGCACTTCATGGGGTTTTTACCTATGGGCACTCGATCTGTGGATAGGGATGCCTAGAACGGTCTAACCTCATGCAAAAAGTAATGATCCGAAATCACCACTCTTCCCTAATGAGGTCAGAGTGAACACCAGGGGGGGGTCGAGGGTCCTTGTGGATAATTGAATTCTTGAGCCTATGTAAGTTCCTCTGGCCCAGCGTTCTCCAACGGGTTGCTCACGTGCTACTATAACTCTCCACCTACGTGTAAGTGGGTCTCCTGTGTGCAGTCCAGTCTACTAAATTAGAAGCCTTTGCTTGACTGACTTAAAATATGTATACCAAAATTGAAAAGTTTGTATCCAAGACAAAAATGTGTGTATTTTCAGAACTCCTAAACTGTTGAAAAAATGGTTGAATTTCCAAAATATATTTAAAGCTGATATTTGAGTGATAAACCATTTGGAGTTAATGTAAAGTCCTCCCAAATTGGCAAACCTTTTTTCTTACGCTACTACAGACGACCCTGCCTGATGCACTGAAGTGATCACTGGTACTAATCTTGCATAGGGTGACCACTAATGTAATCTTGTCTGATGTGGTGACTAATAAAACATTACAACACTAATAATATTGGTAGCTTGGGATGATTTTTATTGAACATAAGTAGCTCTTATTGAAGAAGAAAAAAGGTGCGAGACCCCTAACCTGCATAAACTTCCCACTAACAAAGAATTACAATTTTAATCTCATATACGGGTAGTAATGCTAATCTATAAGGCCATATACATTCATAAGCATTCACGTACACCAACGTTTACCATCCGCCACACAAATGTAGAAATGCACATACACCATCCACCTGTTTCGCCACCGGCGCGCACACGCACTGTATTTTCCTGGCTCAACAACAATGCGCGCGCACTCCTGCTCGAGTACTTTTAAAAGGTTTTTCCAGCTGCACTTTAAGGCACACTCGCATACACGCATACATCTAGATATTTCTTTTTCCCTGCCTCAACACCTTCGCGCGCACACTCCATTTCGCTCCACGCACTTCTTCTGTCGCCTCGCACAATGAAATCGAAGTTTAAAATCTTGTCAGCGCGCAGGAACACACTGACAAATCTTTGTCCTCGTCCCTCCTCCCACCCCCTCCCACAAATTAATTCTTCGGAGTGAAGAAAAAAAAAACTGCACAGCGAGAGCGAAAATGTGTCAGAAAGAGACAGGCTGACAATCCGCCATGAGGGCCTCATTAATTAGGAATAATGCAGTTTTTATAAATAAACAAGGTAGCTGCCGTGAGATTTCTGAAGCAAAAAATGATTTATAGAATAGTTGAGTCTCCCCCCGAGCCCCCGCTCCTCGTGCAGTGCAACTCCCCTCCCCCACAGCTTCTCCGAGTGTTCTCCTGTCGGAGACATGAACAGGAACCGCGCTGTTACCAGAGTGCGAGGCGGGAAATGAGTTCCCTCAGAAGTGTGTGCCTTGGCCCGTAGAGACAGGCTGGGCCGGGCGTCTGACTCTACGGCAGCCTCTTGCACGAGTCTTTCTATTTCCGTCTCTCCGCACTGCCCAATTTTGTGTGCTCTCTTTTTAATCCTGGTGGCTTTCGCCACTTTTCATTAATCTTTCTTTTTTTTTTTTCATCTGTGCCCTCCCTGCCTGTTATTATTTTTGAGTCTAACTAATTCCAGAAAGTGTTTTTTTGTAACACTATATACAGTAAAAATTAGTGATTTCCATCCCGCATCCATCTTCATCCTAATCATTTACATCATCTCACTCTTCTTTCTCCTGCTTCCTTCTCCCTTATGCGCCTGCCTTTAAGTTTCCCCTTTCGCCACCTTACTTTTACTGTCCCTGCTTCCCCTTACCTTTTCTTTTCTCGAAGTTAACATCCATTCTTATACGCCACTACCCTTGACCCTCCGTGGGTTCTTGCTTTCTGTGTCTTTCTCTTTACTGGCCTCCTCCCCCCTAACTCTTCTTTTTCTATCTTTTAAGACCACTATGCCCCTTCACACCAATGTGCCCTTTCTTTCCCCCATTCCTCGTCCTTCATCCGGTTCACTTTCTTTCTCTCTTCTCGCCATGTGTTCCCTCTTCATATCCCTTAAGTCCCTCCTCATTCTAATTTTTATTCTTCCTTTTCTCCCTGGTTCTCACCGGCCTCCATCGTCACTCGCTCCACACTTCATCACATCCCATTTTCATTGGAATCCCTGTTACTCTACAAAATCCCCATCTCGACTACCACCGCTCATGAACGCCACTTCTTGTTAACCCCACTACCCGGGCCTTACAAAGCTTTACAGACCCCTTACTTTCAAGGCCAACCACTCCAAAACCTTGTCTTCAATGCTGTGTCTGGGAAAAAAAAACTGCAACTAGACAACCTTTATCGCTGACGACTACAACGTTACCTTCCAGGTTGCACTATCTGTCCATCATTGAGATATGGATTTCCCCAAAGAACACTACTGCACGGACTGTGCTCCTTATGGAATACACCACCTCCGCCCACACTCAGCTTGCTTGAAAAGTTGAGCTGTTTGCCTCGTCAACAAGAAGTGTTTCCTTCTCATATCCACACCTACCTCACTATTGATACACCCCTCCCCAACCACGATTGGAACATCCCGAGACCATCCATAATGCCCTTTAATGCTTGTGCTAGGAATATTCCACCATGGTGTGAGCATTAGCTTTTTCATTGACAAGGGGCATCACTGTTATTTATTTGCCCATAAATGTTAAACTTGGCTGCACCAATAGATTTAATTGTCAAAGCGTATTCCTAACCTGAATTACAGAATCACATTTGCATAATTTTACCTTCTTGAATGGAGTTTGTGATTTTGGATGTCCTGAAAGTGTGGTGGTGTTTCCGCACTTGCTATTTAAGGGTCACAAATTAGTTGGTGGGTGTTCAATGGAAGTCCTACCTGAAAATGTAGGTGAACGCCCACAAACTTGCAAGTTTGTGTGTATTCACATACCCCTTGCGAGAAGTTTCCCATTTAGAAAATGCTTCATATCTGCTCAGTTCAAAGGCATGGATAAGAGTGTTTCCATGTAAAGAATGGCAGTGGGGCCACCCCCACCTTTAAAGCGGAGAGATAGAAGCCAAGCCTCCATGGAGGGGGGGGGAAAAAACTTTGTGAAGAAACAGACTTTCCACATGAGGCAAACGCCATACTTTTCTGCACTACCTAGATTTGTTTGAAAATTCCATAGAAGTTGTAGATTCACGCCTATGGGGTCAAATTTCCAATTTTCATTCCCTAGCTTTTAAAGAGTGCTATTGGTAACTTTCTTGATAATCGTGGGTAATATGTAAGAACTCTAACACACACACACGCACATTCCACAGCCACTCATTCACTCGGAGATCCCCTTGACCGCATTCATACTGCTAACTAACATAGGCCTCTACTCCCCTCCCATTGTCGACTACTTTCTCTGACCATGTCATGTTATTCATATCCGGACCCAATCCACCCTCCCACGCCTACCACCATGTTTCATGATGGGGTTACATTTGCGCGGGACTATCTCTTCAGCTATACCTTAAGACAAGCAAATGTTCTCACTTTAGTAAAAGTGACAAATACCAGAACCCCCGCTTCTTGATAATCACAAGTACTCGGCATCCAGCATAAACTATAGACCCTAATAATTCTTATCCCTTTCCTTACTATGTCATCTTGTCCTCTCCTCCATTGGCTAGCCCACACTGTCTCCTCCTTAGTCGCCCCTACCCATTCAGCGATTACACCCTCCACCTTCTCTGCCAAAGACTTGGCCCCCTACCATGCCAACAAAACCTTCAAGTCCTACCTTTTGTCTGCTCATTGTCCATCCCCTGGGACTCTTTCTTCTCACTGCCATCCACGCTGGGTTGGTGTCGCTCAGTGCTCAGTCCCGGGCACATCTCTTATTCCTGTGAGCTACCTTACTTTGCAATAGCGTCTCATTTGGCTTCTCTTGACACCTGTAGGCAGATTATACCCTTGTTGTTTTCTCATTTACAACCATCACTTCTCACCTTATGTCTTGTATTTGTGGCTGTCTTAAAGTCTACTGTCAATGGATCACTCTGTGCTATCTAATGCCGAACTCTTGTAAAACTGAAATTCTCAATTTTGCCGTTCCCTCTGCCTAGCTAACCTCACCTGATTCCCTCCTGCACCCTGCTTCCAAGCCCTACAAAAGCCTTGGCGCGCTCTTCAATTCAAGTCTTCAGGTGAATATTTGTATGCAACAGGCCCCAAGTTTCACACCTAAGTCTGCGTAGAATCCACCCTCACTTTCCCTTCCGCACACCCAGGGCTTTCAACAATGTACTTGTAATATTGATTACAGCAGCAGTCTCTCAGTTGGTTTACCACTTTCCTCCTTTGGCAAAGTTTATAAACCTTCTGTCCTCGCCCATACTATCTTCTGACTTGCTGCCAAAACAGGACTGCTATCCAACTTCTCTGGCCTTAAAGGTTGACCTGCAGGTCCAATGCATAGCATGCATAAACCATTATTATCTGCTGTAACCCAACGAGCAACGCTCAGCCAATCAAAATATCTGTGATGCACCTGAGCTGCCATTGGTGGTTTCCAGATCCTCCAATCGCCTGGGGTTCCTTAACTATGTCTATGACTCACTACTGGCTGACCTGAGAGCTGCACGTCACTCCACTTGTTCTAGACGGCCATCATAGCGCTTCTTCAAAGTGAACTCCAAAATAAATGACCGCCCACCGGACACCCAACTTCACTAAGTCACCCCTTGGCCAAAAAACGTGCTTAATATATAAGGAAAAGTAGGTGTAGCCTATTAAATGTATGTGCCTCTCTCTGTATCCCTTCAGTTTCACCATATTCCACTGGAATGGCTCAGTGAGCTAAAGAATCATGATGACATTTGCTATCACCTGCAGCTCACAAGTACCAATCCGAAACTGACTCAGCCTCCCACCCTTCTGAAGCTGGTAAATAGAGCAGCATTCCACTGAGTAACAGAAACACTTTTTTTTTTTTAGTACTTAGAGATGGCTGAAAACAAAAGCTATAAAAACGCCAGGATTCCTTCAATCGCCCCACTAAAGGTTTCCACACAATCCTTACGTAGGGTGAATTTATTGTGTGTACTTTGCACACAATCTTTACGTAGGGTGAATTTATTGTGTGTACGTTGCTTGTAGAAATGCTTTTACTTTTAAATTAAAACACACAGATATAGATTGTACTTATTTTGTCCAAAAAATAGATGCACGATTATATAGTCGCATGTTACTCCGTTCTCTTCGCTCATGCAGCTGTTTCTCGCCCTCATTTCTTCCCCGATTCTCGCCTTTATTTCTTTCCCAGGTTCTCACCCTTATTTCGTTCCCTCGTTCTCACCTTCTTCCTCCTCCCCCTCCTGCTTTCTTCCTGTGCTGCTCACACAATAGCCTGTCACTCAATGTCGAAATAGAAACCTGCCGGTGGGTTTGAGTTCTCGTGGGGTTGGCTGGGCGCTGCGCCAGGTCTCCCCTTGGCTACGGGCGGGTGTCGCCTGTCTCTCCCCCCCCTCCCCGCGGCATACAGCTCTGCGGGTGCTATCGAGTTGTCTGCGAGACGGAGAGGGGAGGCCTGCCTGCAGCTCCCGCCTGTACCCCGGTGCTGGATGTCGCCACGAGAAGGGAGTGGGTGCTTTGGGGGGAGGGGCGAGGGCTGTCAGGGGGCGGGGGTGCTCGCTTCTCCTGTTTTCTCGAGAGCTCACAGCCCATAATTACAGGTAAGCAGGTACCCAGCACTCGGAGGACGGGCTCGGCTGTCAGCCAGGTAGGCGCTTCAAGAGGCCTCCTAGCAACCGAGGCGCTAATGAGCACCGGCTCCTCGCAGCCCCTCTCCGCACTCCTCCACAGCGCAAACAGATCAAGCCCGAATCAATGAAATTCCTCTTCCCCCATCCATTAGGAACATTTCCGAGGAAGTGGAACGTGAAACTGACCGTGAGGAAAGTTCTTCAGGCAGGGGCGTGGCGTCGCCCCCTCCACGCGCACACACCTGCACACTTTGCAGAGAGCCCTATTCACATCAAGGCCTATGGATATCCGTGACCCCTCACCGTCTTCCGCATTGGAGTGGGGGCATCCTTTGCGTTACGCCAGTGGAGTCGCATAAGGCCCAGGCACGAGGCCTGCTCCCCAGGACCACCTGTGTTTGTACTTCCGTCGCCCCCATGCCTCAGCGAGGCATCTGAGGCGCATGGCTGTCCCCTGCCCGTGTTACACCGCCTTCTTTTATCTGTTGCTTTCATGTACACCCTCCTGTGCTCCTTCTCCCTCACTTTATTCTCTTACACTTTGTCTTTAGAAGTCTGTTTTCCAGTTTATTCAGTCTCCCTGTAGTGCACTCCTCTTGCCCGCTTTGTCTGCTTCCACCTCTTCTCTCCGACTTCTTTCTGGGTTCATCTGTTCACTTCTCGTCTTCCTTTTGTCTCAGCGTCACTCCTTACATTTCTACCCTTCCCTATTGCCTTTTTTTGCGCTGTCATTCTCTGCCTGTCTTTGTTTTTCTCTTGCTGTCTGTTTTTTAGGTTGAGCCTAGCGTTGCTCGTTCTGCGAGGCATGCAGTAGTAGGGTATGCTGTGGAAGTGCTGTGGAAGCCTTGCCCACTCTCCGCCCATATTTTTCATTGGCTGGTGTCATTGTTCTTGGTAAACGCTGGCTTCCGATTGATTATGAGGCTTCTTAGTCCCTCCTTGTTACCGCCCTGTCTCCTTTTGTGACCGCCCATAAGGACTGGACCTTTTACTTCGCTCGTTACACGTGATGCTTTAGTTAGTCTGCGAGCACTATTTTCTTAAATAATGTGGGACAATGGCGGCGCTTGAATTTGCAGCGCGACCACACAGCACTCGCGGGACAATGGCGGGGGCTACTTGTATATGGAGCGCTCAATGCGTGCTTTCACTTTAATAGTGACTAACACCCCCCTCCCCCCACCCACAGCACTCGCGGGACAATGGCGGGTGCTACTTGTATATATAGCGTGCAGTGCGCGCTTGCACTTTAATAGTGGCTGCCAGTAGCGAGGTAGCGCTGGAGAGTGCTTGGAAAAACGAGTGAAAGCCTACACAATTAGTCTGCGCTGCTTAATTAGTGGTGTCACAGAGACTCGTGAGGTCCCCTCAGAGCCCTTTGAGGCGTGAGCGCAAAGGCATTTGGTGACTCCGTCGTGGCGTGTGCTGAATGAGGTTACCTCAGTAGAGATCCCAGTAAAAAATTGTCATAGTTTCTAAAAATTAACTTCTTCCTGTGGCTGTTCTCGGTGTGAAGTACACATCCAGTACTTACCGGTACCATGTATGAAGCTTGTGCTGCCGCAGGTCGTAACGTGCGATCACTGGAGATACGGGGAGCTTTACTCTGCGCAATTTTACCAGTACAGAAACGCATCAAACCGTGAACTCATCATTACCTCAAACAACCTCTTCAGAGACTCGAGAGCTCTTGCCTGCGATCCTGTGTAAACACCAGCGACACCCGCTGTGCTGCAGCCTACTTAAAGTCCTAAAGTGACACTCAGTTGGGAGTAGGAGACGTGACGGGTCACTGAAAGTCGTGGGTCTTTACATTTGTTAGGCATTCTCATCTTCCAGCGCGGCTCCTGTGCTTATTGCGATAAGGAGCGAATCACTTGACTGCCTCTTCCAACTTTGGCACCTGAATGATTTTTGCAAAATGTGTCGTTTAACACAACGATTATTCATCACTGTGCACAGGACTTTAAGTGGGATGAAAAAAGTGTGAGCCATGAAAGGAATGGGGCCTATATAATTTAGGATATGACTTAAACATACACACTAACATTTGCGTAGAGCGCCACCCTACCCACACATTTGATTGGACAACAACTGCAGCCGGCATGCCTGACCATTGCTCAATGCCTTTGCAGAGATGCCAAGGATTGGATGACCACGTAATCTGACACCCTTTTATCCTACTGATAGGCACTGAGAGAAACTCGCACTGCCTTCAGCCGCAACTCAATTGTGGCCCGGTAGAAACACCTGGATGAAACTCAGATCAAATTATGCACTAGAAAAGAGTTATATGCTGCCTAAAAAAAGTAACACAACATGAAAAAAGTAACATAGCCTTCTGGAAAAAGTAAACACTCGGGGAATGCAAGATTAAGTAAAGCATGTGAAAAATAAGCAGGAACGACTTCAACGTTTTGTTGCTGTCTGTTCAGAAAGCGATCAACGTTTTTGCATGAAAAGTTAAGGACATGAATACAGGGCCCGAAAGGGACACATTCAATGTCATTTTTAAATCTCTTCTGGGCCTGAAACAGGGAACCGGCCCACTTAAAGCCTGAGTGTGCGATGCAGGTTTTTTCGCTCAACTCCTGTCTCAGTTATAGCGCTGCACTTCACTCTCGGACACAGCTGCATCCGTAACATGAGGACAAGTTGCAGATCTTACTAATGCTCCTGAACAACTACCAGAATCCAGCTTCACCAGAGCTTTCCCACTACCCCAGTGCACACTAGCTACCACCTCTTCAGCTAGCCTTCCATCGGATTATTGTACCATGGTATCTGTTTACATTGGCATGAATATGAGGGTCTTCTGCTAATATGGACAGCTCAGTGTTTTCAGTGTCGGCTGTAAATAAAGTCTCGTAAACTGGTGCTAATGTAAAGCATTCCATTACCTTCAGATTGGGTCGAGTTTGTGGAAAAGGGAAGAAATAGTATCATCACATGAGCAGTGGACGGGCACTGATTAATTAAATTTAATCTGTGCTTGATCCCTGCTCCACAGAAAGGATCGAAAATTATATTTGGCAAGTACTTCCAATTAAGGTGGCTACAAATTAGAGGGACGCTGCAGCCAACAATGGTAAGCAATGGGCGGGCTCCAAGCCCTTTTTGTAAACTAGCACTTACAATGCAATAGGTCTCGCATTTTCAAAACTTTAACCTATTGGTATTGTAAATGACAATACCTTTTATTATTGCAGGTTTTTTACACACATAAATAAAAGGCATTGTTATTTACAATGCCAATAGCTCAAAATCTCGCAAATGCGAGACCTATTGCATTGCAAATGCTTGTTCTTTTCTGTCTTTTATTTTTACCCTCCCCACCCTTTTTGTGTATATCGCTAGCTCTCTATTTTACCTCAGTCACCCGTTTCCCCTTTTATCCTGTTTTTAAGCCTGGGCGGAGTTTGTGGAGTTCCGCTACGCGGAGCTCCGTAAGCAGCAGAGTGCGTTAGATAAATGCCGTTCGCGGGGATTTTCAGCGCCGGGTGTTTGTCTACACTGTGCAATCCTTGCGAACAGAACCATGCACAGCGCAAACGGGCGCTGCTTCCTTTCTGCTGCTTAAGTAGATTTTTTACTCGAGCGGCAGCTTTCTCAGCGCAAACGGATGGTCTCTCAACGCGAGCCGGCGCGAGCATACGCGACCACTCGCAATGAGAAATCCGACTGCCCCCGTTGAGAAATCTCGCCGGAAGGTAGATTTTCCACACTCGCGCTCGCCAACTTGACACAGACGATCGCGAACAAGGAAAAATCTTACTGGGAGATGGATTTTCCTCGCTCGCCAACTTGACGTTGGTAGGAAAAAAACTCCGCTTCCCGAGTTTTTCGAAACTCCGTGAGCTCCGCATAACGCGGAGTGCGGAAAACTCCGCAAACTCCACGAGCGGAGTTCACCACCAAGGCTTAGTTATTTTCTCTCTCCAAGTGCACCAGCCTAATTTTTTCTTCTATTGGTTCATATAAATAAGGCAATATAATAAAATACAATGTTTCGTTTTCATATTATCCTAAGTGTTTGTTCGTTCCTCCTTCGCCCTCTGTTTCTTCTTCTCTCTCCTTACCTGTCCTTCCCCTCCTCTACCTTCCTCCCTGTCCGTCCCTCCCTCTCTTGCAATGCTTGTAATGTTGAAAATGTATGCGCATCGCCCATTTCTAATTTCATTTAACGCGATCGATTCTGGACTACTTGCCTCCCTGATGAAGACGCTCCCCTGTGTGTTAAAGTGGGTTGCGAATTAGGACGTTGTGAGCGCCTTCGGACACTACCAAAGAACCCCTCAACTCCTCATGTGCTCATTAACAAGATTTATGCAATCGAGGGTTGAATTTAAAAAAAGGATCCAAACATTGATTGGAAAAAATGCTTGATTGACTGATCAGTCTGTCTTCTAAACGCACGACCTAGAGTTGGGTTCGCAGAGCTATTGACAGGCTCACTCGCCCTCTACTGTGTGTAGCCTAATAATATAGTATTGATACATGCAACAAACTGTTATTGGCAGCAGAGGACGTACTGACGTACAACTCCCTGGAGGTCTCCGCTCTGACAAGACCCTTTGTTCTTTAGATAGAGAGCGAGATGCTGTGGGTTGTTTAGCTCGAAGAACTGCGGCTAAGACATGGCCTTTCCTACCCACGAGTCCTTATTCAACTAATATTACCATTCCCGACGTTGGGGGCAGTTATGTGTGTGAGTGTGACTTCACAACGGGTACCTTGCAGCGGCGGTGTCAGGCCCCTTGAGCTGCTGCCGCGAGCCCTCCCTGAGCCATTTGAACATCCTTTTACTTAGTGACTATGCTGCACACTCTGCTGAGATCCTGCAAACACACTATATCTGACTCCCTAAATCACACCATCACACTGATTCACAAAAGCCACACCCTCTGACTAACTCAGGAGAGCACACCCTCTCTCACTGACTCACTAGACCACTCTCTCTCTCGCTCTCTCACTAGAATACACATCTCTCTCATTCAAGGGGCCACACGCTCTCTCTCAGTAGAATACATGTCTCTCTCACTCAAGGGACCACACTCTCTCTAACTCACTCACTACAATAACCCTCTCTCTCTGACTCACTAGGCATGGCCCTCTTTATTCCACTCAGGAGATTACACCCTCTGACTCACCAGACCCGAAACCTCTCTCACGGACTCACTAGAAGACACCCTATCTCTGACGCAGGGGACCACACCCTCTCTCTCTAGTCCACTAGGGTACACCCTCTCTCACTGACTCAGGTGACCTCGCCCTCTCACTGACTTAGGAGACCACACCCTCTCTCACTGACTCTGGAGAATATGCCCTCTCACTGACTTGGGACTGACTGACCTCACTTTATGTGCTAGGCTATATATTTAATGATTTAGGAGGACACATCCTCTCACTCACTGTCAAAACCACACCCTCTCAGCTTTGAACAGGCCCCTGCTCTGGCTCAATACACCACACCTTCTCAGTGACTAACTACTTATACACTTTCACTTCCTCACTACACTGGAGGATCTCACTAAGTTTTTAGACCACACCATTGTTTAGTCTTGACATGCATGCATCTCCCCCATCCATTGTTTGACCATTGCTAACCAGATTTAGTATAATTGAGCATAAGTAAAACTCAAGAATACTTAGAATATATTCTCCTGGAAAAGCAATGAGATTACTTGCAAATAAGACGTGCACCTTTTACTTAAAGAGCGTGTTTCTCAATTCAGAGCAATGTTTCCAAATGCTGATTAGAACATTGGAATGTTGAGTGCTCCATTGAAAACAGTGGAGTACTCTGGGCATCTAATGGCCGGTAGAAGCCCGAAGCATCAACATTCCAATGTTTCACGGAGTCCGTGGGCTCCGTGAGGCCTTTGGTTTACAAATTAGAACAACCTGCCCTTTAGGGTCGGAAAGTTCTAACTGCCTTAGAGCCCTCCGTAGTGGGCTTTACAGGCCATTTAAGGCCCGCTCCCTTGTTAAAGGCCCTCGACCTTGGCTCGGGCCTTTAACGCTGGAGCGGGCCTTTAATGGCCGGTAGAGCCCAAGGCTATATTGTATTGGAGTTAGAGCAAGCATAGCAAAGACCCGGCTTGGGCGAACATCCTTTTCACAGTTAATTGGTTCAGATTGGCTAAATCCATCCGATTCCTTGAAATCTAAAAGAACTGGAGCGAGGATGCAGTTGGTCCCTTCATAAAGGCACTTGTATTCATTTATTTAACGGGGTTCCGTCATACGTAAAAGAAGTGTTGCGCGCCGAGGGAGTGTTCCCAGAAGCTGTTATTCCTCACCTGTGTTTTGACTGTTTTGGTGCACTCTGTTCTCACAACCTGTCCAACGTAAGCAGCTATTAAGGCGGCTAAATTGTTACTTCCGCATTTAGCGCTTTGCCTCCTCCGTCCACAGCCTTAATTGCTAACTTTCTAATTATCGTTTATTCATGCTCTGTGTCCTAGACGTACTGTGATTCTCTAGACATGTTCTAAGCCTTTTGCCTGTTCCAGCAGTATCACATCCACACTCACTTTGTCTCTACACAACGGGTGGCACAGTGCCACAATTTTCAAATTGGTACATTTCAGGATAGCCACATAAGATAAATTTGCATACAATGAATCTGAAGTCAATTAATTTACATATTTCGTTGTTATCCTGAAAATCTTTCATGGGTATCCATATTCCAGGCCCGAGGTTTAATAATGTTAATGTAGGTGCTAAAGACACAAGGGAGAACAGAACTTTGCTGTTTGACCCATGAAGTCAATCTCAAACTCATGTGCTACTTCCCCATTAGTGCTAAACCTCATTAGAACCACATTAGAACCAATCTACAAATGTAAGATGTGGATAAGATGCATGAGGGAAGAAACAATCTTGTGAAAGATCTCAAATGGTGCAGTGGAAGGCTTCCTCTTTTAAGGAAGCGAAGGGGCATTACATAATCGTTTGGGCTGTTGAGTATGTCTTGTTTGTGTAAATTATGTGTCTGCTGCTTCTACCACAAACATTCTGCGTTGCGAACTGCTTGCTAGTGCTTTGGCAATAGTATGAAACTGGGCCAAATTTGAGATAAAAAAATTGACGATACTTTGATGTTGCCTGGTGTTGTGCTAGGTGGTCACTAACTTGCAAAATCGGACAGCATAGGGCAGATCTTTGCAACAGTGTCATTATACAAACCTCTCTAATGTTAAACTATGCCCTAGTATAAACACCCCGAAGTAATAAAATACCTAACATGCACAAGTGAATGAGTATTTACATGTTTCAGAAGGATAAAACGCTAAAGAGCTGGTGGCTGGCTAGGTCGTTCTAACCTAATTGGTGGTTGTGGTAGATGCTGTGTTGGACACCTGTTTTATTCCAGATTCTTTTTCCACCACTTTCGTACAGGCGGCAATATATATAGGGTGTCAGAATGGGTTCTTGGATATATCAGAGTCCACTCTGGTGCAAGGATTTTTCTAACAAAGGGTATAATTTCTATTAGGTCACACTTGCTCCCAAAGCAGTAATGCCATTTAAGACCCTTTGTTGTAATCTAGCGCCCTCTTGTGGTGGTGTCATAAGCCAGCTGCCATGGTCCAGTGCCGTGAAGGGATATACCTCTATGCCGTTTGTTTATGTTTAATAGGTATGCCTGCCCTAATCTAAGCTTTCTGATGGGTTGTGCAGAGATCTTAAGTAGTTCCCCTTAGGGTATGAGTGGCTCAGTACTCCAGAATATCATGTGCATGGTGCATAATAAGACTTTGAACTTACAGCAACTCCTCTGGCAGCAAGTGAAGGATTTTTAGTTCAAACATTTTTTTTCTCAGTTGGCACTGGAATGTTCTTGTTGCAGTTTGAAAGTTTTTTGGGTAGTTCCATGCAAGGTACGTTGCAGTAATGAATCCGGCCCTTTGCATCCGTTTTAAGTCAGGAGATATCAAGTACTTTCTGTGCGTTCACTATGGTAGTAAGGTACCCTGGAGGGCCAAAATCTCTTAGATTCTTTACACCGACATGGTTTCTTTGGATAGTGGCCTCAGTGCACCTTCCATAGCATCCACTCAAAGTTCTCATCAACTTAACTGGAGAGTTTCAAGACCCAAACCCCAAGGAAGTGCCCCCGCAGAGAAACCTCACAGCCCAGTACATCCTCATAATGCTCACCTGTTAAGAGGTAATATGCAAGGACCACTGCTCGGCCTTTTCTCTAGAAACAGGGTAGGTTGACAGTTTTGGGCAATGTCAGTTGTTGTACTTTAGTTTTCCATTACTGCCCCAAGGCCTGTGTATTCTTTCATGCAAAGGTTAGCTGTTGGTTCCAGGAGTGACACGTACATGGAAAAGTCAAGAGTCCGTTGGTGGGGACCGGGGCAATTTTTTCTTTGAGTTTCTAGTCTCAAAGAGGGTGGTCACAGTTGCAATGTTTTAGTGGTCCAGGGGTTGAGGGTTCTTTGGAAAGGGAGGGTGGAGGCCTTCCAAATGTGACCTCCCAGGAAAGCCTAAAGTTAGATAATTCTAAAACCAAGATCCTTAGTCAAAGGTTTCCTTCGCTTTTGCCCACACCCACGACGTCATGTATAGAAGAATGCCATACTCTGACAGATATCACGTTACCAATTATGTAGCTCCAACCCCGCTGGTAAATCACCCTGCTGTGGATTAAATGAGAAGCTAATTTGGTGTTCCTTGATAAAGCAGAGTCTAACACTGCCTGGTGGCACTTCAGACCTTGCACATGTGCCCATCAGAGATCAAGGAGTGAAAACAACTGTAACCAGGGAAGTTTCAAGGGAGACCAGCAAAAACATTCCCTGGATGGGAACAGCTGCAACGTTGTGTTGAAGATTTTATCCTTTAAATATTTCCTTCTCTCGCCCCATACCTCCTGCTCTCCTTAACTAGTACATGATCAAAGGAAAAACGTGCACTTCTCAATCAGCACGGACTGCTTTGACGTAGGTCAGCAAAGTCCGAAAGACCGGTACTGAGTCCGGTATTCAATACATTCTTACCATTACCAGAGACTCTTCGGATGGCAGTACCATGTAGCGTTCAGCAGATGTATTATAGAACACTCAAAGTCCAATATTATCCCTTGATTTTTAACCTTGTCAGAGATTCCTTTGACAGTAGTATCTTGTAGAAATAGGCCGAGGTATGAAGGAAAGTTCAGATTCCAATATCCACCCTTGAATTTTAGGCTTACTAGAGGTTCCTTCGATAGTCAGTAGGGTAGCTGTGTGTAGAAATCTGTTGGGGTGTGGAAGAACGCTCAGAGTCCAATACGGATTTTTCGGTCCTGTGTTAGTCATGCCTCATTATTTTACTAAAAGTATATGTCTACTTTACTTCATTATAAGGGCTTTCATCCAGCTCTAGCTGGTCTGCCGCTGTCATTCACATTTTTCTTCCGCCATACAGCTTTTACAGCATGCAGCACACAGTCGGGGCGGGAAGTCAGCCCACCTCCGCCATTTGCTAACTTCAGTGTGAGTGGTGGCATTCGGTCTTTTCACAAGGCGCACGTCCACACAAGGTAGTTCCCTTAAGTGTCAGAGACTACTATGGCTTTTTGAGACGAAAAAAAGATTTTTATTTTAACCAGTTTTTTAAAGTTTTTTTTAGATTTATGAGGGCCCAGCAGCTCCCTCAACAGGTTTTGTAAAAGCCAATACAGAACAAAACAAGCATTGCCAAAGCCAAAAAGGCTAGTGGTCCACGCCAGAGCTAGTGGCTTTGCCAATGCTTGTTGGACTTGTATCAGCCTCCTCAGATAGTAGTAAGTCCCCTTATAGAAATAGTTTAAGGTATGAAGGAAACATCAGATTCCAGTAACCCCCAGGAATTCCCCCCAGCCAGAAACTCGTAGGATAGCATTGACGTTGGCCTGACGAGTGAAAGTCTCGAGACAGCTGATGATGGTCCCGTGCCAGACCCGAATATTCCTGGCGCGCGCTCCCTTCCTGTTGGCCTGTTTTTCGGGCCCACCTGTTCCCGGGCCCCCAGCACCTGTTCATCGGGATTGCTGGATGACGGACCGAGAACGCAGGCTGTCTGGTCCATGCCCAGGAGCACGAGTCTGCCCCGTCCCGAGCGAGGCCTCTGCTTCGACCTAGGAACATACACAGGCAAGACTTGGGCGGCCAACCCCCTCTGAGCCTGGGGAGCGGGCGTCTCCATTCTACTGATTTATACATTTGCGTTTCTAATTCACTGTTTCCTACGTTGCTTGCTAATAAGAAAATTGCATTCGCCGGACATTCATCTCTCGGCTGCTGCCCTCCTCCCTGTCCCTAGGATATTAAATGAATGCACATTCCAAGTGCACAGCGTCACAGCTGCTCCTCGCGGCCCCCAAGGGGGGCGGCCAGGGTGGGGGGAGGGGAGCTAGCTTCTGCACAAATGCTGAACTAGGAGCACGTTTCTCTGTTCATTTTCGACTAGGACATGTCTAAAGGACCGTTTTAAATAAATATGCACCATATACACTGGCAGGGTAACTGTGCGGACGCTTGTATAGCAATCTAATATTTGTCTTTTTGGAACGTTGTATTTTCCCTTGCATTGAATTTGTTTACACCGCTGAAATATCATTCTAATCGTTTTTTGAAAATAACAGACGGGCATGGTTTATTTTCTTTAGAAAAATTGCGAAATTGGTGCTTGTGTTCTGAAAGGATGCAAGCTTAACATGTTCCGCAGAATACTGTAGTCCGAGCCTTGTTTTACCGAAGGCACAGTTCAGAATCCCCCCAGGGGTAGTCTATCATGCGAGCTCCCTCATAGCTTGTTATTGTTCACCTGTATCTATATAGGGCAGGTTTTCTTGTTTCATCATGTAAGCAGGCCTCTTGTACCAGAACAACAAATCGTGCTGGGGATAGGGGAATTGTAAGGCTAGATCCGGGGGTCCGCAGTGGTTTGTTCCTGTAGCCATACCCCGCTACTTTTCGCTTGTGTCTCCAAAAGTTGTCACAATATATTTTTATTGATTTTTAGGGCCGGCGTTCAGAGAAGATCTTTTGATTTTTCAGAAATTTTACACATGATCTACTTTTAAAGGGGCTTTCAGCTAGGCCTCTTCATCCATTGGCTTATCGTTGTCGTTTACATTTTAATTCCGCTCACGGGCAATGAGTCAGCTCACTGCGGCCACACAAAGTAGCCACCTTAGTGACCCGGATATCTATGGGCAGGTGGGCCTTTTAAGCCCCAAAACATCTTATTTTATTATCATTTTTTTTAAATATATGTATGGATGAGAGCACAGACGCTCTCCCAACAATAAAGCTTTGCAAAAGCATAACAAAACAAGTATTGGCAAAGTTAAAAGGCTGGTGGCCAATGCCAGACCTCTTAGTTTTGACAAAACCTATCTTTGTTCCAGTGGCTCTCTTGTCCAGGAACCAACTTGACACCCACTTCAGTGCTCCTCCATGACACACTCAGTATCTACTTGAATCGGGAGACCCACCTCTACCACCACCACCACCAATTTGTTCTCAAAGTGAGTTTCCCCCACCCTTTAAATATCTGGTGCTAGAAGATGCCATTACCTATTTTTAGGGAGGCCTGTGAGTCGGGATTTCAGGGGTAAGGTTTGCAGGCTTCCTGGTACAGCTACTCCAGTACTAGGGTCCCCTTTTCCCCTATCAAGTGTTTGCAACATCTGGTGTGCATGTATGTATTTAACATGGTTTATGGCTGCTGGGCCGTGGAAACTACTGGGTCAGCCCCAGGCCTTTTTCAGTAAAGAAAGCTGTCTGGTTGTAATACACAGATTCATGCAAAGCAGCTGTCGTGGCTTGCTACTTGCATGGTGGCACCCAACCCTGGCAACCGAAGCATGCTGGGAGCAGGAATCTCCTGCTATGCCCAGTTGTTGCATTTCTCTCTCATCTTCCAGACTATACTGGAGGCAGCCTTCAAAGCATACCCACTCCTCAAGAGAGGAACAAACATAGCCACCGCCAGCGATTGAGTATAAAAGCAGGAGCCTCACTAGAATAAACTGATAAACCTCACCAAGGCAAGGCTTGCATCGTCCTACTGTGTTGTCATCTTGGACATTCTGTGCAGTGCTGCCCGAGCCCCTTAGGCAGAGGCGAAGTCAGACTCTGTCTAAGGTCGTGCAGTTCTACCAATCTTTAGCCTGTAAACCTCCCTGGATCTAGAGCCGAAGGACACCCGAAGAGCTGACCACGAGCGCCTCTAATGTCTTCAGACAAGTCCCACCAGAGATTGTGGAGAATGACCATGATCTTCTTTATTCAACTGCAGTTGAACTACTCGCAGGACCAAGTGCTGTGCCTAGCAAGCGATCACTCTTCTCTGCAACAATGTTTCCTTGTTTCTTTGTTACTATTTTCACACCCCTCTAGCAGCCCTGAAAACTCTATGCTGCAATTGGGCATGGCAAGATCGAGTGCACGTTACTGTCCTCTCGCCTGAGTACCAGCAAAGTGGCTCAGAACCACACTTGAGGGTCACCTTGAGGTAACCCAGCTGTACGTTGGTCCAGAAATGGCTGTCCTCAGTGCCACCAGTTCTTGAGCTTGTGTAGGAGTTGTGATTTTTTTTTGGGTGCCCTTTTGTTCTCCTGAAAAATGACCAGATACTTGACTTCGGGAAGAGGCCAGTCTAAAATAACTTCTTCATTTTTAGAGGTTCTCCTAAAAGTGAAGCATAGACCATGAGCCACCACAGGTCTTGAGATACAGTCTTTTGAAGTCGGAGGGAGCCCTCTGCGTTTCCGAGAAACTGTGATCTTCCGAGAAACCATACTACTGACCAGTACCCGAAACAATCTGCGGAACCAGGACTTTATCTAAAAGTTTATATTGAATATAACTTGAGAATGCTAAAGACATTAGACCAACACCATTCCTTAGTTCTTTACACTTCTACACAAAATACATTGTTTCAAGAAATACCTCTGAGCATTCACGTTTACTCTTATGCAATACCATTGTTATGTGTCCACCTGAACCTTCACAACACCTGCCGTGAGCTAGTCCTTGACTGCATGGCTAGAAATTAACCTTCTAGATAGTCTCTACGACTTCTGGGATCTGGGAAAAGTCCTAACACTTATGAATCGATCTCCTTTGAGCTTCACAGAAACGGAGAGTTAAATATCTTATTTCTGGCTTCAGACACTCAATCGGGCCTCTCCAGGGGTTTGTGGGCCTTTTCTTGCTTACAGCAGTGGTGCTTTCAGGTTTGAAATAATGCAGTGACCGCTCTCACTCACAAGATAATATACAAGCATACCTGTGGAACTTCAGTGTGGACCTGCATCCTGGCTTTATGGCTCCAAGGCAAACCACTTCACTGGCTCACTGATGATCAGCTTGACATAAGTGGATCTGACGGTGGAGGGTGGATATTAGTTGAGCTTCGTGAATAGCTATACATTGCAGGTCTACATGTAACATTATTGCGTTTTTGGCCCATTGATTCTGCACCCCACATAGATTTTATGTTGGTGAGTTACACACATAAATTTGTGGTTCCCAGCCTACCTATGTGGCTTTTTGTTTCTAACTCTGTGCATGGCATTACGTTCCTTACACGTGTGTTTTGCTTTTAAATATTGAGTCAGATATTGGATTCTCAGTTCTTGATTCACCGGCATTGCTTTAGTTTTCTGAGTCACATACATCTTTTTGAAACTTGGCTCACCTACTTGGCTTTCTGTTTCTGGCTGACAAGACCAAATTCAAGACCAGCTTATGACTATAAACTTTGATGGTCACATCCCACACTCTGATGGTGCAAGAGCTATGACTTCATAATCTAAAGCAACCTCTTCACCTGGGTTTGCACAAGAAGACCGAGACAACTTGGTGATCGTTACCACTCATCTGGATGAATCCCTGCCTAGAGATTTAGAGAGAGCCACACCCTGGTTCCACCCCGCCCTGAAGGTGGCAACCCTCTCTCTCGTGTGCCACTGACTCAACCAGTGAAGTTATCTGTATACCACAGGACTCCTCAACAATGACTAAAGGAGCAGCTCACCCTCTTTTATCACAGCATCAGCACCACAGGTCTTATCCTCCACAGAAGAGATACTGTATTGATCACCTGACATAACATTCAGAGTAAGAGAAAATCTTTGTGTATATATATATATATATATATATGTTTGTATTGCAAGTAATCAGATACATAAAATGTAATATATTATTTATTACCATTGTTGAGTTTGGGAATGATGCAAGAGAAGAAGCCTTCAGTGGGTCAGACTGCTCCACTCCTCCCACGCCAGTGGTAATAAGTAACATACTACTCCCCCTCCACATCTTCTTGCACGATTTCTGCCATGCTGGTCTTTCATGTGCTTTAGTTATAAACCTAGATATTGAAACAGACGCGGAGAGTAATCTCATTACATAGGCATATAATGTGAAGCACTGAAATTCTCAAGGATGATCCCGATCCAGAAGCCCCAGAAGATGCAGGTCCACTGTGGGAGTGAGATACAAGTTGATTTGTTCACGGCAGTAAAAATGACAGAATCTGCATTTATTACTACACTTGCACCAAATGACATGTTTTATTGGGCAACATTTATTTTAGTGGCATATTTGTATGTGTGTAAGAAATAGATTTTTGGGTTTGTTAATAACTTTGGCGCCTTTTGACGACTCCTCAAGAAACTTTGCAAAAAAGTGTCTCATTCACCTCTGCTTCTTCTTGGAAACGCTTGGGGTGATTTGTCAATAAGGGACAGATTAAAAGGAGGGGTCCCAAAACGCATTTTCCCCATGCAAGTTTCCGTAGGAAGATTGAACAGCGGTACTGCAAAAACAGCTGAACCAAATGAAACCAAATTTGGCAGAAAGCTAGACCTTGATCCCGAAAACATGCTGTTTGTGATTTGGTGTAAATGTGGTCAGTATTTTTTGAGAAAGTGAAGCTCAAAATGCATGTATATTTCACACCGCAGTTGATCCAAAGATCCACGAGCTCAAGCACGCGTTGTGATCGTTTGGCCACAACCTGAAGGAAAAGTTGTGGTGGCTGCCTGAGGTCTCGGTGTCCATGGGGTGGGTATGTTGGGCTTGGCATGGGGTTGTTGGGCACCAACATGGGGGTTTGGTGCGGTCCTGCTCGCAACTCCATGCCACGCATGGAGACGGACATCTTACTTTACATTATAAAAAGTCTTAGAAATTCACTGAAAAAAACAAAGGCAAATGTGACGTTATAGTTAGGAATTCTAGTAATATCTTGCTTTATATATATATATATTTTTTAAACCATCAGAAAGTCACTGAAATACCAAAGGTTGATGGGACATTGTAGTGAAAATGTCAGTTAAAACATAAAGCTTTAAACTAACAAAACCACTGAAATCCAACAGTTGTAATTATTTCATGGAATCATAACTTGTGCCCTAAAGTAACTATAGCTCGTGCCCTCGCCGTGCACTGCTTGTACCCTCACATATTACATTACTCATGACCTGTTCAATTAATGCATTGATAACATCCCTAATGACTTCTGAAATGACATCATTGATAGCAGCACTGTACATGGCGAGGGCTTTAGGGCAACAGTTATAGTTGCCTGAGATAACTATAACTTGTGAATTTCGGTAGTTTTGCAAGTTTTAAATGTTATGTTTTAATAGACATTCTAACATAACTATCGTCCTTTAACTTCTTGTTTTTTTCAGTGAAGAAAAACATATATTTATAAAACTGCTTTAAGTTGCAGAGCCACTTTGCTCTTGCGCAGTGTCAACAGTTCCTGACCGTATATGTGGCTTGTGACTCCTGACCTGAATGAATGGCTCTGGACTCCTGATTCTGTTGTGTTACTTTAAGGGCCTAATAAACCTATGCTTTTGCTTTCCTCAGTGTGTGGACTTTAGAACACTAGTTGGGGGTTGTGTAATGGAACCGTTGCACTATATTGTGGCTAGGAAGGGTTCTGGAGTGGAAGCAGCTTATACTGTTTGGAGGTGTTAGTTTGCATGAGGAGGGCTCAGTTTTTTTCACACTGCGGAGTGTAGGCATCTGCATTGGAGTGGACTATATAGTGGGGCTGCATGTACTTGTTGGAGCAGTTATTTTTGGGGGTGGGGGGGTACTATACATCTTTTGGGAGTTTGGGGTGTGTGAGCAGGTTGTATTGTTTGTAAGGATTTGTACGGTGATGCTGTGTGTATTGGCTGACAGGAAAATTATTAAAGCAGAATTTTTTTTACTGGTTGTAGAATGCTGGTGGCTTGTACTGGAGCAAGGCATGGCGTAGTCAATGCAGTGTTTGTTGGCATTACGGGTTGCGTCCATTGGGACAGGGTTTGTATTGGTTGGCACGGCACTGTATAATTAGGGCATTGTTTACTGGTCGAAGAATGTTGGCTGTCTCTAATGGTTTGCGTTGCTTAGTAGAGAAAGAGCTTGTTGTAAGGGTGAGTCATGGAGTGAGGCATTATGTACTGGCTGGCAGAAGGTTGTGAAGTGGGTAAAGTGTGTTTGGTTTGGGAGAGGAGTACGAGCACCCTTTACTGATACTTTTTAGCATAATGTTTGCGTGGGTGGCTTAGATGGAAAGTGTGTCCAGCAGGATATTAGCATCATTTTTCAGGCCACTTTCTGCTGATGGAGTTTTGGCTTATTCCGCCTTGTTGTTTCTGCACAACATGAGCCAGTACCGCTGGCCATTTGTATAACGATTGGATGGAAATGATAGCTGGACACGACAAAGGAAAGAGAGTCCTGGCGATGAGGAATGAGATGAAGAGCTGTTCCCTTATCTATCTCTTACCCACCCCAAGACAGTCCAGCTCTGCGCAAATCCGAATTGATTTTCCAGCAGCTGGAGAGGGGCATTGATCCACACGGGCAGTAATCCATCCTGCTTAAGTCCTTCGGCTATTGTGTCCACTTCTGTCAGTCTTGAGATGAACAAATGTGTCCCTCGCAGAGAGGATCTGGCGATAAGCTGGGCTGATGCTCCTTTAAAGTCCTGTCTTATCACGCCTCCACTCCCCTCAGACACTTAAACGGAACAGGGGACATGCTGTACAGTTGTAGTTTATATATACTCAGACCATGGCTGGACATCTTGCAGGCTGGCTGGGTAGGGCTTGACTGGTTTGTCTCTAGAGTTTATTTAATCGAACACAAGGCCATTGGCCCATAAGACATTCTGTCCACTAAGCCCTCGAGAGGTGGGTATCCTTACTGGAGGCTACTTACTTTGTCTAACAGATCAGCCAAAAACAGTGCTTAATTTGCAAAAGAATAAGTGCCGGTGCCCAAAGTTTTGCTGTGAATCGCTCGGCTGGCACTTTCGATGGTCTGGGTGCTGAATACCAAGGCTGTGTAGTCTTGATTGTGCCTCATGCCTCTTAAATCCGCCACACGGCACTCCCAGCCTCTTCTCTCCAGCTTTCTTCATTTGTCATTCTATTTCCTCTTTATTTCACCCCTGTATGTTTTCCTTTCTCTTCTACTGGGTCATGGTCTGATGAGGAAAAATGAGTGATGGTCCCCAGAAAGTAGTGCTGGTGGGCCCCACCTGCAACCACAGGCTCAAACTCCAGCTCTGGCCAAAAGCAAGCCAAAAATTTCCAGTAACATTATGGCTGATGCTCTGTAATGCTTTGACCGGTCTTCTAGACCACAGTTCCATACGTTTATTATACAGTCCACCAAACTGAAAAGGTACTGGGTGGTCTGGTAATTTGTGTTTTATTACCCAGTGTAAAAAATGTAAATCCAGTATTTGTAAAGCGCGAACAGTTACCCGAAGGCATCCTGGCACTGGGGGCTGTCGGGAAGATTAAGCAAGCTATTGCCCAGAGTCGCATGGTGCTGGGCTGACCTACCGCCGGTGCCGGGGATCGAACCGTGAGCCCCAGATTCCAGCGTCAGTCGCCCTGGCCGCGGCGCCACACCTCTTATTGTTAGAAGTGTTCAAAATGATCACTCTACATATGTGCGGCTCGCCTCTGCTGCCAGAAGACTGACTCCGCCTCGGGAATATGTTCTGCTCCATTTTTTTCTTTCTTTCCTTAGCACATGAATTGAGGAAAACAAAAATGTTAGTCGCTTGCAAAATAGTTCTCAGCATGAAAATACTCTACAGAGTCAAATGTAAATCCTCATCAACCCCTCCATCCCCCTTTGCTTTCTGGGCCAAAGAATGCCCATGCATAGCTCCCATTGTGAATAAAAGTGACTCTTTACGAACAGAGCTTCTTGGGAGGAGGACCGCTTTAGCGATAGAGGGGGGACACACCCTATCTATGAGGAATTGACTCTAAAAAATGTTTCATGAGCCTTGAAGAATTTTAGAGATAATCTTGGGACGTGTTCTGACAAATATGAAACTTTCCACATGGGTACAGCATGAGCAGCAAGAGTGGAAGCTTCACACACAGCACAGACCGTGGCAGTGCAAGCTTCTCGCTCACACACAACAGGTCAATCAGAAAACTGCATTACTCGCTTCCTTCAAACACAGAACCGGTGCAGCATAGACCCTGGCAGTGCTAGCATCCCTGTCCCGTAGAAGAGATCCAGCACACGTCCTGGCACTGCAAGCTTTCCACAAAGTACAGACACTGCACAAGTGGCAGGGGTGCAAATTTCATGACACACAAAACAGGTACATTACGGACAGCAGATCTGAAGCTTCCCTCATACACAGTACAAGTACAGTAGGAGTGCAAACCTTCCTTGCACACAAGACGGGTACATCACAGGCAGCAGATCTGAAGCTTCCCTCACACACACACACACACACACACACACACACACACACACAGCTCAAGTGGCAGGAGTGCAAGCTAGCTGTGGACACACCACACACACTCGCCTCCTCTCACCAAAAGCATCCACCCTACCAAACCAATTCCCTCCATCACTATGTGATGCAGACTTTTGGTCAATTTGATTTTTGCCAGATTAGAAGCATTAATCTAGGATTTAGGGCTCGTGGCTGACGTTTGAGATATGGGGAGTATTGGACAGCGCCCATTCGATAGACATAATGTGGAATGTTACCGGGGCGTAAAGCAGGCACCACCGGTGCAATCGGGGGACACTCATCTGGGTTCTCAATTCAGCCTAAAGCCTGTGAATATCTCAGATATGGGAGTCTCAGAGGACCTCAATACTCTCTGTGGGAGGGGGGTTATCATTTTGTATTCCGTTGCTGGGTGTTACTCTATCACTTACCCACCATGCTGTTAGCTGCAGGTGTGGGGAGAGCTTTTAACCCAAAGCATGCATGTCGGGGATGTCGCACGTCTTTTTAACTGTACAAGACTAATTCCAATAACCAACAATAACCAAACACTTACTAACCCTGGGTGCTGGAGCAGCGTGCTGCCCAGCTTAAAGTGCCACAAAACCTGTTTTGGGGTAGTAAGTGCTATATAAATGCAGTTAACAATACAATATATATCCCTCCTGCCTCAAACTAATTCCATAACACTCAGTGGTTGGGCAGTCCATTGTAATTCATACAGACTGTATAATAATTTCCTTATACTACTCGACACTCTCACACTCACATAAGACAGATCATATCAGTTACCCAGTACTGTACCGGTCCACCACATTAGACCACCTGTCATCATCTGGACAGGCTTGGAATAACTGAAGAGGTCTGCCACATGCCGCTGGCCAACGGAGGGCTTTAATTTACTCCACCACTGGAGGTGCCAACTCGCTACATACTATGACCACTTTTGACATCTCACAATGGCAGTCATGTATGGGCTGATAGTAAGTAAGACAGTCCAACCCAGCAGTTCTCTGAACCATGTCTCCCTCCAACATATACCTGCTCATGACCAGAAACTCCAAACACAATATCTCAGAATGGACTACCCAGTGCAGTAATCGGCTCAGTGGACTATAAAAATAGGAAATATTACAAGGGACCTGCTGAGCCGCTTAGAGCGGCCAGCTTACTGAAAACCATAACTTGCACGCCTCTCTCATACTTCTTCGTCCATAAAGCTGCCAAGTGCTACATCCCATAACACGATAACTGCACCTCAATGGACATCACGCACAACTATGGAAGCACTTCCCACACAGGATCAAAACAAAGACTGCATCCTTTCACCTACAGACCGTACACGTAGAGCCGGGCCGTACTCCAATAGGCGCCTGGCAGAAAGAAATGTGCCGCCCTCACGGATGGTAATTAAAATGAGGGAGCTCTCCCTTTTCACAGGCCAGTCCCAGGCTGGCTACATCAAAGCAGCTATTTGCCTCCGAACACTCATCTCTGCACCTCCCCTAGCTCACCTGAATCACCTTAGCTCCTTCAGGCTGGTTCCCAGTTGTTTGGAGGGGAGGGAGTGTTGATTTGTGGCGGCAGGGGGTGAGAGGTGGATGAGAGGACATGGCAAGGAGGGGGGATAATCGGTGCCAAAAACAGCAGCCGTTGCTCCTTAATAACCATTAGAAGCATTTTAAACAAAATCACTGGAGCCAAGGAAGAGGGGCATTGCTGTTTGTAGGACTTGTATGCAGACAGTTATTTTGCCCCTCTAAAGATTGGCGCCCTGGGCATGGGCCCAGCTCGCCCATGCCTAAAGCCGGTCCTGCCTACACGCTGTAGCGTGCTACCCATGGAGGCGAGGGCTTCAGCGGCGCATATATGGGCAGTCCGTGATATATATATATATATATATATATATCAATATCAATACAATACGTCGCTTGCCGCCAGTAAACGTCTACTTTTTTGGAGCACCGCAGTGGAGGCCTGCGTATGGGGCTCAGAGAGTTAAGCCGCGAAGTGCGGAAACATGCCAAAGCGAGGTTCTTAAAATGGCTGTTTTATTCCACATTCCTATGGCTTTGTTTACACTCCCAGCCCCTCGGAGGCAGCCGGTGCAGCAGACATCTGCAAGCAGGCCCCAGCAGGAGACCCGCTTGCGGATCCGAGCACCACTGCGTCTGTGTACATACAAATCTGGCCCGCCTCGAGTCTGCGAAGCGCGTTTCCTCCCAGCGCAGCGATGAAAGGGCACGTTAAAAGGAGCTCTGGATGTGAGCAGATTGCCTTCCGAGTCCTTTTCACTCCACCTTTGTGCCCAGAGCAGTGAACAGAATATAAACCAGGGATCTCACAGGAGACTCGGATGTGTATTGTGGCCACAGGAACCCATTATTGCACTGGGCAGATAGATTATTGTACTGATCTAAATGCTGCTCACTGCCAGAGTCACTAGAATTATGCGGCAGAGGAGGACCAAATAGTTATGCGGCAGAGTTGACTAAATTATGCTCAAGAAAAAGCACATTATGAGGCGTTTTGTGATAGTATTACTTCATTATTTTGTCATTTGGTAACACTGTACAAGACAAGATTTCACCTTATTTGTACCAATTTAGAACTCAAATATAGCAATAAGCAACTGTATGCTGACCAAAGGCCCTTTGCAAAAAAACTTCCGGTTCGCAGGAACTCAAGTTGCCACATTTGTAGTAACTTTCGATCCGTTTCAGCGAGAGACAAAAAATGTTTGTCACAATGTGCAGATTATGTAGCAGATGATGGGTTATGTGGCAAATGCAGCAAATTCATAAGTATGCGAAAAACGCTGCGGCTGTAGAATTGCTTAATTAGAGCGGCACTCCTCACAGCTCTGCTTCAGCACTAGGCTACAGGTGTACTACTGCAGTTGAATAGTTCTGCACTGTAGTTTATAGGCAGGACCACTGGAATTATGCACATCACCGAACGTGGCATCTTCCACATAATTATGGATTTGCCACCCTTGCCACTTAATCCATCATTTGATGTATAGTTTACAGATTTAAACAAAAAAAATATTTCTAGCTCAAATGGATTAAATAATATTGTCAGAGGAGTTGCCGCACAGTCTAAACGCTTTGCAAAAGTTAGTCACCTGGTTCTAATAAGGTACAATCTTTTACAATGCAGTGCTAATGTGTAAAATGGCAAAATTATGAAGTAATACTGCCACAAAATGTGCCGCATTATGTCAAATTACTTTCCTTTTCTTGCCGCATAATGTAGCCCTCCTCTGCTGTGGCCCAGCGTTAGAAAACGACAAGGATTCGTCTGCCTCATTGGTGCCTAGTGGGTGTGATTTGAGTTTTGGATCAGTTTCAGTTCTCTGGTGAACTCAGAAGCCTTCACTCTAGGCGCTATACAAATATATTGCTTTGAAAGAAAGCTGTGAGCCACAGAGAAAAAACAACAACAAATGTATATCACAGGCGGCTGCTCTTGGCTTGTGCCTGCCCGAAGAACTCTGATGGCTGCTAGGGTTACAGGGCACTAGATGCAAAAAAAGACATGTTCCCCAGTGGTGTAACATAAAACTGACATTGCCATCCCTCTTGGCTCATTGGCTCCTTCATTTCTCCACTCACTGCACAGCTCTTCCACCAGAGAGTCTCACAGTGCAACAAGCATTGGCAAACCCAATAGGTCTTGCCTATGCAAGAGCTTTTGACTTTGCCAATGTGTTTTAGCCACCTTGAACACCAGTATGGCTGCTGTTCAGCATGTTTAAGAGTTAGTGGTGTAGAGGAGAGAGGCGTGGAATGTTGGAGAGTGGAGTGGCGTAGGGTGGAGTAGTGTGCTGTGTAGTGGAGTGGAGGTTTGTGGAGTGGCATACAGTGTCGTAAAGGGGAGTGTCATGGAGTGGTGTAGAATGGAGTAGTAGACTGTAGTGGCTTAGAGTGGAATATAGTGAGGTGGTGTAAAGTGGAGTGTTTTGGAGTGTCTTAGAGTAGAGGGGTGTAGAGTGTTGTAGCATGGAGTGTCATAGAGTGGAGTACCTTAGAGTGTTGTAGAGTGGAGTGTCGTGGAGTGGCGTAGAGTGTAGTGAAGTATCATAGAGTGAATTAAAGTGTCATAGAAATGAGTGGAGTGTCGAAGAAGGGAGTAGAGCGGAGGGGAGTTGAGTGGAGGTGCATAGAGCAGAGTAGAGTAAAGTGTTGTAGAGTTGAGGGGCATAGACTGGCACATAGTGGAGTAGAGTGTGGTGGCATGGAGTAACGCATCATAGATTGTCGTGTTGTACGATGGAGGGGCATTGGGTTGCGGGTGTAATGTGGTGTGTTGTAAGTGGAGTGGTGTAGAGTTTTGTAGACTGTTGTGGAGTGTTGTATAGCGTAGTGGCATACAGCGGAGTAGAGTTGTGGAGTGGCATAGAGTGGATTGGTGTAGAGTTAAGTGGCATAGAGTGGAGTGGCGTAGAGTGGCATAGAGTGGAGTAAACTCGCATAGTGGAGTAAACTCATAGGGAAGAGTAGAGTGGAGTTGCGTGGAGTGGAGTGTCTTAGAGTGGAGTGGAATCGAGTGGCGTAGAGTGATGTGTTGTAGAGTGGCGTGGAGTGGCATAGAGTGGAATGAGGTAGAGCTGCATGGAGTGGAGTAGAGTAGAGTGGTGTAGAGTGGCATAGAATGGAATGGAGTGGCATAGAGTGTCGTAGAGTGGAGGGGTGTAGAGTGGCATAGAGTGGAGTATGCATGGTGTGGTAGTGCACTGCCATTACAGACACCATATTTTCAATTGAATTGACCCTTACATTTGCAAAACAGTTTTACTGATAAAAGCTATACAGCACACTAACGATAATGTGTGGAAATGCAATCACCTAGTGTATTGATTTGTTTTGATCGTATTTAAATATTTTTTTTCCTGCACACTTCAGAATTACCATAACAATTCTTCAATTGTGCTTTCCAAATTCTGATAAATTCTGACATATTTGCATAGTTCATTTATGAAGATTTAAATGTTGTGTGCTAGAACAAAGCCTTTTATTTTCACACCCCCAGATTGTCAGATAAATCCTCTCACTTTGAAGTCAGAGAAAGAAAAGTAAACTCCAAGCTCCCTCGAAGTCAGGGCCTTATATTTTACCTTAGTCTTTGAATGCACAGTAAACGTGACAAGATAAGAACAAAATTGAAAGGCCTGTTTAGAGGAAGCAAGCACTCATGGAAGAGTGCAATAAATAGGCTATGCTCCACAGAAGGGACAAAGACATGCTGGACAGCCTAAAACGAATAAAGCCAGCAAATCGAAAGAAAGTAAATGTGAATTGCAAACCACAAAGCCAATGGTAAGCAAAGGGCGGAATGAATTCTTAAGTCCACTTTCAGGATGTCCCCAAGAAGTCTTTAGCGACCAGACAGCTGTGCTGTCTGGTAGGCTTGAACCTAAAAAGCGTAATGACGTGGTCAGTGTTTTAGCAACATGGCTAAAACACATTGACATAGCCTATAGCTCTCACATACGCAAGACCTATTGGCTTTGCCAATGCTTGTTTTCCTATTGACCCATCCCTGTTTTAAGTGGCATAGGGATGTATTTTTGGTTGGTTCAAGAAATCAAGGCCATGTCACTGAATCGCAATTTTTGTTAAGCGATTCGGTATTCAGGAGGGGCTTGTTTAGGGCGCCCCTTCCAAATACAGAATCGCAGTGATATGTATGTTTTGTGACCGAATTATGGTCGCAAAACATTCTTATTTTACAGACACCTCATAGGAGGTGGTACCCATTCGCAACTGTGAGGGGGTCTCCAAGGGACTCCTTCCCCTTTGTGAATGTTAAAACAAATATTTTTAAGAGCAGGCAGTGGTCACCACTGCCTCTTAAAAAACGTAACTTTAACGTTTTGTTTTATTTTATGAATCACATCCCATTTTCCTTTAAGAAAAATGGGCTGCATTAAAAAAAAGTATATATATATATATATATATATATATTGCTGTATTAAAAACCAATCACAGTAATGTTGATCTGCTCACCAAAGCCAGCCACCATCTCTATGATGGCTGTAATTTGTAATGGGTCGCATACTGCGACCTACCTTATTAATATTCATGAAGTAGGTCAATTTGCGACCCACTAGGAACCGCTATTTGAGAGGTGTACATTTCTGTTCATCAGGAATTGCAATATCCTAATTAGGAAATCGCAATTCCTACGTTTTGTACAAATTGCCCTTTGTGTGTTTTACTGTGTAAGAAAGCTTGTTTATTGACTTGTAGAATTGTTGTGCCAAGGGTTAGTCGAATATGATTATGTTTGAGGTTATTCAAGCGTATTATCTCTGCACAAGACGAGATCCGGTACCATTTGCAGTTTTCCCCATGTTTGGTCTTAGCAGGGTTTGCTGAAGTCGGGCAGGTCATTTGCATCTGCTGCTTTTAGACTTCGCAGTTTACACCACCTACAGCCCACAGGGTTGGAAAAATCGTGTTGGGCCTTGGCTCCAGGTTTTGGCTGGTTGCTCGGGACGCTCTGCCCTGACTCCTGATGCCACCTGGAGAGAGAGTCTTATTGTAATTAAACGTGATGGGAAATCCTACGGCAGACAATGGTGGATTACCAAATAGGCAAAGTAGGCACAAGCTTATAGGACCCAGTCCTTTTAGGGGCCCCGCGACAACTGATCAAAATTATATTGATTTGATCTTGAAAGAAATTTACAATCGAGCTTTCTTAAATATTGTTTGCAAAAGATAGAAAAAAAGAATCAACTCAAAGAAATGAAAACTTTACATTAAAGACTCTATAAAGAAAATACTGTAAGTATTAATGGAATGTGCCCATTAACAACTTAAAGTACATAAACCAGAGAGTCAGATTCAAATAACAGTTTGCCTCTTAAAAGCTCATCTTCTGGCAGCTGTCAGTTTGTAAAAAATCAGGTGCATTGGGTATTAGGCGATAATTTGCGAGGGGGGCCCCGAAATTTCGACTGCCTAGGGGCCTTCACCGGGTTTGATCCCGGCAGAGGAGCATGGGCCCTGCCAAGACTCGGGTTCATGTGCCCCAGTGTCACAGGAGGCGCAAAACTCTAGCCAGGGACACTGAAGCAGCTGTTTATGTATTTGTGTGTTTATGCAACATTACCCTCTCATGTAGCATGACACGGACTTTTGCACTAACACGCGAAGTTTCCTTACTTGTACATCACAAACCGAAACCAAACACACAGCAGGCAGCCGCACACGTGTCCTCTGCAGAATCATGTGCCTGGCAGAAGAGTAACACGAAGGGGTTTTGAGGCCAGAGAGGTAAATAGACTTATTTCCCAGTGGGCTCTGGCACTATGGTCTTATGCATGAAACTTTGTCAGATAGCTCAGCGAATTAAGCACCTACTGCTGCGACATATGCAATCTCATGTGGGCATGTTCTGTTTCCGGCTGGAGTGGGTCCACTCCGGCTGGAGTGGGTCCACTCCGGAAGTCACTAAACTGAACGCCGTCCAGTTAGTCAGCAACATATCCATGTTTGGCAGTGATAAATTATGGTAAACAGTGAATTATATACAAGTCATTTATTTCTGTTATGTTGAAAAATATAGCTTAAGGGTCAGCCATGTTAAACCACGTAGAACGTTTGGCTATTTTACTTGTTCAAGTTGTTTACCATCGACTTTAGCTAAAATAGAATCGTTTAAAAGATGATGGGGACAGAATGTACAATGGCGAGGGGGTGTGCGCTGGGATATATAAAAAGGACAGCGAAATTAATACAAAACAAGTCAGACGAGTGCAATGCTTCTTTAAAAACATGAATCACGTTGGCAGGCGCACTTTATTATACTGATTTTTTTTTTATAAATCATTTGTAAAACACGCATATTTTGCCATTGTGACTAGAGCACATAATAAAGAATTTAAAACTGAATCGTTCCCCCCAGCCTGTGATTCAGAGCCTCCCCCTCCTCTTCACTGCTTTCCTTGTCTGGCAGCGGGCAACCACTGCAAGCCTATTTAACTTCTACATTCTTCTTACAAACTCTCTCACCCACTCTGAATTACTCTCTCTTTTACTTCTTTCTCTTATATCCACCTCTCTCTATCTGGCTACCTCTGCTTTTGCCTCTCTCTTCCTATCCCTACCCCAACACTCTCTAGCTTTCTTTCGACCCATCTTTCTCAGTCTCACTTCTCCCTGTTAATTCCCTCTCCATACCTTGCTCACCCTTCCGTACCTCTCTCTACTCTCTATCGCCCTGTAACTTATTCTTCCCTACTGTCTACTTTGCCGTTCTCTTCACGGCCCCCTTCTTTTTTTTTTTACCTCGCATTTCTCTTCTCTTATGCTTGCATCTCATCTGTCTGTACCTCACCAATGACTAAATCCCCACCTTTCTCTTTATTTCACTGCTCTATCTCTCCCTCCCTTTGACTACCCCTGCTACCTCTCTCTACTACACTGTATCTCTTTCTATGCCTCAAATATTTTTCTCCTGTTTCTCACCTTCACTTCACCTCTTCTACTACCAACCTCTTTCCCCCTGTACCTCTCTCTACGTCTCCATGTATCTACGCCTCTCTATCACTTCTGTACTTCAATTAAAAAACAGCTGATGTGGAGAGAGGAGGCACAGTGGTATAGTCTACCACTGTGCCTACCTCTCTCCACATCAGCTGTTTTCTACCTCACCCCTCTCTCAGCACCTCACCGCTCATTTTCCATCTCACCTCCCAGTATAACTCCTCCATCAACCTCATCTCACTGTCACTTTCTATCTCTCTCTATACCAAACCTCTCTCCTTCTCTGACACTCTGGACTTCACCACTCAGTCCTTCACTGCTCGCTATACCTCATTTCTCACCAGCTTACATCTGTCAATGCCCCCGCTCTCTACCTTTCTCTCACCATCTAATCTCACTTTGTCTGCTACCTTGCTTCTCCAACACCGCTCGTTTTTTCTACTCATGATCCCCCACCTCACCTCTCATTACATTACTCCTTTTTTGCAACCTTTTCTATGTCTTTCACCTTGCGTCCTTGTGATTTAACTCGCCCTCTGTACCTCACTTCCCTCTCTCAGTATCTTTGTTTTCCTGACTCCCCTCTCTCTCTTGCGCTACGTTACCACTGTCTCTACCGTTGTATTAACCTCTCCTCTTTTTCTGTTTCTTACCTCTTTCACCTCATTTCTTTCTACTCAACTCTTTAATTAATGTCAATTTCAACTTCTCTTTCCCTGCCCACTCCAACTCACCCCTCTTTCTCTTTCACCTCCCTCTACCTCACCCCTCAGTGTATCTCACGAATATCCCTCTCTACAATTCCTTCCTCTTATCTCTAGCTGACTACCTCGCTCTAAATCTGTACCTATCTATCAACCTCTCGTTTTCTACTTATCTCTTCCCATTTCCACCTCTTCTTATATTTATTTTTAGATCACTCACCTTTCTTTCTTTACCATACATCTCTGCTTATCTCCCCCATCTCGCTACAGCATCATTATCTCTGCTTCCTTCTCCCCGAGTTTGACCTAGCTATAACAGTCTCTTTACTTCTGTGTCCTTCTCCTATCTACTGCCCCCTCCCATTTCTCTTATTCAGTGGAGCCGAAGGTTACCATATAGCCATAGAAGTATACACACTAAAAGAGGAGATGAGGTGCAAGGCAGGCGAAAGGATTTAAGGAGAAAATTGATTTCACCCAATGGAAACTCCTCAAAGCAGTACTTTAATAGTCACTGTTTCAGCAAGAATGCCACTTATGAAGCAAGGTTTATTTGTAATTTCAAATATCTGACAATTAACGCTACAATTTCAAGCACTATGTATTGTATTGTAATTGCATTTATATAGCGCTTACTACCCCTGATGAGGCGTTGAAGCGCTTTTTCGGCAAGTAGCACGCTACTCCGGAACCCATAAAGGATTAGTGGTGAATTAGTCTAGAGAAATATGAAAGTAATTTGAGTGGTGGATATGTTAATTTGTTATTTGGACTCAAAAGGATAGTGAGGGTTAGAAGAGGGAAAAGGTTTTCATTTATGTAACGCTTGCTACCCCTGATGAGGCGTTGAAGCGCTTTTTCGGCAAGTAGCACGCTACTCCGGAACCCATAAAGGATTAGTGGTGAATTAGTCTAGAGAAATATGAAAGTAATTTGAGTGGTGGATATGTTAATTTGTTATTTGGACTCAAAAGGATAGTGAGGGATAGAAGAGGGAAAAGGTTTTCATTTATGTAATGCTTGCGACCCCTGATGGGGTGTCGAAGCGCTTTTTCGGCTAGTAGATGTGAATATGGCTTATTTTAATATCATACTGGCCCACTAAACCTCCACCAAGTCGTTGCCTTTACCATGTCTTTCTTACACTGTGAGGATGAGACTAGTAGACACTGAATTTCTTGTAAAATATTGTTGCAAGACAATAGAAATCTAGATCTAAGCTCAAAAAGACATTATCAATGACTGTAGTGACCTGATCAGTGCTTGTGCAAGCTTTCTTTTGTACTGTTTTACTGGCAGACCCTGGACAGCTTGAGCATTTGACCACTCCATTTCGGAAGGTTTAACTTATAATTAAAAATTGTTCAGCATCATGAGGGCTTGGATTAGCTGTGTGTAGGTAATAAGTTTAGAGTTGTTCTGAATAGAGGTACTCAAACTATATCTTACCTGGGTACCCAACGATCTTTAAGATGGCCCAGATCGGGTCATTACTGTTAGTGACCGTGTGCCCATGGCCCTCTTTTTGAGAGATAGTGCTGCTGTCATTGCTAATGCTAGTCAAATAATAGCTGTGGAAGTTCGGGCGCGCAGCCAGTGCCTGTCGACCTCCGTTTTAATGGCTGTCGATGTTCTGACCCACTGTCAGCGCTTAAGCCCCTCAGTTTAATGAATGTAGCGCTTTGATCTGATGCTAGTGCCTGCTGCCCTGGGAAGAACTGCCAAGTATTACACCCCCCAGCTTGATCTACAGAAAGTCATGCAAAGCCGCCGTTTACCGTTCAGGCAGAAATGCGATCCCATGAAACCAGTTTTATTAAAGTTTGTTGACTTGCTCATTCTTTCCCTCCTTATGCACGCACTGACGTAAAACGTGTGGTGGTGCAGAGATCTAGCGCCGCCGTAAAGCAATGACCTCTAAACACCCAGATTCTGGGTATGACCTGAACCAGGAATTGTCGTTTCCAAAATGATAGAATTTAATGGATAGGATCATTTTCAGGCCTGTTTCTAAGCGCTTTCACATTTGGTAGATAAATAAACCAAGACACAAGAAAATGCTGATTTGCCCAAGATCACGGAATGTGGTGGAGGTTGAAGCAACTGCTTTCACTGCCATTAGACCAGATCAGATTCTTTGACGAAAACAAAACCATATGCGTGCTAGTTTCCGCCTCACTGAGGGTCCGAAGGATTTCAATGTAATGTATACATTTATTTATTTATATCGGTAGCTCCCCCTAGCGGTGGAATGGGGCCACACAAACATCCTGAAAGGGTTTAGCTTTAATACGTCTCACAGTATGTTTGTCCTATTACGCCCAGTGCTGATGAATTCCGCCGGCGGAATTGATTAGGAATTCCGCGATACAAGAGAAACGCGGAATTACTACATTCCGCCCTCATCGTCCATTCAAGCAACATGAGCTCCGTCATGTGTCAGCCTGGGCGGCCTTCAGCTGGGAGGAAAGTGTGAAATCTGCTGCTGTGCCAAGTCTGGCCAGCTTAAACGGCTTCTCAACTATTTGCCTTTGTGCAGACCTTTCACCCGGAAGCAATGCTCACAGGCTGCAACACGGATAGTCTTGGTGGCGCTTTAACGCCACGAGCTGAAAACAATTGCAACAAGCATTGGCATAGCCAATAGGTCTCGCTTTTGGGACCTTATAAGTATTTAGTTATGCAGCACAATATCATTGGTGCAACAACATAAACTAAATACTTATAAGGTCCCAAAGGCGAGACCTATTGGCTATGCCAATGCTTGTTATAATAGGAAACGCGTAGAAATGAAGCCACCGCTAATAAGCAAGCACCAATCTAAACGGCGGGGAGCTGTAGCTGAAACCAAAACATTGCCTCGAACGAAATGCTAAAGTAAAGCAAGCTTCTGTGTAAGTCCGCTGGCTGGGTCCATAACTATAAAAATAATATCGGCAAACACACAGCAGTTTATAATAGTATTAATAAGGCGGTTGTACAACGGAGGTGGGGGGAGGGCTGTAGCTAAAATGAAAATAAAAACATTGCCTTACAAGAAACGCTAAGGGGTCGATGCAAAGGCACGGAGCACTAATAATGCGGTGTGAGAAATGCCGTAGCGAAAAGCTGTAGCTAAAACGAAAACATTGCCTCGAACAAAAGGGCAAAGTAAGAAAAACATCGCCTTACAAGAAACGCTAAGGGGTTGATGCAAAGGCACGGAGCACTAATAATGCGGTGTGAGAAATGCCGTAGCGAAAAGCTGTAGCTAAAACGAAAACATTGCCTCGAACAAAATGGCAAAGTAAAAAAAACATTGCCTTACAAGAAACGCTAAGGGGTCGATGCAAAGGCACGGAGCACTAATAATGCGGTGTGAGAAATGCCGTAGCGAAAAGCTGTAGCTAAAACGAAAACATTGCCTCGAACAAAATGGCAAAGTAAGAAAAACATCGCCTTACAAGAAACGCTAAGGGGTCGATGCAAAGGCACGGAGCACTAATAATGCGGTGTGAGAAATGCCGTAGCGAAAAGCTGTAGCTAAAACGAAAACATTGCCTCGAACAAAATGGCAAAGTAAAAAAAACATTGCCTTACAAGAAACGCTAAGGGGTCGATGCAAAGGCACGGAGCACTAATAATGCGGTGTGAGAAATGCCGTAGCGAAAAGCTGTAGCTAAAACGAAAACATTGCCTCGAACAAAATGGCAAAGTAAGAAAAACATCGCCTTACAAGAAACGCTAAGGGGTCGATGCAAAGGCACGGAGCACTAATAATGCGGTGTGAGAAATGCCGTAGCGAAAAGCTGTAGCTAAAACAAAAACATTGCCTCGAACAAAATGGTAAAGTAAAAAAAACATCGCCTTACAAGAAACGCTAAGGGGTCGATGCAAAGGCACGGAGCACTAATAATGCGGTGTGAGAAACAGGGCCGGACTGGGAACCACAACCGGCCCTGGCAAAGTGCTCGGCCGCCCCCCACCGCCCCGGGGGTTGGGGGTGCCGCCGAGCTCTTTGCCAGGGCCGGTTGTCGACGATTTTGTTACAGGGCCGATTTTGCAGCTATGCTGCAAAACGGCCCTGTAACAAAAACGGCCCCCAGGGGCCCAAAACCGGCCCCCACCCGTGCGGCACACCGGGGGATTGCCCGGTGCCCGCTACGGCCAGTCCGGCCCTGGTGAGAAATGCCGTAGCGAAAAGCTGTAGCTAAAACGAAAACATTGCCTCTAACAAAATGGCAAAGTAAAAAAAACATTGCCTTACAAGAAACGCTAAGAGGTCGATGCAAAGGCACGGAGCACTAATAATGCGGTGTGAGAAATGCCATAGCGAAAAGCTGTAAATAAAACAAAAACATTGCCTCGAACAAAATGGCAAAGTAAAAAAAAATCGCCTTACTAGAAACGCTAAGGGGTCGATGCAGAGGCACGGAGAACTAATAATGCGGTCTGACAAATGCCGTAGCAAAAACGAAAACAAAAACATGCCGAAAGCAAAGCTGTTGCTACAGCGGAAGAGCTGTAGCTGAAAGCAAAACATCGCCTGGAACGAAATGCCTAAGTAAAGCAAGCTTCCCTTCAAGTCCCCATAAAAACAAGCAATGGCCGCGCGGCCGTGAAACTGACACGGCAGCGAAAGTGAAAGTAATCGCGAGGGAAGCCAGATGGCGAGGGAAGCCATATGGCGCCTGATCGCGCGTGCACGCTCGCGTGAACGCAAGCTGGTCGCCAGTGCTGTTTGCACTTCCAAAACCCGCTTACTAAAACTCTCGCCAGGGCAGCGCATGCGCTGGCTCAGGCGAGACCTAAAAAGCAGCTTTAAGGTTTAGTGATGCTCATTGATCATGATAAATGCCCTTTTCGTTGAACCAGACAAAGGTATCTGTAGGCTGATATATTGGCAAATGCTTGACTATTCATACGCCACCGCCCTCTTTCCTTGAACTTTCTGCCACATTTGTTTTTGTTGTTTTCACTTCTGTCTTGTTGTACTTGCTGTAACTATGAAGGATACTTAATTGATGCTGCAAGCCAATACTAATTCTGTTCAATATGATTGTGTCAGCTGCTACTGTAATATTGGAGGTCAAGTTCCACTCTCGTTTTGGGGATTAAGATCTATAATTCCCAAAGCATTCCTTACATCTGCTACATGGACGCTGAATACAAGAAGTGTGAGCACATACACCTCTTATCAATATAAATTTTCGGGGATAAAGCAGAGGCGCTGCTAAGCTTTATTTGAACAAAGGTTCTACTGCATAGCTGCTGGATAGCTCCTAACAGTATGAAAGTCCCCATCTATTCATTATATTTAAGTTCCTATTAACGCCAACAAATGTTGTTTTGAAGTCCCTGAAGCAAGCATACAGTAGTTCCCCAACATTAAAAAATTAGCAACCATAGACATTATTAAAATTCTGTGTGATGCATCATTCAAAGGAACCTGTTTAAAGGATGACAAAACATTTTGGTGTGCAGTCCAAGTTTCTAGTTCATGTAATAATAATACATGTAAATATGTAAAATTCTCCTCATGTAACGTACTTGGTTCTATTGTGAAGCGCTCTGACACCTTTGGGTAAAGTCTGCGCTATATAAAAATGCATTAAATAAAATAAATAAATAACTTCAGCATCAACAGTCCCATCAGTTAGTAGTTTGATGGGTCTGTGCTGGAGGCTGTATTATATAGCAGGCGCCGCAATGATGATTTTTGCCTGCTTTCCCATTTATCTTCATGGCCCACCCAGGGGTTTTCATTGCCCTCCCAGGTTGAGAATCCCGGAGCCAGGCCTGTTCTTTATTCAACTGAGAGGGAGGGGTCTGTCTCAGTTAGTCATTTGGGCATTTGATGGGGCTTCGTGATGGGGTAAACAATGAATAAAGCAGCCCTCTTCATAAAGTAGGTAAGTTCTGCTGCCCAAATACTTGACATGGACTATTTGTTCCGGCAATCAGGCTTCAAGATATATTTGGGCACTGCGTTACCAAAGGTGCTCTCCGAGCTGGCGCTGCCATAAAAGCCTCCTGCCGAAAATTAGAGCTCTCAGATTTCTCAGTTCCATGCGTAACTACTGATCAAGTATAGTTTTTTTCTATGCATTCTGGGATTTGTAACCCTATTATCTTATTATATGATTTGGACTGCAAAAACCAAAAAAGCAAAGACACAAACTGAATTGGATAAGTTACTTGAACATGGATCTGGGAAAACTGAGATCTCTGCAAAATCAAGGACAGACTGCTCCTTGCCTTGGCACATATTGACTCTTGTGCCTGAGAAGCACTTCTCTGTCAAATTGTCTCCACTAGAACTTGTAAGTTTGCGACAAACTTACCCAGTCCTAGCCTCTCAGCCAGGAACACTTAGCATTCTGGGACTGGTACAGGCAAAGTACGCTGGCCATTATGGGTGGACTAAACTTGTTCCTCGCAATATATGGGCGCTGTGCACGAATCATGCTATTTCAATTCTAATGCCCTGCTATGGGAGCAGCGCTGGTCTCTACTACAACGTACTGTGAACCAGCAGCGACCGCAACTTCCTGACACAGGGAACGAGACGGAACCAGTTACCTCCTGCAGGTAGAAATGTATAAGATTTCAGAGAGGTGAGCCTGCCCTCGAGCACATATCCTCACCTTCCCCCAGCAGCAGGATCCGCACGTCCCGCTTCATGGCTCCGGCTTGCCCTCCACTCTCAGGACACCAGGAGCTGAACTCCTACTTTTCGGCTGTCCCGGGAGAGGCAGGAGGAGTCAGATCTGGCATGGGTGGCAACCGGCAAGACTGTCAAAGCCCCACCAAAGCAATACAGGACAACGCATGGCGACATAAAAGGAGGACTACACTGGATGCCCACACGCTATTTCGGTAGCAACAGGATTCTCGGCGGCCATACTAGAAAGGTATATTTTTTTATTTACAACAATGATTGGGCGAACGCAAAGCAAAACTTTTGTACACTTTCAGGTGAAACTTGCCTACTTTATAATTTAATTATTGCTTTCAATTCACAGCTTGATAGTAGTAAGAATGATTCTCGCAATTAAATAATACTCAGGAAACCGAAAGACCACTTAATATATTGTTAGCACATATTGTTTCAAGCTGATTAGATTTTCTTTTGTAAATGTATCTGACTCTTTTCGAAATATCAACGTTCTGAGTCTTCTAGGACTTTACAAATTGCAATAAGGAGAGCTCCGTATTACTCGCCAGCTTGGTTTTTATCGTACGAGTGCATCTTCTGTTTTAATAGCATAATGTGCCAAGGAAAGAGGCGACCTCAGGATTAGGAGTTACGTGCGCAGCCGCATGTTCAGTGCGTGTCCTCATGACAGTATTGACATAAAAGACGGATCCCAAAACTCCCGTATAATAAAATGAGCTCCGATAAGGTTTTATTCAAATTTGATGTTGGTATCCTTTTCGGAGGCCAGATCAAAGGGAAAGCATTAATTATTTATTTAATAAGGATAAAGGAGAGGGTGTGGCATGAGGGCCAGAGCTGCCGACTTCAGAACTATGGAACCGGATTCGAATCTCGCGGCCGTGAAACTGATACAGGCCGCGCGGCCGTGAAAGTAATCGCGAGGGAAGCCATATGGCGCCTGATCGCGCGTGCACGCTCGCGTGAACACAAGCTGGTCGCCAGCAAACTGCTGTTTGCACTTCCAAAACCCGCTTACTAAAACTCTCGCCAGTGCAACGCATGCGCTGGCTCAGGCGAGACCTAAAAACGTTGTCATTCGAAAGAAAGTTTGTATTGAACTCTGCTGAGAGCAACCACAATATTTGTAAGTAACTCAAATCGCCATGCTAAGTTTTAGTAGGTCAAAACACTCTAAACATAGTTAAGTTGTATCCATTTACATGGCAGGACTTCAACACCCCGAAAGGATATTGTAGAAAATCAGCATCATGGTTCTATCTCAGCTGTGGTATTTTAGACATTTTGCTAAGCCTGTAAGATAGCTTAGGAGGTTAGTGACATGCTGCAGGGTGCTATATTTAAACTTCAGGTTACAAGCTGCAGCCCCTGCAAATTCGATATGACTTTGTGCAGCTGTGAAAATGAATATCGTTGAGTTGAAATGTGCATTTAGCATTTATATAGTGCCTCCTACCCCTAACGAGGCACAAAGCACTTCCCAGGCAAGTGTGTTCATGCTGCAGAACACTGTGCCTGGACTGTACCCCGAGTGTGTTGCCGTTCATTTTACTTTTCAATGTTAATGAAGTGATCCACTTGCTATAACCGTAGCAGAGGACATTTCCATTATATGTTTATTTTATTATCAATATAAGTTGGAAATTGATGGCCAGATCTGTGCAGTTGGGCTGAAGGGATTATTGGCTGACTAGGCCTGTCTGCTGAGCTGGTTCTGTTTGCTGTGTAATATTTCTAAATATGTACTCCAGTTGTACAATGCTTAGATGTGCTTATTTGGAACTATGGTTACGGTTTCTTAGTGGGGTATCACTGTTTGTTTTTTGTGACTTTAAATTAAGAAAGGCCTTTGGTTTTGATTTTGATTTGTTTCTTGGCTGCTGATACACAATGTTACCTTAAAGCAGTGGATAGAAGCTTTGTTTTTCAGTGTTTTGAATGCGTATTCAAGACTGTGGACATCTGTGGGACCCATGTAGAACCAGTAACTAATGCCAACTCATCCATGTGGGCCAAACTGTCACCTCTTAAAATGCACGAGTTCTGCAATCAGCAGCTGAAAGGTGACCAGTTAGTCACTGTTAGTGCTTGGAAGTGTGGTGTTGCATCCCGTCTGCAGCGTTTTTAATAACATTTGATCCGTTTGAGCTGGAAACCAAATTGTATTATTAGCCTCTGCCTTTTAGCAACAGAAGGTGGGGAACAAAGCTTCAGAATGGCTTCATTTTATTTTTCTGTCCAAATCGCTTATTTGTACCTATTCTGTATCTTGGTACATCAGTAACATCAGCGCCTGATACATCTATCCCTCATTTTTGTCAAATCAGTATCCTGTACTTAAAATAAGTTTATATTTGTCTCTCATCGGCACAGGTTTCGTGATTCCAGGTCGCCTTGTCATACATGTGAATTATTCACATGTGGTGAGCATGCCTTTGAGTTAGTGACTGTTGTTTCCAGCTGTCCTCCGGTGATTCATCAGTGCCAGGCTGGTACGATAAATCACCCCGTTGCAGTGCCAGGGCGAGCTGTTGCGCGCCGAGCCTTGTCCCCGAGAGGGACAGCCCGATCCATCTCTGACCACTCGCATCTCGACACTGAGTGACAGAGCAGGTGATCAGCAGCGACGATTGATGGAGACATGTCTCTGCCAGCAGCCCAGGGCACGCGCCACAGAGGCGCCAAAGCAACTGACAGGGTGGAAGGCATCGGGGATCATAGGTGAGGTAACTGACCCATTATAACTATACGGATAACTGTACGGTTCCACAAGAGCGGACACAAACAGGATATTACAGTAAACTCTTAGTGAACCATGGGAATACCACAGGGGAGTCCAACAAAGGTCCAGGAGGACAGGATCATACAGGATTTTCAGGATATCTACAGATTATGTGAATAATTTCCATTTAGATTTATTGTACATCTATTTGTCTTATGTAAATATCCTGAAAATCTTGCACAGATTCAGCCTTCCTGGGCCTACATTGGACACCCTGTTCTACATTCAACTGCATGTGCCAGTACAATATGGGTTTTCTGGTCAGGTCTAAGTTGAACTTGAGAGTACGTCTACATTCATATAAACGTTTACAAGTATGGTTATAAAAAAGGACTCTTAGTCACATCTCAGTGGCTCACCTAATTCTTTCTGCTAGAGTCATAGATCAGTTTATAAGCTCTGTTACTTTCTGGAGCCATAGACGAGTCTACAAGTACATTAGAAAAAAGGGTTTCCAGTGAGTTCTTAGTGAGTGGACTTTGGAAATACTATAAAATCCATGTTGATATTTATAAGTGCAGGTACAAAAGGGTCTTCTAGTCAATTCTAAGTGAAATTTGGGAATATTTTTAGAATAATATACAAGCATTAAAGTATGATTTAAAAAAATGTTTTATTTGTATCTCAATGGACCATCTGACTCGTTCTAGAGTCGTAGATCACCCTTTCAGCGCGGGTACAAACACATCTTTTTACCAATTTTCAATGGGCCATTGAAATTTCCTGAACTCTAAGACGAGTCTACAAATTGGTTTGAAAAATGGTCTCCCAGCGAGTTCTCGTTTGAACTTGGGAGTACTCGAAGATCCATGTAAAAGTTTACAAGCACAGTTACAAAAGGCTCATTTAGTCTATTCTAAGAGGACCTTGGGAATATTTCTAGTTTAATTATTCAAGCTTACAAGCATATGTACAAAAAACATCTTCAAGTCCACTCATTGGGTCATCGGAAACTCGCTAAAGTCCACACACATTGGTACAAAGAGCCTACATGGTTGGGTAGAAAAATAATCTTTCAGTCATCTCTTGGTGGACCGTGGTAGTTAATTCTAGATCCGTAACAGAAGTGTGCATATGCCAGCCGTGCTCTCTCGTGTTTATGGGTTTGCGAACACTCCTTCGTTCTCCTATGTTCCTGGTCACTTTCAGTGTATCTCATATGTTTCACCTCTGCTTTTGCTGTGCATTCTCATTCACCCCCCTCCCCGTTGCTTGCCTTGGTATCTTTGTGGACGGGTGTTGGTGGGTGGATGGCGCGGTGATGGATGGATTCATGGGTAACTGACTGGCTGGGTGCAGTGATTTCTGACTGGATAGGCAGTTGCAGAGTTGGGTAGGTAAGTATGTGGTTGAAATAGTGGGTACATGGGTGAGGGCATGGGTGGATCAGTCGGGAGGGGATGATGGATACTTGTGTAGTGTATCATGGGCGCACAGTTATATCCGTGATGGTCATGTACGCAGGCCAACAAATGGATGCTGAACATGTTGGTTGCTCCTGGTTTCCCCAAGCTATGTAATCAGATCACGTCTGTGCAGTGCTCATTCTGTTACTTTGGAAGGTCGCCATGACACGTCCTTTCCTGTTCTGCTCGGAGGCGCACACCTGCAGAGCCTAGCACCATGGCCTGTAGTCTACGTGCATCATCACCCACCTGCAGTCCATGCGCATCGTCATCCACTTACAGGTTCCAGCACCACGGTCTGCAGTCCACACGCATCATCACCCACCTGCAGGGCCCAGCACAATGGCCTGCAGTCAGTGCACATCGTCACCCACCTGCAGGGCCCAGCACAATGGCCTGCAGTCAGTGCACATCGTCACCCACCTGCAGGGCCCAGCACAATGGCCTGCAGTCAGTGCACATCGTCACCCACCTGCAGGGTGAAGCACCATGGACTGCAGACCACCTGCATCATCACCCACCTGCAGGGACCAGCACAATGGCCTGCAGTCCACGCGCATCTCCTGCAGGGCCCAGCACTACAGCCTGCAGTCCGCCGCATCGTGACAAACCTGCAGAACGCAGCGCCATGGCCTACATTCCACGTGCTAGGAGAAGGAACCTCTAAACTGACCTATATTTCTTTCTAGTATGGCCTCCTGAGGCTCATTGACAACACAACCCCAAACATCAGTGTCAGACAACAGTATTAATTCCAAAAATATATATTTTTTATTTTCTTCATTCAAAAATATTTTATGCTTTTTTAATGTTTTATCATTTTGCTGCTATACATTGCTTAAAAAAGAGGAGATTCATCATTGTCTACACACACATATGACTGTAAAACAGATAAACAATCAGTTACCTAGATGCCATCAAAGTCTCAAACAAATAAGTGTACAGTAGTCCCCCAGCTTTTTCGACAATTAATATCAACACTGGAACCATGGATTAACACTTGCACTGTAGAATAGGTTAACATTACTGCAGATTCTAACAATTTCTTCATCTGTTACAGTTTTGAGGGCTAGGTAACCGACAAGACAGCTCTAAAATCCAAATACAGTAGATGAATGTACAAATAACCCCACACTCGGCCATCAACACTCTTCCTCACCTGTCAAATCAGCTCATTCACACTGACACTCATACACAAAAGAGATTCAGTCATGTGGGAGATCCAAAACAGTTTAACAGAGACAGACTCTGTCATTCTTTGTGATGCAAGTATCACCCAGCAGATTCCTCTGGTGTATCTGTCTCTGACAGGACTCTCTACATGTATGGTAGTGGTCAACGCACGTTTCGGTGGGTCATAATTTGAACCACCTTCTTCAGGACCAACATGAAATAAAATAAATCTCGAATAAAGTGGACGGGGGTTATCTGTGAAATAATAACACAGGGCAATAATTTTAGACACTGAATGCGGGGAGGGTTGCAGCTTAACACAATTGTAGGAACTACTTAACAAAAATGCCTACAGCCCGTATTCAGACTCACGTACTCGCATGATAGCATCGATGTGCACAAAATACCAAACACCAATGGGCATGCTGCCTCATGCCGTGCAACTAAGTGAGGGTAAAGCCAAAATGTGACCAAGAATCGTCGTATGTGAAGAGACGAAGAGAAAAAGAGGAAGGAAAGGGCAACCTTCACCAAATGTCCAATCAAAGATGCATTCTATTGATTTGATAGGATATAGCAAGATTGGAGACAAAGTTCCTGCATAGGAAGCTTACTATATCTTACTCTTACCAGAAATTAATTTCTTTAAATTAAGCCATATGTCATAGCAAATGATGGAACAAAGCCATTAAGGGCCCTGTATTTATGCTACCATCGAGATGGATACCGGTTCATTCTAAAAAGGAAAAATAGCAGAAGTGTGATGCACATCTCAAAGCTGTTTCGGGGTGATCATTCCACTTAAATATATTTATAAAATCTAACCTTTTTTGTAAAAGAAACCTTAAAATGACATGGACTGCAACGTGTATCCGAGATGCAACGAGTATTCTATTTGAATACCTTGCATTGATAGAACATCTGAAGCACATAAAGAAAGAAGGTATTAGGGACATGTCACAAATATTCCCACAGAAGTTTTTGTGTTGTGAGGCACATCTCGAATTAGGTAGCTAACTGTTACATCCTATTTGTGCAAACACAAGGAGATGATGGACGGAGCCCTGAAACTTTTCAGACACTCACCCTCAGTCACAGATCTGGGTTGAATCCATCATCGTTCTTTAGCTCACTTTGCCACCTCAGTTCAGACCCAGCCATATGCAAACAGTCTTGACCCTGTGCCTCATGGGAACAGTCCAGCCCGAACTGCCAAGCCAGGTCTTCCCTGAACCGGAAACGAGCATCCTGGGACTGGTTTCGGGCTAACAGCCCTCATCAGCCAGGCTAGCTTGAATCCAGTGGCAAAGTGAGCAAGGGACCCACGTCTCGGCATACCCTGCCAACTTAGGGCGAACAAAGCAAACACAAGGAGATGATGGACGGAGCGCTGAAACTTTTCAGACACTCACCCCCAGTCACAGATCTGGGTTGAATCCATCATCGTTCTTTAGCTCACTTTGCCACCTCAGTTCAGACCCAGCCATATGCAAATCAGTCTTGACCCTGTGCCTCATGCTCAGGGAAGACATGGGTTGGCAGTTCGGTCTGGACTGTTCCCATGAGGCACAAGGTCAAGACTGATTTGCATATAGCTATGTCTGAACTGGGGTGGCAAATTGAGCTAAAGAATGATGATGGATTCAACCCAGATCTGTGACTGGGGGTGAGTGTTTGAAAAGTTTCAGCACTCCGTCAATCATCTCCTTGTGTTTGCTTTGTTCGTCCTAAGTTGGCAGGGTATGCCCAGACGTGGGTCCCTTGCTCACTTTGCCACTGGATTCAAGCTAGCCTGGCTGATGAGGGCTGTTAGCCCGAAACCGGTCCCAGGATGCTTGATTCCGGTCCAGGGAAGACATGGCTTGGCAGTTCGGTCTGGACTGTTCCCATGAGGCACAGGGTCAAGACTGATTTGCATATAGCTATGTCTGAACTGGGGTGACAAAGTGAGCTACAGAATGATGATGGATTCAACCCAGATCTGTGACTGGGGGTGAGTGTTTGAAAAGTTTCAGCACTCCGTCCATCATCTCCTTGTGTTTGCTACATCCTATTTGTGAACAGGAATTGGACTAAGCTCTAGCTCACATCAAATCTTTATTAAGACGTGCTGTATATATATTACAAAGCCTACCGATATGAGCTTTAAAGGTATATGACTATACTATAGGTAAGTATTATTTCTAGATATTCCGAGTTGGCTTTATAGTGAGTAAAGTACTATGATCGGTACACCGCCGAACTTGGGCTATACTCAGTAATGCACCTTGACTGAAAACTAAGGCAAACTGGTCCGATACCGGTATACGGTACAAGCCAACTTCAGCTAACTATACTTCAAAGGACTGGGGCAGAGTGCACAGTAGTGTCCATAACCCAGTGGCAAAATCCCCATTCTTACCATGCGTACAGGCAATCCATGGCCCGGTATATGTCTTTGATCCGTTCCGCGCTGGCTATTTTTTTATTCCGTCTCAATGGCGTTAGACTCTCTCCTTATTTATGGCGCATGCGCAAGGCGCGACCTGTGTTCTCGCGGTGAGTAGATGACGTTACTTAACCACGTGTTAAGACGTCCGGATGTCTTATTGTTATGTACCTCCTCCATCATCGCCATATTGGAATGGCAAAAATAGAAACTACGCTGAGTGGGTTCTTGTGAGAGTGCAGACTGCGGTATTAAAAGCCACAAACGGAAAAAAAGGAAAGAGGAAAAACTTTCCTGCCCATACCCAAACATACATACAATTTTGGCTGATTCGGGACGTGCAGTCAGATAAGCATAATTAAAGTTTACCACGATGTGTGCTCAGCAGTAATTGATGGTTTATATTTGTTGTTCGTTATATAACGCATAGAATATATTCATTGCGTTTAATAAATAAAAGATCATAAGCAGTTATCTAGTTAAACTGTGCCAGTCTAATCATAACTAAAGAACACAGAAACTGGGTGAATTAACACTATTCACTTCCCATAAAAGTGTAAACTCATATTACCTAGATGGAAGGGATGTCATACTGTTGTGTACCTCCTCCATCATTGCCATATTGGAATGGCAAAAGTAGAAACTACGCTGAGTGGGTTCTTGTGAAAATGCAAACTGCGAGATTAAGAGCCACGAACCGTAAAGAGGAAAAAGGAAAACTTTCCTGCACATATTCAAACATACATACAATTTTGGCTGATTCGAGACATAATAAAAGTTTACCACGATGTATGCGCAGCAAAAAGTTGATGGTTTATGTTAATTGTTCGTTGTATAATGCATAGAGTATATTCATTGCGTTTAATTAGTAAAGATCATGAGCAGTTGTCTAGTTAGACTGTGCCATTCTAATCAAAACTAAAAAACACAAAAGCTGGGTGAATTAACACTATTCATTTCCCATAAAAGTGTGAACTCACATTACCTAGATGGAAGGGATATCATGACTCAGCTGAGCCCATATTCACACTTGGTTTACTAGTGGTGCCCTACGACATAGGACCAAATCATACCGGATGCTCTGGTGCCAGGTACTCCGTGTAATATATAAGATCTTTCAATCATAATTGTCCATCTATGTTACATCGACACTACTGGACAAACAGCACAAGAGTTAAAGTTGAACTACATACCTAGAATACCATAAAGTTCTGAGGAAAAAATATCATGCAAATAGAAGATATGGTCGTCCATATAGGCTCCTATTTTCACTAAGGCTGTGAAAGATGCCAACCGGCATAGAGTCAAATTCTACTAAGGTTTCTTGCGCCAGGATCTATAAGACTAAAAAGATAGCACACGACCGTCTATATCACACTCCAACCGATGGCAAAGGTCCAAAATTCATATAGTTAATGAGGGCAGTGTAGATATTCAAGTTACTATCCAGACAATTTCCTCGTTTAGCCCTTTACAGACTGTGCCGAGGGTAAAAATCCAGTAGGTTTCTCTTTCTTTTCTGGTCTTTTCTATATCATAGTCCGGTTTATGTATGGCACGCTCTAAAATGAGCCATTTGAGCTCATTCTCTCTGTGATTGCAATCCAAACAATGTCTAACCATAGGCGCCTGTGTCTTTTGAGTCCTTATGGCTGACTTATGTTCTGAGAACCGTATGCGGAATTCCCTGCCGGTCTCCTATATATCCTAGGCCACAAGGGCATAGGATAAGGTAGACTATATTGCTACTTCTACAATTTGTGAAGTTTCTCAGTTTTCCCGTTCTATTTCCATAAGTCCTTGATTGCGCAGTAATGGCCGAATCACGGGCATGGCAATGGCAACACCTGTGATTCCCGAGGACAGGACGTAATCTGTCTATTGTCTTTTGGCCACTAGCCTCCCTGGGTTTGGATCTGCTGTGCACTAGTTTATCCCTGAGATTGGGGTTCCTTCTGAATGCCACAATCGGTTTCTGAAGTTGGCTCTCATCTTTATTCACATTAAGGATCCTCCAGTTTTTGTCCAGGATCTGTTTGATCTTATGATTCAGGTTGGAATGATTAATAACACATACCAGTGTATCCAGTGGTTGTTTTTCTTTACCAGTAATCAAGGCGTCCCTGTTGTAATACTTCGTGCGTTTCAGAGATTGTCGCACAAGACGTTTCGGGTATCCCCGAAGAAGAAGCCGTTTCTGAAGTTGTTCTGCATATTCCATGAATTCTCTGATATTCGTACAGTTGCGCGTAATCCTGAGGAATTCCCCAAAGGGGATAGAGTCCTTTTGGCATGGAGGGTGGAAGCTGTTGTGATCCAAAATGGTATTCTTAGCTGTAGGTTTTCTATGCAGACTTACCTCAATTCTTCCTTCTCTGCCCATAATCCATATGTCTAGGAACTCAACCTTCTCTGCTGAGTATTTGGCTGTAAATTTAAGATTCCTGTCACTCAGGTTGAGCCATTCGATGAAATTCAAAAGATCTGACTCTTCTCCAGACCATATAAAAAGATATCATCTATAAATCTGTGCCAGCTACCTATATTCTCGTAATATGGGGCTATCTCATTAAAAATATGTTTATGTTCAAATTCCCCCATAAAGATGTTCGCTACACTAGGGGCGCATGAAGCCCCCATGCTGGTACCTTTGATTTGTTGGTATAGATTATCCTTAAATTCAAAGTAATTATGGTGCAGGACAATATCTAGACATTCCAGGATGAACCTATCCGGTGTTTCCCCAGGAACTCTAGCCAAAAGAGCTGCCACAGACTCAATGGCCAGGTCCTGGGGAATGTTGGTATATAAGGACACTGTCTAGAGTGACTAATAGCTGTGACTCTTGATTAAAAGGTTTATGCTCTATGGTAGCTATCATGTTTCCCGTGTCTTTTATGTACGATGCATATTGCGTGGTAAGGGGGCATAAGAAAGCATCCACATATTTGGAGAGTGGTTCAGTGCACGAATCAATCGATGAAACAATGGGTCTTAGAGGTGGGTCTGCTATTTTTTTATGCGTTTTTGGAACTCCATATATAGCAGGCGTGACCGCATTATTGTTTAGAAAGTCAAGTTCTTTTTGGCAAATATAACCATCTGTGAATGCTTGCGATGTGATGTTCTCTATCTGTGTTTTAAGACGTGTAAGAGCCGTTCTATTTATTCTTTGATAGTGTTCTGGAACTTGCAACATCGAATCTATTTTGCTGGAATACTGACCTGTGTCCATCACCACTATGTCGCCTGCTTTATCACACGGTTTAATGGTGATGTCGGTGTTATCTTGCAATTTCTTCAGGGCTAATTTTTCTTGAATAGTAAGATTAGGGGTCACTTTAGGAACATACTTGGTGACTTTTTGAAGTTCTTTAATCACTGACTTTTCAAAAATGGCTACCTCAGGGCCTACCATTTCCAAAGACGGAGTGAATATAGAGGGTGGTTTACATCCTGAGTAGTTGGTCTCTTGTTCTGGCAGTGTGTTATGCAACAGTAACCTTTTTCCGCGTGCATCATCACCCACCTGCAGGACCCTGCACCACGGCCTGTAGTCAACGCGCATCATCACCCACCTGCAGGGCCCAGCACAATGGCCTGCAGTCCATGCGCATCGTCACCCACCTGCAGGGACCAGCACAATGGCCTGCAGTCCATGTGCATCACCTGCAAGGCCCAGCACCACGGCCTGCAGTCCACCGCATCATGACCCACCTGCAGGATGCAGCGCCATAGCCTGTAGTCAACGCACATCATCACCCACCTGCAGTGTAACGCACCACGGCCTGCAGTCCACCCGCATCATCACCCACCTTGCAGGTACCAGTGCTACAGCCTGCAGTCCATGCGCATCACCTGCAAGGCCCAGCACCACAGCCTACAGTCCACTGCATCATGACCCACCTGCAGGATGCAGCGCCATGGCCTACAGTCCACCCGCATCGTCACCCACCTGCAGGGTAACGCACCACGGCCTGCAGTCCACCCGCATCATCACCCACCAGCAGGGACCAGTGCTACAGCCTGCAGTCCATGCGCATCACCTGCAAGGCCCAGCACCACGGCCTACAGTCCACTGCATCATGACCCACCTGCAGGATGCAGCGCCATGGCCTACAGTCCATGAGCTTCATCACCCACCTGCAAGGTCCAGCACCACGGCCTGTAGTCAACATGCATTATCGCCCAGCACTAGGGTCTGCAGTCCACATCATCACCCACCTGCAGGGCCCAGCACAATGGCCTGCAGTCCACGTGCATCGTCACCCACCTGCAGGGTAACGCACCACAGCCTGCTGTCCACCTGCATCATCACCCACCTGCAGGGACCAGCACAATGGCCTGCAGTCCACGCGCATCACCTGCAGGGCCCAGCACCATGGCCTACAGTCCACCCGCATCATCACCCACCTGCAGAGACCAGTGCCACATCCTGCAGTCTATGCGCATCACCTGCAGGGCCCAACACCAAGGGTTGCAGTCCACGCACATCGTCACCCACCTGCAGGGCCCAGTTCCATGGCCTGCAGTCCACGTGCATCACCTGCTGGGCCCTGGAGCCCGGCCTGCAGACCACGCGCATCATCAACCACCTGCAGGGACCAGTGCTACAGCCTGCAGTCCATGTGCATCACCTGCAAGGCCCAGCACCACGGCCGGCAGTCCACTGCTTCATCACCCACCTGCAGGGCCCAGCACCACGGCCTGTAGTCAACGCGCATCATCGCCCACCTGCAGGGTAACGCACCACGGCCTGCAGTCCACCCGCATAGTCACCCACCTGCAGGGACCAGCACAATGGCCTGCAGTCCATGCGCATCACCTGCAGGGCCCAGCACCATGGCCTACAGTCCACCCGCATCATCACCCACCTGCAGGGACCAGTCCCACAGCCTGCAGTCCATGCGCATCACCTGCAGGGCCCAGCACCACGGCTTGCAGTCCACGCACATTGTCACCCACCTGCAGGGCAAAGCACCACGGCCTGCAGTCCATGTGCATCATCACCCACCTGCAGGGACCAGTCCTACAGCCTGCAGTCCATGTGCATCACCTGCAAGGCCCAGCACAATGGCCTGCAGGGCCCTCGCACATCACCCACCTGCAGGGCTCAGCACAATGGCCTGCAGTCCACATGCATCGTCACCCACCTGCAGGGTAACGCACCACGGCCTGCAGTCCACCCGCATCATCACCCACCTGCAGGGACCAGTGGCATGGCCTGCAGTCCACGTGCATCGTCACCTACCTGCAGGGTAACGCCCCACAGCCTACAGTCCACCCGCATCATCACCCAACTGCACGGACCAGTGGTACGCGCATCACCTGCAGGGCCCAGCACCATAGGTTGCAGTCCACTGCATTATTTATGACCCACCAGCAGGATGCAGCGCCATGGCCTACAGTCCGAACGCATCACCCCCCATACTGCTGGGGGCCTGGGGCAGGTGCCACGGCCTTCGGTCCACGTGCATCCCCTGCAGGGCCCAGTGCCACGGCCTTCGGTCCACGTGCATCCCCTGCAGGGCCCAGTGCCACTGCCTGCGGTCCACGCGCATCCCCTGCAGGGCCCAGTGCCACGGCCTGCAGTCCACGCGCATCCCCTGCAGGGCCCAGTGCCACGGCCTATAGTCCACGCGCATCACCTGCAGGGCCCAGTGCCACGGCCTGCAGTCCACGCGCATCACCTGCAGGGCCCAGTAGCCCGGCCCGCAGACCACGCACATCGTCACCCATGCTGCTGGCCCCCACGGTTCGATGGAGGGAGGCAGGATCCGCGGGGAGGTGGGGGAGCGCTCGTGGGAGAACGAGCCAGAAATAGCTTCTGGGCCTTTGTACTGCTTTCAGGTTGAGCTCACGCAGCGCAGGTTGGACGAAGCTGCAAATGAACCTAATTAGAACGATGTTCCCCTTTCTGGAAGGAATAGTCATTTCTACTCCATCATCCCCCACTCCAGTACCGCCCCCTCCCTCACGCTTGCGTTATCTCACCTGGTTAGTCTCAGAAACACCCCAGTAAGGAGCAGAACACTGTGCCTTCACACCCCATAATCTGTTTCCCACCACACGGGACGCTGAATCCGCCAACTCGAGCCTGTGTGAGTAACCCTTTCACTGCTGCACAGATCTCTGGTTCTGTTCATGTTTCACTGTACAGCCCCCCTTTGCCCTGGCAGAATATCTGTTCATCACTCCTCTATCGCCATGGAACACCTCGCTCTTCGGTCTAGTAAACATGCCTTTTAATGAACACCCTGCCTGGCAGCTTGCCAGGTACACGGTGGGAGTGCGCGGGCATTCACACACACATTTTTTCATGCTGTGCCCTCTCGTCCTTTTCCAGATGGTTTTGCCTTTTCAGCCACTGAGTGCTTGTTTTGCCCTCTCACCCTCTTCGTGTTTTAGCCCTCTCATCCTGCAGATGTTCTTTGCCTTCGCCCTTTTCATGCTGCTTTTGCACGTATAGTGCCCTCTCATCCTCTTCTTGATTGTTTTGACCTCACTCTTTTACTGATTGTTTTGCCCTCTCACTCTTTTACTGATTGTTTTGCTCTCCGTCTTTTTCATGTTTGTTTTGCCCCCTCACTCTTTCTGATGTTTTGCCTCTCATTCTCTTAATGCTTGTTTTGTCTCGTCACCTTCTTTGTGCTTGTTTTGCCCTGTCATTTTTCACGTGCTTATTTTACCCTCTCACTCTTTTCCTGATAGTTTTGTTGCCTCATCCTTTTCATGTCTGTCCCTCCCTCCCCCGAATCTTCCTGATTGCTCTGCCCTCTGCCTCTTCATGCCCGTGTTGCCTTTCATCCTCTTCATACCTGTTTTATTCTCCGATTCTGTTCTGCTGGGCTTGCTCTCTCGTCCTCTGCATGTGGTTTTTACTCTCTCGTCCTCTTCCTCTTGGGTTTGCTCTCTCGCCCTCTTCATACCTGTTTTGCCCTCTCGTTACCTCCATGCTGGGTTTGCCCTCTCACAGCCTGGTTTTCACCATTATCATGCTGGTGTTGCCTCCCCTTTTCATGTTAGTTTTGCCGTTTTTCCTTCGATGATGGCTTTGCTCTTGTCCTTTTAATGCAGTTCTTCAGTTAGCAAAATGTACTATAACATTTTAACACAGAAAGCGAGGTAAAATGCAGCCAGGAAGGCTGCGGCCATTGACGTTTTCAGGTAGTGCTGCTGCTTTGTTCTGTCTCTGTGTGGTTTCTTTAACCCTCCCTTCCTTTCTCACTCAGATTTTGAGGCTACTGTTATATTCCAGCCACATTTTGAGGCTACTGTTGTATTTCACTCACATTTTGAGGCTTTGATTGCATCTGACGTCACATAAATGCATTACTTTACTTATTTCGATTACAGGGCAGGGAAAGTACTCTCTTCTTGGGTGGAGAGAAGGATGGCCCCAATCACTCAGTGTGAGGTCTCTCTCAGTGCTCCTTCACTGCCTGCCAGTGAGTGTGCTGACACCCAAAGTCTTGCATTTACTGCCCTCTCTGTAGAAAGGTGTGGAATCAGACGCCCTCATGTGTGTGAGACCTTTAGACATTATAGATTTCAAATTCTCTTTGCTTTCAGGGCAGGCTGTCCAGCAGGCAACAGCGCCTCGAAGACTGACCCTGCCTTAATGCAGTTAAGGCCGTGAGCATCTTCTAAGTAATCATGTTGTGTGATGCACGGATTGTGCAGCAAACATGCAACGTTTAGAATTCTTGTGAATAAATAGTAATACTCTTTGGTGGTGGGAATACAGTGACCACCCCAAATTCCCCTGGGGAGGTGCAGCCCGAAGTCTTTGCCTACTAGATAGTTGGAGCAGACAGCAGAGACACTTTTCATATATTAAAAGCTGCACCCTCGAACCCCGCTTCCCCTCCAGCCCCCACACTCCCAGCCACAGGCACCTTGTTGTTGTTAGTGAGACCAACATTAGCTGCAAGATTGCGCTTTAACTTTCTGTGGATTTTAATTAAAAATCAAAGGTCCCCTGGGCCTGTGTTTAAAGGGCCGGCGCCCCTCATTAAGTAAGATTAGCTTGATCAGGCTGGCAGCCTCGACGCACTGAATGAAGCTTGGATGAAAAGGGAGAACAGCAGCAAATTGCGATGAAGGGAGCTGGTGGGGCCTTGCTTTTTAATTTGATTCTTTTCGCCCCGGGAGGAATGTTTGTTGGCGGTGCCAGGGGTGGGTCTGGGTGCAGGATGGTGCTGGATGTGGGAGCTGGTGCCAGGCCAGGAGGGGAGGCCTCTCACCATCCTGCTCTGGGTCTCACTGACCTACCCGCCTGCTCTTGTTGACATCAGTCAACTGGCTGCTAAGGAGACTCAGCCAGTCTATAGCGAGCTGGCGGCCTGTGAGGATTCTCTATTTGTAGAGAGTGGGTGATTGGATGGCAGCCAATAGCTAGGAGCAGATCGGGGTAATCTATGGAGTTACGTGACTCGAGGTCAATATGCCGCTTTTGATATTGTTGGTTGTTGCTAGAGTCATTGTAGATCTCAGTAGCCACGCTTGAAAGTCAAGGTTAAAAGGGTATAATGAAAGACAGAAAGATTGAAAATGTGCCCAAGAGCACACTGTGTATCAGATTGACTATCTCAAACCTGGATCTTCAGACAGGGCATGGTGCAGGATAGCATTTGTCTTCCAGTCACGATATCCGGACTAGCTGTGGGCCATTGTTTGACTAAAGGTCAGTACTATCGGGCAAGTGTTGGATGCCAAAAGCTATGGTAGTGCAGCGTAAAGCCCATCTCCGGTCAGGAGTTGCCATCTCAGAAGATCCACCAGATAACGACGACAAATGTACAGAATATTCCTTTGCAGGATAAAAATTTGATGTTACCTCCCAACGTGCTGTTGATTGTGGCTTATGGGTAAGGGTAACATTCTGCTGGTGGAATTGTCCAGACGATGACTATAACTCTGAGGTTGTAAGGTTGTCAACTGCAGGCTAAAATACCCCTTATAAAATTTGGTTAGAGAATTCTCCCACAAAAAACTTTGTTAAAGTTCACCATCATCTTGAAAATCTCAAAGTTGGCAAGGTTCTTAAAAATATTTTCTAGAGTTAGTGGAATAGTGATTTTGAAATTTCACGCATCCTTGGTTTAGACTGCTGGCCATCAGGTTGTACTCAGAGGTGGGCGAGCCTACAAATTAACAGGGAGAGCCGAGCCAAGGACCTGGCTCGAATCTTAGAGCATGTGCACGAGCCCTAAAAATATTTGCCAAGGAAATCATGCAATAAATGTCATCATGTAAAATATGATACATTCTCTTCAAAATTCAATAAGTGTATTTCTTAAACATGTGGAAGCTTTGACTTTAACAGGGCACATTATAGCACTGCAATGAGAAATACTTATTAAAAGTGATAGTTTTGTACAACTGGCAGTCTGAACTCACATATTAGAATGTGTTTTTATACACGATAATGAAGAAAAAAATACAGTTTTGGTGAAATTTAATATTTGCCTAAGATCACATAATTTATGCAGGGAACCCATGATTTATCTGGGCTTTCTGGTTTCACTTTGTACAAATCAGCCAGTAATGGGTATTTATTTGTCTTTCCTAATGACACAGGTTTGTTGTTACCATGTAGTGCATTTTTCTGTAGTTTTTAAATATGTCCGTATTCGACCCAAAGGTGGAGCGCTTTACATGCGCATCAGTTACGTTACATACAGTGTTTATAGGCATGTGGAGATAAAGTGATTTGCCCAGAATCACAGGATGTTGAGCCGACACCGAGACTCAAACCTGGTTCCCCAGTTCCATAGTCGGCAGCTCTGACCTTAACGCCATATCCTGGGTAGAGGGAGAGAGGCAGGCAGAACTGCATGAAAGCTCGGCTCGTTATGGCCTCGAGGTTCCAACAGGACCTCGAGCTGAGCCAGAACCAGGCTTCAGGCTCGAGCCTGGCTCGAGCTTTCAGTGGGCTCGCCCACCTCTAATTGTACTACTCGCCCACCTCTAATTGTACTACCACAAAGAGATCTCATTGACGAGCAATGCTGCTTCCGAAGGACTTTGCATGTCTAATAAAGATGACCAATGCATTACATGAAGCGCTGAGTAACATGAGGACTGGGTAAAGATCTTGCAAAGTTGAGGACAGTTGTTGGAATACCCTTGTTAACGATTGGGATCCTTCAGTTTCATCATTTCTGTTGCCATGGTTGTTGGTTTTATACCAGATGGGATGGTAGTGAAGTGTCTGCCTTACTCCTCCTGGTTCCCAGTTTTGGATAATATTGCTATCAGGTAATATGCCCGCTAACTCTGATGATGGTCTCTGTGCTCCTAGGCCTACTAGGCTTTGTGCCAGCGTGAGTTAAATGCTCACAGTGAACATCTGCAGGACAAGCGTTTGAAGTCTGGAAATAATATTTAAGACTTCCATCTTTCTCAGGTCGGGTAATTGTGTGTCACTGAAGTGGATAATAGTGACACCTGTTATTTACAGTGGTTCTGGTCGGAGAAATAGTGTTATGAAGCAATATATAACATGCATTGACGAAGTCAAGAAGTCTGGTGTTAGCTGCCAGACTTTTGGCTTTGTCAGTGCTTGTTTTGTATTGTGATAGCTTTTGTAAAACTTCATTTTTGGAGGAGCTGCAGGGGGCTCGCCAATATAAAAATGATAAACAGTAGCTAAAAGCAAACATATATTTTTTTGGCCTCTGAAAGCACACTTTACCATAAAAGTCCCTGCTACTGAAGGGGACTACTTGGTATGGATGGGCTTTTTGTGAAAGATCAGAATACAGCCACTCAAAGTGAATTTAGCCAATAGCTGAAGTGGGCTGAACCATTGCCCAATGCTGAATTCTAGTGAGCGGAGGAAAATGTGAATGATACAACAACAGACCAATGCAAGAAGTGGTGTAAGTAAGTAGATTAAATTGATAAGTATATATACATAGAATTGTATTAAAATCAAAAGGTCTTGGCTAAAGCCAGTCATAAAAAGTGAGCTATTATTAGGGTATGTATATAAAGATAGTGACGGAGTCTCAACACCAGCAGTTATAAAAAGCAGGTGCTGAAACGGGTCCCTATCGGGATCTCCATTTTAGCCCCCACCCAGCAGTACCACCCTTCACTGCCTTTGATGCAACTTTAAAGTGACTCACCATAGTTCTTTACATTCTCATTATTTCAGAACTGAAGCATTTTCCATATTCTATACAACGAAGCCATAGTTGTTGCTTATTTAGCTTATACAACTAACAACCATTGACAAAGCCACTAGTCTTTGCTTGTTGTAGGTGTAATGTTACTTGCTGTATTATATAAATCTGGATGCAATGACAGAAGCAGCAAAATACCAGTCGGGTGGCGCACTATGCTAAGCACAGATATTTGGCTTAAGTGTTAAGCCACGCCCTTAATTACATCGGACACGCCCCTTTGAGACCCCCCCAGTTTTTTCATCCCAATTAAAGCCCTGGTGACGGCCTTAGGCATTATCCGTGATGATCCTACTGCGACCTGAGTTGGTGAGCCTTTGTGGGTACCTGTGCCATCAGAACCCTGATGTGCCAACAGGACTTCAAAGCGTGCCAGGTTTTGTGGGTGTATTTTAAGGCAACCTTGTGGTTTCCCCACAGTGCCCAGAGGTCTGTTGGGACTACTAAAGTGGGCACGGGGCAGTGTTTCTCGTTCTTCAGTCACGATGCAGTTGGCACAGTGGGATTGGCTGGGAGGTTGACAGTGCCACACGTGATGCCCATGAATATTGATGGGCGAGGCATGACGAGGATGGTCTTCGCACGCAGACTATCCAGGATGCCTCCTGCATTCAGGGCCTGCTAGTTTCCGTGGCAACGTGCACCTCACACTCATGCACAATTCATGCTGACCTTTGTTATCCTGGGGGGCCCTTCGGGCTACAAACCGAGCCCCTTCCGCCGAACCCTCCAGGAGTGAACCTGCAGCCCTCCAAACAAAGCCGTGCACACGCCAGGCATCAGACAGCCTGCATTATGTATAATACTGTAATGAGGACAGACTACTGTGAGGCGTGGTGTGCTCTGTACTCTGTGTGCCTCAAAGGTGCCCCAAAAGACCTACTGCGAGCCCCCGCTCAGTGGGCCAGGAAGAGTGAAGATTCGCTCAAGGACAGTCCTGGAACTACTTTAGAACAGGGCGACCAGGTTTTGAGAGGCAAAACCAGGGCAGATAGAAGACCGAAGGCTTTGCTCCTACTTTTATATGTCTGGCCTGATATATATATGTATATATATATGTATATATATATATATATATATATATATATATATATATATATTCCATAAGAAAATCACGCAACATCACAAGCGTGAAAGCAAGCCACTCCAACCAAACCTTTCAAGTATGAGGTTTATTCCAGGCAGAATAACAAAACACTGCATGACGCGTTTCAGTCCTAACGGACCTTAATCATATGCAAATATGAGGGTTCAATTTCACCTGGATGATATATACTCAGGTTGTCAAAACAAACGAAGGACTACCGAGTACATTTTTCTTATTCAAGCGCTATGCCTGATTTCTATCAGCTCTGCCGACCAAATCACAGTTATTTAGTTTTAGTACTCTTAGAAATATCATGCTGGTGCATTTTCTCTCAAATAATGTTCGAGTTACTTAATTTAGGTCAGTTTTTATAACATTACTGAACTCCAGTGTCCATAATGCATTGCAGCTGAAAATCACAACGTGGTAGATTCCTTCATTGTTACCTGTTTTACCTGCTTCGGTAAGTGTCAATAAAACAGAGATGCCATCCCCGTGCTTCAAAAGGATCAAATTCCATATAGTGCACAATGGCAAAAATGTCTCACTTTTACTTTTCCGGCGCTTCCCCTCGTGTCTTTGTTTCTTCACCTTCAACGTGTAACTGCCTGTCATTTCTTTCGGTTTGGAAGTGCAAAGGTTAAAGAACCCTCGCAAAATCTGGCTGACTCTAAAGTGTTGAAGAAATCTTCAGCCTGCAGGCCTCCTCGGAGAAATATGTGGCAGAGCCTCCCATTTTACTCTAAGTGGCTCCAATTCAGCAAAGTCCTTCCTGACATGAAGAGCAGCCGGCGGGCTCCCTTTATTTATAGTTCCAAAAGCAATGTGACGAAAGGGAGCCTCAGCCTAGCGAGTCGGGGCTTGTAGGCGACGTCACCACCAAAATATTCCATAAGAAAATCACGCAACATCACAAGCGTGAAAGCAAGCCACTCCAACCAAACCTTTCAAGTATGAGGTTTATTCCAGGCAGAATAACAAAACACTGCATGACGCGTTTCAGTCCTAACGGACCTTAATCATATGCAAATATGAGAGTTCAATTTCACCTGGATGATATATACTCAGGTTGTCAAAACAAACGAAGGACTACCGAGTACATTTTTCTTATTCAAGCGCTATGCCTGATTTCTATCAGCTCTGCCGACCAAATCACAGTTATTTAGTTATATAACTATGATTTGCATATGATTAAGGTCCGTTAGGACTGAAACGCGTCATGCAGTGTTTTGTTATTCTGCCTGGAATAAACCTCATACTTGAAAGGTTTGGTTGGAGTGGCTTGCTTTCACGCTTGTGATGTTGCATGATTTTCTTATGGAATATTTTGGTGGTGACGTCGCCTACAAGCCCCGACTCGCTAGGCTGAGGCTCCATTTCGTCACATTGCTTTTGGAAATATATATATATATATCTTCAACACCTCATCAGGGGTAGCAAGCAAAATATAAACACAAACCTTTTTCCTCTTCTATCCCTCCACTATCCTCCTCAATCCAAATAACTGACTAACATATCCACCACTCAAATTACTTTCATATTTCACTATACTAATTCACCACTAATCCTTTATGGGTTCCGGAGTAGCATAGTGAAAATATGAAAGTAATTTGAGTGGTGGATATATATATATTTTTTTTTCTCGAAGTTTTATATAGCGCGAACTTGACCCGAAGGTATCCGGTATCAGAGCGCGTTACATGAGCACCAGTTGCGTTACATAAGGACACATTCATTTGTGTTAGGCACAGGGAGATTAAGAGATTTGCCCAGAATCACAGGATGTTGAGCGTTGCTGCCGAGACACGAACCCGGTTCCCCAGATTCAAGGTCGACCGCCCTAGCCGTTAGGCTGCATCCTTTCCCCATATATATGTGTATGCATAGACAGATAGATATGTACACACACACACACAGGAAATAAACCAAGGTTAAAACTACGTTCTAGTTGGGTGAAAATGACAGTTAAAACATACCATGTTAAACAAACAAGAACACTGAAATTCACCAGTTATAGTTATCCCAACAGTAACTCGATCCCTAAAGTAACTATAACTTGTGTCCCCGCCATCCACAGTGTTGTCATCAATTGTCATTTCAAATGTTGCAGTCATGATATCAGTGTCATAGAACATGCCATGAGCGATGTAATATGGGAGGTAATTAGCAATGCATGGCAAATGCATGAGAAATGCTTTCCTATGGAAACATGATCCTAACTATAACTATCCAGTGGCGACTGCCATGTGTGTGTGTATATGTGTGTATATATATATATATATATATGCATGTATATATGTATGTATATGTATGTCTGTATGTGTTTGTGATATATGTAAGTGTGAGATGTGTGTGTGTGTATATATATATTTACAAAACTAGTTTAGATAACATCAGCTATGGCAGTACCTCCACCCTGAGCCTCCTCCCGACTCTGTCTCCCCAGCACTCCCGTCCTTTTCCTGCACTGCCTGAAAGAGAGAAATTACTTAAGCTGTTTCAGACTGTGGTGAAGCCTGTGGAAACCAGAGCATACTTTCAATGACGTTACCTTTGTCCCAAAAACTGGGAAGTGTATTTAAAATTGAGAAAAGTGTTGGTATGCTTGGACTGTCCAGGAAAATCCTCAAGGAGAGGTTGATTTGGGGGTTGTGCGGGGGGCAGGGCATAGGGTCTTTGAAAGCAGAGCTGCCCTCAAGGAGAGAAGAGACGGGATTAAGTGGAGTTGGACAATGAAATGGGGCAGTTGTGGAGTGAGAGGTTAGTCTTTGGAAAAAAAAGTGGCAGGTGAGGAGTCTATTAGGTGAAAGGGAGGTGCGGAGAGGTGATAAGTGTGTGAGATAAATAGGTGGCTGTGAAAAGGGTCTCTGAAGAGGAAGAACGGGCTCAGAGGAGAAGAGGAGAAATGATTGATACTTAGGAGAAAGGAAAATATTGTGAGGGAGGGGTGAAAGAGAAATATTGGCTGTGTGATGGTGCCATGATGGAAAAGGACAGCTTTGACAGAAAGTGGGTAGAAGGGCAGGGACTTTGAGGGTTGACTACTAATAAAAGCATTGGCAAATGGAATAGGTCTAGCTTGCATTCTGAACCCGGATTAAAATATTTTAAAAGCCTGCAGCAGGGAAAACACCGAAAAAAAACATTGCTTTCTATAAATATTGTATCTATGAGATAAATAATCTGATATCATCATTCAACGTGTACCTTTGATATGTAAAACATGTATAGCAATGCAAGCAATCTATGATACACCAAGCAGCAAATAGGACATGGTAAGGAGGCAGCAAAAAGCTCACTTTGTATATTTTAAAGAATTTGTAATAATAGGCCGTCAGACATCTGCAATCTGAAGACAGACCTAATTAAAAAACCAAGTCCACAAAATGGTGTCGAGAGAGAGAGAGAGCGCACACACACTCACTCAATCTCGCTCTCTCGGTTTCTCTCTCTCTCTCTCTTGGTTTCTCTCTCTCTCTTGGTTTCTCTCTTGGTTTCTCTCTCTCTTGGTTTCTCTCTCACATGGTTTCTCCCTCTGTCTCTCTTGGTTTCTCCCTCTCTTGGTTTCTCTCTCTTGGTTTCTCTCTCTCTTGGTTTCTCTCTCTCTTTCTCTCTTGGTTTCTGTCTCTTTCTCTCTTGGTTTCTGTCTCTTTCTCTCTTGGTTTCTCTCTCTCTTGGTTTCTCTCTCTCTCTTGGTTTCTTTCTCTCTCTCTTGGTTTCTTTCTCTCTCTCTTGGTTTCTCTCTCTCTCTCTCTTGGTTTCTCCCTCTGTCTCTCTTGGCTTCTCTCTCTTTCTCTCTTGGTTTCTCTCTCTCTTGGTTTCTCTCTCTCTCTCTTGGTTTCTTTCTCTCTCTCTTGGTTTCGCTCTCTGTCTCTCTTGGCTTCTCTCTCTTGGTTTCTCTCTCTGTCTCGCTTGGTTTCTCCCTCTGTCTCTCTTGGCTTCTCTTTCTCTCTCTCTTGGTTTCTTTCTCTCTCTCTTGGTTTCTCCCTCTGTCTCTCTTGGTTTCTCCCTCTGTCTCTCTTGGCTTCTCTCTCTTGGTTTCTCTCTCTGTCTCGCTTGGTTTCTCTCTCTCTCTGGGTTTCTCTCTCACTCTCTCTTGGTTTTCCTCTCTCGCTCCCCCTCTCTCTCGCCTGGTTTCCCTCTCTCTCTTCTGGACTCTTTCTCTCCTACTGTGAAATGGAGCAGTCCAATTACTCAACTCTCCGATACCTTGCTCTGAGATTGACCTCCAGCCCATCATTTCTTCAATAGAAAGTGCATTTTCTGGTTCGGTCCTGGACAAATCCACAAAAAAGAGGAATTGTAGAAAATCCCTCGTAGGAATCTTTCAAGGTTTGGGATCTGTTAAGATATCTGAACCTACTCTCCTGGTGTTACTGTCTTTATGTGATGATAGGAGGCCAAGTTATGCAGCAGGGTCGACTGAATTGTGTGGCAAGGAACATTGAAGCAGGTGTCTAGTTCTGTGGCATTTTTATCTGGCTATTGTCAGATTGGAATGCAGTTATTGAAACAAAAGGGACCCCCTCGCAGTAACAAAACCCATGTTTCTATAAAAAGGAGAACAAAAGGCGCTATCCAAAATGTTATCTTCAGCAATGTTGTCTTCCGTTGAAGCAAAATATATTTTACTAACACTCTCCTCTCCACCTCCCAGACAAAAATAGTTTGTGATAGATATACATAATATTGCACTCAGTGGAAAACAAACGTACATGTACATATTTATTGCAATACAAATGTGCTGCTTTTATTCTTGGGGGTCCCTCCAATATTTAAAATAAAAATGCTTTCCGGATTTTTAGAATTATTCTGTGTTCATGCTGCAGGGCTTCTCCAAGCTTCTCTTCCAATAGGAAGCAGCCTGCAGTTTGGACACTGCACGCTTAACAAGCATCTCGCTGGAAGGCACTTAGGATTCAAGACAACAGGCTTTCAAAAGAGATGCAAATTGTTTCCGATTCTTCTAAACTCCAAGTGCCCTTTTCAAGCAACTGCTGCTTTGAGCACGCTAATGTAAACACGAATTTGCATGAACATCGAAATAAAACATTTTGTGACAAAAAAAGAGAATAATTCTTTTTACCTTGTTTGAAAGACATTTGATTGCATAAGGTTTTTTGTTCCCTGCTGTACATAAAAGCCCTTTTCCCGGCCCATCAACTGAGAGCATTAAAAATATCCTCACAAATTGCTCATCTCTTTATTTTCTGACTCTTTACGTTCCACCTACAATGTTCTTAGTAACTTTTCATCTGTTTGACCTAAAAACAGCGCGCATTTTTGAGGAACTCTGAAAATGTTTCAATTTACATATTATACGTGAAGGGTGACGAGTCTAGAATTGCACTTGAATGGTCCATAATTCCATGGGCCCTAGTTGTGAGATCTCGGCTCTACCGGTGACACTACATGTGATCTGCGGATGATCTCTATACACGCCTGCCTCTTCTTTGACCCAATTGGCACAATAGCTGTGCTGAAGCGGATTATTCCTTGGGACAGAACCCATTTGAGTGCCACACATTGTGGGTTTGTGAACAAGAAGCGAGGGCAGGGGGATGGGCCCTTTCCAGACACTGTTTTTCTGCTTCATGAGCTCAGCTACGTATCAGCCACGCTCCTGTCACTGTAGCCAGTAGATGGCGCCCTCCCTCCAGCCGTCAGTGAGGACCACTCTGCCCTCAACATTGCCAACTCCCTTTCCAGCAGGCCCTGGCCGAGTCCCCTCTAGTTACATAATTCATTCTAGAAGATTACCAATACTAACACCAGGCTCGAGTCGGAAGGGGTGAGTGGGATGGCTTGTTACCTGCTTGGGCACATACTGGCACAAGGTCCGGATGGGCTGTAGGGCAATCAGGCAGTGCCCCATGGGTTGGTCTGACAGGACACTATGCGAGCCTGTTTTTTGGCCGTTTGTGAGCCTGTTTTATGATCTGTTGGGGTGGTTTTTATTGTTGTTTTCCCTGATATTAAAACAAACATTGCTTGCGACAAGCTAAACTCCATACAGTCTTCCATATCTTGCAAAACATGTGTACAGCGTTTCTTTACAAGTTCAAAACTGCTTCAATTTGCAAACAAGGCCATGGGCCACTCTTTTTTTAGCTATCTGATTCACTAATGAGGGCCACTTTTATTTTGGTGCCCGGGCGTATTTCCTGTCCCAGTCCAACCCTGTTCTTACTGATCATGTTGACAAGGAACAGCCAAGGCCAGTTGCCATAATTCTAGGGTGGCTACCTGCCCATGAGTTGTCTAGGATTGGCCTCTGCCCCACCTATTACACAGCAAGGGGACAGGGTTTTACTGACACCCAACCAGAGCTGAGCCCATCTTGATCACTCATCACCGGCCATTAATGTTCCACTGACCTTTGACCTGCAGCTGCCATCCTTTTTTGTGGTGGGCCGTGCTGTGTAAGAGAGAGAGCGTGAGCACCCTACATTTACACGTGATGGGCACTGTTTAGGTTACATGTGTGCTAAAATGCATATAAATGGTGGGTGAGTCAGCATAACTCTGGTGTAACCTGCCTCGAAGGGGCAGCATGTTTTGCCTCCACCTGGGCCCATCCTCCCTTGCAGTATCTCGTTGCCACGCTCCGTGCTTCGCTTTCTGCTGCCGGAGGCGTTGTTGCTTACGTCCCTTGGGTGCTTTAAATTGCTTGTTCACACGCAGTCTTATTTGTCCATTTTTCTTTTCTACCAAAGCTGTGGCACCAAGAACAGAATGATGGCCAAGTTCTCCGGTACCCCCTTGGGCTCCCTCTCTCTCGGCTGGCTCTTCGGAGTTCCTTCCGCTCTCTCCCTCCCTCTTTTTCTTTCTCCCTCTCTTTCCTTCTCTTTCTCCCTCTTTCTTTCTCTCTCCATCTCTTTATCTCTGCTTCGCGTTCAGAGCTGCCTTTCTCTGTTAGGTCCCCAATTAGGGGCTTAGCACAGGTCCCTGTGGCGCTTGGTGGGGGTCAGGACAACCCTTCAGGGGGGGCCTAATTCAGCCCAAAGCCTATGAATATTTATGAGCTATTGGAGACTCAGGGACCCCCTTCACATTCTGCAGGGGGCACCATCATTTTATGTTAGGCCTCTGTCCCCAGTGCTGTCTTTTTGCTCATTTTCCAAAACTATCTTCCCTGGTTTGTCCCAATGTCTCTACTAGGTTGGTCTCTCTCTCTCACCCCCTCTCTGTCTCTCTCTTGCCCTCCCTGTGTTGTCGCCTATTTCCTTGCTCCTATGTGTGGAGAGGTGTGGTGCAGCGGCCAGGGCAGCTGACTTCGGAGCACAGGGTTCACGGTTCGATCCCCGGCTCTGGCGGCAGCTTAGCTCAGCACCATGTGACTCTGGGCAATAGCTCACTTAATTTCCACGACGGCCCCCAGCGCCTTGAGACCCGTAAGGGTGAGTAGCTGCACTATATAAAAACGGACTTACTTACTGGGGGTCAGGGGGGTTGCTAGTGAGACGCACTGCTGCTGCTTTTGTTACAGAGGGCTGATATTGCAGCACTGCTGCAAAACCGGCCCCCATTAACAAAAACGGCCCGCCACTCAAAAAACACCACCCACCATTCCGGCCCACCGGGAAAACGCCTGGTGCCCGCTACGGCCAGTCCGGCCGTGGCTGTTAGTGCAGTCTCTATGCTGGATGGACTCTACTGTTCTGCTTTTGTCACTCTCTACTGGCTCCCCAGTGCTGCCACCCTGTGGTGGCTCCTTGGGTCTCTCGTTACTAAAAACCGTGGCTGGGCTACCTCTTCTGGTGGGGCAACACCCTTTACAACTTGGGCATGACAACGCAATGCCTTTACCACCCATCCGTTACAACACAATGCCTTTACCATGCATGCCTTTACAGCGCAAGGTAATTATATATAAGGTAAGTGTATATAGTGTGGATCTATCTATCTAAATTTAGGTGTTGGGGTGGCAAGGGTGTTTGGGGGGGTTTAGATGTGGATAGGGATATAAGGTGGTAAAGGTGTTTTTAGGGTTTAGGGGTGGGTAAGGGTATTGGACGGTAAGCGTCTTTTTAGGGTTTTGGGGTGGATAAGGGTTTAGGGTGGTAAAGCTGTTTTTAGGGTTTGGGCGTGGGTAAGGGTATTGTTGGTAAGGGTGTTTTTAGGTTTTAATGATGAGTAGGGGTAAAGGGTGGTATGGGTAAATTTAGGGTATAGGAGTGGGTAAGGGAATAGGGTGGTAAGGTTACAAAAAAGTGGGGTTGGTGGGCTCCCACCATAAATAAGATGTTTATTATAATAATTAAAGAAAAGGGGAAGTTATAGGGTTACCCCCAATTATATATATATATATATATATATATATATATATATATATATATATATATATATATATATATACATACCTTACATTGTAAAGGCATGCATGGGAAAGGTTTGCGTTGTAATGGAAATGTGTGGTAAAGGCATTGTGCTGTAAAGGATGCCTGATAAATGCATGCGTTGTTATGTCATACAACCTTGTTGGGGGGCTTCACCTTTGTTGTCTTTTTCACTCCTAGATCACCAGTGGGGTCTTGCAGCTTGCTCCCTAGGTCCCTCTCTGTCAGCTTCAAGTGCGTGCTCTCTCTGCTGACACTCCACCTCACTTTCTAAAGACTTTGAATCATAGACTCTTTTTCAGTGTTTAATTTTTAAAGGAATGAGTGCCGTTGCCCAAAGGTCTGCTCAGAAGCTGCGGCTAGTGCAATTAAATGTCGGTGAGGAATACCAAGGCTGCATAGTCTTAAATCCACCTCGTGCCTTTTTAATCCACTACCAGACACTCACTGCCCTCTTCTCTCTCTAGCAGATTCCTGCTTTCTACCCCTGCAATTGTTTTTCAATCTTTCTCTTCCTCTGTCTTTCTGCTTTCTTTTTGCTTTCGCTAAATATCTGATGCAGAAAAATAAGTGCTGGTCCCCAAAATGAGTGCCAGCGGCCCCCACCGCCTAAAATTAAGCACTGCTCGTTTTCACTTTACAAGATCCCTAGTGTCTACATGCTTGCTACCGAGGCCTGTCTCTCTCTAATTAACCTTCCTAATCACTCTGTTTCATCACACCCTCTCTGATCTGTTTCTGCTACAACCGTAGAACCCTAGTTCTTTGGTCCCTAAGTCTCTCTGTTCCTTCTTGCCTCTTTCTCGGTCTCTTTACTGGTTTTGCACTCTTACTCAAATTGCTGTTTCTCCATGTCAGTTCATAGCTCACTGTTTGTATTGCCCACCTTGGTGTCTCAATCAGCTGCCCTTTCCCTCTTCTCCTTCCAGGGGTGTCTCTTCTGTCTGGGCCAGCCTACTCTCTTGGCTCTCTGGCACCTTCTCTCTCACTCCTCCGAACAGTTCATTCTTGATTTGTTTCAAGATCTTGCTCCCCACCAGGTCAGTGAATCGATGCCTGATTAGACGTCTCCCCTCTGCCTGGCAGGCGGTTGGCCTTAACGGAAGGCGCTCCCGCTGTCCCATCCGATGCCCAACGTTGCCAGGACCGGCTGGGCCCGACGAAGAGAAAAGTCAATCACTTCGCAGCAGGCCTTCCGCTCTACCGGAGTCCCGGCAGTTCCTTGGCATGTGCTATAGGGCAGATAATTATTTACAGTTTATCAACCCATGAGGGTGAATTCAAAAACCGGAAAGGAAAGAAGACATCGCAGTATGTCAGAAACAGACCACTGTGCCTACTTTTACGAAAACAAGTTTGTGTGCTGGTGTATGCAGCAGTGCTTAATTTCAGGAGGTGGTTTGCAGGGCTTGCACCAGCACTTAAGACAGTCTGACACATTGTGGCGCTGTTTGTCTAATTTAGAGATGAGCACAACAACTGTTGTTTATTAATTCAATATACATTACAAATGACTGATGATTGCCGGGGGCCTGGAATAGTCTGAAATGTCACACTTGTAGTAGTGTGAGGGTTAGTAGTTGTGTTGGTGCTGTCACTGGCAGTGCTGGAAGGGGCAATGGGTGGTGCAAGCAGTAGTAGCCTTTTAATGAGGGCCCTGGCACTTTTTTTTTTTTTTTTGTTCTTTAGAAATTAAGTACTGGGTGTATGTATGACACATACTTTAGACACGCAGTTCAAACATCCTCAACAAACATGGCACCTTACGGTCAGTGCTTTATTTGTAAAAGAATCAGTGCCGGTGCCCAAAGCTGTAATTAGAAGCCTGCATCTGGTCCCCCGCCCCCCCCAAAATACTAAGGCTATGTATTCTTGAATCCACCTCAATCCTCTATAATCTGCGAGCAGCCATTATCTCCCCCTCGGTCTCACTCTTGTAGGTTCCTGCCTTCTCTCTTTGTGACGTTTTTTCCATTGTTCTCTTCTTCCTTCTTTTCCCTTTCTGTGTCTTTCCCTCTCTTGCTCTCGTTCAATGTCTGCTGTGTTAAAATAAATGCCGGCCCCCAAAAATGAGTGGCGCTGGCCCCTAACGGCAACTACCGGGTCAAATTAAGCACTGGTTACAGTAGATCCAGGTGACGGCATGGGATTACGCCACAAAACTCAGCAACATGCATACTTGGTGACTATGTGGCAAAATCCTTCATTGCTTTATCGAGAACTGACCTATAGGACGGTAGTTGAGTGACCGTTGATGGCCTACACATTGGTGGCGGGCAAGGCTATTGAAGATAGACTCCCATGGTTGTTGGGATTTTTTTGAGATTTCCCAAAGAACTATTTCCTATTGGTGATCATAACTACAGCCTATATTGCAGGATTAAAGACTGTAAGAAAATGCAGCAATATTAATTGGGCTGCAAAATGGTAGTGCATATGTTTTGTTTGTAGCCAATTTTTGTAAAAAGACAAAAGAACTGCTGAGGCACAAAAGGTAAGGATTAGAGGTCTCTTCAACCCATGATGAGGAATCTGGCCTCATGCTTGAACAGTCAGTTTGGATTTGGTGATCGGGGTTCTAGAGTTGGTTGCCATTGCTGCTGTAACTCCCAGGTTCCACAGTCAATCGGAAACAGAATTTTGGTCTCCAGGTTACACAGTAGCTTGCCATTCCCGCTCTAGTTTTCTGATTCGACACTCATTTCTAACTAAGTCTGTGATGTCCTGATTCTACAATCGGACACTTGAGGTGTGGTCCACACCTTCATTCCTCCTCGCTCTCTTGCATGTGTTAGCATTTTTTCTCGAGAACTTTTGGGACCCATAAAGCACTATCTGAAGAACTGAAATTCACAACTGAGACTAGTCAGCAATTCAATACATTTAAATAACGTGAAGCACATTTGGCTCCACACAGAAGATGGAGAGTGATTACGTTTTCTAACCATAAAGTTTTATTAAAGGTTAATTGATTACAAGAGACAAAATCATCAATTTGTTTCAATCAATATATGAACCAGTAGCGGCTGCTACCGGACTGGGGTGGGGAATGGAAAAAAAAGGGAAAAAAGCACTCACCTGGCAATGGCTGGCCGCCGCCTCTCCTCCGTCCTCTTCATCTTCCTGTCTCCAGTCCCAGCAGCAGGAAGCACCCGGGCTCCCCTAAGCCTATCACAACGCTGCAATGAAGCGTTGTGATTGGTCTGAGCGCCATGGTTCGGCGCTCAGGCGGGGACAGGGAGCCTGTGCATGTTCCCCAAGGGGCTGTGTAATGTAACCTGGTGGGGAACATGCAAAGTGCACATGACTGTTTGGCCGGCCTGAGAGGGCCGGCCAAACATTCATGCACACTTAGGCGAGTGCCACCACTCCCGCCCGCATAAAACAAGAGTCACTGACTGCAACAGGGAAAATAAAACAATAATAGCGATACGTGATAGACATTTTATTTTTCCTTTCGAGTAGTGGGGCGACGCTCCTCTGCCTTAGCGGAGGAGCTTCCACTGATTTGAATGCATTAGTCAATATGATGTTCACAGCAATTAAAGTCATATAAGAGGACAAATTATCTTACTTTCATCTCAAAGGGAAAGGTTAGGTAAATCAGTTTCCCCATAAAGAGAGTACTCTATTCTCTTATTCTGCACTGCTCTATTCAAATTCTGGGAAAGGTCTGCTGCTTACTCTACAGTACACGAGCTAAAATCACACAATTTTAACATCTGCTACATCTACTGTTCCCATACCAGGAACCAATCAGGTTAAAGTAGAAAGATATAATAGTAGCTCATTAGTTTCTCTGGCTCCTCCACAATACGGCTGTACTCCATGTCCTTCAAGCTTACACTAATCCGCAACATAATGAGATACATTGGACCAGCCGCTACTCTGAAGGTGCATGATCGCAACAATTAGAACGTTCTGTAGTTATCACGTAAAAGAAAACATTTCACATGGGAATAAAAACAAAGACACCTCACGTTGGTTAATTTGTACTTCAGCTTTTCCTAGAAATAAAAAGGTGCACATTTATGAAACGAGATGGCAACCAGATGTTAGACATTTTAAAATACAGGCCTACATTACCTATAGTCAATCTAAATGTGAATAATGCACAAAGTTAATACCTTTGCGTGTTTACAGGTTAATAATGCAAAACATTTAATGTGAAAAAAAATCTCTACCAATCGTGTAGTCTTTCTTCCCTCTCTTCCTTTTGTAGTCTTTCTTCCCTCACTTCCATGTGCTCTGATACCCCTGTGATTCCTAATCACGGATCCTGCTGTGGGCTGCAGATTGCTTTAGGCTCTGACGTCGCCAGGTTGGTGCACCATGCTGATGAGCAGCGCGATCGAACGACGCAGAACTGCGCATCGCGGCCTCCAGTTCATCATCTAAAAAACACAGGCCGCGACACGCTCCAAGTGACCCTCGCGTTATATTTGCAGCCTGCGTTTCCAGTATTGAGTTCCTTACTGGAACAAACCTCCACCGTGGCAGAGATGTTGTTATTCCAGTGGTAGAGGCGGAACAGTATTGAAACAGGTGTTCTTGTGAAGAGAATATAATGCTCATTTCCTGCACGAGCTCTGAGATTCCCAGAACATCAGGAAATTTTTCGATAGGGGGTACCTCTAGGTCCCTCGCTTATGGAAATGATGCTTTCATTAATGTTCGGATTAATAGCTTGCTGTTTTCTCTTCATTCCATCACATGTTCCTCATTTGGTGTTCCCGATAGACCTGGAAATAGAAATACTTGTGTTTAAAATGCTAATTTGGTTTACATATCAAAAGCCAGAGGAAATAAGAACTACAACAAGTCAGTGAGTCTGAAACGATGGAAGTTATGAACAACAATGATTCAGGAAGCAATCTTTGCTCTAATGGGGATACTTCGAAGGGAAATACCTTTGATGAAGTGTTCTTCAATTGTCCATGTTCTCTAAATGAGAGTTGTCAGAAGAGGGGTGTCCTGATAAGGGTGGTGTTAAAAGAAGACTGATCTAACCTGAAGTTCAATGTATTCTAGTCAGGGATTTAAATGGATATACATTAGTGTTAGTACTCATCCTGCAGAGTACCTGTTTGCTCCTCAGAAGTACTGGTACTCTCCCATTAAAAGTATTGTACCAGTGCCTAGAAGGTACTGGACTGTACTTGGCCACTTAAAGCACCGATTCTAGTTCAAACATTCCTAGAATGTAAAAACATCGAGGGCCCCATTCACAAACTGCATTTTTTGGCTCTTTAGTAGCACTGCAATAGTACTGCTAACGCACTACAAAATGCTGTTGTTAGAAAAATGCTTTGTCATGGTTCCAGTCCTTTTTTAGGTCTCGCGCCTAGCGTTGCAGTGCGTAGCACTGCTCGCACTGCGCGAGACCTCTAGAAAGGGCTTCTGAAAGCTAACCACACGCTTGTGCGTGTGGTTTTGCTTTTGGAAGCCCACATTGGCCGTAGCGTGCGTTTTTTTTTACCGAAACGGCACGCAATTGGGCAAAGGCGGGCGCATGTCCCGCCTTTGCTCCTCCCATTCCCGACGGTGGCCAGAACGCGCAGCAGCGCGCGTTCGCCTCGCTGCCGCGCTCCCTCCCCCCGCTCCTCTGTGGTGCGCGCGCACCACTGTTTATTTTATTTTTTTACCGCGTGGCCGCCCTTTCAGAAGCTTGGGTGTTCCCGCACACACAGGGCTGCATGCACCTTATGCTTGCACTGGTCTGTATAGTTTGCACTGTGGCACCGGTGCATCGAGAGACGAGCTCCCCCCCCGCCCCGGTCAGCAATAAACGACGGAAGTGGAAAATGCGTATGCTGCAACCTACGACATTCACCACCCACAGGCCGAGTCCGGCGAACATCACCCTGGCGGCGCTTCCTGCGCCTTCCACATTCCAGGCAGGTGGCACAGAGCTCGGAGTGTGAATACAAGGTACCGGGTACTGTCGGATCTGAATCCCAGAGCGTGGCACTACCCGTCGCTGAGCACAGTGTATGGTGTCAGCTCTGATACAGAGTACAACGCCGGCCCTTGTGGGCTGCACACGTGCATTCATTGGATGCAGGCAGCCGCGAGCGCAGAGCTGTCAACCAGCTGTGGTGCACGCTAAATGTCCTGGGTGCAGTGCGCACCGGCCCAGCAGGATCAGTAGTGCACAGTTCCCGAAGGCAGCTACGGTGCAGAGGAGCCCCAGGTAGGTATAGAGGAGAGAAGAACCAGCAGACGGCTGCAGTGCACAGCAGCAGCCAAGGGGCCGTGCCTAGTACCAGGGGCCTCCCACAGTGCACACTAACGGCCCCAGTGCACACTGTACCAGCAGGAAGCGTGATGCACATTAGCAGCCCCAGGGACAGTGCACACAGGGCCAGCAGGCAGTGGCACAGCACATTGGTATTCGGGTACAGTGCCCAGCAGCCAGCTGCAGTGCGAAGAAGCTTCTCTGATCAGGGTGCAGTGCCTTCTACCAGCAACAAATCTAATCCTTTCTGCTACGTCCAGTGTACAGTGCCAGCCTTGGATTTCAGTAGGCAATGCCAGCTAGTGGTCACAGTGTGCCCTACCACCTTCACTTTCACAAAGCGGTGCCAGCCACGTATCCGCTGCGCACTGTCAGCCACAGGGCATAATAATACCGCTGCTCGGTGGAGTGTACGGGACTGTGCCAGGTGGCGGAGACCTGGCATGAGACCTGGGGCCAGGCGCAGTGTTTACTGCTGAATGCAGTGAGCGGTACCGGCTTCACGGTACAATGTTCAGAGGCAGCTGCGTGTATTGTCTGTTGGCCTGTGCCTGCCCAGTACAGTCACGGTACCATCTCACAAATGCAGCGCGCGGTGCCAGGTACCATAGTACTAACTACCAGATACAATATGTTAACTTATCTCGGGGTGCAGTGCACAGTGCTAGCCGCCGGGTTAAGTCTGCCTTCTACCAGGGGCTGTTTTCGCTGAAGTGTTTGGCACCTGACACTACATAACAGAGCACATTGCAGTCTACCAAAAACAAGCGCTGACAAAGCCAATAATCTGGCTTCTATTATGAGTCCTGACTAAAATTGTAAAAGAACCTGCGGCAGTGAAAAAAAAACAGCAACAATGGTGGTTCTCTGCATGCAATGCATCTCTGAGATAAATAATGCAATGTGTGATGGTTCGATGTACTTTTGAGTTGTAAAATGGTCCCTCATACACTGCAGCACATCCACTCTGTAGGAGGCGGATTGATGCACCAAACAGCCAATGGCATGAAGTGAGAGGAATACTTCTCTAGGTAGAGCCAAAGCCCACTCAATGTATATTTCAAATAACTGGTATCAATAGGTAAGCAGACAGCTGTGCTGTGAAGCCAGACCAAACGCAGCATACTACCAGCCACCAAATATAGTACGTAGCTAAAACCCCAGACAAAATCAGCAGCTCCAGAGCAGTTCCTGGATGCCGCAGGCTGTACCTGGAATGGGCACAGTACCGAGCGCCAATCATCAGATACAGGACTCAGTAACAGTCGCAGGGAGTGCTATCAACTTTAAAGCCTTGTGCACAACAAACCACTGGGTGAAGTACACTGCACCTGCCTCCAGGCACAATGTGTAATACAATCCCTAGATTCAACGGACGGTACTAGGAAGGGTAGAGAATGCACAGTACTAGCTAGGAATACAGTGCATTACAGTGTGCCACTACCAGCCATGGATACAATGCTGGATGCAGTGCTCATTTCACACACACTGCAAGGTAGAAGACGCTGGATCTTTGTTGCAGTGGGAGGTGTCTGCTACCAGCCAGACCCAGTATGCCCATCTAGACTTGTTAGTATGATGACAGAAGTTGCAGACTGCAGCACTAGCCTCTTGGTGCAGTGTGCGGATTTAGCTAACCGATACAGTGCACTGTGAGAATGCGCCTTAGCCACAATGGTCACCACCAGCTGCACTCGCCGGACTCTGCTAATGCACCTCAATCCTGCCTTGCAGCACTCTCTGGTATTGAGATAACTGAGAACGACAAATGGGTCACTCAGTGAACCTCACTCCTGATCTGGTGCACCTCTTGTTATTTCAGTACTGGGCGAGCCATTTACATTCAAAATCTGGCACACCAACCCATCACCCAGGGTACTTAAGCCATCTCAGTCCTGACCTGCAGCACCTCTTGCTATGCCAGCACTAGCGATAGACTGACATAGACACAGATACTATCAATGCACATCAACCCTGACCTGTACCAACCACCCCTGAGGCCACCAGTACTTAGACAGCTAGTCTTCCTTCTCTTGGTACCCTTCAATCCAGACCTGAAGCAAACCCTGTTATCCCTGTAGTGGGCTAGATAGAAACCCTCACACTGTCAGTGCACCTCAATCCTGCCCTGAAGCAAACCCTGCTATTCCTGTACTGGGACAATTAGTCAAGCTCCCCCTCTTGAGCACTCATTACATCTCAATCCTTGCCTGGAACACCCCTGGCTATTTCAGTACAGGGCAAAGAGAGCGAAACTTACCATCAATGCATGCCACACTGTGACTTCACATCAGGGTACCATACATTAATTGTACACTGGTGTGATGATTTGTCACAGGACTTAAAAAATGCTGACAGAATATTTTCCTTTGTAGAATGGCAACAAATTGGTTTTTATAAAATTCAGAAAACTGAGGCGCTGGTTTAAAAAGTTATTACATTATTCATGAAGGCACCAAGCTGATCTCTGCAGCTGATAAGAAATTGTTAGTTGTTCTTTGTTGAAATGGCCGCCTTCCCACGACCTCTGGCCTCGCCCTGTTATGCTGTGCAAAGGTTCCACATGTGGACGCCCCTGGTGGGAAAACTTTACCTCTTGCCCCAGTGTTTGTGCCCACCTGCGTGTCCCCCTTTGTATACGTCAGACGAGAACCACACAACTCTTTTGTTCTTCACTGCAAATGCCTGCACGTTGTTGCTGAGAACGCAATGCAGGAATTGCCCTGCATGTGTGGCTCGGCTCTTCTTGCAGGAGACAGGCTGTACGTGTGGTCCTGAATAAAGAAAAAGAAAGCAAAAGTACAGCAGGAGGACACTGCTCAGAAAAGGTCAGGTGTGAGAGCGCCACTTGTAACTGGCGGGGAAGTCTAAGATTGCTAGAGGCGAGCCATACTCTAAAATGCACAATAATGGGGCTTAGAACAAAATAAGCTTGCTACTTCTGTTGCACATACAATTGACAGAGCAGATCTTAGCTACACATTCTGTCACTTGGAGCCCTGAAGTTACAATGGCATAAACAGGACTACAAGTACCATACTGCACAGGGGAAGAGCCGGGCCAGATATAATGGTTAACTTGGGATCTCTGTATTGAGCTCGGTGCTCATCAGCTGACCGCCCGCCCGGGCACCAGGAGCTTTACCTGCCGGGGTGGCTCCTTGTTTGACGTCACCGCCCGTGCGAAATGTCTGGGACGCTCACGAGCCGGTACTGTTGCTTCTTTCCGAGGCCGACGCGATCCCTTTCTCCTGGCACCCCCGGCCTCCTCCAGATACCTTGTCACCCGTCTGACATCGGTCAGCGAAGCCAGTTCTCTTCTGCTCGGTCTGCCGTCCCTTCCAAATTACCGGCGAAAGAAACCAGTGGTGCGCGCGCACCACAGAGGAGCAAGGGGAAGGGGGGGGAGGGAGCGCGGCAGCCAGGCGAACGCGCGCTGCTGCGCGTGCTGGCCACCGACGGGAATGGGCGGAGCAAAGGCGGGACATGCGCCCGCCTTTGCCCAATTGCGTGCTGGATTTTTTTTAAAAAAGCACGCGAAAGCCAATGGCAGCCGCGGAAAGCAAAACCACACGCACGAGCGTGTGGTTAGCTTTCTAAAGCCCTTTCTAGAGGTCTCGCGCTACTTTTTTTATACTCATTAGTAAATTAAGTGATTTGGACAGGATCACAGGGTGCTGATCTGATGCTAAGACTCAAACCTTGGCAGCTCCATCCGTAACGCCACCTCCTCTTCCCCATGTATCTGCACCACACTAGCACCTAAGCACATACATAACTCAACAACCAATTACACTACACAACACATACATCCAGTCCACACCACAAAACTCCACATCATGCCATATAATTCAACAGTACACCACATAATTAACCTCCACTACTTACCACTCCACATCACAAAATACCATTCAACATATTTACACTCCATAACACACAAACCCACTCCACATAATTCCTTTGCACTCAATACCACGTAAGTACTATCTACATAATTCCACAGCACGCCATGCCACATAATTCCACTTCACAAATCCATTCCACACCACACAATTCCACAACTAACTAATCCAATCCAACCCACAAAATTCCACTACACACCACATACATACACTCCATAACACATAATAAAAGACATTGCCATTTACAATGCTAATGGCTCTAACTCAGAAAAATGCGAGACCTATTGCATTTCTGATGCTTGTCTCTGCTTGGCACTACTGGTATTTTGACCTTGCGCATTGGGAAGCCACTAGCTGGTTTCTCAGTTTATGTATTTCCTTTATGGTGTATACGTTAATTGTATTCAGTTTCTCAGCCACAGGTGCACAATCTGTCTGTTCTTTGCAGGAGAGAGCTGCAGATGGCCTGTCTTTCCTTTGCAGGATCTTACAGGGGTCTCCAGTGGAGGAAAGTGGGAGAACAGCCACCTTCCTAGAAGGCCTGGTGGGAGATAAGCGAAGAATGTTCCTTAGTGAATCTTCCAAATAACTAACTGGGCTGGGCTAGTAAAGGTGGAAAGATACATGTTCAGCATGTCTTCCACTGAAGCCTAAGAGCAGAGGTTATCAACCAATTTTGGTTATACCAGCCTTGATAGTCAATGGGAGAGAACCAATGAAAATGGATGCACAAGAGAACTGACCACTCAGATAGCGGGTATGCCATAAAGGGGAGACTGTCGTGCTTTGTAGGTGTGGGGAATTACAACAGGGTGTTCCTCCCACCTTTGCTAGGTGCTATATCTGTTGGTGTTTCAGTGAGATGCTTTGGATTGGATGAGACTCGAGGCAGGTGTGCTTCTGCTGCGTGCCATTTTCTTGAGAGCCTCAAAACACAGACCCTCTGAGGTGGAGAGGGGGGGGTGGTGAAGGTTGTTTAAGGCAAGATAGACACTGAAACGGAGATCTAGCTGGAAGTCTGAGGAGACAGACAGATTCCCCATGCAGGTTTGCATAGTGTAGAACTAGGGAGCGGACCAAATCTGTTTTTACTATAGGTGGGAGTATGACCTAGCTTGAGCTAGACTTGTGTGTTTCGTTCTACAATTGTTTGCGGCATGACTGATCCACCGGTTGGCTCAACTGGAAGACCACCAAAGAGCACCTAAGTACTCGCCTTGTGAACTGCACCAGTTAACTAGTTGTAACTGGGCTGACACTGGTCTTGGTGATTCGTTTTTGGAATTGGAGAGAGTGACAAAGCCACCTTATGCTAAACATGAGCTGGTATCTGGAGAGAGGACCCGCCAGAGAACTTTAGAGTCAACACCAAGGACTAGGAGCTGAGATGGAGAGGTGGAGACAGCCACGGCACGTGCAGGTAAGAGCTGTGGGGCCGGGAGGGGGGGATTTCGACAGACGACGAGGGAAATTAATTATTTAATTTTTCCTTGTGGTGTCTGTCGGATTTCTCCCCCCCCCAATACGGCCCCACCGCTCTTACCTGCACGGGCTGCGGCTGGGTGGAGGGTACTATCTACTGGCTTAGGCAGGCTTGGAAAGACCAGAGAGACTGTCTGCTGTGGAGACGCAAGCCTGAGTGACAAGACAACTGACTCACTTCCAGTCCCTCAGGACTCACTGAAGGATAGAGGCAGCCTGGAGCTAGAGGTCGTGCTGTATGACTGGATGAGAAGAAGCTTCCAATGGCCACTTGTGAGTACTGCCCGGAAACTTTCATTGACTGTCCATGCAGAATGGAAGAGCCATGTGGAAGGGAACTGTCTCTTGAACAAGCTATAACTTTCCAGAGACTTATCCAGTTTTTGTCATTCTGGCCTTACTATAATCATAAAATACTTTTTGATTTTGCTAAAATGGTCTGGAAGCTTTACTGCGTGATTTCTTGATGCAGTTGCTGGTACGGTTAGCCCTTAACACACATTCTCTGTAGTTACCTCTCGTCTTGGTCCTGCGCTACTAAGGGGCAGAGGAGGCTTCTTAGAGAAGCAGTGTTTGCCTGAGTAGGATCTAGTTTTGCACATGGTGGTAGAATTTGCTCCACTGGTAATCCGACTCCTTGCTGCTATTCACTAATCTATATGCACAGGTCTACTCCGCCCCCTCTGCTATCTTTTATGTGCGAAGATCTCCGCCCAGCTGCAGAGATATCCCAAATCTTAGGTATACATTTGTGTAGTAAATGTGTACTGGACTGGCTGGAAAATCGTGCATGTTTACGACAAAAGGGGAGGGGTTTTGGAGGAGTAAGGAGTGGTTATGGGAGGGCTAGAAAGGGTGTCTAGGGAGGGAAATGCAGTCACCCACGGACAAGTAAACCCTTTCCTGTTCTCAAACTGCACTTCTAAAGTTACTACAACCAAAAAGGACCCAAAACGGTTGTAGATGGGCTCCAGGTCAGAGCTGGATTAAGTCCAGCACCACACTTGACCACTCACAGGTACAATAATGTTAAAATGAATTAATTAAAATGCGTTTTATTGTTAAAAAATGAAATGTTACTAATATTTTAAAATAATGGAGTGACCTTTTTCAATTTAAAAATAAAACTCATTAAAAAATACTTTTATACATATCATTTATTAACTTAATAAATATCAAATATAAACATTTTACTTTAAATGCGTGTTTTTAAATAAATCTTTAAAAATATTTTAATATACCTCAATTAATTACATTATTAATTTAAAGTTAAGCTAATAGTGGGTGAATTTAAGAAAATGTACATTATTAACATTTAACCTACAAATATTTCAATTTTTTTAAATTTTTTTTTTTTACTTTTCAAAATGTCCTATAGTTTACCTCATGGGTACTCTCAAACATTTTCCCAGGGCCCAAAAGGTTTGATCTGTGATGTGACTGAGGGCCACATTGATGTCACCAGGGTGGTGGCGGTAAGGTGGGTGTAGACATAGCAAAGCATATGCATCTTGTGGCGGAACTGAACAATGTGAAACCATAGGTCTCGACCTAGCGACGCAGCGCGAAGCGCTGTCGCTAGCGAGACTTATTGTCGTCGACTTGCTTCGGAAGGGAGACAGGAGATGTGCACGCGCAGGCCGGACTGGAAATGTGAACACGCACGTCCAGGCACGCGATGTGCACATCTCCTGTCCCCCTTCCGTCCTCTCCAGCCGCATTGCACGCACTCCCCAGCTGTCCTTGCACCCCCTCCAGTGTCAGTCAGCCATGCGCCTGCCACCCCCACCCACCCCCACCTTACCGTCGTTCCGCCATGCTTCACGCGATGCCCAGCAGCGTGTCCCCAGAGCTCACAGGGTGATCGGTGTACCACGCAGCCAATGCGGTCGCCGTCACGCTGGTCTTTGCTGCAAATGTGCACGCTTACGGCGCGTTCTGATGTGCACTTGTTTTAAATGGCCGTCACACAAGGTCACGCTGTGCGATATCGCGTAATGACATATTACGGCCGAAGCTTCCTCAGCTTAACCCTCGCGTAGCACAAAGGATGAGCCTCAAGCAGTGGTGCGTCACATGAGAGGCTTCCTCCTCCTCACACCTCGTGCTGCGAATGCCTGGAATACTGCTGCCACTCGAAAAATGCGGCCGACCGGCAGTTGGCACCAACGGTTCACCAAAACCCAGCATAACCAGGTAAAACGTACTTTCCTTCCTCACGATTTCCTTCTTCGCGTTCCTGGCCACAAGCCGATAGATAGTTAACAATCAATTAAAGTTTGAAAAACTCCATTGTGCCAGTGTAGCCGTCTCCAATTGTCTCCAATTGTAATGATGATGCGCCGAAGGACCACGACAAGGAATTCGTCTTGAATATCTTTATTTAGCTTATAATCAGGAACAGGTGAGAGCCAGGCAATGCAGCTTCCACTCCAAGCCGTCCGAGAAAACGAATGCCTTGGACTGGAAGCTGGACAGTGGAACGCAACATACATTCCATGCCACGCTACACCAAAGAAGAATACACAACACAACATTTACCGTACCTGGGCTGCGCACTGGTAAATAAATGATAAAATAAGGACACCTCCAAAAACCTTAGACACAAAAACATGCTACCCATAAACATACTCCTTTCTTTAGAAATAGATAAAGCTTGTCAGGCGTCGCTTCTCGGTTATGGAAGGTATGTACACTCTTTAGCGCCCATCCCCCTCGTGTAGCACAATGTGAACTCCCCGTAGGAGGAATATTTGAGGCCAATTCACAAAAAAGTCAGAAATCTACTCCTGGAAATGTTTGCACTCACGAGTACAGATTTACTTATTTTTATAATTTACAACATTTTTCAAGTTATTTGTGGACACCTGGAACCCTGAAACACTTGCCTTTGTGAGGGGGGATCTCTGACCTTTTTCACAGTAGGAAGGAACCCGAAGCTAGTTTGCGAACACACACAGCCATGTAAGTTTCGGGGTGTTCACAAAATCACAGGTAATTCCCACCCTGGTTGTTATTCTTATTCCTTTATTGTTGCCCCCAGTGAAACAGCGGCATTGGCACATTCCACACAGTGAAACAAGAGACAGCAGGGCCCTCCTTGGATGTATATGCAATGTTGCCGTGGGCAAGGAAACCAGAAATTCATCTTCTCCTGTTGTCTCTTCCTTTTAAAACCGAAAAAGTCCAGGATTCGCCGTGAAAGGATTTACATGTGTTTAGTGCAAGATTAATCAACCCAGGTTAATAGTTTTAAGCCTTGGGGTTAATCCTTAAAACGATGTTATTTCCGGTTACTGTCTTCACTAAAACTGACTCAGCTGAGTGGGTTAATGTGCTTGCTGCAGAAATCCGAGCAGCTTGTAAGCAGCTCAGCTGTTCATGTATGCTGCAGAATGTGTGCATTTTAATCACTGAGAACTCCCTCCCTCACTATGTGCTTATTTGAAACCAGGCACTGATCATTCCCTGCCTTTGGGGTGTGAGTTCTTCATAGAGGGCTTCCTTGATACAGGATTAATATTATCCTAAACCTAAATATGTAATTCATGGCTTATATATGAATAATGTACAAGCGTTCATTCAATACGGAGGTTTGTAAAATGAGGGGGACAAAGAATGGCCAATGTTGTTCCTCCGGGCCAGCTGTCATTTACACGTACAACAGTGAGTGGCTAACCTCCACTTGTTATGTTTACGGAATCATTGATTTTAATTGTTACTTGTCCTAATGACTGCTATGTAACCGTAAAGGTGTTGTCTTGTACTGTGCATCAGCATCACAGCGGTCATTTTGTGTCACTCTAGTTGCAGTGATAAGTTGTAGCCATAGCAAAACATGCCCGATTTGTTTATGGGCTTTGGGCATGGTTTTTAGTGGTTAACTAGGGGGATTGTGGTCAGCTCCACAGAAGAACATCACCTGGGGCCTTTGCAGCTGAAAAATGTTTCTCGTAAGCAGTGCTGGAAATGAAACAAGCATTTGCAATGCAATAGGTCTCGCATTTAAGCGAGTTTGAGCTATTGGCATTGTAAATGACAATGTCTTTTATTTATGTTTTTGTTTTTAAAACAAATAAAAGGCATTGTCATTTGCAATGCTAATAGCTTAAACTCTCGCAAATGCGAGACCTATTGCATTGCAAATGCTTGTTCTTCATGGTCACATATATGAGGACCTCGAAACACATTGCTTCAGGATATGCACTCTACAAAACATTCTCTTGTGTTTCATTTAATAAATTACAGCGTTGCTCGTGTTTACTAGGAATTGAGGCCACCAAAAGAGTGCTCATAACAACTGGCCAGCCAATTTAGTTCACTATTGGCATTGTTGTCAGGTTGGTGGGGAAGAATTGAGGTTTCTAAATTCGTGTTTGAAAACTATCACTTTTAAGTTAATACGTCTCAATGCACTGATACAATCTGATGTACTAAGGTGAAAAGTGTCTGCATGATAATTAAAAGCCCTTTTTGAATTCTGAAGAGACTACCATATTTTCACACTTTTTCTGCAAGATGTCTTTAAAAATGAAGGTATTCCTAAAGTTAAGCGGGGCAGGATTCCCTTGTTACGTTCTTTCTTTTACACCAGCAGCAGTGTAGTTGCTGTGAAGAACCTTTACCTAGTGGGATTTTCTTGCCATGGACTTTGTTGTGCTCGTCATTTAGGTGTAAAGTTCAAAATGAGCTGGGTGTTTTTTGTTTGTATTCCTACCGCGAGCTCCTTTGTGCAAACACTCAAGGATCCTGTTTTGAGCATCTGAATAGTCCAGTGGTTGTGGAAGGTGGGCACACCAGATTATTAGCTGCACCCAATAACCATTGTTATTCCTGGATGAGGTCATTAGCTGGCCAAGTGCCAGGGATCTACCCCAGGCGGTGAAGGATGGACGGGGCACCAGAGTGCACGGTGGCAGATTGTGTGCAGTAAAGTGATCCCTGGAAGGCACCAGAGTTCATCTTCCCTTCTGCTCAGCACCCTCGGGAACCTGTCGGAGGGCAGCGGGGTCCTCATTTACCAACTGGTGATATCTCTTCGGCAGACACAAGGGTGGGGGAGATAGCAATCTCTTTATCTGGAAAAGCGGCTTGTAAACCTCACCAAAAATTCATATAGCTTTGTTGGACCATAGTACGTTACTTATTATATATTTTATGTTTATTTTAATGCATTAGGTAAAGAAAACATGTTTTTTCAGATAGAAATTAATTATTAAAAGAAGTAATTTCATAGTGCACTATACTGTTGGGTTGTCTGTAGTGAAAATAGGGAAGTGTGTTAATATGTTATTTCGAAGTTGTGTTTTTTTGTTATTGGTATTTGGCTTTTGTATAAGGCGCAATCCACTCTTCGTACGGCACTGCATCGCTTTCATTAGTCCAAGGATTGCTTTCCAGGAGGTTCCAGGTATTCCATCACAGACCACACTCTAATGCGGGATGTGTGGATGTGTTGTCAACAGTGTGACTGGGCCTGTACCTATGTTAGGGCCGCGCCTCAGTCTTAATGAGTTATGATTTGATGGGTGAGACCGGAATGCTGAACTTCATTAAAAACGTTATTTTTAGTATAGTATTAAAAAAGGTATTTGTAGCACTGAGAGATTTTGAACCTGCCGAAACAATGGACCCTGATTGCAATTACAATGTCGAGATTGTGTTTACCTTGATTAGTATATGAAGAGGAGTGAAAAAGCTGAGCAGGATAGTGTGATTTGATTCTTACATTATCTGAGTTTAGGTTCTTATTAGCCATTGAAAAGGAAATCATAGGACCCGGACCCCCCAGGTTGTTCCCGGCCCCGCCCCCATCAGAACCCACAAATCAAGACTTGACGACCAGAGCTGTGGGTAAAAGAGGCCATGTTTATTATAAACCATCACATATAAACATGGCAATATATAACCAATAAGATTCAAATTTTCATACGACATAGATTTATCAAATTCGATCACTGAACGATATTTTTATTTATGTTGATCATAACTTCATAATCTATCAGCAGAAATGACAGAACTTAATTTATCGACAAAGAATGTTCTCTATCGCTCCAGCACTAAGGGGCCTTCTGGCTCGCGCCCCCCAACTGAGAACCACGCAAGGCGCAACCCACCTGCGTCCTTGAGAGGTGAGCCCCTGCCATATGGTCCTTGTCCAGCACCCGAGGGGCCCATCCCTCCACCACCAGGCTGCCCATCGGGGCTCGTAGGGTATAACCAGGGGCCGATGCCCCATGCCCTAGTTTGTAAACTGGCGCCCTTGCCCCCAGCCGGTGTCTCCATTCTCTCTGGGGTGAGCTTACTGTATCTCCCCCTCATTGCTGGCCGAGGGAGTATGCAGGAGGACTCCCCTTTAACAATGTAAGGCAATTTATGTGGCCTCCTTACCGCCACTCCTAATTCAACTTCCAACACCTTTCCAAGCTCTACCTCTAGGGATTGGTGGGTGGGAGATGCATGAAGTCCACTGCACATGGGGCCGGCGCTGTAAGAAGAGAGGACGAGGGCCTGGGCAATGTGCCCTAAATAGGCCCCCCACCATCTCCTCCTCCCCCTTACCGGCCCCGGCAGGAAGTGATGTCAGTCTCGCCCCGGAAGTACTTCTCGCTGTCCTTCGCGTCGACCAATCGCTCCGCCAGGAGCCACGAGGGTGTGGCCGGGGTCCCGTGTCCTAATGGCGCGCTGCCTTATAGTACGCGCTTTTCCATAGGACCTGGACTCCCCAGGTTGTTCCCGGCCCCGCCCCCATCAGAACCCACAAATCAAGACTTGACGACCAGAGCTGTGGGTAAAAGAGGCCATGTTTATTATAAACCATCACATATAAACATGACAATATATAACCAATAAGATTCAAATTTTCATACGACATAGATTTATCAAATTCAATCACTGAACGATATTTTTATTTATGTTGATCATAACTTCATAATCTATCAGCAGAAATGACAGAACTTAATTTATCGACAAAGAATGTTCTCTATCGCTCCAGCACTAAGGGGCCTTCTGGCTCGCGCCCCCCAACTGAGAACCACGCAAGGCGCAACCCACCTGCGTCCTTGAGAGGTGAGCCCCTGACATCTGGTCCTTGTCCGGCACTCGAAGGGCCCACCCCTCCACCACCAGGCTGCCCATTGGGGCTCGTAGGGTATAACCAGGGGCTGATGCCCCATGCCCTAGTTTGTAAACTGGCGCCCTTGCCCCCAGCCGGTGTCTCCATTCTCTCTGGGGTGAGCTTACTGTATCTCCCCCTCAGTGCTGGCCTAGGGAGTATGCAGGAGGACTCCCCTTAACAATGTAAGGCAATTTATGTGGCCTCCTTACCGCCACAAGGGCAACCAGGGCCAACCGCCCTCCCCCCTCCCCACCACCAGACAACTTCAGAACCACCAAGTTCCATCGATCCACAGGCTCAGAGCCATGACAAATTCAAATGCCCGGATCCACCAGTCTGGGTCCTAGGTAGACATGTGACCACCATTGCAGTGGACCATACGATCCCCATGCCTAATTTGTGTATTACCAAGCAAGCCCCTGCCCCGGGCACCGCTAGGCCATTCCGGCTTTCAAGGCACTTGGCCGAAACATTAAAAGGCGCTTGACCGTAGTCCTGGCCCCCAATTTCGCCATGGCACTATGAGACCACGCTATCTTAGACACGTCCCACCCCACTTGAGCGAATCCGGACAGAGCTTCCCTTGCGGCCCGGTGTCCCAGCCCAAACATATCATTACCTCCTAAATGTAGGATAACCAACTCTGGGAACTGCAGTCCCCCATGGCACATGGAGTCTTCCACCAGCTGCGAATGTGTGCGATCTGAAGGTCCCCAACGTCACTCACACGAAAGGGAGACACTGTCGCAGCCCACAGTTTCAACTCACGCCGCTGCTGCCAATGAGCGATAAGTGGCCCATTGCGCGGGCAAGTGACCCAGCAACCACACAACTTTGGAAGACATACTACCTTAATCTCGTCCGGTGAAATATCCGGTTTGCTGCGCATGCCGCAGCCCCAATTCTGATTTGAGTGACTGACTACATCAATCCCCCAGCTGCGATAGGTAGCCCAACTATGTTATACACAAACTATGCACGAGTTTGCACCTGATGACGGATGGACATGTTTGACCCAGTGAGCCTTAGCCGGCCTACTTCCTCCCTTTTATGCCGATTCGCGCTACCCTACCTTCACCTTCCTAGTAGGCTCAAGTTAGAACCTCCCCTAGGGAGTGAGCCTGTCTGCATAAAACCCAGTGTTCAGGAACTGCAGACCTCTCCAGTGCACCGAGTCGCGATGCCCCTACCAGTTTGCTCCCTCTGTGGGCCCCCTAAAATGCCCCTGCACCTGCTGCGGGAAATCAGGTAAGTTCGTCGGAGAACTGCCCTCTAAGTGGAGGTTACCCCACATGTATCCTGCTAAGGTCTTACTCGTCAAGAAGGAATTGCCCTCATTCTGTGTCCCCTAAGCTTGGCGAAGAAGACGATCACCGACCATTGGGCTCTCGCATAAGATACAAGCCCGCTTTGTGATCCCCATAATTGCAAGCCGCCCCAAGTGGGCCTTCAGTGAAAAAAGAGGGGGGGGGTTTCATCCCGCACGGACACGCAAAGGCCCTGTAAGCCCTAAGCACTTTTGGATCTGACTTCTGAGTTCGCTCGCAGAGCGAGGCCCCTACCAACTGTGATAGGGCCGGACTCCAAACCACCGAAGAGATGTCGAGAACCAAGCCATCTGAGCCGCTGCTTGCATGGAGGCCTGATGGCCCCTTAATTTCAGCTTATGTTATGTGCGCAGCTGGAATCGCCTAAGCCTCTTCCCCGGCCGACCTTGCTGCTCAGAACCAGAACAGAAAACTGCAGGTGTAGCTGAAAGTGTCCAATACTTATACCAGGACAAGAACGTTCAGCCTATTCCTGTGAGGCCCCCCCTCTTGGCCGGGTGGACAGCGTCCTCCCTTCTAAAAGAATGGATAGGCGCCATCCACCAGCGTGCCCCCGACTTGTGCCCTGGAACTGGCTAGCAGTAGCAAATCTATCTTATTGGCTGAACCAGAGACTCAAACCCTATGAAGGACGGGTTACATAAGAGTGTATCAAGTGCACTGTTACACTAAAGGGAAGATTTCTAGCCCAGCCACGGGAAATTAAGTCACGCTATCAATCCCTGAAAGGTCTGATCCTGGAGTAAGCTGGGTTAAGCGCAGAAAAATATCGGACGCAGAAGAGGTGTGGCTAATCACCAAAGAATTAAATGATGCCTAGATGGGTGGCATAGCAAGACACTTTACCTAACCCCCATTATCCTAAGAAAGGTACACGACCGAAGTCTTCCGAAGGTGCAATTAAAGGAATCCTGTAACCTGAACATGCTGCCAAGGAAGCCCCATTTTTAAGCAAGTATGTTACCTGTCTGTACGCTGCAAACACTGGAACACATGGCGGACCCTGTGATAAGGGCGCCTCTGACTCATGACAGAAAAGGACTGAGAATGTTCCATGCCAGCAAGCATGCCTGCGTAAGGTACACAGCGCCACCCCTAGCCCATGAACGCTCTCCACTGGAAGGAGTAATGCAGCAGAGGGGCAGGGGACCCAGGGATGGAAATTGGGCAGAGAGCCTTAAGGCAGAAGCTACCTCTGCTACCCTCATCACTCCACTGACGACATATTGCCTATCATAAATGACCACCCTGCTCCCATCACGCGCTCATTCCGTCCGCGCATCCTCTAAGCAGGTACAAATATGTCCCCCAGAGCAGTGTCATTTCTCAGCGCTGTCGGGAAGCACGCTTTCAGGCCCCCCATCAATGTCCGTATTGTAAGCCCCCTTGCAGTGTACATCTAGGACATTATCCACCATTCATCACACCCTGGGCTGTGTTTCAGTATGGTTACCCCATTAGTCATCACTGTCTTCTCGCTTCCCCTCCCCCCCCACGAAGTTCATGAAGCACCTACTACTTAGGCCCACTCATCTCCCACTGCAACATTATGTGCCCCTACTGCACTTTCATCCCACTCGTGTTATAGATGCCCTCATGATGCTGGTGACACAACCTCACTGAGGACTAAGACACAAAAGGCAACACAATCCCCTCGATTAATAATGGGAGCATCAGAGCACTTCACATGAGCACCCATTGCGTTATAGAAGAACACACACAATGCAGGAATTAAGTGAGGTGCCCAGAATCGCAAGATGGTGCGCGACCCTGCCGAAACTCAAAACCCGGGGGCCTCCACAATATCATCGATGTGACAATTCGGATTTCTTCACTAGCCACACCGTCAAAATACTACCACCAACTGAGTAACCATGGGGGTATCAGAGCACTTCGCATGAGCACCCAGTGTGTTACAACAGGACACCCTAAAATTCGGAATTAAGTGATTTGCCCAGAATCGCACAATGTTGGGCGTTCCCGCCGAAAATTCGAACCCGGCTCATCAGCTTCGCTGACGACCGCTCTAGCCTCCGGCCACGTCCTCCGCCCTTCGAACCTTTACTAATGACTCCCTCTGCCTACACCCATCTTGAACTGCCTAGTTTTGATTCCAGCCGTCGTTACGACCAATTTGCATCAACACACGTTTTCAGCATATAATTATTCATGTTATGTCAGGGTTTCCATCTCCATTCATCCACAATCGTAAAATACAGTTTCCAAAGTAATACTTAAGTGAGTTGCAGTATTTTTAGGAAAAACAAGCGGCTGCGAGGAAACCTTGCCGGTTTGTGAAATAAAGTGCACCAATGCACTGACCTAGGCGGCTGCACTACGGGCAGGCCAGTCACCGTCTGCTGGAAACATCACCGGCACAACTAAAGCTTCAACCCTCATTTATTGAGACATCTGGTTATACCGACACCGGGACCCAACCTGCATGTCACGTGGTTGAGCTCTGGCCCGCCCACTCACTGCATCGCTGTTAGACTTGGCTTTTTCAGCGGGTTTACCCCCAGACTTTTGGCCTCCTGTTTTTGACCCTGTGTGTGTTGGTTTTAGGACTCTGGGCACTTTACCACTGCTAATCAGTGCTAAAGTGCATATGCTCTCTGTGTAAATTGTGTTATGGATTGGTGTTTCCATGATTGGCCTATTTGATTTATGTGTCAGTCCCTAGTAAAGTGCACTGCGAGTGCCAGGGCCTATAAATCAAATGCTGTTGGTGGGCTGCAGCACTGAATTGTGCCACCCACGCAAACAGCCCGTAAAGTGGAACTCTGGCCTGCCATTGCAGAGCCTGTGCGCAGCCTGGAACTGCCATGTCGACTTGGCCAGTGCACACACTGGCCGGTCTCTAACCTTCCCTTTTCTTGCATGTCAGACACCCCTCAGGTAGGCCCAAGGTACCCCTGTGGGCAGGGTGCAGTGTATGTGAAAGGTGGGACATGCCCTGGTGTGTGTGGCATGTCCTGATAGTGAATTACAGCCAATTTCGTTTTTCACTATTGCAAGGCTACCAGTTCCCCATAGGATAGAATGGGAGGTTTGTTTATAACATCTTATAAACATAACTGGCCCAGGGAATTCTGTAAGAAAATAGAATTTAGTATGCCTGAACTCAGAATCTAAAGATGCATCTTTTAGTGAAGGTGATTTTTACATTCTGTGTTTGAAAATACCACTTTTAGAAAGTGGGTATTTTCTTGCTCAGTCATCCCGTGTGCCTCTGCTGGAATGTGGATTGCCTGTCTGGGTTTTGGATGACAGAAGGCTGGGGAGCAGGAGGGGCGCCAGATGGTCTAGGTAGGTCAGGAAAGGGCTGAAGAGACCTGGGTTACGATGGGGGAAGGGGGAGGAGATTTCCTTCCACCTCAAAGGGCCTGCTCTGCCTCTGACAAATGCCGTCTCCACCTCCTGCCAGGAATTCACACCAGAGAAGGCAGAACTGGTCCTGACGGGCACAGGCCCTCTCTGCCTAAGAGATCAAAGGATTTTTGGACATAAATGCTGGGTCCCAGACCCCTGAACTTTAGAACTCATCTGGACAAGAAGACTGCCAAGAAGAAGAGCCGGAGAAGCTGCAAAAGGAACGACTGCTTTGCTGGGTGCTTTGCTGGGCTGACCTGCAGTGGCTGCTTTTGTCTTGGGTAGTGAAAGGCCTGGACTGGACTTTCTGCAACCTAAATTTGTGAGTCTCTCCAAGGGCTTGAGGTAGAGCTTGCCCCCTCTTCACGAAGTCTCAGGAACAGCAAAGACTTCAAGTTCTTCGACCCGCAGCACTGGGGACTGTGTGTTTTGTGCTGCAACCCGAAGAACACCAACTCGACGACGTCTACGACGCCACTGCCGACTCCGTGTCCTGAAGGCAACGCAGAGGGCACCGCCGCACCACAACCCTGGTCTCACCGACACCGCCTGTTGACGCCGCCACCGAGCCACTGCTTGCACCGTGACCTGTGGGCACCGCACTCCGCACCGCCTCGCTTCACGCCGAAGCTTTGGCACCGCAGAGGGCACCGCCGCACCGCGACCCTGGTCTCACCGACGACGCCTGTTGACGCCGCCACCGAGCCGCTGCTCACTCCGCGATCTGTGGGCACCGCAAGCCGCACCGCCTGGCTTCACGAGGACGCCTTGGCCTGCCTGACGCCGCCACTTCCCGCCGAGATAGACGCCGCTGCTTGCACCGTGGTTCGGGGGCACTGCTCGTAAGTTACATGACGCACCGCCCTCATCCCACACCGCAGCCTTGGCCTACCGACGCCGGCGCCATCGACTCCAGTTCGTCAGCCGACGACAGCGCTTCAGCAACGACGACGCCGCTGCTTGCACCGTGATCTGCCAGCACCGTGACGAGCACCGCCTTCATCTCGCACCGCGACCCTGGTCTCACCGACGACGCCATCTGACGCCGCCACCGAGCCGCTGCTCGCACCGCGACCTGAGGGCACCGCACGCCGCACCTCGCACTGCAGCACCCGACGCCTGCCGACGCCAGCGCTCCTGACTCCATCAGAGAGGAGATCGACCTGCAACGCGTGTGACTTCGAGGACCACATCGCCCTGCATCTCTGAAAGGTACTGTCTGCGGGTCTTCCCGACACCGTAGCTGGCCTGCAACCCCGCGGTCAGCCAGAACTGTTTTGGATTTGTGTGTTCACGACGCCGTGGTAGCCCGGACGGCGCTGTCCACACAAGGAACTCTTTTAATCAGCGTATTTTTGAATTGTGAACTTTTAAGTATAGTATTGTGGTTCTTTATCGTTTTTGGTCTTGTTTTAATTATATAAAAATATTGGATATTTTTCTAAACTGGTGTGGTGTCCTTTTGTAGTGCGTACACTGTATTACTGTTGGTTATGTGCAAATGCTTTACACACTGCCTCTAAGATAGGCCTGGCTGCTCGTGCCAAGCTACCAAGGGGGTGAGCAGGGGTTATTTTAGAAGTGTAACTCCCTTATCCTGACTAGAGTGGTGGTCTTTGCCTGGCTTTGGCCCGCGCCCTAGCCTACCAAGAATCCCATTTCTAACATTGGTTGTCAGCGGTGAGGATAGGACTTGCGTTTGCACTTGACTTACAGTGATTGGTGTGCACTACTACCATATCGCAGACCATTACGTACCACATACAGGTTCTTTTTCTTTTTGGCCTATTTTTGATCTTGCCAATTTGAACTTGCTACTTCAACATGTCTGAATCTATAGTATCATCAATTGCATCAGTAGAAATTGCCTTTGAGGAGGATCGATTGGAAGCCTACAATGTCAAGGAGTTAAAATCGATTTGCAAGAACCTGAAAGTCCAGGTCAGAGGCCTCACCAGGAAGGATGAGCTACAAAAGGCGCTGAGGGCCTGGGTAGCAGCCAGACATGCCAGTGGGCAATCTGGTGATCTCAGTGGAGAGGTGGAGGAGCCTGTTCCTAGGGTGGATGTGCTTTTGGGAGGAGGGGAGCCCTCTAGGCCAGGCAGCAGTAGCTTGCCCCAGAGGAGCTGGAGGACAGGCGGGAAGCAAGGAGGTTTGAATTGGAGAAACTCAGAATAGAAAGTGAGAGGGAAGACAAGAGAATGGCCATGGAGGAAAAGAAGATGATCTTGGATCATGAGCTTAAAATGAGAGAGCTGGAGCTGGATTGGGAAGCCGGTAGGGCTTTGTCCAGCCCAGATGGTGGCAGCAAAAATGTAGTGTCTAGTACTGAGGGGGAGGTACACGCACACACAGATTTGGGGCCCTGCTTCAAGGAGGGGTTGACATACGCCAGGGGTTCAGGATTGTGAGGTTACTCCCGTGGTACGCAGTGTCCCTGAGGTGGATTGGGGAGCTGGCACAGGGGATCATATTCCTGGTAGTGGGAGGGACACTCTACTGACTCTAGAGGAGAGGTGCAGGGAGAGGGGTTCCCCCATGATAGACGCCCTGGTAAGTGAGTATGGAGACCAGCCAGAAGAGTATGGGCTGAGAGACAGCAACAGTCAGACACTGTCTCACCAGTCTTGTGAGAATGATGTGGGGTACTTTTCTGAGGCACTGGATGGTTGGGTGAAGGGTAGTTTGGTTAACACCTGTGTGGGGCTGTGTGATTCAATTGTTGGAGAGCATATTTTAAGTCCCTGTTTTCCAGAGCTAGGCCAACACCCGGTGGAGTGTGAGTTCTCTGACCCCTGGGAGCTTGCACTGGAGGCAGACCTTGTGGTGGATTCCAGAGGGTCTGGAGAAGCATCTGGGGGTGACCCGGAAGGAAGGGGCTTAGGTATTTCCCCACCAAGGGTGGTGGGAAAGGTTCATGGTAGCCCAGCTAGGTCACGGTGTCATGGGAAGGGTGTAGGGACTCACGTCCTGTCTCCACGGAGAAGGAGTGGGAAGGGGCTACGGCCCAAGGTGCCCGAAACCCGGTCCCAAAGCCTGGGTGGTTCCAGGAGGGAACACCAGGTGGGGAGCCTAGGCTGTACTGGTAGACCATCCATTGAGGGGGATCCTGGAGCATCCGTCAACGGAGCTCCAGTGGTTCTGGTGTCTGGCGGTGCCGCTCCTAAGTGGAGGGTGCAGAAGTCCAGAGTGAGGGTTGAGAGGGGGATGTGTTCCCCATTGGAAGAACCAGTGGGTCAGGGGCCAGCCAGAAGGGCTGAGCTTCCTAGCAGTGACCATGGTGACACCACTTCTGTCCTGGGTGATCTTCGCGCACTGTCAGATGGACAGAGGTCAGGAGATCTGCGCCAGGCAGACTGTCACACAACACATGAGTCATGTGTTACCCTCAGGGGGCATGCGTGCTCCCAAGGAAGTCCTGGTGCGCCGGGCAGGTGCTCAGCTGCAGGGTTTAGTCCCTGGGTTGGGAAGCCAGGTTCAGGTCCTGCCTGACCTGGAGGGAAGGACGACTGTAAGCAGTGTCCTGACCGGTTTGTCTTCTAGGGGTACCACTCCAGGTGGGAGGGTGCAGAACTCTGGAAGGGGGTGCAGAGGGAGGGAGGGAGTCCTCGCCTCTGACCCCGGTTCAACTTGAGGGTTTAGACCCTAGGTTGGGAGACCAGTTGCTGGAGGGAGGTCCTGAACTGGTGGGCGAGTTGGGCAGGACACCTGCCACAGGTGCCCTGACAATTTTGGAAGGACCAGTAGGTCAGGGGTTGCCAGCTCTGAGGTCAGAGCACCCCAGGACTGACCCTGGTGAGGCCACTTCTGGCCTGGGGGGTCTTCATGCTCTGTCAGGTGGACAGGAGGCTGGAGACCTGCGCCAGGCGGATTCTGGCACAACTCATGAGGGGTGTGTTTCCCTTGGGGGGGGGGGGGGAGGGGAGTGGGGGGTTGGTGTACTCCCCGGAAGTCCTGGGTTGCCAGGCACAGGTCCAGCCTAAGGGTACAGGCCCTGGGTTGGAGGACCAGGTTCAGGGTGTCCCCCCTGACCTGGGGGAAGGGGCAACTGCTAACAGTGCCACTACCAGTTTGTCTTCTGGGGGTGCCGCTCCAGGTGGGAGGGTACAGTGCCCCAGGGAGGAGGACCGTGTGGGAGAGCCCACCCCAGTCCCTTGTTCAGCGTCGGGGTACAGACCCTGGGCTGGTGTACCAGTTGCAGGATAGCACCCCTGAACTGGTGGGTGAATTGTGCAGAACGCTTGCCACAGGTGGCCTGACAATTCTGGAGTTGAGGGGGACTGCTCCCGGTGGGGGGATGCAGTGCCCCAGGGAGGACCGGGTGTGGGAGAACCTACCCCAGTCCCTTGTTCAGCCTCAGGGTACAGACCCTGGGCTGGTGTACCAGTTGCAGGATAGCACCCCTGAACTGGTGGGTGAATTGTGCAGAACGCCTGCCACAGGTGGCCTGACAATTCTGGAGTTGAGGGGGGACTGCTCCCGGTGGGGGGATGCAGTGCCCCAGGGAGGAGGACAGGGTGTGGGAGAGGCCACCCCAGTCCTGTGTCCAGCCTCAGGGTACAGACCCTAGGCTGGTGTACCAGTTGCAGGATAGCACCCCTGAACTGGTGGGCGAATTGTGCAAGGCACCTGCCACAGGTGCCCTGACAATTCTGGAAGGGGGTACCGCTCCAGGTGGGAGGGTACGGAGCCCCTGGGAGGAAGACCGGGGGTGGGAAAGCCTCCCCCAGTCCCCTGTCCAGCCGCCGGGTACAGACCCTAGGCTGGTGGGTCAGTGCCAGGATGTCATCCCTGGCCTGACAAGAGGGAGAGTGGACAAAGGGTGCCAGGCACCTGGGGCTACCGCCCCCCACTCTCTGACGCCACAGAGGTTAGAGAGCCCTGAGAGGCATAAGGCCTGGGGCTCCCCACTGACAACTGTCGGTAGCCACTGAGGCTTACTGTCCTGGTGGACAGAGTTGCCCCTGGGAGGGGGACAGGAGTCACACCCCGGGGGTCGACTGGGCCACACCACTGTGTTGGCCATGTGGGCACTGTCGGCCTGTTGGGACACATCTGTGAGCAAAGTAAGTTTAGGCGCTGCACAGATGGGGTTCACAGGTGAAGAGAAGGGTACCCCATGGGTCAGCTTAGTGGGCCCTGAGAGTATGGATAGAGGGATCCAACTGGGTTTGGAAAGGCGTAGAACCAGAACGTGCCCCCGCTGTTGTGGGCCAGGTCTATGTTCTATCGCCCCAAGCAGGAAGTCCATCAAGGGTTTGATTAGTCTACCCTGGCTTTAGGCTGGGAGGGGGTTGTGTTAGACTTGGCTTTTTCAGCGGGTTTACCCCCAGACTTTTTGCTTTTTGACCTCCTGTTTTTGACCCTGTGTGTGTTGGTTTTAGGACTCTGGGCACTTTACCACTGCTAATCAGTGCTAAAGTGCATATGCTCTCTGTGTAAATTGTGTTATGGATTGATGTTTCCATGATTGGCCTATTTGATTTATGTGTCAGTCCCTAGTAAAGTGCACTGCGAGTGCCAGGGCCTATAAATCAAATGCTGTTGGTGGGCTGCAGCACTGGATTGTGTCACCCACACAAACAGCCCGTAAAGTGGAACTCTGGCCTGCCATTGCAGAGCCTGTGCGCAGCCTGGAACTGCCATGTCGACTTGGCCAGTGTACACACTGGCCGGTCCCTAACCTTCCCTTTTCTTGCATGTCAGACACCCCTCAGGTAGGCCCAAGGTACCCCTGTGGGCAGGGTGCAGTGTATGTGAAAGGTGGGACATGCCCTGGTGTGTGTGGCATGTCCTGATAGTGAATTACAGCCAATTTCGTTTTTCACTATTGCAAGGCTACCAGTTCCCCATAGGATAGAATGGGAGGTTTGTTTATAACATCTTATAAACATAACTGGCCCAGGGAATTCTGTAAGAAAATAGAATTTAGTATGCCTGAACTCAGAATCTAAAGATGCATCTTTTAGTGAAGGTGATTTTTAGGTCGAGCCTCGAGTAGCGCGCAAGCGCTGCTAGGCGAAGACTTTAAGTAAGGGGGTTTCAGAAGCTGACCAGACGCTCGTGCGTCGTGGCCTTTTTCGGGCGGTTACGCGCGCCGCAGACATGTGTTTCCCATTATCGTGCCCAGACGCGGGCGCGATAATTGGAAACACATGCCGGGAAAAGGCTATGACGCACGAGCGTCTGGTCAGCTGAGCAGGCTGCCGCGCTCGCCCCGCTCCTCCATTGTTGTCCTTGTCTTCTCTTCCCACTCGTGCTGCGCCCCCTCCTGCAGAAAGTGCCAAGGCTACCGCCTCCCCCCCCTCCCCCCTTGCTATGCCAGAGTCCCTCACCGGGCTCTACTGACCCTCCCTCACCCCCTCAGCCCTGGCCCCTCTGTCACCATTAGCCGGCCTGTACGTCCCTGCGTGGCTTGTCATTTAGCAATGCACACACATATGTCTCTGGGGTAAACACATCTGCTGCAGGGGAAGCCGAGCTCCCTCCCCTCCCAGGGTCACAGCTCTCACCCATCTTGTTTCTGTTTGTACTGACTTAATTGGTTTAATTATTTCGGCTGCGATTGGCAGTAGCGGGCTTTGTGTCTCTGTCACGGGCCCCCAAGGCCCCAGGGGGCAGCCACTGATCTCAGCGAGCAGTATGCAGATTGGCCAGTGATCGGGCACTTTACAAGCGCTCCCCTTTGTGCCTGGAAAGTGAAATAAAACGGGGAGCTGGTCCCTTTCCAGCAGGACCTGGTCAGGGGGCCCTCGGAGTGTTTTATTATTCTTCCCTTTCTTTTGGAAGGATTATATGCCACCCCACGCCCTTGTTTACACTTCCAATAGTAACTCGGTTATTGCAGCGCTCAGAAAACATAAACACGAGGGTTCCTGGGCACCCTTAGCTCGAGCTCCTCCTATTACCAAAGATGAAAGGTGATTCCTGCAGTTTTTGGTGTCTGTGGTTTGGAGGCGTGCGGCCTGTGTGTTGTGAGGCATGGGGGGTCTTGCAGTGGGATTAACGGAACAGGAGCAGCGGGACCCGTGGTAGTAGAACTGTTACCAGCAGCTGGAAATTATTACATGCAGTGCTTTAGGGAAGCTCCTGGGGTCGAGGAGCTGTATGCGTTGGTTAGGGTGTTCATCTTGCTCCATGTACTCACTAACGCTGTTTTTCCGGGACTGGCCTTTCCTGTGACTTCCTGATGCATTCTGGGTGTTGTAGGCTTGGTTTGCTTACACTGATTTTTCAACAACTATACTTCATGTAGGAATGAACTGGATGTAAAAGGCCCACACAAGACGCAGGGGTCTGTGTTGAACATGGCGTGAGTTATGTGGTCACCCAAGGTGAGGGACTGTGATGGTACCAAGTGGGTTGGTAATCTACAGATTATGTGGGTGAAGATTATTAACAGAGCTGCTCTTGTAGGTGAACCAAAATAAGCGTTTTTTTCTTTGCCATGTGTCATTAATTGAGTTTTTGTGGATGAACGTTACTGATGCAGGTTGAGTGAAGTTCATTTAGTGATGTGTTCTGGTTGTACTGTATTGGTGCAATGCAATAGGTCTCGCATTCACTCGAGTTTGAGCTATTGGCATTATGATCGACAATGCCTTTTATTTATGTTTTAGGTTTTAAAACATAAATAAAAGGCATTGTCATTTACAATACTAATAGCTTAAACTCTCGTTTACAAATACCGGACACTACAGGGTGTTTGGGCCCAACCGATGCCTGCTTGTCCAGCTGTGGCCTTTATCGACCTGGCCATTTCTCACATATCTGTCGCACATTCTTGGCTGCAGGTCAAGAGGAAAAGGCAGCGTGAATTAAAAGAGGGGGTGCCTTTTTACGGTCAATCGAGGGGGTAGTTTCTAGAGCGAGAAAAGACTGGAGGAAGTAAGGAGAACGCTTACATGTAAAATGTTTATGAATGTAGTTTGCTATGAAGTATCGAGAACACCACACCCTGTATATACACTTTACATGTTTTCTTGTTGTGGAAATGCATTGTATAACTCAGGAAAGTAGTCTGTCCCATAAATCGACTCGAAACTGAGTTTCCAAATTTGAAAATTTGACAATCAACTGCCGCTCTACACTAGGAACGCACAAACTGTGTATATAAAGACACACACACATACCTCTTTCTGTGTGTGTATATATATTATATTTTGTGGACTTATTTTGTGTCCCCTAGTTTGCCTAAATATGCGTTCACGGCTGTGACACAGAAAGTGGACGTATAAAGTAACTCCGCCTCCCGTGGCAATATTCACCCCGATAACACTGGCAGTAATTAATTAGTGACAAGCCGCCACTTTCCGCACTTCTAACACGCCAACGTCACACAGGCCTCTGAGTTCCTGCCACTGGGGGGGTAGAGAAGGGGGGGGAAGCTAGATCGTCACGAGTAAGGTTCCAAAGCGCCTAGCAGCAGGCATCTGTCCGCTGGCACCGTCACTGCAGGCATGCAGTATGCTCGAGGTGTGCCCTGATCTAACAAAATGAATTAATTGAGGCCCAGTGAATAATTTCTACCCCCGAGTTCACCCCTTTCCTCCCCCCAACATACACACAGCTGCTTCCAACCCATTCTCTTCCCAGAAGGCAGTGCAGACATCACTACAGACATCAGAACAGATTCAATGCAGTCACTGCAGTGCATGCTAAGGTATAGCCAATAGGTCTCGCCTTTGGGACCTTATAAGTATTTAGTTATGCAGCACAATATCCTTACTGCAACAACATTAACTGTTGCATGGCTAAATACTTATAAGGTCCCAAAGGCGAGACCTATTGGCTATGCCAATGCTGGTTACATTCTGTGTTTGAAAATACCACTTTTTAGAAAGTGGGTATTTTCTTGCTCAGTCATCCCGTGTGCCTCTGCTGGAATGTGGATTGCCTGTCTGGGTTTTGGATGACAGAAGGCTGGGGGAGCAGGAGGGGCGCCAGATGGTCTAGGTAGGTCAGGAAAGGGCTGAAGAGACCTGGGTTACGATGGGGGAAGGGGGAGGGGATTTCCTTCTACCTCAAAGGGCCTGCTCTGCCTCTGACAAATGCCGTCTCCACCTCCTGCCAGGAATTCACACCAGAGAAGGCAGAACTGGTCCTGACGGGCACAGGCCCTCTCTGCATAAGAGATCAAAGGATTTTTGGACATAAATGCTGGGTCCCAGACCCCTGAACTTTAGAACTCATCTGGACAAGAAGACTGCCAAGAAGAAGAGCGGAGAAGCTGCAAAAAGGAACGACTGCTTTGCTGGGTGCTTTGCTGGGCTGACCTGCAGTGGCTGCTTTTGTCTTTGGTAGTGAAAGTCCTGGACTGGACTTTCTGCAACCTAAATTTGTGAGTCTCTCCAAGGGCTTGAGGTAGAGCTTGCCCCCTGTTCACGAAGTCTCAGGAACAGCAAAGACTTCAAGTTCTTTGACCCGCAGCACTGGGGACTGTGTGTTTTGTGCTGCAACCTGAAGAACACCAACTCGACGGCGTCTACGACGCCACTGCCGACTATGTGTCCTGAAGGCAATGCAGAGGGCACCGCCGCACCGCAACCCTGGTCTCACCGACGACGCCTGTTGACGCCACCACCGAGCCGCTGCTTGCACCGCGACCTGTGGGAACCGCACTCCGCACCGCCTCGCTTCACGCCGAAGCTTTGGCACCGCAGAGGGCACCGCCGCAACGCCGCACCGCGACCCTGGTCTCACCGACGACGCCTGTTGATGCCGCCACCGAGCCGCTGCTCGCACTGCGACCTGTGGGCACCGCAAGCCGCACCGCCTGGCTTCACGAGGACGCCTTGGCCTGCCTGACGCCGCCACTTCCCGCCGAGATAGACGCCGCTGCTTGCACCGTGGTTCGAGGGCACCGCTCGTAAGTTACACGACGCACCGCCCTCATCCCACACCGCAGCCTTGGCCTACCGACGCCGGCGCCATCGACTCCAGTTCGTCAGCCGACGACAGCGCTTCAGCAACGACGACGCCGCTGCTTACACCGTGATCTGCCAGCACCGTGACGAGCACCGCCTTCATCTCGCACCGCGTCCCGGGTCTCACCGACGGCACCATCTGACGCCGCCACCGAGCCGCTGCTCGCACCGTGACCTGAGGGCACCACACGCCGCACCGCTGCACTTCGCACTGCAGCACCCGACGCCTGCCGACGCCAGCGCTCCTGACTCCATCAGAGAGGAGATCGACCTGCAACGCGTGTGACTTCGAGGGCCACATCGCCCTGCATCTCTGAAAGGTACTGTTTGCGGGTCTTCCCGACACCGTAGCTGGCCTGCAACCCCGCGGTCAGCCAGAACTGTTTTGGATTTGTGTGTTCACGACGCCGTGGTAGCCCGGACGGCGCTATCCACACAAGGAACTCTTTTTAATCAGCGTATTTTTGAATTGTGAACTTTTAAGTATAGTATTGTGGTTCTTTATCGTTTTTGGTCTTGTTTTAATTATATAAAAATATTGGATATTTTTCTAAACTGGTGTGGTGTCCTTTTGTAGTGCGTACACTGTATTACTGTTGGTTATGTGCAAATGCTTTACACACTGCCTCTAAGATAGGCCTGGCTGCTCGTGCCAAGCTACCAAGGGGTGAGCAGGGGTTATTTTAGAAGTGTAACTCCCTTATCCTGACTAGAGTGGTGGTCTTTGCCTGGCTTTGGCCCGCGCCCTAGCCTACCAAGAATCCCATTTCTAACAATCGCCCTGCCCGTTTTCATATTGAGGCAGCTCTCCTTAGTTAGATCCCTGCAATACCCTGTGATCCAACCATCCTGGCACTGACAAACAAAACGTAAGGGCAGCTGGACACCCATTAACCAATCTAAAAGACATCCAACATGAAATAGCAGCGAATGGAAGAGCGCCACCAGAATCACACCCCTCCCCCGCTTGGTCAGCGAGAGCCTACATAGCTGCGTCATCTCTGGGCCGCTCCGGGTACAGATAAAGGCTAATTCGTAGCCCAATGTCCCCTTCAGCATCAGTGCCGTTCCCTGCGCCCAGCACCGTGAGGTCGCCGAAACTGCGAATTCGTGTCTAACTCCCCCAGACTAAGACCATACAGTCACATCACACCCCGAGGCCACCCTGGGCCCTTGTCTCAATAACCGATAACCACGAAATGGGCTAACCTTCTGCACTGTGCCTATAATCAGGTATTTAACTATTGAGTCGTGTATCAGTTCCACACACAAAATAACAGAGACACTGCAAAAGTGTAGCTGAAATTGGATTGTGAAAAGACCATGCCGGTTTCAACACCTGACTCCTGCCAGAGCTCATCCTTTTATCCCCTGCCTTCTGCCAGATCTCTTCCTTTCCCCCACTGCCTTCTTTTCTGTTGAATCAAACGCACGGCTACGAATACATATGCCCCTTTCGGGTCATAAACTGCCTTGACCTGAATCACTAATCGCACTTTTCTTTATATCCCCGCATGTTCTTTAAGCCCCGCGCAGACAATTGAGGATTCCCGCCGTATTGCTTATTCTAAACCGCCCTTTTCACTCCGGGTGACTTGCAGCTGCCCTCGCTCTGTATGGGCGTTATTGCTGTGTTTATTGTCGGTGCTCAATCTCCCCAGAGCCTTGCTACAGCCCGCCTGCCGTCGGTAATTAGAGGAGGAGAGGGGCAAATGAAACTGACGCGGTCACTCCTTTTACGCGTCTTTAATTATGCGCACTCGGCAGCAGCAGGAACCGGAGGCGTGAGGGGTCACCTGATCCAGCCCCCACGTTTAACCACAAAAAACAATCACAAAGCCTCCCCCGCGACTGCCCCGTGCCACAACCAAAGGCCCCCCTCCGTTTACCTCCGTGTACCGCAAGCACATTACAGCTAAATCCCCGCTTCCTAGGCTGCGCCGCACTCCAGCTGTACAGCAAATCTGCTGTCCTCCAAATCCCAGAATTGCTGCGAGGCTCCCACACGACGACCGCTGTTCGTAAAAGACAACGAGCGCCGGTCCCCCAACGTCGCGTAGACTCCGTAGACTCGCCGACCTGCAGAAGAAGAGACAAGAAAGAGAAGCCCGCGACGATCCGGAGATTCATGAAGTCCACTGCACACGGGGCTGTAAGAAGAGAGGACGAGGGCCTGGGCAATGTGCCCTAAATAGGCCCCCCACCATCTCCTCCTCCCTCTTACCGGCCCCAGCAGGAAGTGACGTCAGTCTCGCCCCGGAAGTACTTCTCGCTGTTCTTCGCGTCGACCAATCGCTCCGCCAGGAGCCACAAGGGTGTGGCCGGGGTCCCGTGTCCTAATGGCGCGCTGCCTTATAGTACGCGCTTTTCCAGACTAAAGCCTGGGCCTTGGATGACGGCCACAATTAACACAAATTTTTCATTTCCGTAATTTCTGGAAAACAATTTCAGTACCCTGGTGAACAATATATATCTATGTAACGAAGTCTGGATAGCCACACTCAAGTAATTGTGGAATCTATTAATGACTATATAGATGTATGACCCCTTTATAGATGTGATTGATTTGAATTAAGTGCAGGAAATCTCCTTTTTAGGTTTGACGTATCCATTCATGGCAAACATTCTGTATTTATTGTATGTATTCACTAAAGAGCTTTGGTTCTGCATCCTACAGCAATTTACTGGCTTGAGACGTTGTCAATCACTGCTTGGATAAGCCTATTGGAGTATGTAAGTTTCACGTTCTTTGTAGATCTGGCCTTTGCAACAACCTTAGCAGTCTCACCAGACTATATTTTTCCCCCAAAAAATGTATTAATAATATACGTGCACAGAGGGACTTTTAGTTCGAGGGCTTTGCCCACTGGGCTGTTAAATTGTCATTTACATTTTTGCTTCCCTCAACCACAACATACAGCATGGTGGCAGTGGATCAACCCACTTTAATCAGTGGCTTTCTTCACTTTGAGTGAGTGCAGAAAGCCTATGCATTGTTCACAACCCCTTAAAATTAGATCCTTTATTTACAGTGACAACGTTGATTTAAGGTGTGTTTTTTATTTTATTTATTTTGAATATTAAACTTGCCTGTTTTTTTTTTATTTTGCATACACTTTTGGTGCCTAGTTAGGTGGTAATTAAATTTAATTATCCTTTTAAAATTATGAAGTGTTTAAGTAATATTGTACCTGGCTGCATTTTAATTGCTTGGTTTTTGATTGTTTATTCTTATCTCCTTCACAAAAACAATAAAAGTGATGGCAAACTGAAACTTTCATTAGTTCGAAAGCATAACTGGAAAAACTGCCACATTACTAAACGTTTGTTTTTTCAATTTACACATTTTTAAAGCAAACCTGTGGCAGCCACATTTGGATTTATTTTTGTGGCATATGCTGGCAACCATTTTTTTTTAACAAAATGCCATCGCTCAGTTTGCCAAGGCCAGACATAATGGCTTTGGCAATGTTTGTTATGGATTAAGTGTATCCAAATAGCTTTGCCTATGTTTGTTATGGATTAAGTGTAGCCTACTTCCACCATTTGAATGGCTGAAGGACTATTTTCCATCTGGAAAGTGCACTCTGCCATGACACATTTAGTTACTTCTCATCTTGGTTTTGTGTTCACAAAGCAGCGCTTTTTTTAAACTGCAGCAGGCATTTTGAATTCCTTTTGGCAGCGCTTGAGTGCAAGCATCAAACCTCCTGGCTTTGCCATTTCTTGTTTTGTGAATGGCATTTGAGCCATTTGACAAATCGCACCAAACATAGTTTGCAGGGGATTCCATGGTGCAATCTCAGACCAGACACTTAGGGGGGTCGAGAAGGAATCAGACCACACTTATAAAGGGATGAAACACGCGCCATAATCTTAAAGTTGTGCATTTAGTTGGTACTGACGGTGGTGGTCGTGTTCTGTCTGTGGGCATCCAGGGAGGACGCAGTTATTGTTATCACACATTCACTAATGTCTTTTGAGGTCTGGGTGGAGGGCTGATTACAGACAGCCGGTGAAGGGCTGTCATTCCCCTCCTCATGTGTTGTACTTTACAATTTTAGAGCTCATTGTAAGGAAACACCAATGGATTATCTGTGCTTTAAATTGGATGCTGCTGACATCTGCTGCCCCAAGGGACCTCTTTCCCCGTTACGCCTGCTCCCTGCGGTTGGCTGTCCAGCTGCCCCTCTGGCTGTCTTCCGGGAGGGGCCGGTTTGGCTTAGAAAGGTACGTGCTGCGAAATCCGCGCGCAGGTTCATGGCTGGAAATAAACTGTCATATTTGATTCTCTCACATGGCGCGCCTATTTTTTCTCCTTCGCGGCTCCTGTGAAGCCGTGAAATCCAGCCGACAGCTTCACGCCACGAGAACCGCGCGCCTTCTTGGAATTGGAAGGCGCTTTGCTGCTCCTGTAGCGGTGGGGGGCAGAGCACCACGAAGGCACCACCAGCGACCCCTAATGGCAGGCCGGAATTAGAATTGTGTGGTTTTCGATTGTGTTGGTCTTCTTTATTGTGGACATTAACCTAACATAACGTGGGTGTTTGTAAAGCGCACGTTCACCTATAGGCATCTTGGCGCTGAATAACAGATGTTTATTGTTTACCAACTCAATGGTACTCATTTTATCGACCTTAGATGGATGAAAGGCCGAGTGGACCCACCGGGATTTGAACTTGTGACCATGAGGTCGAACACAGGCCCCTGCAGTAGACACATTACTCCACTGAGCCACCAGACCTGACTCTTTGTGTGGTGGGTGCTGAATTTTCAGCCTGAAAGTACTTCTAGTACTAGAGCACGATGGCAAACTGTAGACCACACAGACGTCCAGGTGGGCTCCTAGAAAGCTCTGTGTGACCGGTTCATTTTGGATACAGAATGTGCCCTCTGCCCACCCTGTCGAAAGCACCCATACAAGTGAGCCATTAGTGTCTCACCTCTTTTGACGAGCGGAGTCATTGATCAATGGCGGCTTCCTAGTGGTTACAATGAAGATAGCCTCACTTGACAACCCATAGCCATGCACATGTTTCAACCAGATGTCAATTCTGCGCTGCCTAGAACAGTGCTTGTCGGTGCTTTTAGAGTTTCCGGTCTTCTGTTGGTGGGTGATCAGTGCTTCTTGAGTGTGGGTGCGAGTTCCGTCTGCTTCTCCTTCAGAGTCCCCATGCCTCCACATCACTTTATTCTCGACGCCAGGTAGGACTGGGCACAAGACTGAGGTATGAAATACATAGGTACTCTATTGTATGATTCATGTGGAATCCTGGCCAGTGCTTAATTTGAGCTGGTGGTTTCCGGTGCTCGTCACCAGCACTTAATTCTCCCAGCACTTATGCAGTCTGCCACATGGTGGCGCTGTTTGTCTACCTTGGAGATGAGGATAACAGCATCTGCTTAGTAATTCAATATGAATTAAAAACAACCAATACCTGCCGCCCAAGCCATTCTTATAGCTTTGGGGGCATGGAATAGTCTGAACTGTCACACTTGTAGGACTGTGATGGTTAGTAGTTGTGCAGGTACTGTCATTGGCAGCACTTGCATGGGCAATGGGTGCTACAAGCTGTAGTGTCCTCCTGATGAGGGCCCTGGCATTTATTTTGTAGCAAATTGAGCACTGCAGAATACATGTGCAGTCTATTTTAATAAATATTGACAAATGGGCAGTGGGTGTGAGGAGCATGATATACATTGACATTCGATGTGAAGAGTGTGGAATACACGGGTAGTCGGCGTGAGAAGCATGGAATACAGGGGTCGATGACAATGGAATGCATGGATTGACTGTTTAAAGTTATGTTGTTCGACTTTATATAGTGCATTCCCAACAATAGTAAGTCCTGAAATGCTTTCGGAATCATGGCGCCTATGTCAGTTCTGGGATTGTCATTGACCAGAGGCAGAGTGGTCCTGTTTACCATGAGGCATATTGGATAATAATAGCTGGCATGGTGGATAGATGAATGCATTGACTAGTGATTGATACTATTGTTTGGTTTACAGTTGTGAGTTGCTTGGCTTTAGGTGGCTCGTATTTATAAGGTTTCTATATCATTATATGACAATGATGCTATTTCAATGTATGAGGATGTGGTAGGTTAAAGTAAGTGTTTTCATAATGGTTCTATATGTTCCTTGCTGATAAGCAGTATGAGTGTCGGTATAAATTATAGGGATGTACTGTTGTGGTGATAAACACCAAGCTAACTATAGAGTTTGGAGAAGTGTTGGGCAAGTGATGGTTCAAGGGGTTGTGTCTAATGAGTACTGTTGGGGTTGGGTAGGTGTAAGTATAAATTGATTTAGATGTGTTGCTGGGACAGGAAACAGTCAGCTAGATGGCTTGGAGCCGAATTATGTGTTTGATTCAGCCTAGAGTAGTGTCTAAACTGGAGTGTTGTTGTGGGTGATTGCATGTAATGCTATATCTGGTTGTGTTGTTGAAGTTTATGAAACCTGCAAGGTTTACTCAATGTGCTGCTAATGGTTGTAATGTGAGTTTGCTGAAGTTGAAAGAAGTGTAGTCTCCACCCACAGTAGGCTGATATTTCTGGGCAGTGAGGCCCAAATCCTGGTGGCAATTCATATCTCAGAGCACGCCAGGGGAAGGTTTACTCATTGTTTGTGGGGTATGTATCCTCTTGTGTTGTACAGCAGGACGAAGACCTGGGAACAGGTATATATTCATATATATATATATGTGTGTGTCTGTATGTATGTATGTATATATATATATATATATATGTATATATATATATATATTCATGTGATTTTGGAATATTTTAGTTCTTAGGAGAGGCTGCAAGTGGACATGAATGCTTGAAGTCTTGTTCTGTAGCGTTCCACCCAGTCTTTTATTATATTTTTAAAACCTGAGAGGATCTGAAAAACGCTCTGGGGAAATGATACCATATAAACATTACCAAGGGCGGTAAATCTTGCGGGTGGGGGAGGGGCTGGGGAGAGGCGTGTGTGTGAAATTCCCAATCTGCCATATCTGGACAGCAATAACCGGGTGTAAATGCCGGAATTGGAGATCTCGGCAGCATCTCCCGTCTCTTACAATAGGCACCCACGGATTTATTGCTTCCGAGGAACACTCTATAACTATCATATCTGTCCCACCGTCTGATTCATCTCGGCTGCATCTCTCTGTAATGGTTGACTTTATATCTTTATTCCCTCTCTCTCTGGCTGTCCATCATAACCCAGAGGTAATTTACGGGTGCAGAGCTGTTTATGGAGCCAACTGTCTGCCTCGGAGGCAGTTGCACACCACATGATTAGAATGTTATTTTTCCTCCTTAAAAGCAGACCTCTGGCCATGTAAACTTCACTGTCACTCCAGTACACTGAACAATTTCACATTGGCACCCCAGTGGCTTGAAATCAACATGAGTGACTGCCTTTCTGAAAGAGAGCTGTGCATGGAGCTGACTGTGATGCGGAGGGTGGTGGCCACGCATGGATGTAGGTTGTGCTAAAGCCTCGTTGGGACAGTGATCTGTGTCTGTGTACTTTGTAACTCCTGTGTAGTTGCACATGGTTGAGGCAAAGGGCTGGTGATGCAGGGGAAAGGCAGTCACAACCTCACCAACCCTATCCACCTCTTCATTAGTAACGAGGTTCTGAACTATGGACCAACCACCCACCGAAATTTGCCACTACGTCTTTCTGACATCTTTCTTGCTCTGCAGCCCCGGGCAAGGTTACTGTCCTCTGTGGTTTTTTTCTTACATTCATGAACAATCCTGTCAATTATTCAATAGTGTGTAAAAATACTTACTCTGTGTCAGGAGACAGCCTCAGGAGCTAACACTCCAAGTACCACCCATGGCTCGCAACCGCATATCTCTAATCCTCTTTACGTCCTTATCCTAGTGTCCACAGCAGTGGTAATGCGCTATTGTAAGTTAAATTCAGGTGCCAGGCAACCTGTCCTGGTAATCCAATATTACTATTTTAACGCTGCAACTGGTAGGGCGGAGGCATATATCTTCAACGGTGACATCATTGAAGAGTCACACTCACAGTGCTTTAACTGCTACTGTAGCTAGGACACTGCCATTACTGAAATACAGATTGGCTGGAGGATGTCTTAACTCTACTGACATCACAATGAGACCTTTTTAGGTCTGGCCTTGAGGCAGATATATCCCACCCTGTGAAATCCCAAAGATAAATCCTGAATAAAAAAATTATGTACATATGTAGAAGTGGGTTTGACTCTGCCCTTTTCATCCATTAGCCTATTCCGCTGTCATTCACATTTTGCTTCCGCTCATCATTACATTGGGCAGCGATTCAGCACACTTGAGCCACAGTCTCTTGTGAACTGTGAGTGATGGAATTTTGTCTGGTCACGTGCATATCTTCTTAAAAGGAAGTGGACCTAAGTGTCCGGAGTGGTCTGCCAGTACATTACTTTAACAATTTTTAGCCTTTACTTCTAAACTAGGTCTTTAGGTTAAAATAATTCAAAGCAATTGGTAGCTTTTCTTTTCACCTATAAAAATCATATTTTTTTTGTGTGCATTAAAACTTAAAAGGACTCCTATAGTTCTTCTAAATGGATATGTCTGCCCTGGTCTATTAGAATTGCTTGCAATGTTTAATTGTATTTATTTTTAAAATGTCATTGCAAGCTTATAACTGCCACATTTAAGCATAGGCATATATTTTCTTTTCATTTTTGTGTCATATGCATGCAAGAAAAAAAATAACCTCCCACCAGCGTCCCATGGCCAGACTGGTTGGCTAAGCCAATGCTTGTTTTAATACAGTGGGATCCTTTGGGAGCTGCTGGCACTATAATGATATCACAGTGGGAGCTGTTTTTACTGTGCTCATATCATTGGTATCTACTCTTCCGGGGTGCCGTCACACTCTGAGCAGCTCTTGCTAGAATGAGATCAGACTGGAGGCAGCTCTCACTCAAATGACATCATCCCGAGGGCTGCTCGTGCTGACATGACCTCATCCCGAGGGCTGCTCGTGCTGAAATGACGTCGCACAGAGTGCGGTCCTGTTAGCAATTCGTTTACAGTCACACTGAGAGCTGTCCTTGCCTTAGCAGCGTAGTACTAGGCCTAGCCCTTACTTAAGGGACACCACATTGGAAGCAGACCTCACTGTACTGGCATTGCACAGGGAGTGGCCCTAATTACAGTGACATTACACTGGAGGCAGCATTTACAGGAGTGACTTCACAATGGGAGCTACCTTTGCAGCAAGACTTCTAGATGGGAGCAACTCTTATGGTAGTAGCATCAAAATGGAAGCTGCTCTTGCCACAGTATCGTTACACTGGAGATGCAATCTCCTGGCTTCTGTGAATATCTCAGTGTTTAGTTGCCAACTGTAGTTTGTAAGCACTGTACACATTGACTGTAACATATGGCATACGATAACTTTACTATAAATGATCAACTTTCCTTTGGAAGTGTTGTCAAGAAGTTGGCGACCAAAGCCCAGGACCTGTCCTGCAGTCTGTCAGGGACCACCCGCATACACTTTTGTATTTTCCATTGTCGATTCCAGGATCTTGGCTACCTGGTGAACCATCATTGGAGGTCTTCAGGATGCAGACTGCTGTGCGTCATATCCCTCTTGAAGATTCCCACGCTGACAATTGCCACCAGCTCACATTCGTGTGGTATTGGATCGTTCTTACTGTGCTAACTTCCAAGAGAGAGTGACTATTCTGCTATTCCAGACTTTCCATCTTGGCACACTGCACCCCTGCTCTCTCCAGTCTAGCTCCATGGTCTTGTCAGTTTTGTTTGACATCTCTGTGGCCTCGAGAATCTTGTGCGTGTGGACCTTCTGTATGCAGGGATGTGGGTGTAAAAGGACATTTTGTCTTGGTTCTCCTCCTGGGTTTCCTCTGGAGTTTTCTTAACCTGTCTGGTTATTTTGCCGTCCATTGTCCCTTCAAGTTCATGATTGTCCAAAATTCTCTTGAGCAGCCTCATGAGGATTCTCTGCCACATGCTGAGTGAGCCGGGATAGGAGTTCTTGTATAGGAAAAAGAGACACAGTTTTCTTAGTCTTGAACCAACCTATTTCCATAATTGCCACAGAATCCTACATTAGAAGCCCACAAATAATTTAGATCTTGAGAGAGGATGTTCCATAGTAAGGGACCTTGAACCAAGGAAACGGTTTTTCAACAAACTACATCTAAATGTGGGGGATACACCTGCATTTCCCATTAGCTCTTAGTTGTCTGTTGGGGCTATGTCAGGGCACCTTTTCACTAAAATATTTACAGATGTTTCCACACAAAACCCCAGGTATTGGGATACTACCTCTCGTATTTGTTTGGCGCTGTATTGCCAGTTACTTGATCTCATGGGATTATTTGGGTGCGTGGTAAGCCTGCCATCTGCAAGTGTTGGGTTTGGCCATTGGACCTTTAGCCTCAGACCATATTCAATCCTACAGCATTTTCTGGCCATCTTGGTGTACTTGGTCATTTTGAGCTTCAATGGTAGTTGCAGTGAAGGGTTCTCAAAAGAGATGAAAGGTAGGAGCGTGCCAGAATCAGGATGGTAAAACAGGGACATGGTATAAAATGCAGAGCTAAGCACTCCTTTCCTGGAGAGTTTTATTCAACGTCAGAACCTTGTGGTTGCCTCTGTTGTGCCAAAGGAAGGTACTGTTTGAGGTTCAGAGGTTCTCTAAGGTGCCGTAAGGTACTGCGTTGACCTGCCACAAAGTGAGGGAGAGTCAGGAACGTTCATTCACCTAAAAGACAGGGATAAGTAAAATCTCTAAGTGGACATTGATGGCACTGTACCTGGTGCCCACCGTCGAGCATGACTGCCACTGTAGAGTCTCCCTTTTTATTGCAGCAAGCAGGGGGAATAGGCTCTGTCCCATCTTAAGCAGCTCTGTGTTGAATACAACCAACAAGATCTAGAAAAGAGAGGTCTGACTCTGCAGGTAGATACGAGATGCACCCATGAGAGGTTGTCCAGCATGCATGATCCTAGGAATGTTTTGTGCGATTCCTCTTAGTTTGAGAAATGTAGCATTTCCTCTGCACTCTAAATGCTCATCAAGCTTTACATGTGGACTAGTCTCAAACTGTTTCAGGATTCCGAGAGAAGGTAATGCTATAAAAATTAGAATATTCTAATTCCTGCCTCAGCTTTGCTAACTCACCCCTTACTATTCTTTACCTTTCTTTTCATTCCTGATCTTTGTTCTGCCCTCCTGTCTCCATGAATTTCGTTTCCTATTATCCCTTGTTCGGTTTACAATAGAACTGCTGGTAGTCCTCTGTGATTTAAAAAACCAATCTACTGTAACATTTATCTCTGGGAAGACGCCTCCATTGCTCACTTCTATTTAACCACCTCTACCTCCCCTCACCATACATAAGGAGTCGTGAATGTGCTGAAGTCCTTTGTTTGGGGCGTAACTGGTAGGAAAACATGGACTTCCTAGAATGGAGTAGTTCACTCCACTGGTCTGTTAGAAGTGATAGTAGACTAGAAGGCTTGTAAGCAGCACTTTAGTTTTTATTTCCATCCAGGCTTCCATCTTTATCCAGGCTTCCATCTTTATCCAGGCTTCCATCTTTATCCAGGCTTCCATCTTTATCCAGGCTTGCATCTTTATCCCGGCTCCCATCTCCATTCCGGCTCCCATCTCCATCCCGGCTCCCATCTCCATCCCGGCTCCCATCTCCATCCCGGCTCCCATCTCCATCCCGGCTCCCATCTCCATCCAGGCTCCCATCTCCATCCCGGCTTGCATCTCCATACCTGCTTGCGTCTCCATCCCGGCTTGCGACTTGCGTCTCCATCCCGGCTTGTATCTCCACCATGGCTTGCAACTCTATCTTACTCTATCCTAGTTTGCCTCTCCACACTATCTTGCATCTCCCTCTAAACCTGCACTCTAGCCAGAATCCTGATTTTCCACCCTACCCGTATCCTCTTATACTGTGTTGTGCTGTTAAAATGTTGACTCCATAACTGCAGTAGGCCTCTTTCCAAGCAAAACTGTTATTGCCTACTGGATATAGAAGAGGCTGACATGACAACTTGTAGTGACAGGTTCTGAGTCTTGATTAACGATGCCCCAGGTAAGCAAATTCCCTTTAATTCATGGAGCATACCTGTTGCTTCTGACTGTCTGACCTGCTCCCTCTTTCCAAGGCATCCGAGTTCTGTTTGATCATAGCATTAATACCAGAGCTAAATAGTTTGTGGTCAAGTAGCCCACTTCTTCCGGCTCCTTCGTATCAACATGCTTAGAAACATCCCTTAAGCATGGTGCAGCTTGTTTTCTGAGACCCCTGCTCGCTTTGGACTTATTACTCCAATTATCTGTAATTCTAAGATGGCTGCCTTTGTCCAGAAGGCTCAGCAGAGTTCAGGGCCCTGCCCTGGTGCTTGCAGGTGAAGCTGATCTAAACGAGAGTTGGGGTGTCACTTGCTTGGACTTAAGACTGAGTCCATCTAGCGATCCCCAGAGATATTTCATTTGTCTATGGGAAGCTGGGCAGTTTCGAGAGCATCACCTCTCAAGTGAAACTTCTAATCTCCTTCTCAGAGGACGATACAAAGTATGGATTTGTTCTCTACCACATGTCTTTTATTTAATGCTTACGGTCTGTATTTTGGTACATTTTGTTTTCAGTATTGTGTTGTAAAGTACATTTACCTAAAAATAGAATCTGGCTGCACACATGGCGAGGTCCTTGTCACGTCCTCTGGGCACAGTCTCACGCACTCCATGAGGCGGTCTAAAATTGCTCTTTGCTGCAGACCGGCTTGAGATGGAGTACTGCAGTACTCTGGGATGGCACTGTCCCATTTATCTCAGGTGTGTGGCTGGGAGAGGTTTGCGTATCACTCTGTCCCTTGAGGATGGCACAGATCGTGCACGGTGGAGAGTGCGGCGGGGAAGCTTGCGTGATTCCGCTGCGAGCGGGTTAGCTCAGCATGAGCTTCCCTCCACCAGATCTGCCACTCATGCATATTTCACAGCCTCGTCGTTTGCCCCGCTCTCCAGCTCTAGTCTGCTGGAAGGTGACAGATTCAGGTCAGTTAATTTGTCTAAATTATTAATAAAATCTTGTCCAGACAAGCAGGTCCTCGCTTGGTGGAGATGGTTGAGGGTTGCCTTCCTGGCCTTATGCGGTTGCCGGGTGCCCATGGGATTGTCGGTTGAGTTAAGGACAGGCTGGTGCTTCTGAGCGGTGAGGTGGGGCTGGGCATGTTTGGTTCTCTTTGCCCTGATTCACTAACAATCCAGGCTCTTTTTGAGTCCTGGAAACATGAAGTGGTTCCCAACACTTGAAAATCTTTTTTTGTTACATATGTTTTTATTAAAGCATGGATGCCAATTAAATACAAGACGAGAGATTGTAGTTTTAGTGCTGGTACTTCTGTATAAGTTTAGGTGTATTTAGTATATTCAAAGTTCATAAGTACAAAAGCTGAGCATAGATAACAACACGCTAATGGGTGATTACAGAAAAGCATTAATTGAAAGTAGTTATTTATATACATTCTTTCTATGTTGAAAGTCCTTTATGGTGCTTCATAGATGAAAGATCAGCCAACATGTTTCACTCGCTGTGGGCTCGAAAGTCTGGGGCTTTTTTCAAGGCTCAGGATTGATGAAATGCTTTTATTGGTGTATATAGCTCTGAGAGTCTTGCGGTCCTGTTCAATAAGATGTCACCTCATATGAACGTGAAAGTGAGCAATCCGGCTTGAAGTAAGAATTCCGTCATGCGGTCTGGGTGTGGGTGGCTTCTGGGTTTGAGGGAACACTCCGCACAGAGAAACCTAAAGGCAATGCCAAATTAGCTCCTATCATTCACTTTGGGACTGGGGGTTCATTGGGGTGTGAGGTATACCCTCCAATCTTCACATCCCTTCTGAGTCCTGGTTTAAGGAATGGGTGAAGTGTTCTCTTAAAGCTACAAGTCTACATTTCAGAGTGTAAACTGAGGGTTAGGACCTTTGAGGCCGCAAAGCAAGCATAATATTTGGGGTCTGCAAACCTGGCTCGTCAACATACATCTGTCTGTCCTTCATCCTATTAAAGCTTTCATCAGCTCTTCATTAACTTTCCTAACCTGCTTATTCCACTTGGTGATGCTTCTCATCTGGCTGGTTTTCCCCGGGTCAGTTAGCACATCTTTTTGACAAATTTTTGTTTTTGTCACTTAGTTTTGCTCCATTATATTTGTTTTCTTCACCATAACATATCATTAGAGACTACTGTGCCTTTACTGAAGTGTGCCTCTACAACTTTGACATCACTTCAAGTATTCAGTCACTACTGCATGGTAGACCCTTCCAGGTGGGACGTCACAGCACTGAAGGCGTTTCCAAGTGCACAGTTGCTGCACCGAAGGCACCTCGGCAGCCTCATTGAATGCACTCCAAGGCAGAAGCCACTATATTTTAGTAGCACATGTATTGTAATTGCATTTATATAGCGCTTACTACCCCTGACGAGGCGTCGAAGTGCTTTTTCGGCAAGTTGCATGCTACTCCGGTACACATAAAGGATTAGTGTTGAATTAGTATAGTGAAATATGAAAGTAATTTGAATGGTGGATAGGTTAGTCAGTTATTTGGATTCAAAAGGATAGCGGAGGGATAGAAGAGGGAAAAAGGTTTGCATTTATATAGCGCTTGCTACCCCTGATGGGGTGTTAAAGCGCTTTTTTCGGCGAGTGGCACGGTACTCCGGAACCCATATAGGATTAGTGGTGAATTAGTATAGTGAAATATGAAAGTAGTTTAAGTGGTGGATATTAGTCAGTTATTTGGATTGAGAAGGATAGCATGTGGGTCTGCAGGACTGCATTGAAGCCTCTTTCTAGTATGTAGTCACTGCACCGAAAGACCTTCCCATTCTGATGTCATCACAAAGACTGCCAGGTGCCATGGTACTGGAAGTGTCTTGCTCAGTAGATTTAGAGGGCATAATCCTTTTTTTGTGCCTACATTTCATGCTTTGAAGTTCTAGCTTAGTCTGGGGGCACCAGCAAGTACGACATTGCTGCACTGAATGTACTTTTAGGAATGTGGTTGCTGAATTGCAAACACTTCCGGATATGCTGCTGCTGCACTGACGGCACTCCCCTGTGTAATCTCCCGCCACTGCTAACACTTCCGGGTTTGCTGCTGCACTGACCGAATTCCCTGTGTGATTTCACTCCTCTGCAGGCACTTCCGGGTATGCTGTTACTGCATTGCAGACACTACCAACTATCACTGCATTGAAACAGTAACACGTGTAACCTTACTCCTGTGTGAGCACCTCCAATTATGCCGACAGTTTATTAATGGTACCAAGCAGGGCTTTAAGTGGGGAAAAAAAACTGGGGGTGCTCTAAAAGGGGCGGGGCAAACCTCAAAGGGGTGTGGCCTATCTAAGTAGGGGCGTGGTCTAAATAAAGATAACTAGTGTAGCAGTACCCCCTGCTCTGACAAACCGTCAGCTCTAGGACTCCTCAGAGTGTCATCAGATTTGGAATTCCCCGCTCAGGCTCGCTCTCTCCCCTCCTTATTACAGCAAGGCTATGTATGGATAATGCCATACACCCTCCCCAGTACCCCAAGACCAGTGTCGTCATCCCGGGAAATGCCCAGGCAGACACCTGCCGTAAAGGGTGGCTTCACGTGAGGCTGAGTGTACTAGAAGCACTGCTCCCAGAAGGCAACGCGGCTTCACAGGGGTGAGTTTTAACGAAGCCACCCCCCTGTCAAAACATGCCACAGAGTCCTCCTACAACGCGGCTCACCTGGCATGACGTCATGCCTTGACCTCCACTACTCAGTAGTGAGCAAAATGAGCATGCGCACATCGATGTGCATGCTCTCACTGCACTCCAAGAAAAAAAAAAAGAAAACGGACTACCTCTGCGAGGCCCGAAAATAGAGCCCGATAGAGACCCGTTTCGAGGCCCCCTGAAAATAACTGCCGGTGCTCACCCAGACAGACCCGGCCCACTTAAAGCCCTGCCACCGCCAGTTACTGCCCCCACCTCAAGCGTTACTATCAATGGGTATTTGTCAACGCCACCCTAAAGTCATACTATCCCTGTTACTGAGTCCTCCTGAAACACTACTTCAGGCACTGATGGCTCTCCATAGGTTCTCACCCCCTTCTTCCCGAACCTTTACTGCCCTCATGTACTTAGCCCCCCCTCCACCCCCAACAACCGCTATCGCCCCCACGAGCATCTACCACCTGGTCCCTTTCCAGAATATCGCCTTTAACGCATTCTTCATCTGCCATTATCCCACCCGATCCCCAGTTACTGTGGGTTTTCCCACCTCTTCGTTTAACTTCGAGCATTTATCAAACCCTTGGACCTTTCTTGATGCTCAGTTACTTTTTGCCATAATGGATGTTGAATCCTTGCAGGGAGCGACCTTCTAAAGTAAACGACGAGTTAATTTATCATGATGGCGGTAACGCCCCCTGGCTCCAGTTTGGGGCGGTCAGTGCCTGATACAGTGTGTTGGCAACAAGAATTGCAGCAGAGAAATGGTTGAATGTACAGTACTGAGATCCAATGGAGAATGCCCGATGCAAACTTGGGCTCTTTGATAGAGCATCCCTTTACACTGGCAGATAACTGGGCCAAGTATGTTTTTGTCACCTCAACGTATGTCATGGCTTGTTTATTAAAGCCAGCGGGTGGTGTGGACCCGTTGCGCTGTTTTTACCCTTAGCACAGCGTCTATATTTAGTATGACTCAGTAGAGTAAGGAATCTTGTAGATCCTGGAGCGGGGAGCCTCAAGCGTTGTACTGTTTTCAGCTCCTCGTTTGGCCTTCAGACGCTTTCGAACATGTCTTCTCACATATATTTTCTCTAACACATTTTATCTGCAGCCTATTGCTGCCGTTGGCTGAGGTTCTGGGTGAGCTCACCAGGGCAGTGCAATCGAGCGCTGTACCCCAAACTGAAGTACCTGTGATGCAGGGCTGTATTTTAATCGGTATTAACCTTTTTGCTTGCTGGTTTGTCTGTTCTTTGTTACACCTTGGTGCATTGGCGTGGTGCTTTTCACACAAAGGAGTCATTCAGTGTAGATTGCATGGCACCTGGTGGCCCCTTGAGGACACAATATTGTGGTGGACACATTGCTCTTCTAAATGAGATGTAAAGAATCTTTATTAATTATATTTAACAACGAGAAGCAAAGGGTTGTTGTCCAGCTGGTCTCGCTCTTGTCGTCTGAAAGCCACAATTATTCCTTAGCACCGTGTAAAATTGCCTGAAAGGGCTCCATATTCCACTTGTAACTTGCCCGGATTATCCGTGTTCACCATTACCTAGTACCGGCTGAGCTGCCATACTCGCTTGGATGGTTTGAATAATTCATGGCATTAAGTCAGCGGGGCTCGGAGAAGTCATGAGACAGACAATCGTAATGGCAGCTTGTACACATGACTACCAGTATTAATTTCGGGCCACTTCTTCTGTGTGTATACTTCCAAAGCCGAGCCTTTTCGCTTTTTAGTGTCATTTCTTCTAGTAATCCTGTGGTTAAGCATTACAAAAATCAAGACATAAAGTGTTGAACAATACCTCATTGTGTGCCATAAAGTGAGCAAAATGAGCATGCGCACATCGATGTGCATGCTCTCGCTGCACTCCAAGAAAAAAAAAAGGAAAACGGACTAACTCTGCGAGGCCCGAAAATAGAGCCCGATAGAGACCCGTTTCGAGGCCCCCTGAAAATAACTGCCGGTGCTCCGACCCGGACAGACCCGGCCCACTTAAAGCCCTGGTACAAAGTATGCTGCTGTTGTCACTGCTGTGCAGGAGTGCTTCCAGAATGCTGTCCCTTGTGTACAACAGACGTGGTTGTTCGTAGGAGCATAGACAATCTGAGTGAGTACATCAGCCTGGAGGGTTTCTGGGAGCACAGGCGATAGGGCGAGAATCAAAACATGGAAATCAAGAATGCGAATCCTGTGTCAAAGGCGCAGTAAGGTGAGATTAGCTAGGAGTTGAGGCCCCTGGTCCATCCATACAACTCCTTCAATGTTTCCTCTGTAGGCTTTACGCCTTCTCCCCCCTCTCCAATTACACTTTCGCTGTCCTACCAAGTCCTATACTTCTAGCCTTCCACCGCCTACACGATTTCTCTATCTCCCCTCATTGTTGGGTCCCTTTCTTCTCTTCCTGCTCCCTCCTTCCTTCTCATGCCTCTGTGTTGATAGCCTTTTGTGTTCTCTGAATCCTCACCACCCCAGCCTCCCTCGCTCAAATCTCCGAGTGCTAAACACTCATCTGCATTATAAAAAATCTCCACTGAGCTTCAAAAAACACGATAAACGGCTTCTTAATATTCCGAGGGGAGATGTGGGTTTTGGAGTATAATAGCCGTGCACAGGAGATGAAAGGCGGGTGTGCGAGCAGGTCCAGAGAGGGATGTGGAAATTAAATTCTCATTCAGCCCTATACACTTAAGGTGCCATGTTCAGGATGCTCAACATTGTTCAGAAACTGAGTTTTTAGTACAAGTCTCGAGGCAGAGCTCAGTCTCGCAGGGCGCTCGTCTCCTGAGATGGACTGCCTCCAAGCAGTGAGCCTCTGTCTTCACTGGGGCTCCATCTCTAAGACTGGGCTTCCATCAATATTCAGGGTGCTCATCGCTTTGGTGGGCAGTCCTCTAAATGGTGAGCTTCTCGCTGCCCTCCCCGGGTGACGAGATCACTCATTCGGGGTCCACTTCCCTCTCTAGAAATACTGCTCGTGCCCGGTTCACATCTCTCAGGGCCAGGGCTCCCTTTCATGGCAGGCTTCCATCTCAGGGTTTGCTTCCTCAAAATTGGCGGCCCCTCCGCAAGGTACCTTAGAAACAGCCTTGCTCAATCTGTCTTTGTGCCTGATTGGTCACAGAAAGTGCTTTACCCTGCCTTTGTGACTTACTAGCTACAATACAGTGCCTTAAAATGTGTCTTAATGGAGGATGGGTAATGCCTGCAACTCTGTGACACATTGAGCGATTTAAGCTCTGCCCCAGTCACCGATTAACAAAAAGACGTGTCTTAAAAACTGCTTTGGTGATGCACCAGAAAGTGTGCCTTAAGGTCTGGCTTGGTGCAGGGCCGGCCACAGTCGAATATATACAATATTCTCTGGTGCCTTATGGGCTCCTGGTGGCTACTTAAATTATACATGACTGAGCGGGGGAAGCTCCCTGTGTAAAATCTGTCTTTGTAATCTTTTCCACTGTCCTCATGCACCTGCCATGTTTACCCTCCTTCCTCTCTACCAACTGTTGCCTATTTCATGCTGCACTGTCTTTCTTTAGGTCGCTGGATATATTTGTTTTTGATATTTCTTCGTAATTTGAGTGAGATATTGTTTAGTTCTCTTATCCTGCTGGTTGTTGGCTGCAAGTCACTATTTTGAATCAAGTAGTACAGGTTCATGGACAGGCATAAACAGATGCACAGCAGAGCATTACACAGAGATCTGTTTATTTGCATGGATTACATTATGTAGGTCACATGCAAATGTTCCTTTTTGTGATGCATGGTGAGTGAGGGCATGGGTGGGTGCTGTGGGGGTTCTACTTAGCTAGCAGGGGTGTAGACTGGCTGGTGGGCTCTGCGGATCATAGAACTGAGAATTGCTTGCTTTTTTTCAGAAAATTTGTGTGTAGAGCTTCAGGATCTAGGGGTGGTGTGTTCCAGAGCGGTGGGCTCTGGGTGGCTGCAGGACTGCCTCTAGTGTGGTGTTCATCTAGATTTTAGAGTGATCCCCCAGCATATTTCCTCTCCCAGTCATTTTTCCACAAATTCACCCTTGCAATTGGTACACATTTGACACTTTCGTCAGCAGTCTGTGCAGAGGCTTGAATGAGCATGGGGTCTGAGCTCCTGTGTCCTGCCTCATCGAGGCACCAGATGACAGTCAGACGACCCTCTGCGGTGGAATATTTGAGGCCTGCGTGCTATCTGTAAACCATATTTCGCATTCTCCAACTGAATGCAACAAACTCTTTCAAATGCCTAGTGGTGGCCCCAACAGTGACCTGGAATATATTAGTAACACAATGAAGGTACACAAGCCCTATCTATTAATGCTAAAGCAAGGCTGGTCCATGCTCTTCTTACATAATAATATAACTAGCTTGTTATACCTGGAGTCCATCTTTTGAAAAATATGAATTGCTCTCGGTGGCTCCGGAGAGACCAGTGGCCAACTGATTGCTAACTGGTCCTACTCAGTCAAACATTTTCCTGATTTGTGGTGCCACTTCTTGCCACCTTGGGGGCTTGCGAACATTAGCAATGTCAAGTACTAAAGTGGCGGCTGGTGACATTTGAAAGTGGTGCGGCGTAAAGGTTGGGTATAAGTGTTATTCCGTGTTTGGGGAGAAAACTTTCAAGAAACCAGTGGCAAATGGTACATTTTAAAGCCAAATTTGAGAAAGAAAGGTTTATAAAGCAATTGTGAAAGTGCAGTGATGAAATATTAAAACACATCAAAACCTGCCCCATATCTTACTGCCTTAAATATGTTAAACAGTTACTGTAGTGAGCCACTTGTATGATTTGACGCAAGTACTGTGGAAATGAAACTATGAATATGTTGCACATAAGCAATCTGAAGATTCGGCAGCTATCTCTTCACGATAAAGGGCATGTTGACGCCACTGCAGGGCTGGATACAGTTCTCTACCAAGAGGCACATGCAGTGTGTAGGAAGAAGGTGGTGTCGCAGTCGCACCCACACCCTACCACCTAACAGGCTTTTGCAATGAAACCTCCTTTCAGATGCCCCGTAAACGGAAAGGTGTTTTCGGCTGTAGCAGACAAACACAACATGGTAACTACAGCGGCAGAAGCATTAATTCTGGGACTGTCTCCCCAGCCAGGGGTCACCCACGCCTGCACTGCCGATGTTTGCTTAAATCACAACTATGTAAGCGGACAGTAAACACAGAGCTCTGAATACTGCGCAAGTCATACTTGAATGTTGTGACACGCAATGCCCTCGGTTCGAAAGCAGCATTCACTGAACATTTTGTTCTATAAATTGCATAACACGCTTCCAGTATTTGGATTGCAGCCCAGCTACAACATTGGTCAACATATAGAAAGTCCGTGTCGTCTGACACCCACAGGCAGATGTGTGAACATTACGAATCCGGACAGACATGCACAGTTTCTGGCACTAACCTGAAAATCTGACCTCAATATGAAGAATTGAACTGAACATGATTTTTTAAGAATGCGCATCACAATAAATACTACTTCAAAGTAAAATAGTATAAAATATGCGCATCCATTGTCCGAGTCCATTGACGTACTTATGTACAATGTCCGCAATCTGAACTTTTTGCCTATGTGCACTATTGTGTGAATTTAACGAACATCAAATGTACATATTCACACGTGTTCGAAGACGGAGTCCAGTGTTCAACACAGACTGAATAAATATGCACACCTTTCCATACTGGTGCATTTGCATCCTTAACCAAATTAAATATACGGCCGCTGACAGAATATACATCTATACTAACCGTACACACACGTTGCAACGTTATATTGCTTCTTCCGAATAGTTTTAAGGAAAAAAACACATTACACTTGGCAAGATGCATCTAGGCAGAAATATCATCATGTCAGAAACACGCTACACCTCTCTCTGTATGTTAACCAGTCGCGGCCGGCATGACGGACGGGTGGGAGGGGTGGAAATGGGGTCGTCGTGGGGGGGGATGGGGGAGGCGGGAGGGGTTTGTTTAATTAAAAAAATATATAAAATAAAACTTAACTTATCGTCCTGCCACATCAGCTTCAGGATGGATCCGACTCCCGCCGTCCTGCCTTTTCCAATTCCTGCATCGTCATCAGGAAAGGCAGCCTCCCTCCCTCCCCTCCGCCAATCACAATGCTGCAATGGCAGCGTTGTGATTGGTGAGGCGCCTCGGAGAGCGCCTGAGCCGGGCCATTTTCTCTATGTAGGCTGCATGCAGCAGCCTACATAGAGAAAAAGGGAGAGTGGGCGGGCCTGCTCAAGGGCAGGGGGGGAGTGGCTTGCCCACTGTTGTGCATAGCCACTCCCCCTGCCCTCGAGCAGGACCGCCCACCCCCAACCAGGCACTTCTGCTTTCTCGCCGTGCGAGAAGGTAGAAACTAAAATGGTAGTTATTACCATTTATGTTTCTGCCTTCTCGCACTGCGAGAAAGCAGTGGGGCAACTCCCCCACGCCCCAATGGGGGAGCCGCCACTGACTAAAGACCAAGACTGCTAGCCCAAGAGTGTCTCTGTCAAAACGATTTCTTTTCTCTCTACCAAGTCTTTCTTGGACTCACAAGTGGTAGCTGTGGTCGGGCACTCAGGTCTTGCTCAGAGGAAGTGGCAGAAAGTTTGGTTTCACATACAATATAACACAAAATCTACCGCACTTAATGAAGGGCATTGTCCAGTGGGGAGTGTTTGTTGCAAAAAAACGTAATGCCTCACCCTCACTTGCGCACACTCCCTGCATCTGCAAAACCAAAACTGGAGATCGCTCATTCTCCTACATTGCACTCAAGATATGGAACGACCTCTCTCATCACCTCAGAGCCTCCTCCTCACTTCTTGAGTTCCCTAGGAAGCTGAAGATCTGTCTCTTCATATAAGCACATTGGGACCATACACCTGCACACCTTGCCCAAGCGCCTTGATACCCTTTCGGGAAGTTAGTGTGCTATAAGAATCAACATAACAAAACATAATGGATTGGTAATGTGCAGTTAGAAAGGCAGACCATGTTAAATGATACACTATGAAAAACTGAAGAACTTACCATTTACTGTTGTGGACAAATGGCCCTAAATAGTGATAAGACCGTATAGTGTAAACAAAACAAAATGGCAACTACCCACCCCCTCATACTTTGAGTGGGTCAGGGCACTTTCTTTTTGTGGCAGGCACTGTCATCATTTGAAGAAAATTGGTCAAATTCTTGGCAAAGACTTTGGGGTTGCTCTGGAAATCATATGTAAACACACTCAGTGTATCCAAAAGTGCCAGACGTTTACACAACAAAACTTAAAAGTCTTTTCGTGATTCTCAAAGTCGCTCAGTGCTAGTTCTGTGGGACTTCAGTCTCGAATTCCTATATTTCGAATAACCTGAAAAAAAGAGTTTCTTTGATAAACCGGAATTTCTGTTTTTTGTTTTGCCTGTGGTTTGAGTTTTTCTGCATCCTTCAGTGCTACAGAATTCCCCTTGCCTTCCCATGGCTAGTACCATGGTACTGTGACCAGGGCTCTGGAGTGAACAGAAAGACCAATATCTCAAAACTTCCCATCAGTCATGCACTTTTGGCGTCTCAAATGCAGTGGAGATCAGGGAACTGGACAGACAACATAACCATATTTAGGGACATGTTTATCAAGGTACGGTTTTCTACTGCCACTAAGGTACTGCTGTACCAGGAGCCTGGTGCTTAGATGGGACCAACAAATAGCTATATCTTGGAAGCAGCCAGTTATGGGTATGGTGTGGAGCTTCAGGGAAAAGCATGTTTCCTCTTGAGGGTGCTAGCAGACGTTTCAGATTTAGACCTATTACATGTGTGGGAGCAGAAATGTACCCTAAATTGTACCACATACAGTTCTCCCACAGCAAACTGGATCCTAAACCTCATTTTCATTAGGCAATGTGTCCCCGTTTTAAGGAACCTCCCCAAACACCAAATTAGCAGAGTAAACAATTAATGGACTCACTCAATAACTGAGCTCTAAGTCAATAAAAAGTTAATGGGTTTTATTACAAAATTCAAAAAAAGCAATACAGAATACATACCATGGAGGCTTCCAGCACCAGAGTTATACAGAGAAGGTAAAATCAGAAACATTTCAAGTCCCAACTGAGCAGAAAAATCAGGAAATAATCTGGCAGTATCCCTAGCAGAATAGGAATGTCTTCTGGCTCACGCCGAGAATCTGGGATTTTTTATACATAACTCTTGCACAGAATTAGCAGTTTTCACAGTTTCATTATTGTGTGAGCAAACGTATAATTTCTTTAGCAGATCAGAGTACAAGACAAGCATTTTCAAAGCCAATAGATCTCGCCTATGCAAGAGCTATTGGTTTTGTCAATATGTTTTAGCCATGTTGTATACCTGTGTTGCTGCTGTTCAGCATGGCTCAAAGTAAAGGAAAGTGACATGGAATGGAGTGCTGTAAAGTAGTGTGTGTGGAGTAGAGTGGATTATTATGGAATGGCGTAGAGAGTCATGGAGTGCCATAGAGTGATGTAGAGTTGAGTAACATGGACTGAAGTTTCATGGAGTGGCGTAGTGTGTTGTGGAGTGTCATAGAGGGAGTACAGTGTTGAATGGAAGGGCGTATAGTTGAGTGGAGTAGAGTGGAATGGCAGAGTGTGTCATGGAGTGGTGCAGAGTAGAGTGGCATAGAGGGTGGGCTGTAGAGTGGATTGGAGTGTTGTAGAGTGGCTTAGTGCGGAGTAGAATGTTGTAGAGTGGAGTGGCATAGAGTGGAGTAATGTAGTAGAGTGGAGTAGAGTGTTGTGGAGTGAAATAAAGTGTCACATAGTGGAGTGGCATAGAGTTGCACCGAATGGAGTGGTGTAGAGTGGAGCAGTGTATCGTAGAATAGAGTGGAGTAACGTGGCATGGAGTGGCGTAGAGGGAGTTTTGTAGCGCGTTGTAAAGTGGAGTAGTGGCATAGTGTCCGAGAGTAGAGTGCCAACGAGTAGTGTCATAGAGTAGCCTAGAGTGAAGTCGCGTAAAGTACAATGGTGCAGAGCAGATTGGCGTAGAGTGCATTGGTTTTGAGAAAAGTGGTGTAGAGTGCATTGGCGTAGAGAGACGCAGAGTGATGAAGAGTAAAGTACAGTGGAGTGGCGCAGCATAAAGTGCAGTGGCGTAGAGTAGATTGTTTCAGAGTAGAGTGAAGTGGTGCAGGATAGAGTGCAGAGGTTTAGAGTAGAGTGGCGTAGAGTTGAGTGGTGCAGTGTGGCGTAGAGGTCAGTGGTGAAGAGTGCAGTCTTGCAAAGTAGAGTGTCATAGAGTGCAGTGCCATAAAGTGCAGTTGTGTAGAGTGCATTGGCATGGAATAGTGATGCAGAGTAGAGTGCTGAAGAGAGCTGTGGAGTACTATACGGTGGTGCAGAGTAGACTGTCCTAGAGTGCAGTGGTGTAGAGTAGAACAGAGTGGCATAGAGTAGAACAGAGTGGCGTGCAGAGCAGTGGCAGATAGTACAGTGGTTTTAGGTAGAACAGAGTGGGGTAGAGTGCAGTGACATAGAGTTACAATGGTGTAGAGTGTTAGAGAGTATAGTGGCATTCTATTCTATTTTTTGCATTTCTAAAGAGCATGGCTACCTAACGGGCCTCCCAGCGCTGAGAGGCATAGAGTGCAGTGGTGCAGAGTAGATTGGAGTAGAGTGCATTGGTTTTGATTAAAGTGGTGTAGAGTGCATTGGCATAGAGGGCAGTGGTGAGAGTAGAGTACAGTGGTGTAGATGAGTGGTGCAAAGTGGAGTGGTGTGGTGCAGTATAGATTGCAGTGGTGTAGAGCAGAGTGAAGTGACACAGAGTAGATTGTGTCAGTAGAGTGAAGTGGCGTAGAATGGAATGATGCATGTTAGAGCGGAGTGGTGCTAGGTAGAGTGCAGTGGCATGGATTAGAGTGGCATGGAGTGCATGGTTCAGAGTAGATTAGAGTGGATTGGCATAGAGTGCACTAGCGTGGAGTGGACTGATACAGAGTAGAGTGCAGTGGCATAGAGAAGAATGATGTAGAGTAGAGAGGCATAGAGTGAAGTGGCATAGAGTGGAATGGTGTGAGTAGAGTGCAGTGACGCAGAGTGGAGTGGCGTAGTGTGGAGTGGTGCATAGTAGAATGGAGTGGGGTCAAGTGGAGTATGCATGGTGTGGCAGAGCACTATCATTACAGACAACAGACTCTTCAATTGAAATGACCATTACATTTGCACAAACATACAGTTTAAGTGCTAACAGTATACAGCGCACAAATGATAATGCGATAATGTGTGGAATGTCATCACCTAGTGTATTGATTTTTTTGGATCATATTAAAATATTTGTTCCCACCACACTTCAGAATTACCCCGAGTAGCTAGCATGATTGTCACATAAATCCTCTCACTTTGAAGTCAGAGAAAGAAAAGTAAACATCATGCTCCCTCTGAAGACCGAACCTGATATTTGACATCGGTCTTTAAATGCACAGCAAATGTGTCAAGATGAGAAAAAGATTTAAAGGACTGTTTATGAAAGAGAGCACTCTGAAGGATATAGTAAATAAGGTATGGGCCACAGAAGGAACAAACTCAATTAGACATCCTAACACAAATAATGCTAGTAAATAGAAAGCAAGAAAATGTGAGTTACAAACCACAAAGCCAATGGTAAGCAATGGACGAAATGCATTCCCAGGGAAACTCTCTGAATATCCCCAAGATGTTGTTCGCAAACTAAACAGCTGTGCTGCCTGGTAAGTGTTGACCTAAAAAATAAACGTCATTATCTTAACACATAAGCACCATCCCAATTCGCTAAATAATTATTCAACACCTTCTATGCTAATATCCTCCGAACATGTTAAACAATAAGACTGAATAAATAAGACCAGTGAAGAAACAGAAGGCATGGATATTTTTTACAAATCTACATCCTCAGTGTAGAAGATTCAACACTAACAGGGCAACTTCTGCTCTTTCTGCCATCTGCTTAAGTGTGCTCTGTGAAGCCTGTGGGGAGAAGATGAGAGCCGGGGGAGGGGAAGCAGGAGTGACTGACAGATATGACAGCCATCTTGTTCAAAATGAAGTTTTAAAACACATTAGTAGCTTCATATCCACATCATAACAAATTTGTTTCAATTATGTTAATTCAGTTTATATATATAGAATTGTGTGGAAATGCATAGTACACGTTATTATTGATGCGCAAAATATGAACTTGAGAACTTTCTACATATGCACCATTGTTTTCTTCTCCCAGATTAAACCAAGCTTGAGGAGAGGTGGCAGCATACAGCCCAACTTCTAGGTTGCACTCTTCAGTTTATCGTGGGGTTGCAGTACAAAGTTCCCGGTTCATGTACTCAGTACGTACAGCTCTGAGTAGTTGGGTAGGAGTCTGTCTCTCAGTCTGCAAGCGAGTTATTGTTTGAAATTTTGATGGGGGCATTTTTTGCAGATTCTCTCCTAAATAATCTGCCAGAAATGGATGTTTGTTGATGAGATGTGAATTCCAACGCCAAGCCAAACATCTTGAAAAACTCATTATTTTGTGTTACAAGATGTTAGTTGAGAGGAAGGGGGTTCAATTTGTAGGGCTGGCCTTCTAGTGGGAGCTACATCCCACTTCAGGTATTCCTCAAACTGGGGTCTCAACCATTGACTGTTGTCATTTTCATCAAACTCCCTTAAAGAAGGGTCCAGTTATGGCGGACAAAATTTTTTTGCATGAAAGGTTTGCAGATCTCACCCTAAGCATAAGGTAAAAAAGGCTGTACCATTAACAAATTTGCCACCAACTAAACGGTCATTCCATATTTGGACCACAGAGTTTACTATCCAGGGATGAAAGCTGGAGCACCTTTAGTTCTTCTTAACCAGACAAAGTGTATAACTCCGTCTGTTAGCACTCATAGGGGCTGATTACGAGCGGGTGGGTTAATTCAGACCCATTTGTAAACCACTGTTTTATGAGTTTGAAGGTTTTTAACTCATCTGATAATTATTGGATGTGTTAAATAACGCAACCTTCTTTAGAGTTCGGAAGGTTTCAAAGCATGAAGATTTTGTCCATTTAAACACCAAAATCCACGTGTTATTCCACAATGACTCGTAACAGGTCTTATTTATTGCACCTGATAAATAACGTACCCCTTTGTCTCGTTATTTATCTGGTGTGATAAAGAACACCTAAACTTGTAATAAGGCCCCTAGAGTCCCCACCTTATGCCATCTCTGGTATCAGACACAAGCAACAGAACATGAACAAGCATAGCTTTCAGTGGAGAAGCAGAAATATAAAGGGTGATACAACTGCATCAAACAGCTGGCTTTTTCTCTGTCATAAAAATGTATCAGCATTTGTCTGGTGCACCCTGTTTGGGGGGGGTCAACCGAGTATTTTAATTTCTCATAAATGGGTTTAAACCATTGCTGTAAATGGGGGGGATAGTTCAGATGGCACTGCGAATATTGACCTCCAACACACAGCACACACCATACATCGCATTTCTCTTTGTGCTTACACAGCAGCTGTTATTATTTATTGGCCAACTCAAGGGTAGATGTTTTTGTTCACGTCAGCAATATGAAAAGCTGAGTTGATGTTGTTAAGATTTAGCCCCGTGGCCTGCAAGTTGTACCCATATTTCTTCGACAAGGCCTTCTCTTAGGCCACAGTCACCCGCCCCTTCAGGAACCAATTTTGCTTTACTTTTCTACAGATATCGAGAAAGCTCTTCTGCTTCCCCAGGTTAAGGGTTTCTGGGCTGCCAGGTTTAGGTGTTCTTCGGGGAACCCTACGACTCGATCGCTCTCTTGACATGGCCCATCGCACCATCGCCGTGCAGAAAGGGGTGCTGGGAAAGCGCAGCCTTGTCGCCGCGCATTAGCATAGGCAGCGCGAGGAGGCCTCGCGGACGGGCGATGCACAATAAGCGCTCGTGGACGCGTGATGGCTTCATTTGCATAAACTGCGGTCTAATCTGTGGCGCGCCTCTTTATTAATTCCGCTCCAGCCGCCGCCGCGCTGCCTCCCGCACGAGCCGACTTCGCTCAGCTTTTCTTTCAAGTGCCAATTTTGCTCGTCTATAAACAAGTCTTTTTCTGGAAGGGCCTTAAATAGCTGTGAGGAAATGATTGTTCATTTCGGTGACCACGCTTCTTGGTCGTCGTCCAAGTTCGGCCCGCGTGGACATCAGTTTGTGAGGGCTTCTTTTTTTGAGCTGTGCGCACAGTGAGTTTACATACCCGTATGTGCTGTGTGGACTTACTCAAAGTTGTGACCTCTAGTGTTCATTAAACGTGCAGCGTGTCGTCATCAGAGGTCGAAGGGGCTCGTTCTATTGAGAACTACGTTCCCAAGCTTTTTTAATTTTATGAAAACGATTCCCATTCTTTTTGTCAAAGAATAAATGTTACTGCACGTTTAATGACGACCTTTTGTTGCCTGAGGTTGAAAGGAAAAAAGTGGGCCTCCTGCAGTGTAAAGATTAATTTAACTATATTACATTTAAGATATGTGCATTATAGTGTATATGTCCTTACTCTCTGTGAAAGTTCAACAATGTAGCTACGGAATATTTTGTTATTTTTAGTTATCTGACCACTCACTCACACCACATCCATTGTGCTCAGGATCACAGTCCAAATTTTTTATTTTTTTTTATTTTTCTCGGAGTTTTATCTAGCGCGAACTTGACCCGAAGGCATCAGAGCGCTTTACATGAGCACCAGTTGCGTTACACAAGGACACATTCATTTTTGTTGGGCACGGGGAGATTAAGTGATTTGCCCAGAATCACAGGATGTTGAGCGTCCCTGCCGAGACTCGAACCCGCTTCCCCAGCTTCAAGGTCGACCGCTCTAGCCGTAAGGCCACATCCTCTCCCCGTTTTGTATGCACTTCAACCACTGCTCAGTGTTACTGCAGACTGAGGCCTACATCTTTCACACACTGCACGTTAGCGCACATTCAAACGCAGTATTTGTGAAAGTACCATAGTCCTCATCTCAGTTGGGTCTTTGACTAGAGGTGGGCGTGCCAACAAATTTATGGTGAGAATCGAGCCAAAGCAGAGTCAAGGGGCTGGCTAGCATCTTAGAGCCTGTGCACGAGCCGAGCTCTGAAAATGTTTGCTATGTAATCATTGACCAAACATCACATACAATATGATAGTCTCTTCAATATTCAAAAAAGTTTATTTAGCAGTTGTAAGCTTTGACATTAATATGTTTCATTATATATAGCACGGCACTGAGAAGCACCTTTTAAAAAATGATTATTTATAAACTTGAACCTTTAGTGAACTAAGAGGCAAGACAACTGCCATGTAAACTCTGTACGTGGCCCAGATTATTATAAAGCTACATTCCTTTTTATTTTTATTTTTTAATTTTTTTTTTTATTAAGTGCATGTTTATTATTAGAAAACTGTATTTACAAGCATACTTACATTAAAACATATATTAGTACAGTAAACATGAATTAAAGCTCACGCTATACAACATACACAGTTTTAAATTGATTTTACCCCCTCTCCCAACCCACCCTTCCCCGGGCTTGGACATAAAATCAAATATATTTAACAAAAACAGATCTGACTCGATAAATTGATTTAAATTACCTCTCAAGCCATTTAGCCAATGGTTCCCATATCCTTAGGCCTTTCCTTCTGGCTTGCGTCCCTCTATTCATTAGATAGCTTTTTCAAAGTTATAGTTTGATATTAATCGTACTAACCATTGATGATATCCTGGTGGGGATGGATCTAGCCAAGCTGAAGCTAAACAAAGCCGATATATTGCCATACAAATAAAGACCAATTGCTCTCCCGATTTCCCTTGGGTCTCCTTATCCACCCCAAGTCAGATCAAGGAGGGTGAGAGATCAAAGTCCCTCCCAAGCACTTCTTTTATAAAATTTGCAATCTCTAATTTCAGGCTACTTAATTTCCTACATAAAGCAAACATGTGACTAAAATCTGCCTGATACAAGGAGCACCGAGGGCAAAGGGTCCCCTTCCCTGTCCCCCATTTCGCGATCCTTTTCGGGGTATAATACAGCGAAAAGCAGGATTTATAATATTGGGCTTGTAATCGCGCCGGAATTAACAGACTTTGTGCTAATGCGGTTGAGTGGAAAAATAAGTCTTCTGAGATACCAATTTCGTCTTCCCACTTCCTGGCACGCAGTATCAAATCATCCGGCATTAATAAGTTAAGAGAATTATATAAAGACCCAATAGTTAGATGTTTCTTTCCCAAATTATCTACTAAAGTATTACTTATAAACCCTGCTGGGCCGCCACATTTTTTCCTCAAAAAATCGCGTACTTGTAGATATTTAAAAAATCTCTCCAATCCAATTCATATCTTTCTTTGAGATTCTCAAATGACGCTATCTCGGATAGGAAGTAGAAATCACCAAGTTTCGACAAGCCTTTATCTTGCCATTTTTTAATTATTAAATCATTAAAAATTTCTGGCAAATTAGGATTATTATAAATTGGGGTATAATGGTTCAAACGACCCAATCCTAACATTTTACGGACCGATTTCATAGTTTTAAATCCAGCAGTAAGCATTTTAAAGCGAACTTTCTTATAATGAGCATCATTCAAAAATCTCCAAATCCATCCCCATGCATCTCTACCCATTATAAGTTCTATTGGGGTGGGTATATCTCCCAGAGAATTACCTGTAGGCTTGTTGAAAAAAAGAGTTAAATTATATAGTATAGTTGTTGCCCAATAATAAAGTTTTATATTTGGCAGTGCCAACCCACCCTTTTCCCTTGATAGGGAGAGAAATCTATAGGCTCTTCGGGGCTTTTCATAAGCCCATATAAAACGAGAAAATAAGTCTTCGATCTTTTTCAAACAGGTGGTACTAAATTCTAACAGTATAGCTCTTATGAAATACAAAAATTTAGGAAAAAAAAGCATTTTAATTAAATTGCATCTACCAATAATTGAGAGATGTAATTTATGTAGTCGGAATAATTCGGGTTTAATTTTATTAATCAAGGGGTCTATGTTACACTCAACTATTCGATCAACATTGGCCAAAATGTCAACTCCCAAGTATGTAGCCTTTTCTACCTGACGTGTATCATCATTCATGCTGATGTTCTTGCAGATAATCTGGGTCTTTGATCTATTAAGAGAATATCCCAACAAGATTCCAAATCTTTCCGCCTCTTTTTCTAACTCAGCCATTGATATTCTTGGGTTAGTTGTTACTAGAGCTATGTCGTCAGCATAGGCCAAGACTTTCGTTTCCCAACCGTGATAAATAATAGGACTAATTTTTTGATTAATTTCCAACAGTCGCAAAAAAGGATCTATATATAAAGCAAACAAAAGTGGTGAACTCGGACATCCCTGCCGGGTACCTCTGGTAATTTTAAACGCATCCGTCAACCTACCATTTATAAGTAATTTCGCGGTAGGCTGAACATGCAGCATTTTGAAAGCCTGTATAAGTCCCGGCCCTTGACAGGGTTTCCCACAAAAAAGACCAGGAAACCCTGTCAAAGGCCTTTTCTGCATCCAATAGAATAAGTGCTATTGGGTCCTTAGATACATGGGCAGCATCAAACAATGCTATAACTCTCCTAATGTGGTCCTTGGTGCCACGGCCAGGAATAAAACCATGTTGCCAAGGTGATATTACTTTATGTATAACCCCCGCTAAACGAACCGCTAAAATTTTAGAATAAACTTTGCTGTCCGCATTAATTAGTGTAATAGGTCGATAGGAGGCTGGTTCTAAAGGAGATTTATGCTTTTTCAAAAGAATAATAATTTTTGCTTGAGACCATGATTCTGGTGGCTTCCCCCTTAAATACATGAATGAACAAATGGAGCATAACCTCCTTTAGTTCAGTAGAGAACTTTTTGTAAAATTCCACAGGGATATTGTCCAGCCCAGTAGCTTTACCATTGGGAAGGCTATTAATACATAATAGGACATCTATCCACTGGGGAGACTCATCAAGTAGCACCCGGTCATCTTGCGCTAACTGTACCGCCGGAGTTTGGTTAAGGTATGTTTTAATATCTTGTAACTGTAACGTATTAGTTTCATGATATAAATCTTGATAATATGTAAGAAATACCTTCCGAATACCCTCAGGGTCTACAATTGTTTTATAAGTAGTATCTTTGATTTCTGTAATGGTATTCCTGGTGCTTTTTGCCTTGCTCTAACCGCAAGGTGGTGCCCAACCTGTTCGCTACATTCATATGCTTCCTTCCCCCAAGTTGATAATCTATCTGCAGCTTTTTTGGTGATTTGCTCTAGCACGGATGATTTTGCCGACATTATTTTGGCAAGAGCTTCTGCTGGCTCCTTGCCATCTCTAATAGCAATAATTAAATTCTCCTCTGCAGCTGCCAGTTGGGCTTGCAAATTAGCCAAGAGCTGGCGCTTATCCCTATTTAGGGTGATAGAAAAACTCAATGTTTCTCCCCTGATTGCCGCTTTTAATGCGTCCCATACCATTTCAATCTCTGTACTGCCTAAATTATCCTTGATAAATTGCGGAATCCAATACTTCATACGATTACAATAATCGCCATTTAAGAGAAGAGATCGTTCAAAGGTCCAATTAGGCAACTCTCTAATACCACCTATGACCCCTTTATTTCCGCCACTAGAGGATTATGATCCGAAACAATACGAGAAGTCTTTTCAATTGAGCATAATTGGAGAATTGAGTGAGATACAAACATAAAATCTAATCTTACTAACCTATTATGTGGAAAAGAATAAAAAGTATGGCTGACATCGGTGGGGTGCTGTGCATGCCAAATATCTGTCAATGCCTGTTCAGAACATAATGTCCTCAAAGCTTTAAAACCTTCGGTTTTCGCCCACAATAGATCCAATCTTTATCTAGAACTATATTCTTATTAGCAGGCAGATTTATATTGAGGTCACCACAAATAATTAATGGGAGCGGCCACTTAGCCAACTCATTATTCATAAAATCAAAAATTGCTGGGTCATCTGCGGTGCTACCATATACAGAACATATCGTAAGTGAATCCCCGTTTTCCCTCTGCAAATTAACAATAACCCACCTCCCGTGTTGATCAACTAATGTTCAGTTAAATTTAATTGAGCGCTTTGCGGATAGTACTGCCACCCCCCGAACCCTAGCATCTTGTGTTGTGGCGCCTACTACTGTATAACCCAGTGAATCCAAAAGATTGATCTGTGTTCTCTCTATATGTGTTTCTTGTAAACATAAGATATCGGCTTTAAGTAACCGAAGAGCCACTGCAGTATTCCGTCGTTTCTTGGGATCGTTAAGTCCACAAACATTAATCGTTGCTATACGTAGATTACTCATTAAGAATTAACAAACTCCTCCTATACAAATAAAACAAATAATGAAAGACAAAAATTCGAGTCAACTCTCTCCATGCCAAGCCCTTCCCCAACCCTACCCAGATGGATCCCTCCCCCACCCACCACCACCCATTCGGGCAACCTGGTTCACAAGGAACCAGGATGTGGACATCTTGAGCAATCAAAACCCCGTGCCCCTCCCCGGTCCGACCCCATCCCAGGCCACCCACTCTAACAGTGTGATTACAAATTATAATAACCAATATAACAATATTTGTTAGTATAAACACAGCTTTTATGTCCGTAAGTATCAAATTATTTAAATCTTGGTTCTATCTCTTCTTGTTTCTGTAGCTTCATTCAAATAGGCTTGAGCCTGCACTTCCGAAATGAAGCTGCGTGTAACTCCATTCAGTATGATTTTTAGGCGCGCTGGGTTCTGCAAATAAACCGTTGCCCCTATTTGTTGAAAAGGAGCAAATAGCTGCCTCAACCTCCATCGTCGCTCTACTGTAGCATGAGCAAAGTCAGGCCTACTGAAGAAAGTAACGCCCTTAAACTCCCTCTTACTTGTAGGTCTTGCTAAATCAAAAATTGCCTGACGTAAAAGAAAGTTACCAAAATATACTAGCAAAGCACGGGGGAATTGCACTGGAGATGAAGGTCGTTTAGAAAGTGTTAGCGGGTGGCGATGAGCCCGTTGAATCTCCTTGTCCCAGTCCCAGGATTGAAGTTCAGGAAATGCTCCTTTTAAAAAGTAAGATTATATAAGCCCTAGGATCGCTTCCCTCCACTCCTTCTGGAACACCTAGAATACGAAGATTATTCCTCCGTAATCTGTTCTCCTGCTCCTCAACCTTTACCATTAGATCCTTGACTATACCATCATGTGCGTCTCCTTGTACCTTTAATGAAGATACATCTTTCTCCAGATTCTCAGTGCGCACTTCGACAGACGACATTCTATCAGCGATTTCAGTGCAGGTGCGTCCCACTTTCCTAATTGCGCCCTGCAGTTTCTGTGTGGCTTGTCGACTTTGGCGATTGTCCTGCTTTACTTCTTCTTGGAAGCCCTTGATTGACTGTAAGACTTCAGTGAGGGTAGGTTCTTTTTCTTTGCTTCTTGGGATTCTAGAATTCGCGCTACCCAAATCTCCCATAGCCGTGAGGTTGCCGCCTGAACGAATAGTACAATCTGATGGAGTCGCAAACTGGGAGGAAGAATAATCCCATCTAAGCTCAGTACTACTTCCTTGTTCCGTGATCTCCCCACTTTTGTGTCTATTTTTCTTTTTTTTCTTTTTTTTCAATCTTAGTCCCGGCTTCTTCTTTTGCGCAGCTATTTGCCCTGAGGTCCCAGAGTCAGTATTAGTTTCCCAATCCTGTTTTTTTCCATTATCACCTTCACTAGATGTAGAAATACCGGTTTCATATAGCTCTGACTCATCTGTAGCCGGGTAGGGTTTCTCCATAATATCTGGCTTATCAAGATTAACGGGATTAACAGAGTTGTCCGGCTGAGGGAATATTAAATTTGCTGAGGTTGGCGAATTCTCGAGACATATGGCTCCCGTATTTGCAGTGATTACATCTGATACCACCACATTAATAAGAGGTTCTGTCCCAGAAGTTCTTAAATCAGGGGATAATGAAGATAGTAGAGTTTCAGACTGGGCAGTTTTCATCTGCGCGCTGCCAACATTTGCCCCTGATTCCCCAGTTATTTCTGCATTAGCCGTTGATGTGGGGGAGCTTGCAACCGATATTACTGGCGTGTCTAAAGAAGGGACCCCAAGATTATTGGCGTTTGCAAAAGGCGCCCCCAGAACAGTTGGGGCCAGCTGATCTTCCAATACCGCCTCCATTAACTCGTTTTGCGCTTCCTCCACCTCTGCTGGGCCAAACATATTAGAAATTAACTGTTGAGAGTTAGAGATCGGGGCAATAGTGTTAATGTTTTTTTCCTGAAGTTTTTTACTTTGCTTGATTTGCTTGACCCCTCTCACACCCCTTTCTTCGGGATTAATTTTCCCCTCTTGATCTTTACTTCTCAGCCCCCGCGTTTCCGGACGACCTGAAGGGATTTCTTGTCGGAAATGCTGTACTGAGTCAATTAGCAAGGGAGCAAAAGGCTGACTGCTTTTTGCTTTAATATTTTTCCCAGCGCGCCCCGCCATCCTTACTTGTCTTTCCTGCTTTCTCCGTGAACACAGGACACAATGTATCCACCGCTGCGACCAACAACAGTAGCTGCCTCTCTTCTCCATATCTTGTGAAGCCGTCAGGATGTTGTAGATCACCAATAACGCAGCGTCATTACAGGTCGGCGTTGAGTGCCACCGCAGGGCAGAGTGGAACGACGAAGCCTGAGCCGCCCGGCTCGCTATTCTGGAGGCTACTGTTGAGCACGTCGTACCTCGCCACCGACTCTGGACTCGTTCCTTTGCTGAATTTGCCGAGAGTGAAACCACTGTCATACAGAGCAGCCGCTCCATATGATTAGACGATCGGTACGTTTAAACAGCTTTCCGGTTTCTTTTTGATGCAATCACTGCCATATGAGAATGTTTTTGGACCTAGTTAGGTGTCGGACCGGCGGAGCTGCAGTGAGTAGCAATAAAGCTACATTCCTTATGTTAAGGCTTTCCCCTTTGCACAGCTTTTAGCAGATTTTATACAGAGCAAACTCGACCAAAAGGTATTGGAGCACTTTACATAGAAGCCCTTTAAATTATACAACATCACCATTTATTGTTTATAGGACTGGGGATATAGTAATTGATTTGCCCCGAAGCACAGGGTGTTAAGCTGATGCTGCAATTCGAACCTGGTTCCCTAGGTCCAAAGTCTACAGATCTTGCCCTAACGCCATATCCAGGTTACGGGTAGGGAGGCGGGCAGAAGCCACATGAAAGCTCGACTCATTATGGACTCGAGATTCCAACAGGACCCCCAGCTGAGTCAGACTTCAGTCTTGAGCCTGGCTCAAGCTTTCAGTGGCTCGCCCACCTCTATCTTTGACCCATAACTGAGCCTGACTGCTAGCCAACAGCAGTGGTGATGCAGTTTCATTAACATGAGCACCTGTCCAGGAACACTTGATTGCTGATTGAAACAGCTAATAGTAATTAACCTGGTTAATATTCAGATCAGCGCCTTAGAGGTCCAAGACTGAATCCCTTTCCCAAACTTCTACGTCCTGTCTTCAGTGTCACTGGGTTTAGAACACTATTCCATTCACTGCCACCTTGTCCGCCCATCCTCAGGATGGGATGCGCAGCATCCAGAGATTGATCAGACTGAGGGCAGATGTCCTGAATAAAGTTCTGTAACCTGTCAGTGGCGCATCAAAGAGCTTGTCTCCTGACCATGGTCTGCTGCTTTTACCTGTTGACATGAGAGATGTGCTCCCTTCTACGGTAGTTTGGAGAGCAGAGCTTTACTTCGTTGTTGCTTCCCTCCATTCTGGTGCCGTTTCAGTTTGAGATTTAAGTGTCCATTGCTGGAGCACAACTGCTCTCACATTAAAACAAAATAAAAATGAATTGGTCCACGTTCAGCAGGATCATTGCTACCACCAGAAGCATCATCCAGCTTTAATTACCACATGAGATCCTGCAGGTGGCATGATGTACCCCATTAAACTCCGAGGAGACCTGGAGCTCCATCTTTCCTACTGGGGCCTTGTCATCCTTTCTTTCAGGTGCGGTATCATTATACTCTGACAATACAATGTTGGACGTTCTGGGAGGGCGTCCCAGTCGATAGGTTTGCCCTTTCTGTTAGCACATGTAACTAAGCCCGGGCGGAGTTGGCAGAGTGCCACTACGCAGAGTTCCACGGAGTTGGAAGAAAACTCTGTGGAACTCTACTCCGCTCCCCTCCACCCCCGTAAAACTAAAAAGCAGTACAAAAAAAAGTCACCTACCTGCTGTGGTGTCTCCGGGCTGCCCTCCTCCTCACCTTGGTCTCTCCTCCTCGCCGTCCTGGTCCACGCAAACCCCCACGATGTACATAGTCCTCCCTAGACGTACATCATAGGGGTTTGCGTGGACGAGGAGGAGAGACCACAGCGAGGAGGAGGGCAGCCCGGAGACGCAACAGCTGGTAACTGACTTCTTTTTTACTACTTTTTAGTTTTTTGAACGTGGGCAGGGGCCGGCTAACTCCACTCCGCTGCGAAGTCGGAGTTTTGCCTGAACTCCGCTTTCCCAACGGAGGGCGGAGTTGGCAAAACTCTGCAAACTCTGCTTGCGGAGCGGAGTTCGCTGCCCGGGGTTACATATAACTTGATTACTCCCGTAACAATGACGACTGTGAAATGGTCAAGAATCTCCATCCTATGAAAAATTCCTGGCTTTTGGTGCTGCTGCAGACCAACTTTTCCCACTCAATCCAATGTTTCTGACAGTGCAGCTCAACTGTATCCGCCCTCTGCCAACACCCCTGCTGCTTAATCCCCCTGCACGCTTCGGAAAATGGATTCCTGCACCTGTGCTCGAGTTGCCACTCCAGAGGCAACATGTTTTTCAATTCTCTTGTCCTGCTAGACTTGGTTACTTTGTCAGAAGCTGAACACACGTTTATTGTCAGTTAATTAAAACCAAATCAATAGATACAAAATTTATCGAGTAATTATATTAATTAAAACTGTTAATCATGCTCATAACTTCAATAAAATTGAGCAAACTTCTAATTCGTCTGCATAATGTATTTACATTGATTTTGTGGAGTTTTTTCAATAATGTAAATTTAATCCTGTATTTGGATAGTAAAATTTAGATCTTGCATATTAGTCTTGATTCGTGTAGTTTATCTAGGCTTTTTGATATAGCTTTCATTAGTTTAACAAAGCCACTTAAAATGGCACAGTCCAATCTATTAAAGCAAGAATTAACTACGTCTTTGCTAGTTCTTAGTTTTAGGTAGCACAGTACAAGTGCTAGAAACTTCCTATGTTTGCCTAAAATAGCTGGACAGCAGCATATGACCTCGGCTAAGCTCTATATTTGGGGGGGATATTCGCAAAAGTGGCTCTGATTGATTAGCCTCTTGCATTTCCAGAATCACAGAACTACTCCTAAAACTAAGTTGCACTTGAATGATTCAGCCTTTTGGCCCACTCCCTCCCTCCTCCAGGCCAAGTAAGCCCAGTGGCTCAGGTGAGCCGCCCATTTCCTGGCACCTATGCTAGACACGCCTGAGTTGGGTGGTCATTGCTACTCCGTGCCCTTCTTGAAGAGGCCTGAACCCGGTAATTCAGAATAAAGTCTTATGGCGCTTCGAACCTCTAAATTTGTTGGTCTTGAAGCTCTTTCCTCAGAATGAGGAATGCTCAGATGGCACTGAGTGCTGCCACTGAGGCCCTTTCACGGCTCAGAGCCACATATTCCACAACTGGCTTTCCAAGTCTGGGATTGGACCTTTGGGTAAGGTTGCCAGGACACATGCTGATAAAAAGGTATTTTTTCAGATGCTTCCAGATATTAAATATTGGTTCCTATCCTTGTCACCATGAGCACATGAGCGCTCTTCTCAGACTCCTCTGTTCCTCTACGGTCTATTATTGCTCTTAGCCTTCAGCCTAGATAGACACTGTGAGACATGCAACATAAGACACAGGACCAAGCAGAGCACGTTCGAGTCTCTAGGACATGCCAAAAGATGAATCCGTGTTTACTTCCATAATATTTCTGGGCACATCTCAGTTCAACTCCCAACCTGCTACTCGACACTAATGTAGGGGATTGGCTGACCGTCACAGCTTCTGTTGATGGAATCCTAAGACCCTGCCCCCCCCCTTGCAATCCAAAATCCAAATAACCATGCTGGAGTTCAGAAGGTGAATGAGCAAAAAATAATACTTTAATTTTTTTTTTATCTTGTGACAATTGATATGCGTTCAAAGATACAGGTGAAATGTCAGGCTGTCTTCTGGTAAATTGTTGCTTGTTTTAACACGGAGACTGGTGTTTACTTTTCTTTCTCTTACTTTAGCGTGTGCAGATTTTGTAAATTGAACTATGTGAGAATCTTGTTAGTGTGAAAGGAAAGGCTGTAGATGTCACTTTCTTCTAACACACAAAAATTAAATGCCTATAAATGAACTGTACAAATATTTCAAAATAAACAGTTTGAAAAGCACAAATTAAGCACTTTTTCTGAAATTCTGAAGTGCGATTGAAACAAAGATTTTAATAGAATTAAAACAAATTAAGGCTGGTTATTTTCCAACGGGAAATATTCTGTCTGTAAATGACAGTTTCCTACCACACCAGGCTTCAGTAGTATATCTGCAACAGTGAGCTCCTAAATGCAACACTAGCTACATAATCCACCCATACCGCTCTCCTGCTGAATGGACATGGCTCATTTGCCATACATGTTCCTAGAGTGATGCTAGGAATTTTCAGCATCCCAGTGAGTTCAATGATGTAATATTGATAGCGGTCTCTTATAGGGGAGTGATTCGGTTAAGGACTGAGGAGGCTGGAATCAAATATAAATTGCTACATAACAATGCCTCTCAGACCATGGATCAATGGTTATTTCATCAATGGAGATCTCCAAAAATTATCTCCACTTATGTTCAATTAATCAACCCTGCTTACTTATGTGATCTTTATGGAATTGCTAGCGTTTTCCCTTTTTGGAAATTAATATATACAACTCAAAGGGTTGTACCAAATCATTACTCATATACCAGATAGGTTGACCATGTCAAACATTTATCTTTAAAGGGAACAATGAAATGGAACAATAACATTCATATTTACATTTTGGACAAAGATAATACATTAATAAAGACAGAACATAAATGTAAATCACACAAAGAAAATAATTGATGCAATCTACACAGTAGACATACTAAACAATACATACATTTCATCGAGAAGACATATTGAACATTAAATATGCCCTATTGGCCTGTGCCAATTATTCCATGTAGTGGATCTTATATGCCCTACTAAATTCTAATGTCGGGACCTCTCCGCTTTATGTCCTCAATCCTACTCTGGTGTGGGGTCCAAAAGAGGTCAGAGTACAGATGTAATGATTCTTAGCTAAGCCATCTAAATTGAGCTTAGACATTTAATACTTTTGTTCAATATTTAAACATAGTAACTCTTGGCCTCAGAGAAATGTGTGCTGACGTGTTTCGACCTTTGTATTTGGACCGAAAAGAATTTTGATGGAAGGTCTTCCTCAGGGCTGGAACAAACTTTTGTAGGACACTTGATTGTTCCTGAGCGTGTGTTTGTGGCGACTCAAAGAAAGCCGCCACAACGAGCATCGGAGCCGCCGGATAAACGACTCGACTGAAGACTCCCTGAGAAACTACCGGAGTTGATAAACGAAAGTAAACATGAAAGCAATGGAGAAATAAAGAACAAAAGATAAGAAAAACGTGGAGACAACTGATCCACATTCTCCTTCACGGATAGATCTCCGTCAAAGTTGGGTTCCAAACACACGCTCGGGAACAATCAAGTGTCCTACAAAAGTTTGTCCCAGCCCTGAGGAAGACCTTCCATCAAAAGTCTTTTTGGTCCAAATACGAAGGTCGAAACGCGTCAGCACACATTTCTCTGAGGCCAAGAGTTACTATGTTTAAATATTGAACAAAAGTATTAAATGTCTAAGCTCAATTTAGATGGCTTAGCTAAGAATCATTACATCTGTACTCTGAACTCTTTAGGACCCCACACCAGAGTAGGATTGAGGACATAAAGCTGAGAGGTCCCAACATTAGAATTTAGTAGGGCATATAAGATCCACTACATGGAATAATTGGCACAGGCCAATAGGGCATAAATAATGTCCAATATGTCTTCTCGATGAAATGTATGTATTGTTTAGTATGTCTACTGTGTAGATTGCATCAATTATTTTCTTTGTGTGATTTACATTTATGTTCTGTCTTTATTAATGTATTATCTTTGTCCAAAATGTAAATATGCATGTTATTGTTCCATTTCATTGTTCCCTTTAAAGATAAATGTTTGACATGGTCAACCTATCTGGTATATGAGTAATGATTTGGTACAGCCCTTTAAGTTGCATATATTAATTTCCAAAAAGGGAAAACGCTAGCAATTCCATAAAGATCACATAAGTAAGCAGGGTTGATTAATTGAACATAAGTGGAGATAATTTTTGGAGATCTCTATCGATGAAATAACCATTGATCCATGGTCTGAGAAGCATTGTTATGTTGTAAAGTAATATTGATAGCAGCACCCCCTGTCTGAAAATTGTTTCAGCACCACTGATCCTGGATAGCTCTCCAAAGTCAGTAGCCACTCGAGGTGCAAATGATATGAGAGAGCATTTTCAAAGATACTGGAAAAATACAGCTCCCGGCCTAAACTCTGAGCTTGCAGGCTGAAACTTTATATGTTCCTGTCTGCTTCTCAGCTGTCAGATATTCTCTTTCAACTCGCCACCAGCCCCAGCACTTCAAAGATGCTATCATAGCGTGCCTCAGCTCTGGCTCGCACAAGAATAGTCTACACAAGGCAAGATTTTTCATCCAGAATAAAAGATAAAACCTGGCAAATGCACTCCTCAGAAGTTAACAGCCGATAGTGCAGTGAACCTTGTTTTGAAAAGTTTTCCTCTCATGTTTTACTCTCCTGCTCTTTTTTCCATCTCACCAGTCTTCCCTCCTACTGTGTCGTTTGCTCAGGCGTCTTCTCTCGCCTTCTCTTTCTTTTTCTTTGTCAGTTGCTTTCTCTCTCCAGCTGTCTTTCACTCTCTTGTTACCTTACTGTTCTTTCTGTCCCATGCTTGTTTGGTCTTGCTTCTTTTCTCTCGCTTTCGCTCCTGTTCCTTATTATGCTATGTTATATGGATTTGTACAGCGCACTATCACCCGTGAGGGTATCCTGGCGCTGTGCAGGTGTGTGAGTTGAGCCTGGTTTTCAGCTTCTTGCAGAATTCAAGGAGAGGATGAGGTTCTGATGTGAAGTGGGAGGTCATTCCACCCTTTTGGAACAACGTCACACTAGTTTTCTCTCCTGCTCTTTAATTCACTCCCCTGGATGTTTTTTCTCCCGCTCTTTCTTTTCATCGTACCTGTATTTCTTTGCCTCAGTCACGTGTTTTCTCTTGTGCTCTTTCTTTCCCTTTCTCGATTGTTTTCTATCTACCAACCTTCTTTTCCCTTTTTTAGGTTTCGCCTGCACAGCACTTGCGCTGTGCTTGAGAAATCTATTGTTTTTAATATAAACTTAAAAGGGGCTTACATCATACCTCCTCTCTTTCCTGGCTTCTCATTGGTTCCTGTGCATGCCACTCATCTTTCCTCCATTTCTATTGGCTGTGGCATATTTTCCTGCATTTAACAATGCTTGTTCCTCATCTGCTTCTCTTTTTAGTTTCCCGCCGCCAAAATACTGTTAACATCTGCTTTGGTAAAACTATATTTTCATAAAGTTTTGCCTTTTACTATTGCAGGATATTTATATAACAATTTATCACAGGGAGATATTAAGCGATTTACATAGAATCACAGGATGTTGGAGACTCGGACCGGGATCCCTAGCTCTCGAGTCAGCAGCTCTGGCCGCTCCACCACATCCCCTTCACTCCCATGTTATCTGTCAGGGAGCTCTTCCCTTCTCCCGGACGATGATTGATGAAAACAGCTCTTTATTAATTACGTAGGTGAAACTGATGCATTACCAATGCTTGTTTTTCCTTCATGCTCTTTCTTTTCCATAATTGTTTTCCTCTCACTTTCCTCTCTTACTCTTTATTTTTACTGTCTCTCCAGATATCTCTTGCTCTTTCTTTCCCTCACTTGTTTCTCATCTGCTCTGTTTTCCTCTCCCCCTTGCCTCCCCCCTCCCCCCCCCCACACACACTTTTCTTTTCCCTTTCCGACCCTCGCCCTGAATGTTCAGAAACAGACATGAGAAGAGGCCAGGCGCCCCCGCCTGGAGAGCCCGTGTTTCTGTTTTGTCCCCGGAGCTGCAGCTCGGGAGCATTCGATCGTGCTTAGCACCGGCTCGACCCGCTTATGATACCGTGGAGCGCGAGTGGTACTCGGGGCCTCGCTTTCATTAATTCCGGGGAAGCGGTTCTCCAGAGAGCCGCGCAAGAGAGCCCTGGCTGCTTCTGCCTGTAATTAACTCAACCGGTTGTGTCACTAACTCCGGCAGCTACGTTCCCGCTAGGGGACGAGGCTGACATTAAAGGGGCAGCTGCTCTTCAGATGAGCTTTTGGGACGGATGCCTGGAACACTACATCTACACTGCGGAAGTGTCTTTTTAATATGTGGTTTATGGCAGGTGGGCGACTTGTGAGCTACAAAGCAGCTGCGGCAAGCCACAGTTGGCGTCTGTGTTGTGACTCTCATTTCTGTGCCAGGGGTCCTGCCCTAGAGTCGGCAGGCCTGGCTCTTCTGCCCGAGATGCAAGAATCAATCTCCGAGAGTCGTGAACCCTGACCTTTGTACCTGAAACTCGAGGAACTCTGCCCTCTTCCGACCTGAGAGTCTTGGAGCCCTGGCCCACTTCTGCCTGAGTCATTTAGCTATGACCTCTTCTTTGAGACAGTCTTGGAGCCCTGGCACCTTTTAACTAAGAGTCTAGGAACCCTCCATGCTTCTGCCTGAGAGTGTAGGAGCCTTGCCTTCTTCTGCCTGATAGTCTAGGAACATTGCAAGCTTCTGCCTGAGATTACAGAGCTCTGTTGCCTTCTGTTTGCACTCTGTCCAGCCTTGCCCAAGTCTTACCCATTTTGTCTTGGTTGTTAGCCCATCACCCCTTCTTCCAGGGGCATCACAAGAGTTCCATGGACCCTAATGCAAAGGAAAAGGGTCCTCTCACCCCAAAACCCTGGTCAGGTAGCAAAAGACAGCCATAAATGGGGTGCAGTGGGTCCTTCACACCCCTGTACCCTGGTGCCACTGTACCATCTGCACTAACAGTATTTATCCCGATCATCATCGGTTAAACCCAACAGTGAGTGAGTGGATTTTAATCTAACCAAAGTCACCTCTAGGTTTCTGGCTCCAAAGTCCTGCCCACAAGGTGGCGACCAGTGCTGAGGGCAGTCAGGAAGTAACTGGAGAAAGCCGCATTTTATTTTAGTTTATTCACAGCATTTTTATCTCATGCAAAGAAGACACACGATCAGGGGTGGCAGTGCACTGAAAAGAGATCATTCAAAGACAGATTTACACAAAGCGTAAAAATGGTACACAAGTTTTTTACTGTTTAAAACTAGGGAGCATTTCGTCTTGTGCTTGCTCAAAATACAGACAGAAAAAAATGTCCAACCTGCTATTTGAGAGATTAAGGACTAGCTGAAAAGGCGAGGGAATAGACATTTTGAGAAACTTATTATGGGATCTAGAGATAATGGTAAGAAGGATTGCGTTTAATATCAAGAGATAGACTTGGTCTGGGTTGGGTGAAAAGAAAGGAATATGAGAGAGTACAGGGAGCATACGTTTATTTCAGAAGAAATTAGGGGACATTGGAGGAGGAGGGTTGCAACAGATGGAGGAGAGAGAAGATACCATAAGAAGTATTCCATGTCAGGCGGTGGCATGGGAAGAGGCGAAGCCTGTGGCAGTTTATTAGATGCTCATAGAATCTTCGTGGAAATTGGCAAACAGGGAGCGGGCTCGCAAATAGAAATCTAAATGCAGCCTGCAGGAGGATTAAGAGAAGGGCCTTTAACAATTATCCCTGAGCAAACTGTAGCTTCCTCTGATGAGCGCACCTGCATTGATCACTTTAAATGGCGTAAACAAATGTAGAGAATAGTTACCATTTTCTCACGTAAAGAGGTCTCTGCTTCTCACCCACCAGTGTCGGGTCATAGAATTAGGTTTGTTTTGAACATTTAAAGTTCTGCATTTATTTGCAGGGTGTATTAGAACTTCTAATGCCAGGTTACCTGAGATCTAGGTAGGTAGATGCCTGTGCAAAATACCTTGAACAATAGGTGTTGCTGAGGTTGAGACTTTGAACCCTCTCCCTGCCTCAAGAATATTCACACTACTCTCACATATGGATGTACGTACGTTGAGTCTTATGTATAGGCTTTCCTGTTTTCAGTTTCTATTTTTGGTAAATTCTGTGGGGTTTTTTCAGTGTTTTCAAGTGATTTCAATACCTTAAAAAAACAGTGGTTATCAGTGGTTACACATTTTTGCGCCATTAAAAACTACAGAAACAGTGTCTTTCCGGTGTTTATGGAACGTTTTGCTTTTATTATTGCTTGCTTTCTGCAATGATATCGCATGGTATATAGATAGTGTAAGTACAGTGTATATGAGGTACAAATAGATTTTTGCATATTAAACTTATTGTAGTACACCATACAATACTTCTTCAGTGAGTCTTTGGTCATGTGCGCTCGCTCTTTCCTTCCCATGTAAACTTCTGTGAAAAGGCCCTCTTAACATTGGCACATGAGATGGGCAACGCCAAAACAGCCAGTACACAATTTGTTAACTCTGGCCACTGACATAGCTTTCCATGCCAATACTGGTTCACTTGAAGATTGCGATTCTCAGGGCAGGTTCTGCAACATTTGCACTGATCTGGGCGCTTATGCCCTCAGAGTTATTGAAACGGTCAAAAATGAAGCAGCCCTTTTGAAACTACGGAGGAAATTCCCCTTTACGGAAGGGATCTAGAACAGAGTACCACAGTGAGGTTTCATTGACTTCAAATGCCATTGCTGGTGAAGGGACATTTTTATGCATCATTGCAAGCCATTTTTCATACACTGTAAAATAAAAGTTCCTGAATTGCTCTTCACCATTGCTTTGCTTACCAAGTGGCAAGCACTCTAACATGGAACATGTTGCAGTGCCAAAGTCACTAAAGGTGTCGCCCAGCCTACTCTCAAGGAGATGTTTCACATCTACACCAATTATGCTGAACACTTGGCAGACAAGGGTGTTTTCAGACTCTAGTTTTTTTTATTATGTCCACTACAGCAGTTATGTTTTCCTGTAAAAATCTAAGAATGCAATAGAGTTTTCTTTTTTCACATCACTATCAATATGTGACCAAAGATCTTCACATTTCTTGCCTTAGGCATCATCACTCAGCAAAAATTCTGTAAACGGTTGCCACATGGATAATATAGCATTCATAGCCCCTTGGACTGAGAACCATCAGGTAAGGGACACAGTTGGAATGACTTTCTTTGATGCCACACAAAGCACGAAATGATAAACATTTGTGTTTTAGATCCTGTGCATAAGAAAACAGTGCACCAGAATGGACTAAAAAGTCAATAGCATTCCTCATTAACTCTGAAGATTGTAAAGATGCTTTCAGCATACCATCTAACAAGTGGCAAGGATCTCTTACAGGGCAGCACTTCAGCTCATGTATCAATTTTGACAGGTCATCACTCAACTTTGTCATATACGTAGCTGAATCACTGCAAATACAAACAGTATCACTCCAATCTTTGTTGAACTTGAAAAGAACCTTTTTTTGCAGAGCATTCCAAGTGACACTGCGTTCCATGTTTTCCAAAAGTCTGGTGTCATGTTTTAACCACTATCCCAAATGATTGGTGATAGCGATCTTTTCACATATACTTGTCACTATACCTTGCATTGAATGTTTAAAGCCTGAGGTGTTGGCAATTAGCTTACTATCAATACTGACTCACTAGAAACTGGGGGCTGATGTATTAAGGGTTTTTACCCATTCTGTGTGGGTAAATGTGATGACACATATTAGGAAAGATTCTTATGAAACCAGCCATTTTACCTATCAGTGAAAGAATCAAACGCAGCCAAAATATCAAATATGATTTTGATATTTCCTGGTTCTCTACAGTTTATAAAATAATTAAACAAGACCTAAAACATGCTACTAAACCCTGCATCTTTAGACCAAAGACTACAAAACTGAAAAAAACAAAAGGAAGAAGAAACAATATTTTAGTGGCATCCCTAAACAATAACACTCAAGCAGAATAATGTTAGCCCAGACTTTCTTACTGCTAGCTTGTATAACAAAGTTACATTGTATTGGCCCCTTCAGGAAGAAAAAAATGACTCTTTCACTCTCTTTTTCCTTTCTTTGAATGGCATTTAGTTTGTGCAGGTGTTTTTTCAGTGTTTATATGTTTTCACTGGTGAGGGCTATTTCTCTTTCGGTGGGGTTTTATCAGTTATTATAGGTTTAAACCTAAAACCAGACAGCCTACTTATGTATTAAAAAGTCAAATTGAAAAAATTATGTTTAGAAATTCTCGAATTAAATTTGAAGTTTACCATAGATATTTCACAAAACATTGCAGAATACATTCAAGATGCTAAACGAAACCGCCTGGCATGTTGAAGGCAACCACTCTATCAGAACAAGTGTGCTATACGCCCATCACAGCTCTCAGGCGTCCATTTTAAGGACGAGCCTGGCCATGTGTGCATTGCTAGGTGCCGTACACTGGCCCGACCCTCCTCCGTTCCAGTGAACCCCGAGGATCTATAACAATAGAGCTTTGGACGAGAGCCACACGCCCATAGCAGAGTCGATCCCCTGCGGGCCACACTAGGGAATTATGCAAGTAATCTTCAATAAACATAAATTGCAGTGTTGAGCATGAAGAAGGGATAATAGAAACTCTCTCTAAAGTAGTATAGACCGTTTCGGGCTGGAGTGATATGTTTTCAGTTTGACCACATATGTTACTTTGCATCACACGAAGAGGCTCATTGGTTAGAGGCCAGCTCCAGGATGAAAGGCAGAGCTTGATAGGCCGCAGTGGATTATCCTCATTCCCGGTGTTGCCACTAACCTCACATCAAGTTTGAATTTGTACCATGATAGGCCTGGAGGTGGATAATGTGCAAAGAGCTATATTACTTCAGAAAGGCAGTTTTTGAGCACTTATAGTGACATTTAACTTTAAAGGTTCAATGATTGTATTAATGTTTTTGTTTCATTCCAGTTCAATTGGCCCAGAAGAAGAGATTCTTTAATTGCTTTCTTGCAATACACATGTTGGCTTGTGGCTCGCCCGTCTTGCCAACACATTGACTTGTCAGTTCGTTCTTGCGTCGCAAGGATGGCCATATACTTTGATGCCTATTTATGAAATCATTGTGGAATTAAATAAAGAATTGAATGCAATCATTATTGAGAATGAAAAACTGTCTTTCCTTGTTAAACTTTGAGCAGTGTTACGGAAGAGATGCTACAGCTTGAGACCATGCTGCCAGTTGAATATAGGCCCATCCCTCCCAAATTTGTGTTAAACCTCATTACTTTAACCAGCTGTAAGATGGTGAGTGTACAGGGATACTGATGCTACTACAAAGTAGGATCTTACAACACTAAATGTGCTGTTACCAAAGTTTCTCACAGTTATGCTGGCCGCCATGATGTTCCTTTACTTTGGCAGAAGGTAGACAAGACGAGCAAGCTTTAGGTTGAAGAGTTTGACCTCTGCTGAGAGCTCCTTTTAGAGACATTTCCTCTTTGACGTTTTTTAATATCAGCATCAAGCGCCTTGAAGGCTTTTGTGGAGTGCTGTGAAGTTGATCTTCTCTAGCCTGATGTCCACTTTTGTTTTCTCTGCCTAGCGGTGCCAGAGTAACCTTTACCTGATGGTGCCGAAAGTGTTCTCTTTGTGGCAGTGCCAGGAGTGTCCTCTGCCTGACCATGCAAGTGTATCTTCTGCCTGACTGTGCTGAAATTGGCCTCCACCTGACTGTGCTGAAATTGGCCTCCACCTGACTGTACAGAAATTGGCCTCCACCTGACTGTACAGAAATTGGCCTCCACCTGACTGTGTGGAAATTTGCTTCCACCTGACTGCCTGGAAATGTGGCCTCCGCCTGACAGTGGAACTGGCCTCTGCCTTACTGTTCTGATATTGGCCTTCCGCCTGACTGTCTGGAAATGTGGCCTCCGCCTGACAGTGGAACTGGCCTCCGCCTGACAGTGGAACTGGCCTCCGCCTGACAGTGGAACTGGCCTCCGCCTGACAGTGGAACTGGCCTCCGCCTGACAGTGGAACTGGCCTCTGCCTGACTGTGCGAATAATGGCCTCCGCCTTACTGTGCGAATATTGGCCTCTGCCTGGCTCCGCCTGACTGTGCTGAAATTGGCCTCCACCTCACTGTACAGAAATTGGCCTCCACCTGACTGTACAGAAATTGGCCTCCACCTGACTGTACAGAAATTGGTCTCCACCTGACTGTGCTGAAATTGGCCTCCACCTGACTGTACAGAAATTGGCCTCCACCTTACTGTGTGGAAATTTGCTTCCACCTGACTGTCTGGAAATGTGGCCTCCGCCTGACAGTGGAACTGGCCTCTGCCTTACTGTTCTGAAATTGGCCTCCGCCTGGCTCCGCCTGACTGTGCTGAAATTGGCCTCCGCCTGACTGTGCTGAAATTGGCCTCCCGCCTGACTGTCTGGAAATGTGGCCTCCGCCTGACAGTGGAACTGGCCTCCGCCTGACTGTGCTGAAATTGGCCTCCGCCTGGCTCCGCCTGACTGTGCTGAAATTGACCTCCACCTGACTGTGGAAATGGCCTCTGCCTGGCAGTGCAGGAGTATGACCCACACACAGGAGTAAGCACTATTAGCAGTGGCGGCTGGTGGAATTTGAAACTGGTGGGGGGGGCGTATGCAGAACGAGTCAACGTATGCGAGCGAGCTCAGCGAGCGAGCCCAGCGAGCGAGCCCGACGGCAATCAGGGGGGTGCGGGAAATTTTTTAAAAATTGCCATCTTTTTGGTGCGATTTTCAGCACTATTTCTATGATTAATGGACTAAAAATTCAGTTCTTCTAGGCATTCATAAAAGAAAACTCATACATTATTTCAGAGAATTTCTGGGTTGCCAAGCAAGTCTGACTTCTGCAGAGGGCTAGGGTACTAAGCAAGACTGCTTTGGCTCTGCCCTTTCCAATAGAAAACACTAGTTAGCGATGTGAACAAGTTCAATGGACAAACCTGGGGTCTAGGGAGAGTCCCTCTCCTGAGAAAGAAATTAAAAAAAGGATTGGCAAATGGTGCATTTTAAAGCAAATGAATGCAGCGATAAAGCAAGGCTTATTAAGCAGTGGGAACGTATAGTCTTGAAATATTAAACACATTAAAAACTGCCCCGTATCTTCTTGCATTAATTTGTTCAACAGTTACTGGAATATGTAAATTGTTCTGCATGACAACCTTAGCCCTTTAAAATGTATGCTTGCCCAGTGTCTTGCACTGCATGCAGCATTAACTTTGGAAAAATAAGCTCTAACCAGACTTCGGGAAGCACCCACAGCTGCTGGCTGTAACCAGTCATATAGAAATATGTGCAGACAGGACTTTAAGTGAGATGAAAAAAGTGGGTGCTCCCTATAAAGGAACATGCCAAATACATTTCTGTGATTCCCATAGTGTGCCATCAGACCGGTATTTTGGTTTCTCGCTGAGATGTAATTTAATCCAGATAAATGGCACAGCAACTGACATATGCCTAAAGCCTGTCCGTATGATTGGCTTTGTCACTGGGTGTTAGCTGTTTAAGATAAATGAGTAACAACAATGATTTCTTATAAATAATTAACATTGAAAATGTTTAAATTCTGAAATAGTGAGTCTGTGAATTAAATAGCATTGAGGTCTGTGGAAGGAGTTTTGGCCTTCAATTATGTGTGCTTTATGTTAGATATGTATCATCTTTTTCTCTGCATATCTTGTCCATCTGCACATCTTCAACCCCCTCTCTTTCCTCTTCAGCATCCTCTTTTCACTCTTCCCTGAATGCCCTTCCTCACATCTGTCACTTCACCGCCCCCAACATGCACTGCACTCCCTCAAATATAAGCACTTTAATTTCTCTTACTTTTGCCTTGCAAATATTTTGACATCAGTGTACCCCCTTCACACACATTTCCACAGAATTTCAGTTGCAAATGGAATACACAAATATTGTTGTGTGCGCTCTGGTTCTATTTATCTGTTTGTTACTCTGTGCGTGTCTCTGTCAGCCCGTCTCTCTCTCTATTGTGCTTCATTTCTGTAATTCTGCTTAACTTGTCTATCTGTACTGACTGTCCTGCCTGTCACTGTTCCCATTTTTCTTTCTTTAATAGTCATTCTGCCGATGTTACTTGTCTGTCTTGGTTTGTCTTTTTCCATGCCACTACGTATGCCTGCCTGTGTCTTACTGATTGCTTGTATTTTACTCTACGTGTGCCTGCTTTTCTATCTCTGTCTCTGTGTCTTTCACTGTAAGCCTGTTTATGTCTTACTCTGTCGGTCACTTTCTGTCATTCTGTCGATTTCACTGTCTTTCTGAGTATCTGTCTGGTGCCCCGTCTGTCTCTCTCTCTACGTTGGTGATAACTCAGTGGGCCTCACAACCTCGTTCTTTTTTACCCCTAAAATAGCATATTAATAATACAAGCTGAAGATTATATTTCATATTTTATCGAGCCACTCTGATACACACATAAATACAGACAGGCTCTTAAAATGTAAGGTCACCGGATTTTTGCAGAGCCCCAGTGTAAGTTCATAAACCATTTTTGCTGTGAAGGTTATCGTGAGTAAGTAAACAAAATGAATGGGTGCCGCTGCACCGACTTTTGACATTACAAGATATATTAACCGTGTTAAATAACCTGGAAACCAATGTGAAACCGATCCTCTGAAACCTCTCTGGTCACCCATAAAACCTCATCACTGTTGCAGTGAAAATGTGGCGTTTTTGATGCAGCGTTTATTAACTCACAGCAGTCGAGAAAAGGTGGCAGCACTTACGTTTAGTCTTGGAGTATTACTGTATGTCGACTCGGCACATATCGTACCCTGTGTTCACCAACACGCGTTTAGCACCCTAAGCATATGCAAATGACCCCCTGACCCGTCGCGGCCGGTATGACTGGGGGGGGGGGTAATTTAATGAATAAAACTTACCAGGCATCTCCTCCGGTCCCGCGTCGCATCACGTCTCCTCTGCAACATGGTGGACTGGAACTAACTTCTCCCCGCTCTTTTCTTTTGCCGCTCAACAGGAAACTAACTGCAGTGCCAAATCAAGAGACTGGATGCGACGGGGGGCCGGGCGGCTGGCATTTGATAGGGCATGGGGCAACTTTACGAAAAACACATCACCGCCCGAGCAGGAGCCTATCTTTAGACGCCTGCACCACACTAGGCATGCGCAGCATACCTAATGGTTCGTGAATGTGAGTGAGGAGCAACGCTCCTCACTCACATGCGCAGTCAGAGGGACCATCTTCTGGACTCCTGCTCTCGCCTGCGTGCGCTGACATGCGCACTTTCACCAGTGAAGCACAGGCCGGCCCGGAAATGTAAACAGACGAATTGTGAAAGCTGTCAATTCGTCTGCTTACATTCCTGTTGCCGGAACTGCAGTGAGCAGTTTCTTTTGCGGGGCGCTGCCCCGGCGCCCCTATGGATCAGCCGCCACTGACTATTAGGGCTGCATCTCCCAGCCGCTTTGCATGGCCTTTGTATTTATTTAGAAGAATTTGCGATCTCTGAGTGAATGACGTTTACATGACAACGAGATTTAATCGGGATATTCCGCCGCAGCCTTGACGGGTCCAGCACAGGTAGAATCCAGGATTGATGTTCTGAGGAACCGAGTACCTCCTTCATCTGACTCCAGATCTCGTGTGTCGAGCTCCGGGGCTCATCCGTCGTGCGCCTGCAGCTGCCGAGCGGTGTCTGAAGGCCACGGGCTGCGCTGGTAGCGACATGGGCCAACGCGGCTCTGCGCTCAACAGCTGCGGCCAGAACCCCAAAAAGCTGTGGAGTATTATTTTGTTATGTTTTTTTAAAAACATTTTTATTAAAGCTGCAATCCATACATGGGTGACGTATCGTTTAATGCATTATTTTTTCCTAACAGAGGAGACGAGTTTACCTCTATTATCACTGGGGTCTCTTGGCCGGCGCTCCGCCTCTGCTTAGCTGCACTTGTAATCTTTCTGCAAAGCTCTCTCTCCCCATTCTTCATTCTCTCTCTTTCTTTTCCTCCTTGTCTCCACAGTCTTCCGTCTCACGCGCGTTCTCGCTTCAGTTTTCCTCCTTCCTCACCCACTCTAGCGCCTCGATCTTTCTCTCCTTTCGCCTAACTTATTTCTCTCCGTTCTTTCCCTACTCTCCTATCTCTCCCCCTTTTCCATAGTCTATCCCCCTCTCTTACCTCCTTACATGTCCCTCCTGTTCCCCTCATCTCTCCCCTGCTCTCTCTCCCCTGCTCTCTCTCCCCTGCTCTCTCTCCCCTGCTCTCTCTCCCCTGCTCTCTCTCCCCTCTCTCACTCCCCTCTCCCATCACTCACCCCCCTCTCCCATCTGCCACCCCATTCTCTCCCTCTGAAAATTGTGCACCCAGTTGTCGAGTAACTTCTTGTATCGAATCAAAATTGCTGTTGGCAGTATCTGCCCGCTTCTAAGCGCTACCTGCGTTCACTGAAAGATGGAGGTTGCCTGGCATCAATATTGAACATGTAAAGCTCACGGACTTCAGTTCCAGAAAACCGTGACATTTTTTCTGCTCACATGATTTTGCTCCAAGATGTATGGTCAGGTACTGCCGAGTCCCCCTCCCTTATTCAAATTAACCACCCTTGACTTCAACTCTTGGGGGTCCCACTTTAGTCCTCTTCCCCCAAGGCAAACAACGAAAACAACACACCAGCTTGGATCAAGGGTCGGAAACCCCGGCTGTATTTTATTACATAACAATAAACAAAACATTAAAATTCGATATTTACACCATTTATACAATACGAAGAAAGTCCGGATCATTTACATTGAAATGTACAGTGTGTCATTTGGCTATCCTTAACATGTTTCTAGTACATAGCCATTCCTATCATATGCTAAGTGATCAGCAACATTATCTTTCTGCGTATCCCTGTTTGAGCTTACGGCAAGGTCAATGACTGGTCCAAGATCAAGGTCAAGCTAGGTCCCACCCTCCTACCGGAGTGACCTTGCGCAGGAGGCCCATTTCGCCGGAAGGTTACCTCACCCCGGGCACCCCCTACGCCCTCAACATTATCTACATAAGGGGCTGTGCAGTTATGCCCAGCTTCCTTGCGCGTGTGCGGGGGTTGGCCAAACAGCCTACCGGAAGCGGAACTTCCCCTACCCCCTGCACCCTTCCAGCCTACCGGCTGTAACTGCCCCTGGAGTTCCATGAGAGACCATCTGTCCCTCCCCCTCAGGCATCCCCATTTGACAATGGGGATGCCTGCTAAGGACCGTAAAACTATGCCCACCAATCATGACCTTACCGCCTGACCAAGGAATAGTACATAATTCTTACATAAAAAATACGGAAAAAAATACCTAAAAGGAAAATTCGGTTAGTCACCATAAACGACTGCTTTATTACATTACCTACTATGACAAAAAAGAGAAGCAAAACTACATATGCGCACAAACTTCTGCCTCAGGGGATGGTGGGTGGGGAAAAAGATTTTTGTTAAGGCCTCGGCTCGAGGCCCTTGCGTCCTTCAGGCTGTGGAGCGGCAAAGAAAGAGGTCAATGCGCCGCTCCACAGCCCTTTTATTCCTAAAGCCGGCCGGGAGCCGGTTGAAACCAGCTTCCTGGCCGTCTGCACGTCGGACCCGGAAGCGCTTCTTGCGCTTCCGGGTCAATGCCCGAATGGCCAATCAGATGCTGGCGATGACTGGGGCTGCCTGCGTCACTACTGTGCACGGCGACCCCCGCCCTATAGCCTGCCCTTCGGGGGACTGGCGCGACCGCCATACTCGGCGGCGTGCCCGAGTCTGGTCCCGCCTCTGTAGTTGCCTCGGTGTTGGGGTTAAAAACCTCTTTTATGGCTTTAATGTTAAAGGTCTGTCTGGCGGGGCTGAGAGGCAATGAAAGAACCAGCGAGCAGTGCTAAACACCTTAACTGCTAAGAGTGATCCCAGGCGGCCAGAGAAATTGAATTCCGAGGCTGGTGGAACGAGACCGCCTGCCACTGGGTGGATGCAGGGCAGGGCTAGGGTTAAAGTGACCTGGGGGATCGCAAGTGACTCCGGGCCTACGATGTATTCGGTGCATTAGGGTTAGATGCACATTTTTGAATTCTTTCTAGAGATTCTGCTCTTCTGGTACAGATTAAGGCAGCGTGGCCGCTTGCACTCTTGCTGAACAGAGCCAGAATGACTGCTGATCTGTCTACCTGCTCTCATGATAGAGGAAGAAACTGCATGGCCACTTATTGCTGTGCCACAGATAGAGGCTGCACGACGGCCCCTTATTGCCCTGCCACATAGGGGGTCTGCACGGCCCCTTATTGCCCTGCCACAGAGGGGGGCTGCACAGCCCCTTATTGCCCTGCCACAGAGGTAGGCTGCATGGCCCCTTATTGCCCTGCCACAGAGGGAGGCTGCATGGCCCCTTATTGCCCTACCACAGAGGGAGGCTGCTCGGCCCCTTATTGCCCTGCCACAGGAGGCTGCTCGGCCCCTTATTGCCCTGCCACAGAGGGGGTCTGCACGGCCCCTTATTGCCCTGCCACAGAGGGGGTCTGCACGGCCCCTTATTGCCCTGCCACAGAGGGGGTCTGCACGCTCCCTTATTGCCCTGCCACAGAGGGGGTCTGCACGGCCCCTTATTGCCCTCCGCAGAGGGAGGCTGCTCGGCCCCTTATTGCGCTGCCACAGAGGGAGGCTGCATGGCCCCTTATTGCCCTCCGCAGAGGGAGGCTGCTCGGCCCCTTATTGCCCTGCCACAGAGGGAGGCTGCATGGCCCCTTATTGCCCTGCCACAGAGGCAGGCTGCATGGCCCTGTATTGCCCCGCCACAGAGGGAAGCTGCACGGCCCCTTATTGTCCTGCCACAGAGGGAGGCTGCACGGCCCCTTATTGCCCTGCCACAGAGGGAGGCTGCACAGCCCCGTTATTGCCCTGCCACAGAGGGAGGCTGCTCGGCCCCTTATTGCCCTGCCACAGAGGGAGGCTGCATGGCCCCGTATTGCCCTGCCACACAGGGACGCTGCATGGCCCCGTATTGCCCTGCCACACAGGGAGGCTGCACGGCCCCTTATTGCCCTCCACAGAGGGAGGCTGCACGGCCCCTTATTGCCCTGCCACAGAGGGAGGCTGCACGGCCCCTTATTGCCCTGCCACAGAGGGAGGCTGCACGGCCCCTTATTGCCCTGCCACAGAGGGAGGCTGCACGGCCCCTTATTGCCCTGCCACAGAGGGAGGCTACACGGCCCCTTATTGCCCTCCACCGAGGGAGGCTGCACGACCCCTTATTGTCCTGCTACAGAGGGAGATGCCCTGCCACAGAGGGAGGCTCCACGGCCCCGTATTGCCCTGCCACAGAGGGAGGCTGCACGGCCCCGTATTGCCCTGCCACAGAGGGAGGCTGCACGGCCCCTTATTGCCTTGCCACAGAGGGAGGCTGCACGGCCCCTTATAGCCCTGCCGCAGAGGGAGGTTGCACGACGGCCCCTTATTGCCCTGCCGCAGAGGGAGGCTGCATGGCCCCTTATTGTCCTGCCACAGAGGAAGGCAGCATGGCCCTTTATTGCCCTGCCACAGAGGGAGGCTGCGCGGCCCCTTATTGCCCTGCCACGGAGGGAGACTGCACAGCCCCTTATTGCCCTGCCACAGAGGGAGGCTGCACGGCCCCTTATTGCCCTGCCACAGAGGGAGGCTACACGGCCCCTTATTGCCCTGCCACAGAGGGAGGCTGCACGACGGCCCCTTATTGCCCTGCCACAGAGGGAGGCTGCACGACAGCCCCTTATTGCCCTGCCACAGAGGGAGGCTGCACGACGGCCCCTTATTGCCCTGCCGCAGAGGGAGGCTGCACGACGGCCCCTTATTGCCCTGCCGCAGAGGGAGGCTGCACGGCCCCTTATTGCCCTGCCACAGAGGGAGGCTGCACGACGGCCCCTTCTTGCCCTGCCACAGAGGGAGGCTGCACGACGGCCCTTATTGCCGTGCCGCAGAGGGAGGCTGCACGGCCCCTTATTGCCCTGCCACAGAGTGAGGCTGCACGGCCCCTTATTGCCCTGCCACAGAGTGAGGCTGCACGGCCCCTTATTGCCCTGCCACAGAGGAAGGCTGCACGGCCTCTTATTGCCCTGCTACAGAGGGAGGTGCCCTGCCACAGAGGGAGGCTGCACGGCCCCTGATTGTTCTCCACAGAGGGAGGCTGCATGGCCCCTTATTGCCCTGCCACGGAGGGAGGCTGCATGGCCCCTTATTGCCCTGCCACGGAGGGAGGCTGCAAGGCCCCTTATTGCCCTGCCACAGAGGGAGGCTGCACGGCCCCTTACTGCCCTGCCACAGAGGGAGGCTGCACGGCCCCTTATTGCCCTGCCACAGAGGGGGGCTGCACGGCCCCATATTGCCCTGCTACAGAGGGAGGCTGCACGGCCCCATATTGCCCTGCTACAGAGGGAGGCTGCACGGCCCCATATTGCCCTGCTACAGAGGGAGGCTGCACGGCCCCTTATTGCCCTGCTACAGAGGGAGGCTGCACGGCCCCTTATTGCCCTGCTACAGAGGGAGGCTGCATGGCCCCTTATTGCCCTGCTACAGAGGGAGGCTGCACGGCCCCGTATTGCCCCGACACAGAGGGAGCCTGCACGGCCCCTTATTGCCCCGCCACAGAGGGAGCCTGCACGGCCCCTTATTGCCCCTCCACAGAGGGAGGCTGCACGGCCCCTTATTGTCCCACCACAGAGGGACGCTGCACAACCCCTTATTGCCCCGCCACAGAGGGAGGCTGCATGGCCCCTTATTGCCCTGCCACAGAGGCAGGCTGCATGGCCCCGTATTGCCCCGCCACAGAGGGAGGCTGCACGGCCTCTTATTGCCCCGCCACAGAGGGAGGCTGCACGGCCTCTTATTGCCCCGCCACAGAGGGAGGCTGCACGGCCTCTTATTACCCTGCCACAGAGGGAGGCTGCACGGCACCTTATTGCCCTGCCACAGAGGGAGGCTGCATGGCCTCTTATTGCCCTGCCACAGAGGGAGTCTGCAGAGGCCCCTTATTGCCCTGCTACAGAGGGAGGCTGCACGGCCCCTTTTTGCCCTGCTACAGAGGGAGGCTGTGTGGCCCCTTATTGCCCTGCCACAGAGGGAGGTGCCCTGCTACAGAGGGAGGCTGCACGGCCCCGTATTGTCCTGCCACAGAGGGAGGCTGCACGGCCCCGTAGTTCCCTGCCACAGAGGGAGGCTGCATGGTCCCTTGTTGTTTCGATAGAGAGGGAGGCTGCATGGCCCCTTGTAGTTTCGATAGAGAGGGAGGGTGCATGGCCACATATTGGCCTAATAGAGGGCTGTATGACCACTTACAGACCTGCCTGAGACGGAAAGTGGTCAACTGTTTGCTCTCCTAGAGAGGGTGGGTTGATGATCTCCTGCTATTGATTCACGCTGCCTGGCCCCACACACTCCCGCTAGGGAGTGCAGGCACAGGGCTGCTTGCTCTTTTCCTAAAGGCGGAGGCAGCATGGCCACTTGCTACCCTGCTAGAGAGGGAGGGTGTGTGGCCATTTTCTCTCCTACTGGAGGAAGAGGATGGACGGCTGCTTGACATCTCGCTAGAGAAGAAACCTGCATGACTGCTCTCCTGCTAGAGCGGGAGGTTGCAAGGCAGCGTGCTCTATTTCTAGAGAAGGCTGCACAGCTGTTTACTCTCATGCCAGATTGGAAGGCTTCATGTTGTCCTGCTACTGATGCAGCCCTCATGACCACACACTCTCCTGCTAGATGGTGAGCCTGCATAGCTGCTTGCCCTCCTACTGGAGAGTGAGGTTAGATGGCCACTTGCTCTCCTGCTAGATTGGAAAGCTGCAAGGCCTCTTACTATCCTCCTGAAGAAGGGGGCTAGATGAATATTTTCACCCTTCTAGAGAGGGAGACGGTATAGCCTTTCATGATCTCTTGCTAGAAACTGACTTGCTTGCCTGCTTGCTCACCAACTAGGGCATGAGGCTGTAAGCCCCCTTGCCTTTTGGCCCCAGAGAAAGGTTGCATGTGTCCTTGCTTCCTGTAAATGTGGAATACCTCATAGCGGATCTCTCCCTAGCTAGATAGTAAAGCAGATTGGTTGCTTGCTTCATTGGTAGAAAAGAAGATTGCACAGTTGTGTGTTCTACTGCTAGAAATTAAAGCTGCATGGTTGCGTACTCTCTGTCTGCACTGGAAGGTTGCATGGCTGCTTGTTCTTCGAGAGAGGAAGGTTGCACGACTGCTTGTTGTTTGCAGAGATTAAAGCTACATGGTCGCTTGCTCTCCTACAAATGAAGGTTGTACGGCTGCTTGCTCTTCTAGAGAGAAAGGTTGCATGTCTGCTTGCTCTTCGAGAGCGGAAGATTGCATGACAGGTTGTGCTTCTAGAGAGAAAGGTTGCATGGCTGCTTGGTTCTTCAAGAAAGGAAGATTGCATGGCTGCTTGGTTCTTCAGAGGAAGGTTGCATGGCTGATTGACTCTTCTAAAGAGGAAACTTGCATGGCTGCTTGACTCTTCTAAAGAAGAAGATTGCATGGCTGCTTGACTCTTCTAGAGAGGATGGTTGCATGGCTGTTTGCCTCTTCTAGAGAGGATGGTTGCTTGGCTGTTTGCCTCTTCTAGAGAGGATGGTTGCATGGCTGCTTGACTCTTCTAGAGAGGAAGGTTACATGACTGCTTGACTCTTCTAAAGAGAAAGGTTGCATGGCTGCTTGACTCTTCTAAAGAGAAAGGTTGCATGGCTGCTTGACTCTTCTAGAGAGGATGGTTGCATGGCTGTTTGCCTCTTCTAGAGAGGATGGTTGCATGGCTGCTTGACTCTTCTAAAGAGAAAGGTTGCATGGCTGCTTGACTCTTCTAGAGAGGATGGTTGCATGGCTGTTTGCCTCTTCTAGAGAGGATGGTTGCATGGCTGCTTGACTCTACTAAAGAGGAAGGTTTCGTGGCTACTTGACTCTTCTAGAGAGAGAGGTTTCATGGCTCTGCGAAGTGGAAGATTGTATGGATGCTTTTTTTCATCTTCTAAAGAAGGTAGCATAGCTGCTTAGTGTTTTCCATAGATTAAAGCTGCATGGATGCATGACCCCTTTCCAGATATTAAAACAGGGTGGTTGCTTGCTTTATTGGTAGAATAGAAGGCTGCACGGTTGTTTGCTAGAAATTAAAGCTACACAGTTGCATGGCTGATTGCTCTTCTATAGAAGAAGGTAGCATGACTGCTTGGTGTTTGCCAGACACTAAAGCTGCATGGTCACTTTCTCTATTGCTAGAAAGGACAGCTGCCTGCTTTTTGGCTCTTATGCATACTGCACAGGATCCAGGTTCACATACTATGATGGAGCTGGGGCACATGAACATATTTTGAATATAAATTGAGAAGAATTGCAGGTCGCATCTGAGTGTAATAGGATTGTCACTTGGGAAATTTAAATAATTGTATCCATTTGACGATTAGACAGTGCTATTTATTTCATTGCTGAACATCTGCTCCTGCCCCCCCCTGCGCGCACACACTACTCTCTGCCATTACAATTCCTTTTTTTGCTACCTGCCACTGCTGCTCACCATTCATGACTGACAACCATTGAAAGTGGTGGAGTGAAAATACTTGAGGTGAATTCCAGTGATCAAAGCAAGCAAGCCACATTTCTTCTAGAGAGGTTTGAGTTGGGTTTGGGTAGGTTCTCCCAGATAAAGCACCATTTTTACATACATTTTTTGAGAAGCCATAGGCTGTGAAAGAGCACTCATGCTATATTCCTGTACTTTCAAGCCTGCCATCAGGTTTTTCACAACTTGCAGTGGCTTCATTCTGTATGTTAAGGAATTTCCTCAGCTTTGCCTGGGCGAAAATGTGGCCAACGATGTGCACCTTATGTGGAGAAATATCACCAGTATGCAAGACTAAGTATTTTGCCATGAGTGCCCCCTCTTGACAAGAATTACATACATGACAGAATTTTGCCATGGATACCCCCATATATCATAGACGGGGCCAGTTGAATTATGCAGCCAGGAAGGACCAATTTATGCGACAGGGTTGGCTAAATTATGAGTCAAGAAAAGGCAAATTATGTAACCTAATGCTGCACATTTTGTGATGGGTATACTTCATAATTTTGACCTTTTTCACATGTTAACACTGTCTGGGCAAAGGTTTCACCTCATCAGTACAAGTTTAACATCCAACTGCAGAAATAAGCAACTGAAAGATGATGCGTCAACATTTGCAATGGGCCTTCCACTGCATGGCAACATGGGTTGCTGCGAGGAGGTACTTAGATACTTTACTTCAAAATCTAAAACAAGTGCAGACCTCTTTATTGAATTAGGAGTCAACATTGTTTCTTTTTGTTATAATCACAAGTGCACTTCCTCACTATTGTCATTAAGCACCATCACTGCTCCACTTTATGGCCCCCTGACTGGCATATCTATATATGTGATAAATATTGTTGTTACATTGCTAATTCAGTCCATAGGCTTGTACTTGTTTAAGATTTTGAAGTAAAATATCCAAGTACCTCTTGCAAGAATAAATCACAACTGACTTAATTTTCTAATACTTTTTAGATAGTTGGCCATAGGCCCATTGTCATGTATAACGGCTTCAGCCAGTCCTGGCTTTTTCAGACACCACAATGCTACATTCTGGAACTTGTAGTTCGTGTAACAGTCTAAATAGGGGATGAAAATTCCCACATGCGGAGCATTGATTTCATTCACATCATGCACGAAAACAGCCATTGACGATGCCGTATATATTTGGAATTTTGAACAGTGTAGACAAAATGTTTTCTGCCATACTTCACTAGCAGGCAAAAGAAGTAGATCAGGCCAGCAGCAGTGGAAGCTTTTCTAGCACAATACAAGCTGATTAGAAAAATGTAAATGGCGGAGCGTGAGTGAAAGACTGTGTGAGTGACAGATTGTGAGTGTGTGCATGTGAGTGTGTGCATGTGTGTGACTCTCGGCACCACACACAACTGTCGGTGCACTGTAATGCAGCAACACCCTTAGACTGTGATCTTAAGTCATGACACAAAGTTTTGGCACTACTGTCTCCTTAGAGTCCTGCCAGCGTGACTTGCCAGGTCCTGTTGTAGGCAGCAGTAGATACCACGCTTTTTCAAGACTTCAATGCTGAGCAGCAGCCACTCCTATCTCAGCACTGACACCCACACAGAGCCGGCTGTGCCACCTCTTAGTGCAACTTAATTTATCCCCCCCTCACCCCCCCCATGCCAACCTTTCTGTGTTGGACTTCCACTTTGGGCGGAGCGGTCGGATTCCTTCCGCTTCGTGATGCTTCCGAGCTCTGTGCTCAGGCTGCATACCTAATTGTGGGCCGTAAGAGTTCAAAGGTCGTCCTAAATGCCAACTTTCCACCCATGTCTTGGAGCATAACTTGTTTTTATTTTTTAATTTATTTAATGTCTGTGGCATAAGGTGCTTTACAGAGACGTATTTTGTCCGTGGAGTTCATTGGAAAAACAGATTTTATAAAACAGTATTTGATTGGGAAGCAGCGGATACGTAATTTTTTATATTCCACATTTAGGCATTTATATCTACATCACAAAAGTATATATTTGTATTACACATTTTTAATTTGAGACAGAGAGAAATAATTGGGCCATAATCAGGTAATTTCTCTCAGGTGTTGAACTCTGGATCTAGAACCTTGTGATTACAATTTGTGTCTTCGGGCTCCGCTGCCGTGCATTTAGCCTCTGGGAGACACAGACCCTCTCGGTACTCTGGGATTGGCATACTAACCTTTTTTATTTTTTCCTGTTCCTCTTTCTCCAGTGTGTCGTGGAATGCTGTGCGGTTTCGGCGCGGTGTGTGAGCGGAGTGCCACGGACCTGTCTCAGGCCACATGTATCTGCAAGAAAACCACCTGCCCTTCAGTCGTGGCCCCCGTCTGTGGCTCCGACTACTCCACCTACAGCAACGAGTGTGAGCTGGAGAAGGCCCAGTGCAACCAGCAGCGAAGGATGAAGGTCATCAGCAAGGGCCCCTGTGGTGAGTGCCCTCGAGGCCTCCAGTGTGGTGTTTTAAACCAGCCATTAATGAGCTGTAGGGGGGGGTGTATGGTCAGCCTAGGTGTAGCAGCAATGGTGTAGAAAGGGTGGCAAGGGTTCAAAAGCAATCTAGGAAAATGGGACCGCTGCCTTTGGGTGGGGTAACAAAAGACTCCCATAATTGGGGTGCAGTGGGCTCCCAGGGGCGGCGACTCCGTTATGGCGGAGGAGCGTCGCCCCTCTGCTGGAGCCAGCAGACGCATGTAAAATAAAATGATAATAAAGGAGTTAATAAAACTGCTTTATTATCATTTGTTTTTACTCCGGTGCCGAGCCGCAGCGGAGTCTTGAGAGCGGGGCCAGCAGGCAGCAGGAGGAGTGATGAGCTCACTCAGGGCACTACCAGTGCACATGCCACTCTGGCCGGCCGTCCAAGGCTGGCCAAAACGAAATGCGCACTTGTATATCGCCAGGCTGTTGCTTGGAGATATCAGCAGGGTTCAGGAGCAGAGGCTCACAGTCCCTACTGGAGCGTGGACCGCTCTGCCTAATCCCTACGCTTCTCTCATGCTGGTTAATACCCGCATGAGAGTAGCGTCTGGATTGGCGCACGGGATTCTGGGAGCCTGTGTGAACATTGTTGAGCAGAAGAGGTGGCAAGGCGGCGGACGTCAGGCTGCAGAAACCTTTCTTTTTCTTTATTCTCCCTCCCCCCCCCCCCCCCTCCCCGCTGCCACACCGATTTCCTCTGCTAGTGGCCGCCACTGTGAGCTCCTCACATTTGTGGGCCCCATTGTCTCTGTACATGCTGGACAAAAGACCCCCATACCTTTACCCCGTCCACCTGTGCTAGAAGTGTATGGAGTGCACATTTCTATAAGTAACAGGCATGAGCACACTGAAGAAACAATCAAGGTTCTAATTTTCTAGTTTTAAAAAGTAAAAGTTGCTAAACTCTGACCTTAAATATAAAGCCAACCGTAAAAGCAGATGGAAACCCTGAAACATATGCTGCATATATAATTACGTTCTAATTGTTACCTTGTTGTCCCAAAATCAGTAAACTGCCTAAACGTTCTTGGTCACCCCAGCTGCATCCTATATGAGCCTCCCAAACCTATGGAACACGTAAGCAACAAAAGGAGACCTCAACCCAGGACCTTAAAATTCTAAAGTTATGACATAGGCAGTGCTTAATTTGAGGCGGTGGCTAGCAGTGGGGGGCCACTGGCACTCATTTTTAGGGACCTGCACTTATTTTACCTCTTCAGATGTTTCTCGATAGCAAGAGAGAGAAAACTACACAAAGGGAAAACACAGAAGAGAAAGACTGAAAAAACGTCACAAAGGGATATAGCGGGGACTCGCAGGAGCGAGATAATAGGACAGGAAGTGCTTGGCAGTGGATTAGAGACGCCTGAGTGAATTCGAGGCTGCGCAGCATTGGTATCTGGCCCGCCTACATTACATAGCACTGGCCGCAGGCTTCTAAGCAGGAGCTTTGGGCACTGCACCGGCAATCATTCTTTAAAAAATTAAGCACTGGACATAGGATAGGCTGATTAGAGCGGTTCAAGCCAACAACCAGTCTCCAGTCAGCCCAGGTTACAAAACTAGTCCCCCCACTAGGATTTCCTACATTGGAACATTTGCTTCCACCAACCCGCTAGACACCTACGCTCCTCTTCACTGGCCCTCGCACACCCCCCCCCCCCGCATCCGCCGCACCCACAGCAGCGGCTGCTCCTTCTCCTACATCGCAGCCAAGACCTGGAATGACCTCCAGCTCCCTAACGCCCCTCGCTGGGAGACTCCAGAAAGAGACTCAAGACCTGACTCTACGACAGAGACACAGCGCCCAGATACCCCTAAGGGCGACAGAGTGCGCTTTACAAATGCCGATTGATTGAGTGATTGTCTAGGAAAGAGCCGGACAGGTGGCCATATCCTTGCCACCAAGCTCTGGTGCACTCTGGCCAGTCATGGCTGTTTGCTGCTCCCTCTAAATAGTCTGGATTTGTTAATTTAATTAAGAAAGAAGCAAAGACAAGGAGATGATGGAGGGAGCGCTGAAACTTTTCAGACACTCACTCCATGTCACAGATCTGGGTTGAATCCAAATCCATCATCGTTTTTTAGCTCACTTCGCCACCTCAGTTCAGACCCAGCTATATGCAAATCAGTCTCAACGCTGTGCCTCATGGGAACAGTCCAGCCCAAATTGCCAAGCCAGGTCTTCCCTGAACCGTAAACAAGCATCCTGACGTGGGTCCTGTGCTCTCCATGCCACTGGAGTCAAGCTATCCTGGCTGATGAGGGGTGAAACCCTGAAACCGGTCCTATGATGCTTGTTTCCAGTCCAGGGAGGACCTGGCCTGGCAGTTCGGACTGGACTGTTTCAATTGGGTGCAGGGTCAAGACTGATTTGCATATGACTGGGTTCAGACTGGAATGGCACGGGGAGCAAAAAAACGATGGATTTAGGCCCAGATCTATGTACTGGGGTGAATGTATGACATTGCTCTGCATTCTGTCCATCAATTGTTCTTTTTGCATTAATTAAGAAAGATGCAGGGCCCTTATGAGGGAATTCCATGTACCTCTGAACTAGAATCTACAAACGAGTGTTTCATTTGAACTAGATGACTTATCATACAGTTGTCGCATAGTCATACCTCTTTACAATTATTGTGCAATCAGGGCCCAAGATATGTATTTTGTCAGTTCCCTTCAACGTATTATTTCAATTCCTCAAAGCTACTCATAATTTCTTTAAACCTGTTTACCAAAGACCCAGATTTTAAATCTGAAGTAAAGGTGAGGGCATCTTGTCTTGAAAAAATATAAAAGATAATGCAAAACGTATATAAAATTTTGACATTAATGTTGGAACTAGCCAAATCCAATAAAGCAATACGAAGATAATCAGCAGTGCTACTCAATTAATATAATCAGTCCTACAACTCAACCTCACAGAACTGAGTACTAATCACACAAAACACTTTCCATTAATATAATCAATGAATAAATTAGTGGTGATATGCATAGAGCTGTTGTATAGAATCTAGACAAAGAAATGATGACTAAAACGTTCTTTCTTTGCTCTCTTAGCCGGGAGGTGCCTTAATCTGGACTCAATAATGCCTCCCATGATTAATTCTGTTCTTTCATAGATAATATAATCAGTGCATAATCAAGTTCCAAATGTAGTTTCTTACTTAGAATGGCAAATGTAGTCCATTTCTTCCAACATCCAACGCCTCAATCGTCCTTGCAACAATTCCACTTAAGTTGTCATGGTTTCCATTCTCAGTTGGGAATATCAAAGGATGTTCTTAAGGAATGTACCCCATTGTGGAAACTGAGTTTGCATCATTACTTTTCAGTAGATAAAAATTATGTTCACTGAGCTAGCTTTGACATTAGATGTTCAAAGCAAGGACAGGCGCAGAAGTCTTTGAACGATCGGCTAGCTCCATTACCTTCAGTTTCAGCATATAATGTTATTACTCCGCTGTGCCCATATGGATACAGGTCCAGGTGACCCTCGTACGGACGTGTGCCTCTGAGAAATATCTATAATATCTAGGTCTTCAACTTCCAGGAAAACAGTTGTTTCTAGATCATAAAGTTGTGGATCTGGTCTCAGCGAGAAATGTGTCCATCAGGAAGCTAAGTGCTGCCTGGTTTGTTTTTGCACCTTATCTTCATGACTGAACAGAAGGTGCAAATTTCCAAAGTTCTGCATTCATAACTTAGTCATTTTGAGGACCAAGTTGTTGAACAGAAGTGTGTACGTCTCTATGCATTTTTTCTGAATACTGTATTCTTAACACAGACCTACCGAAGAATAATGGTGATTCAAATCACAAAAGAATCAAGGCAGGACTCTGCTTTTCGAGGTGCCAGTGGAATCAATAAAGGGGTGACTGTGTTATCGCATCAGACTTCTGCCCACAAAAGTCACTGGATTCAGCACACTGACCTACACTCCATGGAGAAGTATTAGCAAGAAACTGGCTCGTCTGCTCTGGGATACAGAGGGCAGAATTGGCTGGTCCTGTGACTTCAAAATCACACACAAGCCCCTACAGCTACTTGTAAAGTCTCTCAGTAAAGAGACTTCCAGTTAGTTGTAGAAGGACTCCCCTGGGAAAGAGGACATTTTGAATTCAAAAGGGATCCCAAATGTGCTCCTCTTTCTATTTAGTTATCAACTGGTCAATACCCAAAGCCCAGTGTTATTTAGGGTGATGTGGCAAGCGTTGAGGCTAGTCGACCAGAGACTCCTACCCCTTGAAAAGAAAAGTAAGCTGAGGAAACGAATGGGGTGTTCTACAAGTTGATTAGTGTGGGATGAATTTTCTCGTTTCACCCCTTTCTGCCAATCTTGTTTACCCACCCCTCTTGGGACTTCTCCAGCTTTGAGGCTGGCTGTTTTTGTTTCTACTCCACACAATTCCGGCATCGAATTTGGGGGAACCAAGACACACACATACCCTGGGTTTGCAGTTCACCCATGGGCGGTGGCGGGGAAGGGGAGGGAGAGAGGTGGGGGGTGGGGGGGTTCTAGACTCTGGGCCCATCTAAACTAAGCATTGGCAAAGGCAATATGTCTCGCCTTTAGTAGGCAAGCACCAACCTATTGGCTTTGTATATATGCTTGTTTTCATTAGCACTATGCACATATTTTATTTTGGTTTGCTGTTCCAACATGACAGTCAGCCATGGTGCAATGGTAAAGATGAGAAAAACGCAGAAGACGATGGGAGGAAAGCTTGCATTTTGTGTACCATTGGCAATCGCTCAAGAGAACATTCCAACCCATCGTTCTAATGCCCACCATGCCACCTCAATTTGGACCCAGCAATATGTAGATCTCGACCCTGCTCCATTAGGAACAGTCCAGCCTGAACTGCCAGGGCAGATCCTCCCTGAACTGGAACACAAGCAACCCAAGACCGGTTTTGCTCAGATGTGGGTCCTATATACATTGAGTGGGTTCAGGGAGGACCTGGCCAGGCTGATTGATCAGTGCTGTTCCTATTGGAGGATGATCAAGACTGGTTTGCATATGGATGGGTCCAAACTGAGGTGGTATGATGGGCAAAAAAAAGAACAATGGGTTAGAATGCTACAGAGTAATTGGCAGTGGTTAGGCAAATTGCAAGCATTCCTCCCATCACATTTTGTGTTGTTAAAGGTAAGAAAAGCCAAAATGGCCAATGTGCTGCCCAATGCATGCATGTGAGCTCACAGCAACCATCTTGGGGAATTAAGCAGCTCAGTAGCACTTGGCAGTTGCCAGGCCATCAGAAATAAAAATAAATAGCACGGATCCCCTCGAAATAATATATATATATATATATATCTCAATTACTTACTACGTGTGTGTTCACACTGCGAAATGTAGGCTGAAACAATGCTGATTGCCAACCCTAGCAGTCAAAGACAGCTGAACCACAGTAGCCCGTGGCTCAACTGGGCTGTCCAAAAGCCTCTTTCTTTATCTTTATATATGTATGTGTGCGTTGTGTGATAAAATGAACCCTCCTAGTCAGATGGCAACATCCAAAGAAAGGAGATCTAACTCGAAATGACCTACTTATTAAATTATCCGCACGTTGCCAGCTCTGCCCCTGTGCTCTTTTACATGCAAGGGCTTCAAAAGGCCAGGAGATTGAGCCAGGCTGGCAGGAATGCTGACAATGACCTTTACTGCTCTGCCGTCATGCACAGCCTTAAAACTTGAAATCTGCAGGGTAAAGGCGGAGAATGTATTTTCTTCCTGTAATGCTCAGAGACCATATCTGTGTGTGTTTTTTTCTGGCTTGTATTAAATATTCTCTTTTATCGGTTCCTGCCATCAAGCTCTGGGGCCTTGGCCCTCAGGAGGTATCTCATGAAAGACAATTTAGTCTAAGGCTGGGTTCGCCGCATCTGATTGCAGCATACGGCACACAGAAGAGTTTTCACATTTCAACCAACCAATAATTTTTTTTTAAAAACCTTCCCCATTAAAAGACCAATAACTGATTTTAACAGTGAGTCGTGTATGCGCAGCAGCGGCGTCCAGCTTGTGTCCATAAGCCGGGTTCATGGTAGTTTGTTAGTTTAACTGCTAACCAGGTAAACGAGGTCCATTCTGATAAATTGCACATAAAGTCATTTTACCGTTGTTACCTTAAAATCTGGCACGGTTTGGCCTCTTGGACCTGCTTTGGACACCCATGTATAGAACGTGCTGCACAACAAGGCACTCGTCGTCCACCATTAAAATTAGGAACATAGAATGATAAGCCGAAAAAAGATGATGGTGGAGTGGTTTACTTAAGACGTGGTGTTGTTATGGAGCCTGGTGTAGAGCGGTGGCACACATCTATTGAATAGTCTACACCGTGCCTCTTGAAGAATACTGAATTAAAACCGATTCGCCATATTTCACGGCCTAAAGCCACACAGTGGGGCGGGGGCAGAACGGACAACGGACCCCGGAATCCACGCCCACTAATCTAGTGAAATCAAGTTCTCCTTTGGCACAAATGGCCATCTTTGCCTAGCAGGGTTTACATTTAAGAATTCAAATGCTGCGTTTATGTAAATGTGTTTTTTTTTTTTTTACTAATCCTTTCCCAGCCTTCACAAATACGTCTACAATTCCGTGGAATTGTGTTGTTTTTAAGTACATTGTATGCGAGCAGGAGTTGTTCGTGTAGGTATTATAAATACAGATCTGAACGCCTGCCTGTACATATTTAAAAAGAACAGCTGAACTTAACCCACAATCTGCCTTGATTGCGCCCATTAACAGACAGTTCTGTATTTCAAAAGCAGCTGGAGGTTATGCTCCTGTCTTCCAATAACACCCAGGTGTGGACGGGTTCCAACTTGGGTATCGTGGGGGGGAGGGACTTGACATTTCGTCTTTGATGGTACCCTATAACTGCTGGTTCTGTCTTTCAGGAGTGACCTGAGGCAGGTGGGGTTGTCTTTCCATAGGGTTCAGACCAAGATAGTTCTATAGCGCCCAGCAACCGGTAGCTTTATTTTGCAAAAGCTCCTAGAAGCAGATGGTTCCATGTTTAATAGCACCCAGACACTGGTAATTTTATCTTACAGCAGTGCCCAGACCCGGAGGCTCTATATTCCTGTACCGCTCATAAGCAGGTGACACCGATTTTGAATAGCTCGCAGAAGCCGGTCTATCTTAGACCCGGAGGTTCCATTTCTTACATCACCCATCAGCAAGCGGCCGTTTTTGTCGGTAGTAAGGAGAGGCCATTTGTTTCCGTTAGTTTTCTAATTCGATAGCGCCCAGAAGCATGCAGTTTTTGTTTCAATGGCACCTAGAGACAGAACGTCTGCATTTCGATAGCGCCCAGAAGCTAGGTGGGTTGTCGTTTTGTACTGGCGGCTAGCCGTGCTGGTGCTTCTCGTTTGCATGGCAGGTGGTAGGCAGGGTGGGCCGAGCTGCGCCGATACCGGGGAGTGGGGGTAGTGGGCCCCCGTGTCTTGCTGTCTCAGCGCCGGATGAGTGAGGCTAATGAAGCCCTTTCCCGGCCTGGCATGCAGCAGCTGCGCGCGGGGCGCTGGGATGATGATGAGGCTCGACTCCCTGCCTCTCCCAGTAAATTAACTTGACCTTTTTCTAGTGCGCAGCTTGGGCTCTGTCAGCCCGGGCTCCTCGGAAGCGCGCGCTGTTTGAGGCGGCAGTGTTTGCACCCTGGGGATGGGGCCGAACTTGCCCACTGCAGCAGCAGACTGACGCCACCCTTCCCTGCCTCGGGAGCGGACCCTCGTCACTGGGTGCCGTCCAGTAACGGGCTGCCCTGTCGGACTCTGGTCCGTGAGTGCTGGTCCAGTATAGGACTGTAATGTACGGCCCATGGGTGCTGGTAAGAACCGGACTGGACTATCCTCTCCACGGGCACAGGGGTCCTCGGACAGGAGTGGGGCCTCCCGTCTAGTCAGTGGGCCCTCCTGGCTGGGCAGAAAGACTTACCTTGTGGCGACGGGTGCCGGGGCAGGTGCAGACCTTCCTGTATGGTATCGGGTACAGGAGATGGGTCTGTATTGTCCCCAGGGGGTAGAGTGGGCCTCCAGTCTGGTATATGGGTCCAGGAGATGGGCCTGGCTTGTCCCTGTGGGGGTAAAAGGGTGGATCCTCCTATCTGGTGTAAGGGTTCAGGAGATGGACTTGTTTTAATAAAGGGTGTGCCCTCCTGGCAAGTATACAGGTTCAAGGCGCGGGCGTGCTGTCTTGTCCATGGGGCTGGTGAAGTAGGGTGGGGAAGATGGTCTCTGGGGCTGGTGAAGTAGGGTGGGGAAGATGGTCTCTCTTCTGGTCAAGGTGTGCCATCTGTTTGGACCACAGGTAGGAGATTGGCCCCTAGGCTTGTCCATGGCGGTACAGGGGCTGGCCCTCTGGGCTGGAGCCATTGCACCTCATCACTTACCTGCCTCCCCCCCACCCCTTGCTGTAGCAGGACTGGGACCCTCACACAGCTCTACGTTTCACCCCTATCTGGAGTCCGCAGTGGGATGCACTTTTACTCTACTGGTACTGGCACCTCCCGAGCTCTGCCCATGACCCTCAGTCCTACCTAGTTAGGAGCACCCCTCGCTGTTTTATTTCAAGGACCCAAACAAAGGCGGAACAGTGACTTGCACTGTTGACCCTGGCCCAGCCTACCATTCTGGCAATGAGAATGAGGCACATATATCGTTCAGCCATTAAAAGGCTCCCTTTCTGGCCTGCAGCAGCCCTCTACATGCACCAACTTCTGCAATTCCACTAATGAGATCAACCTGACCCCCTGCTATTTCATTACTAATGTTACTGCCATCCACAAAGCTCTGCCTGCCCACCTCCCTCAAACCTACCGGACCACGTGCTTTGGGAACCAAGACGTGCACACAACGCTGCACTGCTTCCGTAGGAGGACTAACATTGAAGGTGCTGGGCACTGGTACTACATTTTGGAGTTGAGGACTGATTTTTCCTCATTCGACATTGCTTCAGAGCAAGTCTTAGAAAGTCAGTAAATGTAGAAAGAAGGAGGCAGAGGAAGATAAAAAAAGGTAGAAAGCAGGGAGGAAAAATAACCTGCAAAAGTGAGACAAGGACACAGGAAGTGTAGAGATTTCATCAGTTATCTATTCATTTATTTCAAATTGAGCAATGGGTGTATCACCCAAGCAGCTCCCCCAATGCTGCTACACAAGCTCTGTGGCAAACAGGCTACGCTCATTCCTGTATTTGTCACCCACCCACGCTGTTTTTCCTTCCATCTTCACCAGCTCTGGATATTTGAACCAGAAAAACCTCTTGTCCAATTGTGAAATTTACAGGCCATAATGTGCTGTCTTTCCAAATGCTCCATTAGCTCTGCATCTCTTCCACAATCCTTCCACTTAGGTGATTTTCAGGATGTTGAGAATCTTGTTCAGCTAACTTGCCTTGTAAGTGGTTACCGGTGTACTTCAGGGTAGAACCTGCCCTCATGCACCGAGGGAGATTAGCTGTAGCCTCTGGCTGTGCTCTCACCTTTATAACAAATCTGGGATTTGTCACTTGCTAAATTGTGAGAGCCTCTGCTAAACCCCAGGCAGTGTCTGCCATAAATCCTCTCTCATTTCTTATCCTTTTCTACAGGCTCCAAGGACCCCTGTGCTGAGGTGACCTGCAGCTTCGGCAGCACCTGCGCCCGCTCCTCCGATGGGCAGTCGGCCAAGTGCATCTGCCCAGCTTCGTGCACTGGTGTGCCAGAGAACGTGGTCTGCGGCAGCGATGGCAAGGACTACCGCGACGAATGCCACCTCAACAAGCACGCCTGCGATAAGCAAGAAAACATCTACAAGAAGTTTGATGGGCCCTGCGGTGAGTGACAGCTGAGGGTACTCTCCCACGATATTGCATGCTTTATAGCACATGCCATAAATATTGCATCCGCAACATCGACCTAACCTCTGCATCCCATAGGTAAATATAGTGTAAGTAGACGTGGATGTAAAAATAGTAAAAATATGCTTACCGTGAAGATGTGGAGGTAAGAATACTATCTCTGTACTTACCATGAGGGTGTAGAGATAAGAATATAAAATACATACTTAACAATAGACTGTGGAACTAAGGATATTGTCTATGTACTTACCATGGGGGTTTAGAGATAAGAATAGTAAATATATACTTGCCATGCAGATGGGGCATTAAGAATGCTATGAACGTACTTATGATAAGGAGATGGAGGTAGAAAAAGATATATATATATATATATATATATATATATATATATATATATATATATATATATATATATATACTAGGATGTGGCACTAAGAAAGCTATCTAAGGACTTACCAAGAGGATGTAGCAATAAGGAATGCAATATTTTTATATGCTGATGTTACTGCCCTTGGTATAGGCTCATGCAACCCATCTGGCCCTTGCCGAATGGAAAGTGTGGCACAAGCATGCAGAGTTGGACACCTGCAAGGTGGTCTGGTTCTCTTTGATGCAAGCCATTTCCAAAGCAAAGCTTTTATTGAAAACACTGCTGATGTGGCCCCACAGCCTAATCTAAATGTAGATTGATTGTGCAGCACTGTGTTGGCTGTCGGCCACAGACTCTATAGTTAAGGGTGGGGATGCAGGCGTCATGGCTTAGTCTTTCATTAGCTCATCTAGGGGATTGGCCGAGGTAGAAGAGAATCTCGAAAGACGATTGGTTAGAGTTCTGTGTTCTCTTTGGTAGAGAATGAAACATTGCAGTGGATGGGCTTCACTAATGTGGTGTTGGAGGTGGAATATACTGTGTTTGAAGACTTCAGTGGAATGCACAGAGAAGGGGGTCAGCAGTGGGAGGCAATGCACGCACTGTCAGTAGGGGGTTAGCAGGCTTTGTGCATGCAGTCCCTGGCGAAGCCTTCTCCGATTAGTATGTGTAGGAAAATGTGATGAACATGGTATCCGCAGCAGCGTGAACGTCAGCTGATATGATTCTACATGTACAAGTAGGAGAACGTGAAAAGATGATGGGACAGGAAGTGACTTTTGAAACTCTTGTGATGACTGAGAAGGTATTTCGAGCCATCCCTCCCTTCCCTCTGGTGGTCACTGGGATGCCTAATTTTTCATAGTTGTGGCCTACATCCTGTCTCCAAAGCAATTTACAAACATGTTCAAGATGACATTAGGCAAGATTTGGACCTTTGTCTGTCTTTTGTCTCAAAGTGAGTGGTGGATTAAACCTGTCCTTGATCAGGAGAGCTCACGAGAGTGACATTGGCTTGGATGTATTTGACTCGGGAGGTGGGGGAGCCATTGCTAGCCCCGCACTCTAAAGATACATTTTGGAAGACTCTCGTACTGTGCTGTAGGACAGGTCTACATGGGAGGACAAGACTGGCCATGGACAGTTAGAGCCATCTCTCCACTAATTCCCCAGGGGAGTTTCACTAGAGATATTTTTTTCAAAGAGCTGTTGTCTGCCAGTCTCCCTTCCCTGTTTAAAAAATGATCTGACCTGATTTGATCCAAGATTTGTAAATTGATAGAGGGCTCACCCCTGCCCCAGAGAGATCCCTATTAGGGAATGCTTCCCGTTGCACAAGGCTTGGCCAACGCCTATGGAGCAGAGAATCCTCATTATACAAGCTCTGGCTGGAGCGAATTGAGCACATTAGACCCGATAAGGTCAGACCTCATGGAGTGCATTTTCCCAGTTACATGTGGTCTGGCTGACGCCTATGTTGCACAGCGTTCTATGCAGTGCAGACTCCAATCATACAAATCCTGGTTAGAGCCTGAGAAGCACAGGCTCCCGGCTGCACAGGGCTTCTTCAAAGACTTTTAAGGGCAGACTTCTGATCACTCGAGTTCTGGCGAGAACCCAACTTGTACTGGCTCCTGGTGTGGTCATAACCTATTGAGTGCAGGTACCTGGCCACACAAAGTCTGCTTTTAGTTTACAGAGTCTGGACCTGTGGTTTAGCCAAGTTTGTTCAGACCGCAGGAGTGCAAGCTCCAAAATGAGACAAGATGTGATTCGAGCACAGGCGGTGAAAGACCTTGATGGAGGCTCATGGCCTTAAACGTCGCCAGCATCCGTAGACCCATAATCGGACAAGGCATAGTCACAGAGTGGCATTAATGTAATTATGAATTAGGAGGAAGTGCACTGAATCCCTCTTCAAACCATACGTGTCTTCTGTTTTTATGGCTGGGAGGTTGGTGGCGGTGTTGTACAGCTGATGCAGAGGAGGCGAGAAACCGTCCATGGATATATTGACATACTGTCCTGAATTCCAATGGAAATAATTTGTGCTAAATTACCACCAGGCATAGTAAGCTTTGATGTGAAGTCCCTGGAGTTTTCTCATTACATTACTTGAATAAATTGTAAATGGGAATCGAAGGGGAGCCTCTTGCTAGCCGCCCAGCGCCCTACACCTAATATGTACACAATTCTGTTCAGATTTGTCTCTGACCGCTGACGATAATTGTCCATGGCTTTTAGATGCAGAAAAACAAAAAGAGAAAATCTATTTTTAATGGGCAGCAAGTAGGAGGCTCACAATGCTCAACAGTGTCCATGTAAAGCATGGAAAGGTGAAATGTGCTTTACTGCACGGAAAGCACCGAGGCTTGTGTTTTAGTAAAAGGACAGTGGAGCTATATAGAACGTGTGCAGTAGAGCTCAACAGTGATGTGATGCAATGAAGTCTGGACTGTGGGACGTATAAGGAGGAATGCTACACTTCTCCCTGTCTCTGTCCCAAGTTCTCAGCTTGGTTGTCCCCAAATCTGACCAGCTCATACCCAAGTCTTCCGGTGATGCCCCTTAAAAGTTCCTACTTGTAGGCATGTCCTCAGAGCAGTAGCTAGAGGTATTCACTTTCACGTGATGTCTTCTTATGTTATGGTTTCGTAGTTTTAGTAAGATTTGGAATAGCTGTTTTGCTGTAACGTGGGTGTTTGTGTACACACCTAGAGATCGTGGTGGTGAGTTGGAGAAATTATGTTCTAGAGAAGATGATGCGAGTAGATATTCAATGCAAGGTGAAATGCAGCAGTGATAGGATTCATGGTGTGTAATAGGGTGTCTGCAGAGTGGTGGGTGATGTTGAATGTCTTTGCGTCGGGCTCCGGATGTGTAAAGAAGTCGAGGCTTGTGAGTCCTTGTACGTGAGTTACAGCTCTAGAAGGTCTGGTACATAAGAGTCTTCGTGTATAGCATTGGTTGTGTAAGAGGGCGAAGGCTAGCGACAGTACTAGTTTGTGGGGCTGTACATATGCAGACTGCTCTAAAGAGTGTCCTTGTGCGAGGGTTTAGACTTGTGTAAAGAGCTGGGAAGCGTCTGTGTGTATGAGGCTGTAGCTCTGGATCAACAGCATGGGGAGTTCTGTATGAAGCTGTACGTGTAGTGGTACAAGGGCACTGACATTCTTTGTTAATGGGGCATCAAAAGTGTAAGAGTCTGAAGTATCTTTCTACATAAGCTTGTACCTGCACAAGGACAGAGGCTAGTGACAGCCTTGGTTGTAATACACACACTCATAGTTGACCATGATCGGCAGGGATATCTTCCCTAAACACACGAATTTCCTCTTTCTTTTTACAGATCCATGTAAAAGTGCACTCAACGACCTGAACCGAGTGTGCCGGGTGAACCCTCGGACACGCAGGGCCGACATGCTCTCCCGGCCAGAGAACTGCCCACAGCGGAAGGACCCAGTGTGTGGGGACAACGGACAGACTTACGACAATGACTGCAAGATGTCACGGTCTGGGGCAATCCAGGGCATTGAGATCCAGAAAGTGGGGTCAGGACAATGCCAGGTTCAAGGTAGGTGAAAGGTCTCTACGACCACCTAGAATCTTGGTGGGCGGCATTCATCCAAAGCCCCTGAAACAGTCATACTCAGTTTGTCTCTCTCTCTCTACAAGCGTTTTTACTCAAAGTGTCAGGTTGGTCATTGGAGGCACAAGATATGTAGGATGAAAAAAAAATTAACAGACACACTCTTAGCATAGTTGACAACTGGTTGCACAGCATTCCATAGCCCTTTGATCCAGTGGTTGCAACAATAAGTTATTGCCAAGTGGCAAATATATCTGATCTGTAGTGATACCATTACATTTCATACTGAGCCTTGAGAGCTATAGCACTGAGCTCTGTGTATTTGGGGAAAAACACCACAGGTTTCGAGCTGAGGCAAAACGGAAGAGAAGTCTTTAATGTTCTGCTCCACAGGCGGGTACGTGATAAATGCTGAAACAGCTGAATAGCAGAGTAATATGTATTTCTGGAGAAAAGTGTAAGGAGACCTGTTACGAAGAAACCCTTTGCACTAACCAGTTTTCAAAATGAATGGCATTCCCAGATCCATATTCATTCTGGTGAATGGTCTTCATGTAAAAAGAAATCCCTGCAATCCTTTTTTCCAGACTCCCGTAGAACTCTTGTTTCCCTTTTATGTGGGCAATCCCCATTGTCATCGTCTTCTTTTTCTCGCCTCCTCTCTTCATTTCTTCTCCTCCTTCATTCCTTCTCTTATACTCAAATCGTGTCCCCCATTTCCTGTGTTTTATCTTCAAAAATTTCAAGGAAAAATGTATTGGAAAGTCACCCAAATAAGGTTCCACCAGCTTGGGGTTGTCAGGCTGGCATTCTCCATCTTGGTTTCTCTCTTGATGGAGGTGAAAAGGAACGGCTGCGTGCTGGTACCTTATCAAACTTCTAAAGAATTGAACGACTCCAGGTCACCAGCCAGAGAGAGTTTTATCAATACGAACAGCCTGGCAGGTTGGTATGCTGGTCCAGTAGAGAAGTGTATCTGAAACCAAAGTGAAATTCTTTCTTTAGGTAATGACTGCAGTTCACGCTGTTTACCTATGTTGAGAATATCAATTATTGTGTTTTTGTTCCACGGGTTAGCCCACTAGAACACTTAGAAGATATTGTCTCCCACACCCAGCACAGGTCATGTGCCTAAAAAATGCTGTTATTTTGTCCCAACAGAACTCAAAGCGATCACAGCCAACCACAGAACACATTATACTGAACTTGGTACTGGCAAACAACACAGCACAGCTATACCGTATAGTTTGGTGTCAACATGTTCGCCACAACGCTTTCCATTTATCCTGGTTAATTCATTGTATTAGACAAAACACCGTAGGCCAATCCAGCATGGTAAAGATATACTCCTTAGGTTGACATCCATATATCTACCACAACATTATACCGTTCTGTCACCATGTACCACTATACAACAGTACCTGTCTAAACAGAATTCAGAACACCCACCCCCCTCAGTCCAGCTCAGCCACCAGGTTGATGCCAGGGATCCATGGCAGTGTACAGTAACTCCAGTCAATTTACACATGCAGTTCTGGTGGACAATGATTAAAACCAAATATGACAGCATGTGAGCATCAGGACAGAAATTCGGATAAACCCAACCAGCTTATAACACATCTCACTATCCAAAGCCAATATCCTCACACTGCCTACTACTTCCTACAACACTTAGAGACGCCAGTCTGTGATGCAATACTTGGAAACTGGGCGAAAATGTGCTGCCAGAATGTGTGCCATATAAATGTGAATACAACCAACACTTGACAAAGCACCATCCTAAACAAATATGTAACGTAAACATAAATCTGAATTCACTTCCAGCGTTGTGTTGGGAAATTATGACCAACATAATTGGAAGGACTGGAGGCCCTAACAATGGAGGGTGTTGTGACTAGAAGGCATAAGGTCCTGAAAAGGGTAGAATTGGTCTACAAAGGATTGGGATCATGTGAAAGTAGGGTGCTTGGATAGGAAGACCCCCAATGTCCTGTAACGTTGATGATTGGGATACGAGGGCCTGAATTTCTTTTCGATGCTTGGTGATGGGATAGCCACAGCTGAGGTCCTGCAAATGGTGGCGTTGTGATCGGAATGGCTGAGATCCTGTGAATGGAGGGACTTCAGATAGCCATTTCCTGGAACATCCTCCGTGCTGGACAGCCAATTTCCCAGACCAGGGCGGTTTGGTGCCATAGTTATCAAGGGGAGATTCAGAGTATGTAGTTAACTAGACAGAGTTCATTGTAATCGTACTGAGTTTAAGTTTCTTCATTTTAATTTTCAGAATTTCTCTCCTACTCTGCTGTGCCCCTCCCCATCACTCCCCTGTTCTCAGGTTTGATGCCCTGAAAGCAGTTTCGTCAGTGATGGATTCAGCTCTATGGAAACTGCAAGAACTTGGTCGATGCTTTAACTAGACCCTATAATTAGCTGTAAATTTCCCTGATGCAGGTCTGTGAAACTTCACAGGCAGCTACAGCAATATGCAATTTGGGCGTCTTATGGCACTTTTTTTCTCAAGTGCTTATATGTCAGGATTGCATAGGCACACGTGGGCACCTACAGACAGTGCCACCCCCACACGTACGAATATGCACCCACACACAACCACACCACCACCAGACACTCCCCCACACAAAGTGAAACTCACCCCAATACACTCACTCAAATACAGGTAAGCACATCACTGGTTTTGATATCGGAGAGAAGAGTGTCCAGTACAAAAGCTGGCTGCATGGATCCTGCATGTAGATTGCCGCAGTCTCGGGAAAGCGGTGTGGTCATGCAGTTTGAAGGGGGTGGTTGGGATGTCTTGTAGAAAGCGGGTGAATCAAGGATGCGAATGAGTAACGCTGGAAGCTTCTTACATGAACAGAACATGCCATTGTGTGTCTCGTATGCCTCATGGGCTGCTCATCAAAAACCCCTTCACTTGGGGCAAACTTTTTCAAAACTGTAAATGAATGGTAAAATCAATGAAATATTATTTTATTCCCTGGCTACAGCGTGCATAATGCAATGCAAAATCGGCACCAAAATATACTCACTCACACTATGGAAACTCTCCTCCAAATTGTCATTGAGTACTGGAGGACTGGAAGCCTGGCATGGCACAGACCGCTGGACATGGCCTCGTACAGGTGACACTGCGAGCAGGAGTGCTGGGTGCAGGGCGAAGTCTGCAGACAATAGGCGGCCATTTTGAGAAGTACTTAAAAATATTGCAATCAGTTGAGGGCACAGAAAGGTTCGTGAACCCCACTTCAGAGATTTGTCCTGCATGTCTCAAGGGCATGAATCGTTTGGTAACGTCATAAATGAAGAGAAACACCCTTGGTATCCAAATGACCTGAAAGTCCTGTGGGTTGTGTGCAGGCTAAAGGCCATGTCCTTCAGTCAGTTAGTTGTGGGCCTTTATTGGGTTGGGTCGTTTGTGTCCCTCCCTTGCGTTTTTAGGTCTCGCCTGCAGACAATTTTAACTGTCTGTTGGCCAGACCTTTGTTGCCAGTGTTCGTATAGTGGACTTTCTGAGTATTTTGGTCTTAGTGTTCTATTTGCCTGACTTGTATGCTCCCAATGCTGACATTGCTGGCATTCAAGGGAGTACCTTTCACTCCATGAGAGCGCATGAGTTTTCTTACTTTCTCTCCCGTGTGCAGATTTCTCCTTCCCCTCTGTCTCTGCCTGTTGCTTTCACTCCCCCTCTCCTCCAGCTTGTCTGTTGCTTCCCCCGCCCCTCCCCTTTTCTTTAGCAGCCATCTTTGAATACATTGTAATATTTTAACAAATCCATTCAGTTTTGACCGCCATGGATGCACGTACATTCCCAGCAGCTCTCTACCCCAAAAAAAGCACTGAGACCTATTGACCTGACCAGGGCTCAATCTTCTTTCCTGACCAATGCCCCAAGTGCCCTGAGAACTTGGCTGTAGGGTGTAGCCAATGGGTACTTGGGGCAAAGTTCCAGCTTTATCATAACACAATCAGATGTTCACTAATAGACATTTAGCCAAAAAGAGATTATTATTTATGCAGATTTCAGATTAATATGTTTAAAAAAAATAAAAAACGAGTCCCAACATAAGCCAGTTGAAGGGACGTTCTGGCTTAAAATCACAAAACTTAGCACGCACTGGCAAAGATAACAAGTCTGGTTTGAATCGACTAATGCATGCAGTGTTAGCACATTAGGGCGAGACACAGAGAAGGGAGCCAGCTGGAGCATACATAAAGTTATCCAGTTCCTAATTAGTCCCGCAAACAGTTGAATGCAAGCCCTCAACTAGAGGTGGAAGGTTACACCGAAATAGTCAAAAGCCTTGTGTGCGTGAAGAATACTCCACTGGCCATAGTTAAGACGTGATTGACAAAGTCTCAAGCCTCTGGCTGTCGGGCACTTCAATGAAAGTTTGGGGTTGTAATGGGCTGTCGGACCCATTTCAGGTACAGCAGGAGCTACTGGGCCTCAACGTGGTCCATTGTCACTAGAGTCGAGGGGTCCATCCAACTATGGCTCTGCAAACTGAGCAAATTACACTCATTTCCAAACTTGACTCTCGGTGTAGAAAGTAAAGCAGTTACGTGATTCTCCAGAGGGTAGTGTTGGGGGCAAGGGCTCAGAACTCAACAGTCAACCAACTTACGCAATACTGTAATGTCCAGTGCTTTGCATTTATGTAAAAAGAAGCACTTTAATCACACAGCAGAACTAAATACTTCACAATGCAATGGAAATTATATACAGGGTTCCAAATTAAGTAGTGTTAAACAGAAAAGCACTACACAACATATTCTTTCCAGTATCCTCCCATTATCTCATATCCTTCTGCTAGGGTGGAGATGCTGCATCTACAGTCACCAACCTGCTACGGGCTTAGGCAGGATTAAGTACGGGTGCAGTTGCCTCAGATACTCATGAGTAAATATGCAACTCAATTTCTCTTTAACCCCTTCTGGAAAATGTGTTGGCATGCTCAATCGACGTGTCTGCACATATTCTTTGTCTCCTCTCCTCATTGCAGGCTAAGACCCGCATTTTACCTGCCGTGCTGGTTATTGTAGGGGTTTGGGCTGTGCAGTGGATGCAGTCCGTGCTCCTACCCCCAAGGCAGCGCCTCCTCTCCTTTGGGTGGGCCTTGCTGCCCGCCTCGTGCAGAAAGAATTTTGTGACGGTGATCAGTGAGCCACATCTGCATGTTAGTACTCGACCTCCCTGGTGGCGGCCATCCAGGCCTGCTGCAGATGAGTGTTCTGGTGTGGCAGCTGCAGTCTCCCTGGTGAATCACTCACATGGTGTCTTTCTGGCAGTTGTTGCCTTTGGGTCTATCAGGGCTTCCTGTTTCAGCGGAAACACAGCTTTTGCTTACAGTGTCGGCAGTAGCAACACCAGTCTCTTAAGCTCATGGCAAACTGCTGGGTGACATTGGGATATTTGTTCGGGAATAGTTTTATGCAGCTAACAAGGACACCGCACAGATCAACTGAGGGAAATCTTCATTGACATGATTTACTCCTGTCTTTGCTCACTGGGCAAGTCTGTTTCCTCTGAGTACTCCTCACACCATTAAAATTCTAGGCTTCTCCTGGACAGTCCTCCTCCTAGAAGGCCAGGTACACTCCTTCCCTATCTCAGCAGGCAGCCTTCTAGGCAGTTCAGACGCACCCTCAATTCCCCAGTAGGAAGTGCAGACTTCAGGTGATATCCCCTGACCTCTGGGAGACGAGATGTCCGGCAGACACCAGCCCTAGTTGCACAGCAGCCCTTCAGATAATCTGTGGAGTACTTGCTTGTTTGGTCAAGAAGAACTTAGGTCTGGGACAAATTGGAGTGGTTTAGATTCCACTTTTATATGTTTTTTTCTGCACAGGATATGTGGATCCATTGTCTGCGGTTTCAGAACTGGTTTGGTGTGGTTCTCTTTCAAATGTCAATACCAAGCAGCTCCCTAGACCCAGCCTTTGTACAAAGTGATAACTCTCACAGCTGGTATCATTGGGCCGTTTTCAAGCAGGAGTATCCAAAACATGGGCACATTAAAGTGTTAGATCTCTGCACCTAGCTGCCATCATCCTTCCAGAAACAGTAATCAGGTACAGCCCTGCCTAGAAACTTCTTCACCTTTCAAAAAATAAACTGCAGTCCCACTGTTAGTCCCACACTCACCCCTACCAACTACCAAATGTTAGTGCCCAGGAAAAACTCATCAGCTGCCTTTGCTAACAAGGTCTTCATTGATTTTCCAAATGAAGCCCTATCCTCTTCCTTCCTCACAGTGTCTGGGCCTCGCCCTCCAGCTACAGAAACTAAGACAATACACTTCCACTGTCTGGAAGAAGCTGTCCTCATCCTTCATTTTGTGTCATGCTAAAACCAGGGGCATCCTGAAATGATCCCACTGCAGCCAGTACTCCGACTCACACAACACACAGAGTGCTTCCACCATACATGTTCAACACACTAACTGCGCTCACACCCACTTGACACGTTCATCGGATGGCAATGCAAGGTTCCGGTATTCACACAACGGCAGAACTTTACACGATACGAGCTAGTAGGCTCGTCTTACGTTAACACAGAGAAAAGGGTCTGGTCAAACTAGAGATTCAAAGAAAATGGTTCACTGCTCTATGTGATGCTCCCAGGGCATGAACAGTAGTCCAGGGCGCACTATGAGGGCACACTTGGTGCCCCTCCAGATCACAGAACAGGTTCTGGACCTCATATTAACCAGGACAAGCGTAGGCCTCTGTGCATACAGTACATTAACGTGATGCCATGGCCAAGATAAATCAAAATACCAGTTTCACTTGCACTCAGGGCAGGGAATGCACCCTGCACGTTCACCATGCAGGGGGCATTTTCATTTTAACAGGGGTACACACAGAGCACGCTTCATCTGTTGTTAGCAGAAGGTCTATGTGACAGCTTCACTTTCAAAACCTCGATCTAAAACACTCTTGGATTCTCCAGTTATGATAAGCTATACAATCACAATACGCCACCATGTACTGTTCAGGACTTTACACATGATGTTATAGATCAATTTACAAATGTTGTACGGAAGACGTTCCTACCGTCCCATATCACATGGCCATTAAGCTAATCAAGGGACATCACAGTAGCCAAAAATGTTGCTTTTTTCTACCTATCTTTGCTGATAGTGTATTTACACCTTTCTCTATACGTATCAGTTGTGAGGTCCCCTGTCACTTAACAGTGGTATTGCAACTGTGACTATATATGGAGATGTACTACCTGGGATTGTAATTGCAGCAGTCTTTATTCTTTAAATTATTTACTAGAACATGTATTTTCTGATAGTTACTCTACTTGTACAGCTTTTAATCGTTTTAATGTAAGTAATGGCATCATTTAAGATGTCACCTGGTGATCTATGCACTGTCACCGCTTATTACATCAATGATATATGTGGTCTTAAGGGCTCTATGCTGGAGAATTTATGGTTGTGCAGCTAAAAGTAGCTGCTGAATTCCTGTGGTTTGTGTTTTCTTTTGTTGTAGGTTTGTTTCTTAATCATAACGAGTTTGTATGTGTGTTGGGGTCTGGTAGTTAGTAGTGTTTTAAAATACAATTGTACATATACTGAGGCAGTTGAGATTAATCACAAAAGGAAATTGTAAATTGCTCATCAATGTGCTTGTGTCAGTTGGAAGGAAAAAGAGGAAAACATGGTCAGTACAGTGATATCCTTGTATGGCTGTCTTGCCTCATTTCATCAGACATTACATTATATTATTTTTTTATATGAAGAATTTAAGTATGACCTGGCTCCAGAGTGCAGCTTAGTACCGCGCTTTGCAAAAGAGTTACGCACATAGGGGCTACTGACATACATTAGTGTCCGGGAACTAGGAAACATAAACCATGAGGGCTACAGAGGGTTAGCAGTCCATGGAAAAAATCCTGGTGGTTGTTTAATGTACCGCCATTACATCTTAGTGACAAATTAATTGTCTGCTATTACAGAGCATTCAATTATTCAAGATAATGTATTAAAATACAACGGATTTAATAGGCTGGGAAGTACCACTAAGCTAATTAAATTATCTTAAAAAGGGGGGTAAATTTCTAAAATGAATGCAACAATAAAGAGGAAACTGGGTTAATCAATGAAATTCATATATTAAAACAGTCTAGGTTAATTATTAAACGTAATACATTTTTAAAGTACAAATCAAATGTTTGAAAAAGGTGAATGCAGTGGTATTCAATTTAATGGTACAAAATCTGTATAAATATCCAAAAACGATGTAGTGCAGGCTATGTCGTGGTTTGCAATAAGTTGGTGGGTGATTTAGTAACATGCAACCACTTTTGTAAGTTAGGGATGATGGTAACGGGCCTGGTAGGTTGTGGTTGAAATGTTAACTGGTCAAGAAAGCAGCCTTTTGCAGTCAGTTTGTTGGGAATTGGCGGGAGAAGGCGGGGGTTGTAAGCAAAGTTCCAAGCAGGGCGCAGGAGAGGTAGGATTCACCAGAACAGGAGAATGCCTCTATTCTAAATTGAGGAAGGGGGTGGAACAATGCTGATTGTGGAGGATGGTCATTCCAGGGTTTCGGCGCATATCATGAAATGCCTGTTTCCAACTCCTTTTTTCTTGTTTGCTGTCCGGTTTTGGCTCAGGTTGCTCTTCAACAACTACACACATTTAGTTCAGTCTTAGCCTTCCATAGTTAGCAGGGTGGAACTACTCCTTAGTAGTAATTGTTCAACTAACTTTCCATCTCTTTGGTACAGACATTGCATAGGCTCCCAAATATAGATCTGCTTAAACGTATATACGCATGTACTTAAAAACACTGAGATATAAATCCATGCATTTTCCAAAATGTCACCTGCTTCAAAAAGTTTGTCATTTTTTTCAGTCTATCAATGAATTTTTGAAACTGCCCTTCTGGGATATGAACAAGAACCTTAGAGTTTACAGACATCTTCTATTTCTTGGTCCATAAGTACTAACTCATTTTCCTCAGACACAGAATGGGTAAAACCCTGTGATACATCAGGCCCCTTCTGCCTTGCACACGTTGGTAGTATTACTGGTCTGGGTTTTTATGGTTAGTGTGTGTAGCGCATTTAAGGCAGGATATTTAAGAAGCATACTGTGGTTTCAGAGATGGTGGTGGGCAGCAGTCACTATTTCCTCACCGTCACCTGACAATCTTCTTTTTTTCCTCTTAGATAAGTGCAAGGAAGAATGTAAATTCAACGCAGTGTGCCTTAACCGCCGGGGCAGTGCCCGCTGCTCCTGCGACCGCGTGGTCTGCGATGGTGCCTACAGGCCTGTGTGTGGACGGGACAGCCGCACCTACAGCAACGACTGTGAGCGACAGAAAGCAGAGTGCCACCAGAGGAGCGCCATACCGGTTAAGCATGAGGGGCCATGTGGTAAGCTGCAGCAAGCTGCCCTGAGTAGTGGCCGCTGGCTGTGTATTTCCTTCCTATGGGGCTATCCTGTTGTGCAGCGAGGATGCAACGAGAACAGTTACCATACAGCGCACTTTGGAGAAACATTGCAATGTCTGTGTCCTCTGCTTAGCCGATCTGTCACTAATAATATGTCCATTATTATGTTCAGCATGTACCCCATTGTTATGCTATGGAGTCTTTTTCCGATCTGCTGTGCACATATTGTCCATTTTCCTGTGGTCCAATTCCTTCCCGTCCTTGTTGTCCCACTCTGTGTCTGTCCGCAGTGTTTGTCTCCCAGCTTGCTTTGCTTTCCTGTTTTAAAGGGGGATTATATTGTCTCTTTTTGGGGGTATAATGGGTGGAAGAGGGTTTTTCTGTTGGAATATTAATAGAATGTCTGTCAAATTATACATAGTGCATTCTCCTTTGTTATTCTCCTGTCAATGCTACTGTCAAACATCAGAGGTGGACATCATCAATGTGCCTACGGGGTAGTGCCAGATTTCAGCCTTCATCCCCCATTTTTCATGCCTAGTTTTGGAACAGCTGCCATTCGCATCGTTCTAGCCAGTTTGTGATTTTAACTGATTATGTTTCTAAGTCTGGAAAAAAGTAACACTGTTTTGGAGCATGAGGTAATTTACAGCCCCTTTACCCCATCTCCAGCTGTGGCCAGTTGGTTGTGGCCTCCTTCCCTCCTGCGCTGTGGGCCAGTGAGTATGTACGGCGGTATTCTCCCTGGAAGATTGACAGTCCTGATTTTCCAGATTGGACCTCCTGGAGATCCACGTCTGCCCTTGTACGACTTTGAGCACCTAAGTTTGCCATTCCCGTTCCACATGAGCCCATGATTCCTGGAGGCCCCTCCCAGAGGCACATGGTTGCCCCATGAGTTTCCAAATATTGTCTATTGCAAACCTATAGACGCTTGCCTGCACAACATCCTGCTGTACTGTCAGCCCCAAAGGTTTTGGCAGTCGATCCAAACCTATGTGGATGTGCACAGCTAGATGTTTACAACAAATGTCTACTGCTGTGCCGCCACCCTTTCCCACTGGGGTCCCCTTGCGGATTGCCATACATATCCCGTTTCACTGTGGGGCGGGCCCCAGAGGTTGCGAGATATCTTTACCTATGGTTTAGCCTTCAGGCTTTGCCACATTTCCTCCTTGTTTCCTGGTGACTCTTGCATATGTAGTAATATTCCCCTCATCGGCTGTGGGGCCTTTTGGTTTTTGCTACTCCTGTGTCTCACGGTGCACCACTGGATATTTGCAGTCATTGCTCCTGTGCCACTGTTGGTCCTGGGTTTTTGTTTGTGAACCCTCCCTCAATCCAAGAGTCAATGGGGATATTAACTTCCCGCCATATTTTTCTTCAGATTCCCCTCATAGGCGCTCCATGATGTTGGCAAGCATCCCTTAAATATATATTTTGTTGCGTGGCCCTGCCTTTTGAGACTCCTCCTGAACTCCATGAAGCCGTCCCGCAAGCGCGGTGACGTTGTACGCAGTGTTGCTCTCCCCTGCTCCTTGTTTCTCGTTCTTGTCTCTGTATTTCTTTTGCAGCCATAGCCCTGTGGAGAAAGGAGGGACGGTGGCCGAGCCCTTCCCCAGGCCCGTCAGCGACGTCATCCTTTCGAGGTCTGGTGTCTGCGCCCTGCCGCCCCTCCCAGTTTGTGCTTTCTTTACTTAGCAAGTGTTTTGAAGCCACGGCCTGCAGTGACTGCGCACGCGCCTGCAAACGCACATTCTTCCCTTTGAGTCTCGCCCGCCAATTGCTATACCTACGTCATGCAGGCTGCTTCCCCTGCCCGAGGACCCTCCGTGCATTGCGCCGGGGTAGAATGTGCTTCCTGAAGTGTGTGCTCGGCCTCCTCAAAGGCTCAATGCCATTACCCAGCAAGATGGCCGCTTTTCACCCTCCCCTGCCAGGGCAACAGCGGACTCCCTGCTTGGTGGACTTGTGAAGTTTGTTTCAACTGAACTCCCTGCTTTGGTGGCCCCGCTCTGTGGTTTATTACCTGCCTGCAGAAGAGTGGTACTGCCCAGCCTGGTCTCCTGCAGGCTGTGCCTGACCAGGAAGAGTTTCCCTGTACCGCACCAAGGCTGTACCCTCCCCTGCAGCTCTGCCTCGTCAGGAATTCTGCCCTGCATTGCCAACCTTGCCCGCTAATAGACTGAACTCCCAGACTGACCTGCCCTGCTCCGTTTGTGCATACATGCCAGCAGGCCCGATTCAGTCGGGAGACTCCTGATTTATGAAGCAAAAAAATCGCTTTATTTTATCTGTCTCCCCCTGAAATTGCCTGTGCTTCAATAGAAATAAATGTGGGAAAATCCATTACCCCCCAATTATTTTCCAAGTCTCCCACTTTCCTGTTCTAAAATGTTGGCATGTATGTGTGTGCTTGCCTACACTGTGTCTCATGACCCTGCTTGGTAGGCCTGCCTTCATAGTGTTGTTACCCTGCATCATGGACAGTTCCTGTACTTTGCCTGCACTGTGAGTGTCTGAACTCCCTGACTGGCATCACTTGTTGTACAATTTGTGAGTTCCTTAACTGAAAGGTGTGCCTTGCAATGTTTGTCAGAGCTACTCACTGATCAAAGGTGCCATGGTGTATGTTTGTCCATTCTGCCTGCCCAGACACAGGCCACTTTCCATGCCAACCTTACCAACATACATGCAAATTATAGTTTAAGGGGGAAAATGAGTCGAGGTGCCCCAATCCTGAACTGAGCCTAGAAAAATATGATGCGGCCCACGTGCAGTTATTATGAACAGTCAAGAGCAGGTGGCCACCTTTGCCGCTATTTGTTTCCTTGGGTTGTGAATGTCATGTCAGTTTGAATTGGCCTGTGCCTGCCTTTGCTTATGAGTGTGCGCATGCATGTGTCAGCCAGCTGCTGCGCTGTACAATTACTGCGAGTGCTCTTAAGTGCCATACGAAGTACCACTTGCCTCCTGATGTGCGCGCTTCAGTGGATCATTGTTGACTTGAACTGAGTGCCAGTCCTGGGCAGCTCTTGTCATTGTCTCTGCGCTGCACTCCTGGTGCGACTATTTGTCGATATGCGCGTGTGCACATGCGTCACTGGCAGAGATGAACCTGCAACGCGCACAGAAGTGGAAGTCGTTTCCCATCAGGAAGCAGTCTCCTACTGCTCTACATACAGGGCATCGAGGGCATACATGAAAGGCTGCCCACTTTACTTTCTAGATGCTGGTTTTAGCATATCTCCGCACACCCTACGGAGAATGACCACATAATAGAGAAGGATGCAGGAATCTGTATCTCTCCCTTGCTGCTGTCGATGCTCAGCGATTACTCCTCCATGGACAGCTTCAGAGAAATGTTGGCCAATAATAATGAATTTTCTTACACTGGACACGTCACTATACATAATTTATGTATGACTCTTGGTTACCCGGATGAAATTAATATGTGTGTTACAATCCCCTGTGAAGGCGGGATTCAAACCTGCAAAGTTTGGATTATACAAGATGGTACTGAAAGCGACTTTGTTGCTTTCACAACTTACCAAGATCTACTCCCCGTGGACTCTACTCTGGAAAATTTGTTCAGAGGTAACCATGTCAAAAGCAGAAAGGCTGATAGGAAAAGGAGGAGCTAGATTTGGGAGCAGCCTATATCCTATAGCAAGAGTAGGAGGACAAGATGTAGCAGTAATCTAACTCAAAGATACCCTTATAATTCTGTAAAATACAGTTTTAATAAACGTAGATAAATCAAAAGAGGTATTGAAGAAGGCAAGTATTTGAGTATTCCAAGGGAGTAGAGATTGGTCCAGAGAAAAACATTTTTATATCCTTTTGAGACAGTTTTAATGGCATCAAAACTGTAAAACTGTTTGGACCACGCACAGATAACCCACCCAACGATTGTTCTAGTAAAGTGCACGTGATAAGGGTATAAAACCAATGGGTATAGCAAGGTAGTAGTGAACTTAAACTCTGCTGATTTAATATTGAAGTTGGTATTAGTCGTCAGTTATGCATACTGCCTTAGAGAAGGTAATTGCTCCCTCAATCACATGCTAATAAGTTGCCAGTGTTTCAGCCATTAGCGTTTTGTTGCGATTCTTATCCGGGTACAACAACTTTCTAATGGTACCCTTTTCACTATCATTTTCTACTAGATTGCTTGCGAAGGCTTATCTTTACTCAGGTCTTTCTGGAGATAACTGTAATCAAGAAATTTCCTTTAGATGTCTATAAAATGTTAATCAATTGAGATGGATCATTATACTGAATAACTGGAATTGGTTATACCTTCTTCTTGTAGAGGGCCTGATGTACTAATGGATTTTTGTGGTCGCCAAGCCTGCTATTAACAAACTCGTAGTTTGTGACCGCAAAATAATTAAAAATTGTTTTGTATCAAAGGCACATGATTTGCAAATATTTTTGTGAGTTGCAGTGCACTATTTTGTGACCCATTTTGAATAATTCGGGAAAAGGGTGTGAAATGGCCTTCCCCACTTCCTAATGATTTGTAGTGGAATGAAACAATGACTTGCTTCTGCAGTTGTGGTTGCAAACTATTGTTGGGATACCAACACCTGAAAGGAGGTGATGTCAATTAAGAAGATCAGAGCTGCCTTTGAGATACCTGAAGATGCCTATAAGGTGGCCATGAGGCGCAGCCTCCACTTTGTGAATGCGGACTGTGGCCATTGTGGAAAGTGCACTGTGATCCAGGGGACCTCTGCCCGCTCCCCCCAATGTCCTTCCCATCACGCCAGTTTCTGTGATCAGTCATCCATGCCTGCATCCTCGGCCATCTTGGAAAGATTCACAGGCCGAATCCTGTCCATTAAGATGAATGGGGTGAAACCCCGAAACCGGTCCTAGGATGCTTGTTTCCAGTCCAGGGAGGACCTGGCCTGGCAGTTCGGGCTGGACTGTTCCCATTGGGCGCAGGGTCAAGACTGATTTGCTTATGGCTGGGTTCAAACTGGAATGGCATGGTGAGCAAAAAAACGATGGATTTAGGCCCAGATCTCTGTACTGGGGTGAATGTATGACATTGTTCTGCATTATGTCCATCAATTGTTCTTTTTGCATTAAGATGAATGAGGCATGGATCAGTGAATCCTACGAATAGCCCAGTTTGCCCTCTGTTGAGTCAGTAAATTTGTTGCAGCTCAGGCAGAATAAGACCCAGTTGCAAACCAGTCACTGTACAAAAACAGGGAATGGTTTGTGGCTCGGGCTTTGTGCTTCAGGCCCCTTAATCTTCTGTTTCATAAATAAATCATGTCTTTTTCACCTCAGCAAACTTTATCCTGATAAAAAAATATGTTCCTCTGGATCAACCACTACTCCGTTGGAATCCTCAACTAGTTCCCCACGAGGATGGTACTCGTTGCTTTACACTAGAGATCACAGATTGAGAGGATCCTGTAAGACATTGTTGAAGTCTCCTGTTCTTATTCCATAAAAGACTAGCAGATGAAGATTCGCTAGTGGGCTGAACTGTATGTTTTTTGTGTTATTGTAGAATGAGAAATGGGTGCTGCGTTCAGCTGTGAGAATCTGTGAAAATGGGTTTCTAGAGACGCCATAAAAATTTCTCCATTGCTCGGGGACAGAGCAGGATTGGCACCTTTGCCAACGACAGGCATATCCCTCTCCCTGTACAGAGCATGGATGCACCTCCTGCACAGAGCCAGAACTGGCACCTCCCTTTCCCTGTTTACAGCAAGGCTACCATCTCTCTCTCCTTGCATAGAGCAAGGCAGCCGGAAATGTCCCCTCCCTACAGAGAGCAGGGCTTTAAGTGGGCTGGGTCTCACCGGTGCTGAGCACTGGCAGGTTTTTAAAGGGGGCCTCGAAACGGGTCTCTATCGGGCTCTGTTTTGTGTCCTGGCACAGGCGGTCCGTTTTTTTCCAGTCCACAGTGACAGCAGGCACATCGATGTGCGCGTGCTCACACTGCTTTCTTCTCACTAGTGGAGAATACGGCCTGACGTCATGCCAGGTGAGCGTTGTAGGGGAAGGGAAAGCCTTTAAAGAGTCATTTTCTCTCTGGGTTTCCCTTTCCTTTTTGAAACTCAGGAACAGCAACATTGTCGTGGTGTCACCAGGGCTTTAAGTGGAAGCTTTTTCAATATTATATACAAGCCGTAGTAGCTGCTTATTTATCTTATGCAGTTAACAACCATTGAGAAAGCCAATAGTCCTGACTTGTTGTAGGGATGATGTTACTTGTTGCATCATATATCTGGATGCAATGACAGAAACAGCAAAATACAAGTCGGGCGGCACTCTATGCTAAGCACAGATTTTTAGATTACATGTTTTTAAGCCACGCCCTTAATTACATTGGCCATGCCCCTTTGAGAGACCCCCCCTCCCCCCCAGTTTTTTCATCCCACTTAAAGCCCTGACAGAGAGCAACGCGAACTGCAGAGTGAGACAGATAGCCCCCCTCCAGAGCAGGAGGGTCCTCAGCTAGGACAGATACCATCTCCCCCTCACACTCTTAACAGAGCAGGACAGGTGCATCCCTGTCACCTGTTTGGAGGTGGGTAGGCACCACGGTGTCACTGAAAAGAGCCCTTCCTACCAGCTGCGCCCCTTCAGCAAATGACAAACCACTAATGCGCAACCATCTCTTTCTATCTGGTCGCCGCCATGTTGCTAGGACAGCTCAAATGTCAGTGTCTGATACCCAAACATCACATACTCCCGTTTAGACCCTTGTCCATGATCCTACTCAGCCAGCTAGTCGTCGAGATGATCGACGTGTTCGGGAGCGGCCTGCTGCTCTCTGGCAAGGCAGGGGAGTGTTGCCTGCCCTCTGAGGGCATCCCTTCCAGGCAGGAATGCTCCTGGGAGAAGCGCGCGAGCTGCCACGAGGCTTCGCTCGCGCCCGCAGCTGGGTAGTCCCATCGGACGCGCACGTCTTACGCACACCCAAGCTGACTTCATGCAGGCCTTGTTTTTCTAAAAATGTTAAATGCAGTCTGTTTGATGTTGTTTGCTTCCTAATTGCCACAAAAATAGCTCGCAGACAACGTCAAACGCGTGACTATGTGTGCTGGTCTGTGAACGTACTCGTGTAGGTGTCTATTGTCTGTGTCTTGACAGCTTGCGTATAGCTTCCTGCCTATGTAAAGACAGGCGCCGTCTGCCTTTTTTTGAACGCTTGGGTACCTAAAGTGTCTTATTCGAGCCTTGATCTAACCATACAGGTGTCAGTCTAAGTATTCGGTTGTCCACTTGTGTTTGTGACTGTGTCTTTATATCTGCAAGTTCCTCTTTGCTTGTCTGTATGTGTATGCTTCCTGTATGTTTTTTGTAGTTTGTCTTGAGTTCATGTGTGCATTTGTTTCTGTCATGTTATCTGTGTGCGTGTGTGTGCGCGCGCCCAGGCGCCTTTGAAACCCCAGGGGATGTGTGTAATCTATGTTTGAGGTCCAGAGCCGGACTGGACACCCAAAGCAGCCCTGGCAATTTTTGTCAGACCAGCCCCCAGTATGGTGCATAGCGAGCAAGCCTGACCACTACACAGTGAGGTTGGGAGTTCTCCCCCAAGAAAATTTGGAAAAATGGCAGAAATGATGCATTCTACAACACATTTTTCATTATATATTCAATTGTATTCGTTTTCAAATCAAAGTAAATCATGACCTCAAAGTGCACCAGGATACCTTTTATTGGGGCTCTTCAATTCTACCCTCACTATTCCCCTCCCAACAGTGACCCTCAGCTCTCCATAGCCCCTCTCTCACATGTATTTCAGATGGTGAAACATGCCCATGCTCTGACCGGTCACACCAGTCCCTCTGGCACTGCCTGACTGGCCTGTATGCCAGCCTGACACTGCCGTTATGGTGCACATGTATGGGTCTGTGTGCGTCAGTTTCTTTGAGTCCCTCTCTCTGCGTTTGCACTGTGTCCGTTTGTGAGCCATGCATCCATCCGCCTGTCTGCAATAATAGCACGTGTGCGCGTTTTAGTGTTTGAGTGCACATGCCTCAGCGTGAGTAAGTGAGAACGGTTTTTCCTACTTCATGTGTTCTGTAGCATGCCTCTGTGCTCTTCTGCTACTGGGCATATTGCAGAGGTGCTCGCCACCTCGGTAGCCAGATGTCCCTTTCACGCCCGCTTCGCTGTCTGTGGCTCTGTGTCGCTGTGTCTGCCTGCCTCCTGCATTGAATCGTCCTCTCCCTGTCCTGTTAAATGTTTGATGGTCCTTTTTTTACATTCTAAAAGTGTGTGATTTTACGGATCTTTGCTTTGTTGCACGTTACCTTTTGCCCGCGCGCTGCCTGTGCCCGCCCGCGCGCGCGCACGCCTGACAGCACACATCTCTCGTTCACACGTTTCTGCTGCAGTTTGCCTGACTTTGCTTATTTAGTTTATCTCTTTGGCCAACCTTGGGGTGGTCCTTCCCAGCCTGAGGTACGGTTGATATTTTATTGAGGGTGGCGTAAACAAGATCAGGGGGTTAGTTCTGGGTGAGCTGGGATTTTCCAGCAGGATGGTTTGATCCCGATGGTTTTTGCGGGGGCGAGCAGACTGTTGGGGATTGAAAGACCCCCTCCCCCGGATGTTCATTTGCACACATCTTGCCACCTGCTGGTGCGTGGAGCCGTCTTCCGGGAGATGTGTGGATGGTAGAAAGCGCTGTCAGTGGGCTCGATGGAAGAGACGGACACTGACGTCAGGAAGATTTCTAGGGAGGATTGAAGCCTTTGAAAAGCTCTGGGAAGGTTCTGAGACTTCGGCTGTCGTCCTCCCAGATGCGCCTTACCACCACCCCCGCCCCTTCCCTGCTCCCGACTTTGAAATAAATACAGCTAGAGCCCTTGCTCTCTTAGGCAATGTCCTGCCCTCCCTCATATTTCCTTTGTACGTATCTCTTCATTGCTCCTCTTCTTTTCCCCCTTATGTGTACTCTCTCTCTCACATTTATTTCCCATCCCTCTTTTAAACTGGTTTTCTTTCGTTTTTTATCATATTTTCTTTTGTACCGTTGTTTCCTCATCTTGTTATCCTTCTCTCTCTGTTCTCTCTTTCTCTCCTCTCTCTCCCTTTTCCTATCACACTTTTGCTGTCTCTTGCGACTTGGCCTAGCTTCTCTTCTCCCTATACCTGCGTCTTTCTGTGATCTATTTTATTGTCATTCTTTTTGTCTCCCTCCCTTCACCGTCTGCCTCTTTCACTTTTCCTGCCTTGCTTATGTCTCTAGGAATCTTTCTTCTTGTCACCCTCGCTTCTCGGGGCTCTCTCTTCCTGCCTCCGGCCCTCTCTCACATCACGGATCTCTTTCTTGTAGTCCCTCTCCATCCTTTGCTTCAGTTCTGTCTCTTCTCATTTTACTCATATTTCTCTCTTACGCCTTCCTTTTTTCACCATGCTTGTCTCTCTCCCTCCTTTTACCCCTCTCTCTTCATGTCTCCTTCACGTGTGTCTCTCATTATGTACCCTCCCCTCTCTTATCCGGTCTCTTTTCCTCCTCCTGCCACCACTCTCCTTGCCTTTCCTCCCTCTCTTCAGGTCCCATCCCGTTCTACAGGTCTCTCTTTAACTGCCTCCTCTTACCCTACTCCCCCCCTCTCCGGGTGTCCGTCTCTCGCTTTACCTCCAGCTCTCTCTCTCGCGCTCCTCTCTATTCATATATATTCCTTACGCTGCTAACACCTCGCCTGCACGCGGCTGACCTAGATAGGAGAGCTCTGCAGGGCACATAAACAGTGGTGTGCTGGGACACTGGCAAGCTACCGGAGGGCCCTGACAGTCCTGTGGGAGAGGGAGACGACTGCATCCGAAGGCGCGCGCCGTGCCGCTCGGCAGCTGGAACAGCCCTAGTCGATAGAAGGGAAGGCGCTCCGCCGATGCCCCCTGTGATTGTGGGCACGGGGGAGGGGCGTTCCAAGAAGATGGATGAGCAGAGAGCGAGCTTTGGTCCTTGCAGCCGGTGATAACGGAGAGGATGGACAGAAGGGTAATTGGGTGCTTGACAGCGCGACGTGTCCTATCTACACACCAACTTTCTTCCTTATCCTGTGACGGCTTCCTTCTCAGATATCTGAAACTTTTCACGATGGGGGGACGGAAGTACCGCCTGATGATGCTCCTGAGAAAGGCTGTCCTCCGCTCCCTAGGTCTAGGAAAATGGTACTTCTCCCATCTGCTTCCTTGGAGATTGGCTCATGAACCATTCGGATAGGTGGGCTCGCGATAAGCCACGGTGTCCATGTTCTGGTCACACTTAGGCGCATTCAGGTGTTTTGTTAAGCATTCGTTGTCATCTTGTGAATAACTTTGTTGTGGTGATGCTCATACAGACAGAATAGTATAGCCAAAAAGTACATAGTGAACAGTAGGTCATAGAGTCCAGCAGGATGAGGTAGGAGCCGACCCCCTGCATTCATTTGCCCATGGCCAGAAGAACACATTCAGGTAAAAGATTTCTCAAAGCGCTTTCTTTTCATCAGTGCCTCAAGGTGAAACAGCCCCACCCCAAGGTTGGCAGTGCCAAACAGGAAGTGTGCCCACAGTTTGATGCTTTCCAACATTAAATGTTCAGATTAGGTACTGTCAGACCGCCTCCTGATGGAGAAGTAGTGCCTTTGCGGAGAGATTCGTAGATCTTGATACCGATGTTGTGTTTGCACTGTGAATCATTTCCTGATGAGCCCTAGTTTCCCCTTGTGATTGGCTCCCTTTCTAAAAGTAGGGACAATAAATGGATTTAATAAATACCACATAGTGTCACTGATTGACCAAGAATTTTTAGTTGTCTCTCCATCCCCTAACACAAAGGCGCTTGGCTTGGTGTCCCCAGCACTTTCTCCAGCAGGAAGCGGTCTACAGTAGGCTTGACTAGCGCCGAGGTTGCTTGTTTGAACCGCTTGCTGTCAGTAGGGTTGCTCATGCACGGACTAGAGTCCGCCAGTGACCTGGTGAAGCGTAGGCCTCAATGCTCTGCTTTCTTGCACAGACCTCAGCAACCCGAGCCCGTGCCTGGACTCCGAGTGTGCGTTTGGAGCCACATGTGTGGTGAAGAACCAACAGGCGGTGTGCGAGTGCCAGCAGGTGTGCCAGAGTATCTACGACCCCATCTGCGGCAGCGACAACCGCACGTACGGCAACGCCTGCGAGCTGGAATCCATGGCCTGCATCCTCAAGAAGGAGATCAGGGTCAAGCACAAGGGGGCTTGCGGTAAGACCACTATTTTGATACCTTATGTAAATGAAGCTCAGTAGGTGGAGTCCAAGCAGCCAATCAAAGGCTTTTCCCATTTAAATGCTGCAAAGGGCTCCGCCTATCGTCTCAAGAGGGAGAGTGCAGTGGGTGAATTGTTTCCTCTCATTGGACTGGCGTTTCATGGATTACAGTCAGCAAGAACAAGCAATCATTTAGCAAATAAACTTGGCTTTGACATGTTGAAAAGTTTTTATTAAGCATCAGCAAGGTGTCCACACAGGAAGTACCAAACAGGCAACAGTACTGCAAGATTACATCGCACTGAGAATGTCCATACAGAAAGCAAACTCCGAGTATGTACATAAAATAGGTGGAGCATGGGCAGCAGCAGTGCAAATTAGATTCACAGGTACGGCACTGTCAGGAGGTGCAAATTCTCTCTCACATAAGCATGTGCATACACACATGCACAAGCAGCACTATACAGCAGGGATACCAGTAGGTTGGTGGGGGTGGTGGGGATGTGCGACTGAGGAGCTCATTTCCCCCAGACTTCCATTTACAGAACATGCGCTGGCAGCAGTAACGCATGATTTACTAAAACAGAATAGAGGCAGCAAAGAAGCAGAAATACAAGCATCTCTCACTCACATAACAGGCTCAGCCGACCGCATCGACGGAAGCCCAGAGGAGAGGGCAGCACAGGCTTGTGCAGGTTTCACTCTCACAATGAATAGGACTCACATACGCACACACTTCTGAACACTCTGCAGTTCATTCAGAATGTTTCATCTTGCTTGTTCTGTGGCTCACTAAATCAGATCATATCTATTCCGAGGCTCTTGGTCTGGTTGCCTTATACGCAGCACGGTAACCTTCAAAGCTATGATCATTGTTCATAGAGCAGTTTACCAGGGCCCCTCACACTTTGACTACTAAGTTTACCTCGTATAAGCCTCTCGGGTCTCTTCACCCAGCATCCTTACTCCTGACAATCCCTAAGTTGAATAGATAAATAAATAAATCCAGGATTTGTAAAGTGCAGCAAATCACCCGTGAGCGTCTCAAGGCGCAGAATTGTAGGCACGGGGAGATTAAGTGATTTGCTCACAATCACAGGATGTTGACGCTGAGACTCGAACCTGGTTCCCACTGCCTCTGAAATCAGCATCTCAGGCCGTTATGCCACATCCTCTGCTAGATCCTTCTCTATCCCTGCCGCTGAAGTGCGGATTCTTTTCTTTGAATGTTCCCACTCAGTCCTCCATGCTACAGCTTAGAAGAATGCTGAAACTCTTCCTCTTCAATATGTAACAGTGCAGCTCTCAGTGTAACTCTGTCTTTATCATTCTAGCACCAAGAAGCTCTTCTGCTAACAGCACACTCTACAAATAACAACATATAGCATAACATTAACACCATCTAACATTACAATAATACAAGCCCAGCAGACGGGAATCCGGTACAATACTTGCTGCTGCAGTGTAAGCATCACATCCTTGCAGCAGAGTTTGTGCCCACTTCCCTCACACAGAACACGTGCAGTACAAGCTGCAGCACCCCTATCATCCCTTGCATGCTCAAAACAAGTACAGCACAATCAGCAGCAGTGAAAGCCCACATAACATGTATCGCATTGGCAGCCTCAGATACAGTGCAGCAGCAGTGCAAGCTTTCCTCTCACACAAAGCAGATGCAGCACAAGGAGTAAAACTGCCCCTTCCGTTTCACACTCGGCACAGGTGGGCAGCAACAGCTAAAACTTCCATCACACACAAATTAGTTTAAACTATAGAACAGGCATTGCAAGCTCAGCACAATCAGCTGCAGTGCAGGATTCAATCGCAAAGCTGGCACAGAACAGGAACACACCATTCAAGCCTTCCTCGCGCACTCAGAGTGTAAGCTTGGCATGGTGGTGCTATTGTTGGAATTAGCGCTTTAAATGGAAATAGAGATGTTCTAGTACTCGCTATCCAGAGTAGCTGTTTGCTCCTGAAATGTGCCGCGACTCTCCCATTAAATGCATTGTATCCGTGCTAGAATGCAGGTATAGTTCGTTTCATATTAAAGAAGTGCAGATACTCCATACCAGAAAGTACATGCCCATTCAATGCACTGGTTGGAATGATGTACTTGTTCTGTGTTTTCTAGCTTCTCACCCACTTCCTAAAAGTCATTAAATGTTCTTGTGTTTTGAAGTCTGGTGCATATTAAATTCTTAATTAATGAGTTCTTCTTGGTTTAGACCTATTTTTTGTGTTTGTCCTGTATTTCCTTGGCAGGGCTGCTTCCAGGGGATGGCAAACATGTCTGCACTGGCATCTCTGCCCCTCACAGAGGAAGGGGAAAGAGGAGCATGACGGTCTTTAGTGGTAGAACTCTTTTGCAGAGGAGCTCAACATTGAGAATTTGCCTGGCATGACTGAATCTTGTCTTGGAGCGGGCTACAACCCCCTCTCTACGAGGGAGGAGCTCAGGGATGTTTTTTCAATTTGAGCACATGGGTTGTACTAAAAACCCTATGGGAGCGTGGTGTGTGAATGAATGTGTTGTGCAGTGCTAGCATGAATGTGAAAGTGAGTTAAAACTGCCTACAGAGCTAGCTATCAGAAACTTTATTCTGATAAAACTTTATCCTGTCACAGGGTAGCTGAATAAAGTTTCTGATAGCTAGCTCTGTAGGCAGTTTCAACTCACTTTCACATTCACGCTAGCACTGCAGAGAGGGGATTGTAGCCCGCGCCAAGACCAGGTTCTTGACGCGAGGAGGCACCCCTATGATGAAGCATAATACCTCAGGTGTGTGAGGGGAACCGTCCTTAAAAAGGGATACCTTCCCCGCTCCACTCTCTATCTTGGTGTTTGGTATATGTGCTCCTATACTCAGTAGTTTTATACCCTGGACCCGTGGGCTCTTTGTGGGTTGAATATGATTAGTGGGGAGTGCGCCCACGCTGGTCCTTAAACCTCCTCCAGGCCCCCTGTTTGTGTGTGACATGACTGAATCTTCCCAGGTTTTTTGAGGCATTACTTGCTAATCCATCCCTCTTCTTTTGAGCTGTAAAGACTGTATGCCAACATATGTTACATATATTGAAAAGCATTGAAAATTCCAGCTGGTATTTGAATTGCGTTCAGAAAGTGCTGGTCTTAGGATGATTGGGTCATGGAATTTGGAGGCCATGCGCAATGATTTTTGTTGCAATTGTTCAAGAGGTGTGTTGGAGTATTTGATGCCTGGGAAGCTACAGGTCGCTCTCTTGCCTTTACATCATTGAAGAAAATGCATGAGTCAGAACCTTCCTCTCGCTTCAAACCGGAGTGTGATGGTTACTGTAGGTTTGGATATTTATTTCAAAACAGTGATCCCAGCCATCAAAGTCTGACCATATTTCTGATGTGAGCGCTGTCCTACACTGCTGGGTCATGTTTCATACCATGATCTCACTTGAGGACCTCTGGACAAGCTGGAGATGAATAGCAAAGACATGGCTGTGGTTTAAAGAACTCTCTCTACAGCGCACACAATCTCACGAGGGGAAAATTTGAAACAGTAAACACACCCGCTGCAAGTCTCAGGATAAAGAAAAAACACAAACAATCCCTGCTCTTATTTGACATTCAAATCTATTGATCATGTGTGGAGAAACATAAAATGAGGAATTACTCATTTTATGTTTCTCCACACATGATCAATAGATTTGAATGTCAAATAAGAGCAGGGATTGTTTGTGTTTTTTCTGATGTTACCCCGTCCCTCCTTTTAACAGTGGGGTGTCTCCTACCTTTTTTTAGTCTCAGGATAAAGTCTGCAGCTATTGGTGTCAGCAGTGTCACCTCTCTTTTTTTTATTTCTTTTTCCCCCATAAAGTTCCCTTCCACTTTTTTCACCCTGTGGTTGGTCTCTGAATTCCAGAGATCACAGGGGTGCTAAGACTTCTTCACTTCTAGTAGAGCCTTAGCCTGCTGTTGCCTGGTTGAGTAGCCAGTGTGACCCTATCCCCTTTGTCCTCTAGGGGATTGTACATCTGTCTTGGTGGTGGCAGTCTATCATCCGTTCGTGAGTGGAGTGCATCTATGTATCGTGAGTTGAAGCCAACTGGATAGTGACTGGCCTGGATAAAACCCACGCTGCCTCCCCCTTAATAAGGCGTTTGTACCTCAAAGTGTCGGATAGATCGTTGTAATCCAGGAATGTGATCCCCACTAGTGGGATGTTTGCCTGCAATTGATCTTGCTCTCCGCTGTCGGGCAAATTCAGTGTACATGACGCTATCCACTGAGAAGTTGCTGACATTTCCCATGCTCTTTCTTACACAGTTATTTTCCTCCATCTGGGAGCAGGCCGCAATCAACAAACCTTCTAACCATCCTGCTCCTTTTAAATGTGCACAGGAAGAAGTCTCAAAGATACTTCTTCCATCGTGGGCAGCGTCTTTTCAACTTCACGCAATGTTTCCATTTACACAGGGCATATGGAACTGTACCTTCATACTTGGAATCAACGCTGTGGGCACAACTTGTTATGTTGTCTAGATATGGTGGTCTTCTGATCTACCAGACTGGTCCAGAATCGTCCAGCAAAACCATCTACACGTGAGATGAGGGGCCAGAGAGGTTTGCTAGAATTGCAGGCACCGGCTCCCTGCTCCAATAAACACTTGCGTCCACCCACTGCCAGAAAAGGTTTGAGTGTCTGGGTTCTGCATCTTTTTTTCCACAAGGTATGCATCTCTGGACCCACTTATGCAGTCCCAGAAACCAACTAGGCACCACTAGTCCTCACAAAATCCTAGCAGCAAACACCCAACAGGTAATACGGGATGATTTTGTTTCCCCTGATCATGAAATATCAGGAGCCATAGGCACCCTATGTCCATAGAAAGTACCCAATATGGCTGGCCTTGTTTTCTAATCAAGTGCCTCCTGACTGCAAGATACCAAGAGCGTTTGCACTTCAGGGACACTATAACAACGTGACTGCAAGAAATTGTTACTAATATTTGTGGCGCCAATAAAATCATAAACTTTGAAAGACTGGTTTGCATCATCCATCACCCTCGAGTTCTCAGAGAAAGAAATGTTTTCATCATCACAATTATAACAAACTTTAGAACCAAGGATAACTCGGGAGCAGTCCATGGTACTGAAATCGCTCTGTGACAAAATGAGTTAAATTCCACAGGAACATGCACCTGAGAGTTTTCCACAGGAATTGGAGAAAAATACATAAGGTGTACTGATTTGACACATTCTAGGATTTCTCTTGGATAAGATCTATCAGGCTTTGTGAAACATAATCCCAGTTTTCCAGATCATTTTGCCATATGGCTTTTGAAAAATTAATTTGAGACACTAGTTTCATTTGTGGTGCTTCGTTTTAACAGTTTTCCTAACTTCATTGTGTATGAAATCTGTATTAGGTTTCAAAACACCTCTGTCTTGGTATTAATCGTTATTGATTGTGATACCCCTGAGTACCCTTCACAGCACTGCTGATGTGTTAGTCCTTGTTTGCTTGGCAACGTCTACCATGTGAGAGTCAAGAACACTACGTAAACCACTTGGGGTTTCCTTCTTTAGAAAAAGCCCTACAGCTGGGCACACTCACAACAATGTGGATTGCTTTAAAATGGCCTCCTCCGTGCTTTCCTTGTGGCCTTTGTGTAGTGTGAGTGCGCTAGATGCCTAAATTTCTTTGCGCCTCGCGGTAGCCTCCTATGGGATGAGGTGTTTGCTAAAGGGATGGATGCCACAAAGGTGACTGATTGGCCAAGGTCCAGTCAGACGCTAATGAGACCCCTGAGCAAGACATGGATGGCTTTATTAGGGCACTGCGGGTGCTCTAGGGCTTCAGTGTCTCCTAGGATCATATCATTGGAAAGAAACTACTGCTCTGGCCCTTTCTCGGTACTCGTGCAGCGCGGGGAGGGAGTCGAATCAGGGGAAAGGCAGAGCTTTGTTTCATGCTTGTCAATATTGCTGAGGTGTCCTGGGAAAAAGAAAGTGACATTCTACACAACACAATTTTATTTTATAGGCTTGATAAGTCAAGACAGCTAGTAGGAAGTAAATAGCGGGCAGCAAGGGAGAATGTCGACGGGCAACCAATAGCTTCTTGTTTCAATTCCGCTAACTGCAGGCTAGATCTTCCTTCATTTGTTAAAGGGATAGCTGTAAGGATACCTGAAAAATATTTTTACATTCTCAGATTTATGATTCTATGGATATTTATTCTTATTGAAAGAAAATAATTCCACAGCCTTCTGATACTGGTGAAATTCATCATCAGCGATCCCTCCACTGTAACAGCGTGTCCCAAAAGATGTTCGTATAGAAATATAAATGTCTATTTTTTGATTTCTTCTTGTTGGTGATTTAAGGCCAACCAACCAATATAGCTGGTAGACTAAACGTTGATTGCATTTAGTTTGGAGGGGAGAGGGATATTTGATAATTCAATGATACCTAAATTGCCTCCTTTAAATGGTAATCTCCCTATTGTGGAGGCAGAAGTTACAAGGAATTTGTTTTACAATTCAGCAAGAAAATATATTCACTTTACAGTTCGCTGCTAGGACAACATTTTAATGCATTTGTCTGTCCAAAGAGGCAGCTCAGCCTGATTTACAAGATAATGCCTTCCTGCATCGCACTATAGACCTTTCACGTGGGCACCTTCAGAGGGATGAGGCCCATTGTGACGAACTTAATCGGTTAATTCACTCAACAATAAGCCAGAAAACGCAAAAAGCCACATAGAAGGCACTGATTTGTTTTTAGAAGCTACTTTGAAATCAAAGATGGATTTACCTTCAAGGAGATAGGGATTATTTCTTACATGCCCGCGACTCCGAAAAGCTGACAGGACTAGTGCAGACTCAAACTAATGTTAACATCATTGACTGTGCCCTGATCCCGCTGGCTCACCGGGAATGCCAGCAGCCGCAATAAACTGGCCACATCCACTTAGAAAATTAGATTTTTTTGTGTGTCAGTAAGCCACGATGCTTCCTTAACTGGTGCTCATGAAACTATAGCGCTGAGCACTGGAAACCACCGGCTCAAATTAAGCACTGCTAACCACTGATGTAATTTCACTTGGACATCAGTATACAGCAAGCTTCTTTGTGATAAGAACCAAAAAGGTCAGTACTAAACATTTCTGCTGAGCAGGGAACACACCATTAATTCAGAAAAATTAACACTATATATATATTTTGGCCGTGAAGAAGCCCGAGTTCGGGTGAAACGCGTCGCCGCAATAAACTTTGGTTGTAAACTCAGCTGTGGAGTGCGAGGTTTCCTTGAGGCTGATTGATTGCCCCGGGGGTCTTTGTTTATTGATTTCGGGTACCTGCGCCCCCACGCTCGCACCAGCCCCGCGAGTGTGGATGAGGCCGGTGTGACTGCAGGATTCCTCTTTAGTGTGTGTATATATATATATATATATGTGTGTATATATATATATATATATATATATATATATATATATATATATATATATATATATATATATATATATATATATATATATATATATATATATATATATATATATATATATATATATGAGAGATGCAATGTTACTAGAGCAAAAGTAATGGTCTGCTCTCTGCCACTTTACGGTTCAGAATATAACTCTACGAGATAAGCATATAAACCCCAAGCTCTGTGATGGGAACAATGGACCAGGAATATGTTCCTTAGCTGGGTGAAGCACTGCATGCTCCCGTGTGCCTGGGGCCAGGCTGCAGCCGATTATCAAAGCAATTTTACCAACTAGCTTTTCTGGCCAGGAAATTCAGGCCAGTGTTCCCGCACCCTGAAAATCTAGGTGTGGGAATACTGGCCTACCTATAATTGAGCAGAGCTGAATTCCACATGGAAATTTGCCTCCACTCAATTCATAATGGTGGCCAAAGAAAGGCAACACTGGCTGTTAAACAGCAAAATTGCAAGGAAGAAAATATTTGAAAGGTCCAGCACTTGCAGTAGTCACTCGCGATATCTGATAACAATTGTGGAAATACCAAGACAAACATGGGCGGAATCTAAAGGAGAGAAGAGGCCGGTCCTGGATTAGAGCCGCCAGGATTTTACATCCTATGGGGAGATCATAATTATGTCCTGGGATGCAGAAAGTGCTGATGGTGGCGCCTGCCATTCCCATTATCAGCCTGACGGGACCAATAACATTCTAAAATACACCCTATGGTATATTGTTAAATTACTTGACTTGACTGGATTCCAAACTTTCTTGGATCTTCGCCTCCTCCTGTGTTCTATGGAGGAATGTCTGGTGCTGTACAGAGCCCACCAGCAAAGCTGTGTCCACGAGAGAATAAACTCTCTCGCCTGATTTTTGGGAACTCTTCCATTTTGTTAGCAGTCTGTCAAATATTAGGGGTACAGCCCTTTACCTTAACCACTGGGTGAGGTGTACAGACCCCTCTCCAATTACACAAAATTACTGTAATCACTCATAACGGACCCGGCAGATTACCTCTGAGTGTTGGTAGGAAACCGTAATGAACGGCTGAAAATCATGCTCCAGCCTTGCATTGCTTCAGTGACATGTCTTCTCACTAGGAGGACAGCTTTTGGCCCATGACCATCATTCCCCTTCACTCATACTGGAAATTCTGTGCCCTTAAAAGGGAGTGTTTTTCAGATACCTGCCTTTGCAGTTCGTCAGAGGCTATGCCAGAAAAAATAATGTTCCTTTTCCTGAGTCTGGCTGTCAAAGAAATCTCAGTTGTGATTGTGATTGGGACGTCCGCCCAGCTCCCCTGGACTGCAAGGATGTCAACACCCTGATGACCTGTGTGGGGTTGAAGAAATCATCCTGATTGTGGAGCTGCAAGCTTCCTTCACCTAAAACTAAGCTGGGATACTCACAATCCTGACCCTCCAGTGCCTGCCACCAACAAGTGCTTGACGGTGACCAGAAGCAGCATAATGCATTAATGACATCCGCATCATCACAAGATTGGCCTGCCAGTCTACCTGAGACCAGACCACGCAGCTGCCAACAATCAAGGACCAGCCATGTGAAGGAAGTGACCCGATTAGGGCCACCCGGGTCACTCGTGACCACCTCTCAGCCTTCCATATAAATGAAGAGTCGGTCAGACAGTAGAGAATACAAACCAAGTATATTTTATTCAGGTACTTTCGAGCGGAGTCCAGTCTGACCAGCCTCCTGGGATTGCTGCAGAGGGACTGGCTTCAGCAAGCATGGCGATACATTATGTACAATTCTGAACCAATAAAGACACGCCCTGACTGGAAATTTCCAGTTGGTAGTTGGTGAACAAAGGGGAAACAGAAGGATGAGTTTCGATCCTGAGACCGGGCACATGCTATCTCAGTGCCAAGGTCACTCTGCCTGTGCCTGCCGCTCTAAGGGTGGAAGCAGGCCTATCTAACGGGAAAAGTATGCCTTAATAAGAACAGTATATTCATTAGTACAGCAACGCTCAACTTTGGAGAAACGAAAACTATTGCAGCTGTTTTCAGCTGGGGCAGAGAGACAGAAGTTAGTTTCGATCATGGCTCAAAATGGCGGCTGAATAAAAAATGCTGCCGCGAATGCTAACTTAAGACGTACAATGCATGAACAATACAGCTAAAACATTTTTATTCCAACAGACCCTCCTTTTAGCATTTGATGAACCATTTTAGAATTGGGAACGGAAAAGATGTAATATGCAGAGAAACAAAAGACATCAACACTCAGAATTATCCATATACTGCGTATCGGAAATTGACGTTGCAAGGGATGATGTAGAGCCAAAAATGCCCTCGTCAATCTGCATCATGTCGGCAATGTCTTTTTGCAACATGATGGCAGCACTAGTGTCAGGAGCTGGCTTTTTCGGTTTAGGGGTGAGAACACTTATACAATAAGTGCAGCAGGTCGGGAGACAGTGTATGCAAAGACAACATGTGAAGAAAATACCAGCAATCACAGCTAGAAAGATAAGGATCTTCCTACCCCAGGACGTGAACATACCCCAGAACCACCCAGAGAGAGTCCAAGTACCATTTTCTTGGTGTATGTCGAATGAGAGTCTATGCAATTTCTGTATGGCAGCATACACATTGGGGGCGTGGTCAGGTATGTACACACAACAGCTACTGCAAATGACGCGACAGGCCCCACCCATATCAGCAAGTATGAAGTCTAACACCATCCGGTTCTGCTAGGTAACTAACCATGTAGCCTGAAGCTCAGCAGTGATGTTTGTTAGTATACCAGCCGTTGTATTAACAACCCCATCAACAACCTTTGTTAACCGATGAATGTTAAGGCTATTGGACATTGGGCCCCAAAAAGGTTCGATACCCTTCATGGCATCCTCAAACTGTTGCAAGGTGGTATCTGTCTGGTCTATATCCTTTGTGTCAATTACCCTTTTGACTCTGGGGTAAGTATACACTCCTACGCTGCAGCTGATGATCTTTATGGTAAGTGGGCGGAGCAACATACACCAGTGGAAGAAGAAAAGAGATAACATCTGCCTGACCATCCTCTAGGAAGCCAGACGTAAGCTTGGGATCCTCAGACAAAATAGACATTAGGGGGTAAGATCAAAGGAGGACTATTAATCGTGCTGAGTGAGTAGGTGAAATTGCATTTACTTTCCCCCACCTCTATCTCCCCCCTCCCCTGGACACAGAAAGCAGCTGCTGAGCTGACCACAGGCACCGGCATTGGTTTGTCCTTAGTGACATTACGGTCCTGGAAGGATTGGAAGTACTCAGAGGTGTTAAACTTCTGGAAATCAGCCATTTCCATCTGAAACCATGTGCTATTCTTCCCCTTGTCATATTTGCTCATACAGGAGTTTGGGGACAAAGTACCAGAAATGTTTTGTCCTGCCTTACCTATAGGATTAAACCCATGATGAAAACATATGTAATCAGTCACAGTGCGAGAATCGGCAGGGGTCATAACCTGAGGAGAGTGGTGGAAATGGTAGTGTACCATGACAAACAATTCAAACCAGCCCTCACAACTGCCTAGATACGACAAAGGCATGGACGGCAAATTATCACTTTTATGAGTAACTGAGGAAAGCAATCCACAAAGTCAACAATTTGTTGTATTGGACACGTCATGAGCTTGATGCAACATTTGTATAAAGAAATTATCTGTATAAGACTTTCGGTGCTCTCCTTTAGAGGGGCCAAAGTAACAAAAATGTGTTCAGGGGGAATGGGCGTAGTACCAACCAGAGAATGCACGGGATACTTTTCCTCCAGAAACCAGGATATTCCCAATACAATTATTAGCGCAATCACAATTATTGATGCAAAAACTATTTTACTTTTTGTGGACCAACCCCATTCTGGACGCGATGGTGCAAGTGGCTGTTCCTCCTCAGTAATAGGTCGACCAAACGGATACATTATGAAGCAAAAAGGGAATGCAATAAAACTGATGGCGAGGGGGCAAGTGTTCCCAGTGTCCGTCTGAGCCTCACTGGTAGACTCCTATTGTTCATCAACGTTGGCGCTCTCGAGCACCGGCGGTGGAGCTGCTCAGCCCTAGCTCTCGATGAATCCCATGTCATCCAGGATATTGTACCCCCCTCCAAGGGAGCACGTTCGATCTATCCTGCCCAATGTCAGAACAATGCACCAATCTCGCCTCACCCTAAACTAACACCGTTGGTACTATTGACAAAGTACACCCTGACTTGCACAGTCCATCCCTAACTAATCTGACTTCTTCTTTGGTGCACTGTTCTTCACCTGAGGACGCAAATTGTACCTGGTGACTCCAGGCACAGAGGGGTCAGCGTAGAGGGCCTCTTTAATGGCTTTGATTTCAGGGGGAACCACTGCATTCAGCACATCGTTGTTCTCAGCATCCGTTTGGGTCCATACAAGCCGTGCATCACTAAATGGGATGAACTGAGGTATTTTCTCTCCCTCAGCATCCCCCAATACCATCCCTCACCCATTGGTCATAGGGTAAGGGGGAGGGTACTCTGCGGCAGTGGTTGGAATGAATCCAATTCTTTCGGCCGGTGACTTTCACAGCGGTCCTGGTGGCGAGGAGGACCAACTCTGGCCCCTTCCAACGGGGCTCCAAACTCTTTTTCCACTGAAAGTTACGAAGTAACACCCAGTCCCCCGGCTGGATGTTATGGTCAGGCCCCTCTGGTACAGGCGGAAGTGACTCCTTTATCTGTTGGTGAATAGAACGCAAATTTTCAGTTAACTGGCACAGGTGATCAGTTAATAAAGGATACTCAATCTCAGAGAATCTACGCAGACGCCCCAGACATTCGCCGGGCGTCCGAACACGACCTCGTAGGGTGACAACCCTGTCCTAGAATGTGCTGTAGTTCTTGTGGACAGAAGAGCTGGTGGTAAGGCATCTGGCCACTGCAACCCTGTAGTCTCCTGAATCTTTGCCAATTTGAGTTTGAGAGTACCATTGTACTTCTCAACCAAACCGGCGGACTGGGGGTGATTTGCAGCATGAAACTTCTGTCTGATGTGTAGTCCCTCACAAACTAGCTGGATAACCTTGGCATTGAAATGACTTCCGTTATCACTCCAGATCAAACGGGGCAAGCCGAAGCGAGGAAAGAACTCCTTCAGGAGTGTCTTTGCAGTGGCAATGGCTGTATTTTCTTTAGTGGGGTAGGCCTCAACCCATTTACTGAATGCACAAACAACCACCAACACATACTTCAAATTATTGACCCTGTCCATTTCAATAAAATCCATTTGAATGACCTCAAAAGGGAAAGTGGGAGGTGCAAAATTACCGGGTGGTGTAGGGGTACCCTTGCCAGGATTGTGCATCATACTCGCCTGCAGTATTTCACCAAATGAGTAGCTGTCTTTGAAATGTTGTAATTTTGCCATACTGGGTTTAACAACTTGCAGATACCCTTAGCACTGATATGAGCTGGCCCGTGAGCCATAGTGACTACAGGAAGAACATATGCATCTGGCAACATCCATCTCTGCTTCCCTGACTTATCAATCCAACATCCCTCATCATTCAAAGTTGCTGTACTTTCTTGCCACACCGCTAATTCCTCCATCGTGGCCTCACTCTGGATTTCCTTAACATTTTCAAGTGTATCCTCAAACATGGAGAACTCGGGCACCCACCTCGTGGGACCTGCTACAAACATTCTTTTCATTTTAGTTCGGGCTGTTTCCTTAGCTGTCTGATCTGCAAAAGTGTTCCCCTTACCCACATTGTCAGTAATCTTCCTATGGGCGCTGCACTTCACTATGGCCAATTTCTTAGGGACTGTCAAAGCGGACAGAAGCCTCTATATAAGAGGACCATGCTGAATATGTGTCCCGTGGGAAGTAAGGAACCCTCTCTCTCTGCCCAGACCCACCCAAAATTATGGGCGACCCCGAAGGCGTACTGGCTGTCAGTATAAATATTAACAACCAGTCCCTCGCTCAATTCACAAGCCCGAATAAGGGCGACTAACTCCGCTGCCTGGGCGGCCTGATAAGGAACTTGTGATGTCTCAACTACCGTATGCTGCATAGTAATTGGGTATGCTGCGGTTGTAGTGCCATCTGGTAACTTAAAGCAAGAGCCATCGACATATAGTTCCCCTTGGGGGTCAGATAAGGGAACATCAGTCAGGTCTACCCGTCCTTTCGTCTCTTCTTCCGTCCGGAAGATACAATCATGTATGTCAATCTCCTCATTCTCAGAAGGGAGGGGTAGTAACGTGGCTGGATTCAGAGTGGCACAGCGTTTGATTGTAATGTGCTTTTGAAAGAGCGTTAGCTCGTAACCTGTCAAACGTGCACTGGTGAGGTGCTGTGTCCTTGTCTTATTCAAAAGTGTATCCACAGCATGGGGTACCATAACTGTGAGGTCAGTATCGAGTACGAGTCCTGCCGATTGTCTTATTGAGATGGCCACAGCCGCGACCGCTCTTAGACAGCTCGGGAGGGCTCGGGCGACAGGGTCAAGTAAAGCAGAGAAATAAGCACACAGTCGTTGCTTATCCCCGAATTTTTGTGTTAAAACAGAAAGCGCACAACCACCTAGCTCATGGACGTAGAACACGAAGCATTTTGCATAATTAGGGGTACCAAGCACTAGAGCCGAGCAAAGCGCAGTTTTTAATTGCTCAAAAGACTGCTGACACTCTGGCGTCTAAGGCAGGGGTTCATGCACATCTTTTAATGTTAGGGCAAGCAGGGGCTTAATAAGCAGCGAGTAGCCAGGTATCTATTGCCTGCAATAGGAAGTGATACCTATGAAAGCATGCACGTCTTTCTGGGTTTGCGGAATAGGCATTTTCACAATGGTACTGATGCGCTCGGGGGGTCAATCTCCTACCCTCCTTCGACAGTAGGTGACCTAAATAGGTGACCTCCTGTCGACAATACTGAAATTTGGAAAGGGATACCTTATGATCATGGTCAGCTAGATGGAGCAACAATTTAACCGTGCTATCTCTGCAACCTTGTTCTGTGTCTGAGGCGATGAGCAGGCTGTCAACATATTGGAGTAATACATTACCTGTAGGGAGCGACAAGGAATCCAGCTGACTTTTTAATGCCTGACTATAGATACTCGGACTTTCTGTATAGCCTTGAGGAGCGCAACAGAATCTAAAGCTTCTACCAGCTAGCGTGAACCCGAACAGATACCTACTGTCAGGATGAATGGGGATACTGAAGAAGCCATTTTTCAAGTCAATGACAGAAAAGAATTTAGCAGAAGAAGGAATCATCATCAAGAGAGTTGTAATGTCAGGGACCACCGGAAACTGGGGAATCACTATTTTGTTAACTTCACGCAAATCAATCACAAAACGATAAACATCTTCGTGATACTCAGAGGGACCCGATGTTGTCCTTTTAAGAATGGGAAGAATAGGGCTATTACAAACATTAGCAGTCTTCTCCTCAACCACTCCTTTCTCAATCAAATCCTGCACAGTCTTCATCAAAGCTCGCTCACCTGCCTGCGGTATCTTATACTGAGGAATACGGGGTAAAATAGCACCTTCCTTGACACTAATCGAAACGGGCGATATCTGCAACAAACCCACATCTGTGTCGCCTGTTGCCCACAGTGTGGGTGGCACATCTTTAAATTCAGCAGGGAATTGGCTTGGCAGTTCGGGCTGGACTGTTCCCATGAGACACAGGGTCAAGACTGATTTGCATATGGCCAGGTCTAAACTGGGGTGGCATGGTGAGCAAAAGAATGATGGATTTAACCCAGATCTCTTGACTGGGGGTGAATGTTTTGGTTTGTACTGCATTCCGTCCATCAATTGTGTGTCTTTTGCTTCCTCGCCCTAAGTGCGCCGGGTATGCCCAGACGTGGGTCCCGGGCTCACTGTGCCACTGGCATCAAGCTATCCTGGCTGAAGAGGGGTGAAACCCCGAAACCGGTCCTAGGATGCTTGTTTCCGGTCCAGGGAGGACCTGGCTTGGCAGTTCGGGCTGGACTGTTCCCATGAGGCACAGGGCCAAGACTGATTTGCATATGGCCAGGTCTAAACTGGGGGTGGCATGGTAAGCAAAAGAATGATGGATTTAACCCAGATCGCTTGACTGGGGGTGAATGTTTTGATTTGTTCTGCATTCCGTCCATCAATTGTGTGTCTTTTGCTTCCTCGCCCTAAGTGCACCGGGTATGCCCAGACGTGGGTCCCGGGCTCACTGTGCCACTGGAATCAAGCTATCCTGGCTGAAGAGGGGTGAAACCCCGAAACCGGTCCTAGGATGCTTGTTTCCGGTCCAGGGAGGACCTGGCTTGGCAGTTCGGGCTGGACTGTTCCCATGAGGCACAGGGTCAAGACTGATTTGCATATGGCCAGGTCTAAACTGGGGTGGCATGGTGAGCAAAAGAATGATGGATTTAACCCAGATCTCTTGACTGGGGGTGAATGTTTTGATTTGTTCTGCATTCCGTCCATCCATCAATTGTGTGTCTTTTGCTTCCTTGCCCTAAGTGCGCCGGGTATGCCCAGAAGTGGGTCCCGGGCTCACTGTGCCACTGGAATCAAGCTATCCTGGCTGAAGAGGGGTGAAACCCCGAAACCGGTCCTAGGATGCTTGTTTCCGGTCCAGGGAGGACCTGGCTTGGCAGTTCGGGCTGGACTGTTCCCATGAGGCACAGGGTCAAGACTGATTTGCATATGGCCAGGTCTAAACTGGGGTGGCATGGTGAGCAAAAGAATGATGAATTTAACCCAGATCTCTTGACTGGGGGTGAATGTTTTGATTTGTTCTGCATTCCGTCCATCAATTGTGTGTCTTTTGCTTCCTCGCCCTAAGTGCGCTGGGTATGCCCAGACGTGGGTCCCGGGCTCACTGTGCCACTGGAATCAAGCTATCCTGGCTGAAGAGGGTGAAACCCGAAACCGGTCCTAGGATGCTTGTTTCCCGGTCCAGGGAGGACCTGGCTTGGCAGTTCGGGCTGGACTGTTCCCATGAGGCACAGGGTCAAGACTGATTTGCATATGGCCAGGTCTAAACTGGAGTGGCATGGTGAGCAAAAGAATGATGGATTTAACCCAGATCTCTTGACTGGGGGTGAATGTTTTGATTTGTTCTGCATTCCGTCCATCAATTGTGTGTCTTTTGCTTCCTCCCGCTGGCAGTGCCACTGCCTTCCTGTCTCTTTTCCCCATCTATATCTGGTTCCCATTGCATGGCTCCCCCTGCTGGACTCGCTTCGGCATTGCGCTCAGGTCCATCCCTTTGAAGCTAGCTTCACCCTCGCGCGCGCCCAGATTTATGGGTCGTTATCTCAGCCGTGCCTCTCCACGGGGTCAGCAGATTCCCGGCCGCTCAGCGGCGTGCCTCGCTCCCATTTTATTTATATATATATATATTACCAGCTCTGCTGACACCTCGTTATGGAGAGCGGCTCCCGCCATTATCGCAGGCCGCTGAGCTGTCCCTGCCACGGCACGCGTGTCCCGAGTTAATCAAGGGCAGTCCCCGGGAGCAGATAAAGGTCGCCGGCTCCTGGCGATAGAGGGGGGCTCAGGTGGTTAAGTGTCCCTTCACTCGCGTGTCCCACCGCTTCCAGGTCAGGCCCATCACGAGCCCGCCTCCACACGGAGAGCCTTTCCATTGAGAGTGGTGACCCGGTCCTCAGGATAATACATCGTACTCACCACGTGACGTGGGAGAGTGTAACCAGGTCATGACCTGGGACACCTTGAAGGCAGACCTGTGATGGCTACAGGAGACTGCGCGGGGCGGGGGGGCGGCGGGGACGGAGACTGAGGAGGACGAGTTCTTTACGTACGTTAAAGTTGGTACATAACAGGAGTGAAGCGAGAGAGGTCATACCTAGGACAGCGCCTCGGGGCCTTGCCAGGGGCATGTAGTGCTTTTCAAATCTTGTACTGCACTGTGCAGTTCTTGCAACCTCTGACTTGTGCACAGATATTTATAGGAGGCAGTCCTCCAGAGAACACCCCTGTGCGCCCAGTGCAGAACTTGTGTGGTCCTGCAAGATTTGTAGGGTTCCAGAACCCCCTACAGGTTTAATGGCACGCCCTCCAGCCCCCTACACCCGGGTTTGTCCTACAGCACCACTTGCTATGCCAGCATCTTGCCATCGACGTGCACCTCAGTTCTCACCTGCAGCAGGGGCCTGCTGTTTCGCAGCTGAGGGCCAGCACGCATCTGCCAAAGTGCGCTTATGTCTGGCCTGAAGCCCCCCTGCGGTTCCAGGGCCGAGGCCAGTCCCGACCTGAAGCACCTCCTGCTGTTCCAGAGCAGTCGCGCACTGTGCACTCATCTCAGTCACTGCATCTGAGCCACAACTTGCAGCAGCCCTGTTAGTCCAGCACTGCATCCACACGCAGCCCTTCCGGTGTGCTCCAATCCTGGCCTGCAGCTTTGGGGCAACGGCACAGCTCTGGTAAGGCACATCAGCCCCAGCATGCATAGTTTCCATATCTTCAAGCTCTTATGCCATGGCATAGCTCCCCGGTGCTGACCTACCATAGACTTTCACACATCCCTGCCAGCGCACCCCAGGCTTGCCGTGCAGTATTGTCTGCTGTCCCGCTACTGACAACCACAGGCCAGTCTGCCAGCCACGCATCTCAGCCCTGACATCTTGGTAACCCTACGGTTCCAATGCTGGGCTCTATCAGCTCATCTGATGCTCTGCTATTTCATTTCGTTTAGCAACTCACGTGACCTGTATTTATATAGCGTTAAATGGAATCGTTATCTCGCAGGGTTGGATTGGGATTAAAAATCGACCCGGGCACGCTAAAAAAAAAGTGGCCCACATTTGCATATTGCCTTTCCGCAAAACACTGCTTCTGCGAAATTTTATTTAAAAAAAAGGGGGGGTTTAAAAAAAAGTGCACGGATTAATTTACACTGGTAAAACACACCTGAAAACAAGTGAGGCCACTTTTGCTCAGGCCCCCTGCCCCCGCTCAATATGCATATATTAATGGGCCGGCCCAGCGAGACAAAGGGAGTGACACCTCTGCTGTTGATAAAAGGGAGGTAATGGACGCCCATCTACCTCCAGAAAGGCCACTCAGGCACCCGTTGGGCCGCTGGCCGCATCGAACAACGCAGAAACCGCCCAAATAGCCCCCCCCCCCCCAGGCTGCTCAAAAAAGCAGCCCACAGCTGGAATTCGGATACCAGCCCCTCGGGCATTGCCCGAGTGCCCGCGTTACCAATCCGACGCTGCTTATCTGTGTTGATAAAGCGCTAAATTGGCTGCAGGAGTCTAAGCGCTGAATAGCATACTGGCGGTAACCCTAGTGTAGAAATGTTGAGTTGTTTTGTTACATCATTTAGAACGGGTCGAGGCTGGAGCAGAGGTGAGGCTCTTCCGACAGGTGACTTTTAAGCCTGACTTGGAGCTTCTTCAGATATTCCAGTCCTGAGATCCACATACATCACTTCTAGGGCCCCTCATCCCTGGCCTTCAGTGGTCCTTGTTATTTTAGTACTGGGACCCACCCACAGCTCTGGCAATGCACCTCATTCCCTGCATGTAGCATCTCCAGCTATTCCAGCCCTGAGATCCGCACAGCACTTATAGAGCCCCTCAAACTCTGTCCTGCAGCTCCCCCTGCTGGTACTGAGACCCACGCAGCTCTGCTAGAGCATCTCACTTTTGACATGCAGCTTATTCTGCTATTGCAATCCGAAAACATTCAGGCAAGACTAACCAAGCCTGGTGTCACATTTGCTGCACATTCAAAGACAAAGGGTGTCAGACTGCCTTCAAACTGGTGTTTACTTTTATTTCTCTGCAAAGTAAGAGGGTTTTGTAAAGTGAGAATCTTGCTGGGTTACAGGGAGTGAACGGAAAGGCTGTAGGATGTCAGTGTTTTTCTAACACACAACAACATTTAAATACCTGTAAATAAACTATACACATTACAAAATATATCCACAATTAGGAAAGCACAAATGAAGCACTTTTATTTTGTAATTCTGAAGTGTGATCAAAACAAAGATTTTAATAGGATCAAAACAAATCAAGACACTTTTCTTGTTGACGTACAAACGATAAATATTAGCAGAAACCTGATTTCCGCACATTATCATTTGTGCACTGAATAGTTTTACCAGTAAAACTACACGTATGTGAAAATTTAGTGGCCATTTGAACGGAAAATATGCGGTCTGTAAATAACAATGCACTACTTCACCAGTGCTCCAAAATGAACCCCTGGCTAGATACTACACCCTTGCTTCTCTCCTGCTGATTTGGTGTGACATTTGTTGTTTGTGTGATGCTTGGATTTTTCACAATCCCTATAACTTCAATGATATAACATTAATGGCAGCACCCCCACTCTGAAAATTGTTCCAGCACCCTCTGTGCACCTCAGTCCTATCCTGCAGCTCCCCCTGATACGCTAGTCCTTGGATGTACATTGGAATTGTGATCTGGTGCCTCCATTTGTAGCAGTGCCAGTGACATTGTTCTATTTCTCTTTATTGCATAATCAGATGAGATTTAGCAATTTGTACATATTTCCCACTGTGCATTGATGATTTAATTGTTTTTCAGACCGCTGTGGAAAATGCCAGTTTGGTGCCATCTGTGAGGTGGAGACTGGGAGGTGTGTGTGCCCCACGGAGTGTGTACCTTCCGCCCAGTCGGTGTGTGGTACTGATGGCAGCACTTACAGCAGCGAGTGTGAGCTTCACGTGCGAGCGTGCACTCAGCAAATCAAGCTGCAGGTTGCATCGCAGGGAGACTGCAGTAAGTAGGGTGGGCGAGGAGTGGCGGGGGAGGGAACCTGCTGTATTGGGACCTCATGGGGCTGTAGAGAGCAATTTGGTATATCTGGCTCTCATCTGTGCAACACTGTGGATTGCTTCTTGCTCCTTGTGGCACAAGGCACTATGTGCTGTGCTACAGGGTGACCTCTGCTGCATGGAGGGTCCCAGTAGACTGATTCGAGGCATCTGCTTGATTTCTGGCCCATCCTCCAGGCATCCTGGGGTTACTGGCTGCCTGGTGAATATCATGTGTGTGCTGGTGGAAGCGTTTTGCCAATAGTGGTTCTAGACACTGTCTGTTTTGGGGCTTTCAGCCACTGGCTGTCTTGTGGATCACGTGATTCGTGGTGGCATTAATTTTCTTCTAGAAGTATCCCATTAGCTGACTGGTGGCATCTGCCTGCTTTTCGGTAGATCTCACTGGGCTGCCTGGCGGAATCTTGTTGAGCTGCCTGGCGGAATCTCGCTGGGCTGCCTGGCGGAATCTCGCTGGGCTGCCTGGCGGAATCTCGCTGGGCTGCCTGGCGGAATCTCGCTGGGCTGCCTGGCGGAATCTCGCAGGGCTGCCTGGTGGAATCTCGCTGGGCTCTCTGGCGGAATCTCGTTGGGCTGCCTGGCGGAATCTCGCTAGGTTGCCTGATAGAATCTCGCGGGGCAGATCTCACTGGCTGTGTCTAGATCTTGCTGTGCCATTCTCACTGGGCTGCCTGGTTGAATTTCACTGGGTTGCTGGCTAATATTACTGGGCCGGACCTCACTGGGCTGCTATGTTGCTTTCATCTGCTTCCTTGAGCTCACTGACTGCTTCCTTTCTAAAGGCTCGTATTGCGTGCCTCGTGGAACTCTCAGGCTGCCTCTTTTGTGCTCTTGGTGGATCCCATGTTATAAATTGATGACTCCACCTGAGTTTCATATGAGTGTCTGCTCCTTACTATACGCATTTCCGCTCCATTACTGTCCCTTCTCAACTGGCTCTTGAGTAGGAGTGTTTACGCTGATGAATCACCACCCAGATTCGTAGCATTGGGGTGTTTTTGGGTGTTATCTACTCGATGCCATTGTCACCTATTTTTCTTTCTCCTTACAGAGACCTGTGGCAGTAGCATCTGCTCCTTCGGTGCCCAGTGTGTGAATGGTGCCTGTGTGTGCCCACGGTGTGAAAAACAACCGTACTTCCCTGTGTGTGGCAGTGATGGTGTCACGTACGACAACCAGTGTGAGCTGCAGGCGGCCTCATGTGCACAGAAGAAGAAGGTGGAGGTGTCGCGGAAAGGGGCCTGCGAGGACGGTAGGGTCTCCATCACTGCTGCCAGAGCTTACTTGGGTGGTTGAAATGATAGTTCCTCCATCCAGGTCACATAGTTCAGCCATTGCCACCCATTGCTGCTTCGACATTTCCTGGTGCCTATTCCCAGAAAAGTTGCACGTGTGAAAAATAGAGCAGGGAACTCCCTGGGACTGGCCACATTTTTTTCACTTATTCATTGTTTTACTTTTCTTTTATACGTACGGCTTGTTGACTAAAATGTCTTGAGTTGGACATCTACATTGTTGCAACATAGCTTATTTTCTCCATAGCATCGCCAGCAGCAGATAGACTTTACAGAAGTCAGAGTGTACTATCAGCCCAAGAGCTTAGCTGTGTTAAGGGGTTCTCTATGCATTTACCTTTCAATATTTGATGTTTTTGGAATATTGCTCCTTATGGTGAGCAGTGCTTTAATCGGTTTGGTGGTTCCCGGCTTACTGCCAGTACAGCTCATTATTGGACCCCACACCAAACAGGTGCCCTGCACTGAGGTGCACAATGTTCAATATTAGAAGGCAGCATCAGCAGAAAGACAATGTGAGGAGCTCATATTTGGGGGGCATGCCAAAAGACTATTACTGTGTGATGGGGGAGAGGTTCTGCTCAAACCTGAAATGCCCATTCCCATAGTGGTTACTATAAACTTTTATGTGGAGAAGGCAAAGTCCACAAATCCATCATACTCCAACCTCTGCCAGGCTCTCATATTGATGTCTCTTTCATTCAATGGGAACCTTCGATTTATTGAAAAAAAGAGGCCCACCTTCTGCATTCAAAGTTGCTCGTAAGGATTCTGTTGCTTCTGCATCCTGAATATCTCCTGGTCCCAACCTGCGACTAACCTGCCACCTAGGCCTGGCAGAGGAAAACGCTTCTCAGTGTAGTTGATCGAGAGCATGTCTTCCTTCTGCCATATACTTCGGAGTAAGACCAGTTCGGGACCCCTTCGTATCTCGCGCCACTCTCCACTGCTATAGGGGTCGCCTCAAGCGGGTCTGACAAGAGCCGTACTGATCTGAGAGATTATGCATATCTTCCTGGAGCACAGCCTAATGACATTCTGGTGGTCCCAGAGGGTTTAGTGGGCTACAGTCACCTGCAGAGGGTTGTCACCAATAATACTTGGGGGGCGGGCGGGGTAATTCCCAAGTGTGGTAATATTGCTTCATTGCAAGTCAGAGAAGTTGTAGTAGGCCAAGCCTACAGCATTGGAGTGTGCACACCCGTTTACCACATGTTTTAGCTCTTTCTGATCTCTTCCCTGTCAGATTTCAACAGGTTTTTTTTCTAGCAAAATGTGTGATGAAAACAACTCGGGAGTGTGCAAAACATATTATCCTAGAACAGATAAAAACTGTTTGTGGGCGAATCAGGATTCCCATGGGACACTGGAGCTCATTAGCTGCACATGACATCCCTCAGGAGCTCATTAGCTTCACATGACACCCCTGCGGCTTTATGTGCAGAATATTAAGATAATTTGTTGGACATCCATTCAAGGTCCTTCCTTATTCACCCATCTCTGAGGTGATGGACCCATGGTCCACTCCCGTTGGTGGCGGTGTCTCATCCGTGTGGCCATGGCTTGCTTATGGCAGACTCATCTAGCTGCGGTTGGGTGCGGAGCACTGCAGGAGCCAACCCTTTCATGTTTTTGGGGCAGAGCTGATAGATACTCGTGTTGTAGTAGAGAGGTCTTAGCCTGGAAGGCCTTCATCAAGTGCAGATGCCACATACCTACAACACCATGTACCTACTCAGTCACTAAACATGAAATGAGAACTACAGAGAAACCAGGGTGAAGTGATTCCTGTCAGAAGGAAGAGCTGTGCCTCTCTTACAACACAGAAATTGTGAGCTTCTGCCCGTAAACTAGGATTACCAACTATCTAGTTTTCACAACACCTCTATAGTCTTGCCCCTAGTCACCCCTTCCTTCATCTAAATTCTGCAGCCTCTCCACCAGATCTACAGCACTTTCTCTGTCCCTCTTCAACCTGTCCTTCCTTGAGCTGCACAACACCACAGCCCCACCTGTTCCTCCACTCAAGCTTCATCGGGCCTACCTCAACCAGGGCCGGACTGGCTACCGGGCATTTCTAAGTAAAGAATGGAAAACCAAATGGTTTTAAAGTATGCTTTAAAACCATTTGTTTTGCTTTCTTTACTTAGAAGCAAATGCAGGTTCCCATCACCATAAATCAGCCCCAGCCTGGCAGCCGACCAAAACTCCTGGTAGCCAGTCCGGCCCTGACCTCAACCCACTAAGACATTCCTTAGTACGGTTTCCAACATACCCGTCTTCAAACCCTCAGCTCTCAACAGCCCCACCTGTGCTTCCTCCTAACCCTACTGCGACTCCTTGCCACCCCACCTGTGCTTCTGCCAACCCTCTGAAGTCCTTTCTCAGCTCACACAGCCCTTCCTCGGTCCTGCTTCTAACATACCCTTCCTAAGATGCCCAGAAACCCATGGCCCACCTTCACCAATACCCATACCTACATAATCGTACCTCTGGTCCAGACTGCCTCCACCCTCAGAGCCCGTCCTCAGTCCTCCACTGTTTTGTCAGTACCCCTGGTCCACCTTTCTAAGTGTGGCCATCTTCTGACAAAACCTAATATCCTCTTATCACACCGCCAGTGTTGCGTCCATCATAAATTTCCACAGTACTAGCTAGTCACATCCTTATCACCCAACCTTCTCTCTCTCCCGGGACTCCAGCTTACCCGCTCAGTCCCTACTAACCTACAGGACACATGTCATGTGGCCCCTGTCACTAGGGTGACCAGGCGTCCCGGATTTGCCCGGACGGTCCAGGTTTTTCACCAGCTGTCCCGGCAGATTTCAGGAAATTTAGCTCCTGTCCCGGTTTTTAGAGAGGGTCGACTGAAAACGACAGGAGGTGCTTTTTTATGTTTTACAAAGCAGGGATAGTTATCAGTTCTTTCAAGAAAGCAATTTAATTACCAAGCAAGCTACTGGGTTTAAAAAATTGCATTTTATATATGTTCTAACTGCCTGTTCTGTAATTCTCTGCAGAGGAGCGCTGTCATTCTGTCCGCTCGCTTCAAGTAAAATTGTAGTCCTTCTATTTTCGTGAAATGTCCCGGTTTTTGGCTTTAAAATTCTGGTCACCCTACCTGTCACGTGACCTCCCTCTCCTGCTGCCAAAACAAGGCAGTTCCGTCTTTGACTAGGGTGACCAGGCGTCCTGGATTGCCGGGACAGTCCCTGGTTTTCAGCAGCTGTCCCGGCTGATTTAAGGAAATTTAGCTCATGTCCCGGTTTTAGAGCGGGTCGACTGAAAACGGTGGGAAGTGTATTTTATGTTTTCCAAAGCAGGGATAGTTAGCACCTATTATAAGAAAGCATTTTAATTAACAGGCATGCTACTGGCTTTAAAAATTGAATTTTATTTATGTTCTTACTGCCTCTTCTGAAATTCTCTGCTGAGGAGCGCTGTCATTCTGTGCACTCGGTTGAAGCAACAGTTTAGTCCTTCTTCTATTTTTGTATAATGTCCTGGTTTTGGGCTTTAAAATTCTGGTCACCCTATCTTTGAGTCAGCATCACCATGCATTCTGGGACTTGTACTCTTGTGTTTAATTTTTTTTTTTTTTTTTACCATTGTTTGCACGGGACTGGGAGCCCAGCACAAACAGCATTTTTGGTTAAAAAGCCAGGACTTGCTAAACGTGTCATACGTGACATAGGGTCATTTGTCAGCTATGCCTACCAGCTACCACCCCCTTCCTCTATCCCCCACCCCTCCATGTGACCCTTCAATTGTTGTACATAATGAAATGTAACCTGTCACCCCCCGCCCCCTCCCCCCTCCCTTCCCATGCTCTGCAGGGCCTCTGGCTGTGACAAACTGGCTCAGAGCATCTTTAGGTTTCTAGGTAATATAAGCCAGAATTGGCGAGTCGCCTAGCAACCCCAAAGAGGGGGCTGGGATTGGGAGCCAGGGATAGTAGGGGGCTCACGCGGGGGGAGGGCGTTAGAGGCACTCAATTCCTTTCGCCTGCAAGAAGTTGAGCAAAAGTCTGCATTTCAGCACCCCATCTCTATTCAGTAATTACCTCCAATTTATTAACGGAGTGTGGGGGTGGTGGCTCGGAGGGGGTGGGGGGAGGTGGAGTGCCTGCCGTGGCTCCTTTGAGAGGCCTTCTCCATCCTGCTTTTATCCGGCTATAATGGGAGATAATGCTGCTTTAATGGGGCCGCAGCACTGTGACGGAGGCACGGGTTTATCCCACACTTCAAAGGCTCAGGCTGCAGAAGATTCTGCTGAGGAACCGAGAGCTCTGCACAGCAGCTTCAAAGTGCACAAGGAGCCCTTGGGGAAGAAGGGGGGGGGAGGGGCGCTAAGAAAGCATCGTTTAGCCAGCCTTAGCTGGAATCACTTGACATGTGGAGCAGAGATCTCGCTGCCTTCATTGTCTGGTGTTGGACTACATACCCCAACATGCTTTGCAGTAGTTGGACTGGAGGCTCCTCGTCTCAGTCTATTTGCATTGGTCCAAGGCAACCCAGTTCTCCAGGATCCAGTTTATCCCATGGGGTCCTGCTCATGCACTAATGATACGCAGGTACACATGCGCGTGAAAAGGCGTTTTCACTCAAATTATCAGATCAGCTATTGATTTAGTGGGGACCTCCAGTTGGTAACAAGTGAACATGGCCGAGACCAAGCTCATACTCTTCTGTTGTCGCTTAGTTGTGCTTCTGAAGCTGGATCAGCTTTCTGCCACACACCTTCTCAGGCCTCAGTGGTGAAAATATAACCCCTACCACTAGAAGCACTGCAATGAGCCTGGTCCCCAAATTGAGTGTCACCCAAGTCACTGACTGCATGTAATCAGACGAGGTGTGTGCCACTCCTCTCCGAGAAGAATAGGTCCCTCATATTGGCTGTCACCACCAATTGGCGGCGCAACTATAGCAACAGGCTCAGGGTGCCTCTTAACACCACTGTCCAACTAATCTCCTGCCTTAGGAAGCATGGCCACATCTTTGGGACTCGAGAAGGATTTCCAGTGGTAGACCACATGACATTGTAAGTTGTTCACTGACCCTTCAGAAAGAACTGAAATGCATAGGCCAGAAGAGCGGCTTTATGATCTATCTATATGTGCACCTTAAATAAACCGATACAAAAATTCTCGGCAGGGCCTGCTTAGAAGACTTCCATGATAAAGCGAGTTTGAATTTACAGCTGAAGCTTTGATACCGCAGGATTCATTCACTATAAATGTATTCTTTTGTTGTGGTGCTCAATCGGCTGCCAATTTACCCACATACTCGAAATTCTAGCAAACTGCCGAGTTCAGGACTGCGTGAAAATTTTGACGCATTACAAATAGGGGATGTTAAAAGAGGGAGGCACTGGGCATTAGAAACGGTGTGATGACAGTAATTCAGCTCAAGAGCATGAGATGAATCACAATAAACTTGATCTCTGGAACTTATACAATCTAAAGTATCCACAATCAAAATTGATTGTTGGAGCACCCTGTGCCACAGAAGGCTTTCTGCCCCAGCAGCGCCTACTCAACTCTTTAGATTGCATGTTTCGATGCGTTTCATTAAACAATTTCCATGCCAATTTTCAGCACGACTCCTGGGTCCAAGGACATTCCTGATGTTGGGTCATTGGAAAAGCTTCCATCGGGCTGGATAAAGCAGAAATTAGAAAGCTATGACTCTGTTACTTAAGCCGTTACTACAAAGGCAAAGGTATTTAGGTTTTTAAAAAAAGATGCATGGACTTGAGAGAATACACACCTGCAAGCTGTGGTGCTGTAAACTACAAGGTGATTGATGTTCTGCATTGTAATCCTACCAATAATCTCCAACTATAATGTCCTAGCAAGGTTTAAAGAATCTCATCTGCTCCACCGGCCTAAGAGGCCTCACTTGACTCATAGACTGTGTAGGAAATCCGCCTATTCTGCATGGTCACCGTAGATTTTTCACCTTTTGCTGGACCCGATATTTTTATGGTCTTGCTTGCGAGGGCAGTTGTCACTAGACCGCTATGTGAGAACACCAGGAGAGGACCTTTGGCGCTGCCCATATGTTGGGAGCCAGGAGAACATATTTTGAGTGGACTGAAGTTGTGTGCTTCCTCAAAAAAGTGCGGGCTCTCCACACAGCTGTGATCCTTTTGTTTATTTATCCAGCTGCCTGAGGTTGAACTTTCAAAGTCACACACATGTAATTAAATTGTCTTAGATAATTAGATAATTCATGGGTTTTTTCTCTGGCAGAAATACAGATGGGAGGAGGTGAGTCATTAACCTACATGGATTTTTAGGTCTGGCTTGACAATGCAGCAGTCACTGAGCTTTTAACCTACACCAATGTTATTATATATTTCTCTGCTTCTACACAAATACATATCCATTCCCACAATATCCACTTTTAATACTTAAAATTCCAATACAACATTATTTTAAAGCCACCTATAGGCATTGCCAATGCTTGTTACATTTTTTATTATTTTTATTTTTTTTACACACACATGAAGGGCACAGCACTGGTGCCGCACCAACTACTGTGAATTCAGCCCCCAAGTACTGAGCTCCTAAATTTTGCTAATTAGGGAGCCTGATAGGACACTTTCTGCCAAAATGGACCGAGACTGATTGCAGTAGCCATGCCAAGCAGCTGAAGATGCCCAGTGGCAGGCCGCTGCACCAGAAGGCACCTGCGTGTCCTTGGCTGCAGTGAGTCCGATGGTGAAAAGCATTAGCAAAAATAGTCTTGTGATCTGCATGGCACATAGACGTTCTTTAGCCTAATTCATAATGTTGCCCTAAATGGAATTATCTCCTCTGTCGATAAACAGTAGCTTGAATTACTAGGATCAGTAGGCACTTGAAAAATATCTTTAATCAATAAAAAAAGATTTGCAGTTGCACACCATCACATCAACACGTGGCTGTCTATAGTATCGCCTCAAGCTGCAAACTATTATTTCTTTAATTGCTATTTGTAAATCTCAAACATATCACCCCCTTAAGGGTTTCAAGGTGCTGGGGGACGTCGGGGAGATTAAGTGAGCTATTGCCCAGAGTCACATGATGCTGAGCTGCCACCTGAGATCGAACCGCAAGCCCCACGCTCCGGAGTCAGCTGCTCTGGCCGCTGCACCACAACTCTCCCTCTTTAGTCTGTATAAACACACACCTATACATTGGAATGTTACTATGCAAATTGACTCACATGGGCTATAGTGTTAAGAAACGGGCACATCTGTACTGGAATGTTGCTGTAAAGCACACACATGGAGTCAATATACACACACACACAGTCTCACTCACACACACTCGCTCTCTCTCGATGCACTCACTAGGGGAACATTAGCAGTGAGGTTTTTGGCATAAACACACAAGTTGGGTACTCACTCGATGGGTGGGCCTGTTTCTAATGTTATTCCCTGCTGGCAGTGATGTGGCCTTTTACTGGATAGGTGGGTACATTGCTCCTAGTCTCCCTAACTGGCAGTCCTGATCTGATGTGCATGCGTTTTCTTCTGTTTATCCCAGCTTAGCAGAGATGCGCAGTGCTTTCCTTTTATACAATATATTTTTTGGGATGCAGAGTGTGGTTCAGGAGGCTCTGGCTCTGGAGAAGACAGTGAGTGCGAGCAGGATCGCTGCCGAAAATACGGAGGCTCCTGGGACGAGGATGCTGAAGATGACCGCTGCGTCTGTGACTTCATCTGCTCCACTGTTCCACGCAATTTGGTAAGACAGACATTCTCCAAGCAACCTGTGTGATTGGTAACTACTCTACTCATGGGAGATAGTCTATCCCAGAATTATCCTTGGAGATGATGTGATTCTGACCTTCACAGAGGGCTGGTCAGTCCCAGACCTATCCACGGAGAACGGTATGCCTCTGCTCTAGTCATGAGCCTAGTCAGATCCTCGACCAGCGGGGGCTTTTTACAGTGTTTTATAGTCCAGCTGGTAGGGCTATGGAGTATCTTGCTGGTGGAGTATGCAGCTGTTCTGGCAGCAGCATGCCTCTCTTGCCGGTAGGAGCTTGTCTCTGTTGCCTGGCAGCAGCATAGCCTTTTTTCCCCCCATTGGCATGTTTCTCACTATCTCCATCTGATGACAATTGCTTTACAGTGTGTTCCTGCAAGATCTTAGTGATTGTAAGTGCTTTGTGTGTCTTCATTTCTAAAAACCCCAAGGCCCAGGGTGAGCAAGATGGACAGTACATGGTTCTCCCCTGTGACATACTTTAGCAGAACACATACATTGGGCCCAGGATGTCCTCTACAAAGAGTGACATCTTGAAACCAGCAGTGCTCATCCCCTACACCTCTGGTCATTGCCTGGCGCTACATGGTCTTCAGGGCGCTCCAGTGCTGTACCACCACACAGGGCTTGTTTGATGAGGCTGGCCTCAAGGGCTTACTCTATAATTTCCATAACTGCTGCTAGGCAGATCAGCAAGTTGGAGGTCAGGGGGCTGCTCAGAGCCGTATATGAAGTTCTTCACCATCGGGTAGTTTTGCATGCAGGCCCGGGCTTCACACCAAAGATATCCTTTAGTTTCCACTTGGATAAAGATGTTGCCCTTTTTCTACCATAATCCTGTTTCCCAAGAGGGCTTCTTCTCCACACTTCAAATACAGCAGACTTTGTGTATAGATAATAGACAATCGTTCGTCAAGACTGTTTTCCTCTTTGATAAAAGGAAAATAAACTTTTGTGTGCTATTAAGCAGATGGGTTATGGGGAGTTACCACTGAGGCGCAGAAGGTAGCTGGGGGGGCTCTTCCAGGTGGCATGCAAGGACTACCTGTCAGAGGTGCCGTGGCCTCATGGATATGAGCTCAGTGGTTTCCTCTGAATGAAGTCTATAAAGGCAGCTACATGGGCGTAGCTGTCTACCGTTGTTCTACCTCCATAAAATGCCACTGGGGCCTCCCGCCAATCTTACTTTGGTGAAAATATACTGCATGCAGCTACTGTGTGATCGCGTCTCCTCTGTAAACTCCAAGATACTGGGCTACAGACCAGCTTTGCTTCTTGTCCACTTTGTGGTGTACGGTGCTGGACTGCAATGCTTGGTGCATCCTCACATAGTAGGAACTGTGACTTACGCTGTGTAGGAGGCAGAAGGGACCTGATTATGTATCGGTAACTTTCATTACTCAGAGTCCAACTTTTACTCATCTCAGTCTGTGCCCCTAACCCTCCCTCAAAGGAAATTATCTTCATGGTGTGAAAGAAGGAAATGGGGCTCTTTTTTATTGCTCTTTATTGGGTTTGTCATGGTATTGATAATTTACATTGGCATTTCCAGGTTGTATATATATGTCGGGCTTCCATATCATGTGTACATTGGACATCTGTGCATCTTGTGTTCATCAGCAATCAACAGTGTAACAATAGCAATATATCCTTCACCCCGTTACACAGTCACTGTGTACCACTCTTAGGAGAAATGGAGCTTATTTCTACTATAAAGTAGACGATGTGGATATATATATATATATATATATATAGAGAGAGAGATATGTATAGATATGTGACAGAAACAGAATTTCAGTGAATTTTCTGGATGCAGTCCTTTTAAAAAAATCAGACATCATTTCCTGTCTCCAGGGTGAAAACTCCCCCTAATGTACAAATGACTGTGATAATTAAAATGAACAGTGAATAATCAGATTGCTTGGTATTTGATTTTTTAAATTATCCTCCTCTACCTGACCGTCTTTCTTCACCTCCACTCATGTTTTTTTTACCCGTGTTCATTCCTCGCCCCCTTTGTCCATGTCCCCGTCCCTCCAATGCAGGTGTGCGGCTCCGATGGCGCCATCTACACCAACGAGTGTGAGCTGAAGAAAACCCGCTGTGAGAAGCGGCAGGATCTGTACGTCACCAGCCTGGGCGCCTGCCACGGTGAGCCGAGGATGCGAGCCTTGCAGAATCTCGAGGGGGCGGAGGGAGGGCTAAACCCGCACCCCCATCTCCCCTTATCTCAGCAAAAGAAACTAGTTTCAGAATAATATGTTCCGCTGCATGAGCCTGAATAAAAAAAATAAAGCATTGGCCCAGTTCCCGCTTATCCGAGGCCGGGGACTCCGATAACATCTCTGCATAATTTGCTGCATACACGGCCTCAGTGGCTTGCATGTTGATTTGAATTTATAACACTCCCCTTCGTCCTTAATATGGAGCACCCCCTTCTTCCACCCTCCGCTGCCCCCGAGATTCTGGGGCGAGGCTGGAGGGGGGTGCCCGGGGCAGATGATGGTAGATACAGAATGTAGATGTTGCTCTCTCGTAGGGGGTTTGGGGCAGTGTGAGCTGTAATCTTCCCAGGTCAGAAGCTCTCTTGGCTCGCTGGCGCTGCAGGTTATATTTTGTTTTGGTTTTATTATGTCGGTGATTTTTTAATGGGGATAAAATTGATGTGAAAACAAAGAGGCTTTTGGGTGGAGTAGTCTTCACTAAATCAGACTCGGGTCTGAAAGGATAAATCTAGACCCGCGCGCACACACATCCCAGACATCCCTCCGCACCACAAGGGCAGTGCTGATGGTCAGAAGTGTGTTTTATGAATGTTCATAACATAAGCCATAGAATCCTTCCAGACAGAGTTATGGCACATTAAAGATTTCTCTAGGGTTCCTTGGTGTCTGGATGTTTGGGTTGCAGGGTGTTTTTTTCATTTGTTTGTATTTATTTCAGCTGCCACCACAACTCCTCCAACATCGCTGGCTCCACACTGCAGCCGGACTGTGTACGGATGCTGTTCAGACAATGTGACGGCTGCGCTCGGCGTTGGCCAAGCAGGCTGTCCAAGTAAGTCGTGATCTTTCCCTCGTCCTAGTAATATCAAGCACCTTCTTTCAGGGCAAAGTTCATGCCAGGTTGTGTGTGATTTTGGGTAATGACCAGGGGGCACCTGGATCATTCATCGTTTTTTATATATCCAGAAGTGCCATGTGTCGGTATTCTTCTTTGCGAGGGGTGGCTCGTGTAAATGTGTTCATTTGGTGCATCGAAAAGGTAAGAATTTTCAGTCTTAGATTTAGAAGTATGACTACAGTTGGCAGATCAGAGTCTTGTATTTTGAGGTTTGATCAGAAAAGAGTGTTAGCTTAAGGCAGTCTGAGAATGCCACACTGTGTACATTCTGCCAAGGCTGCTTCACGGGTTTGGCCTGCATTCCAAGATGATCTGATGTTATACAAGAAATACTGACTGGGCAGCAGCATCCGGTTCCCTTTCAGTTATTGTAGACCTAATGTCGATAGGCTTGGTGGAAATATACTGCCCGTAGCACCTTCCTAGTAGGTGTATCATCCTAAACTTCTATAAGATATAAAGGCAGATGGCTCTACAGCCTTGTGCACTGAATATGGCCGCTAGAACCGAGGGTGTATGTCAGAGTATCGACAAGAAAACTATCAACTCCAGAATATCGGCTACCACAATGGAGGGAAGGGAAGTATATATAGTGACATAGCGATTAACTGTTCTTAACTCCACATCTACGTGCCTTGAAGATCTATATACCTCAAAATGTTATGGTACTCAATATTTTTGTAGGATTATATTTTTTTCGTCGATAATCTGACCTACAACGTCAGGAGGGAAAGTCGTTGCGTTCCTAGATCTTGATATATCTTCAAGGTATGTAGATGTGGAGTACAGAATAGTATATCTACGTACCTGTATATACGTATCTTCTCAATGTTTTGGTAGTCAATATTCTTTATACAACACTCTTATAGAGAAATATTTAAAGCTTAATTATTATAGTAGTACCCCTCTCCTGACTTAAATATCTTACTTCTCAGTGACCACGTTGCCGGATTAAGGCTGAAAGGATTGTTTTGCAAAGGTACTTTTATTGAGGCCTTTCATCCTCATATACGATATGGACAAGTTTGAGGATTTTAAACTTGGTCCTTCGTGGCACCAGAAGTCAATGCAGTGGTGGAGGTTGCAGTTGATTTTGTACCTAGATTTGATTTAGAGGATTAGCTTCACCCCTGGGTCCAGCACCCTCTGGAGTTGTTTTTCAGCAGACAAAGAGGAAGCCCGCCAAGTTCACACTGTCCAACTGCCACTTTGTAAAATCTCTCACTAGGATAACTGTGTTTTTGTTTGAGAGAAAGTGTGTAATGTTTCTGTGTGAAGTCATGTTACCAAGATGGGGAAAAGTTGCTCTCCACTGTGATGAATTGGTTCCTAATCAAGCAAGCACTGCTTGCCTCAGATAACTGTTAAAGTTGGTAGGTTTATATAGCGCAGCTTATCACCCGTGAGGTTATCCAGGCACTGTCCATAGTCACTGGGAGATTAAGTGATTTGCCCAGAATCAAAGGATGTTGCGCCGACGCTGAGACTCTAATCGAGATCCCCAGAACCCGAATCTGCTGCTCTGGCCGCTGTGCCACATCCTCTACCTCTTACTGTATCTGCTCCACTGGTGGCGATGTAGCACAAAATGGCAGGCTTTCTTCGGATCTGGTGTGCTAATGATTCAAACAACACTTGAATATAGAAAACATTCAGTAAAACTCTCAACCCTTTTAGTAAAAAAGGACAAAAGGACTTTAGGATTTCAATGAGACCAAAATGACAAATATTAGAACAATCACTTCAAATATGTAGAGTTATAAAGCTGCGTTTCCACTACACGTGTCTTCTCAAGTATGGATGGACAGTCAGTGAAAGTTCCTGCACATTACTCACAAGTGGTCACTGGCAGTATTTCCCCACTCCAGGAGCACTGCCCAGCTCCCAGCTCCAGGCTGCCTCTTGCTTTCAGTCAGGCCAGAGGGACTGGTTGAGAGTCAATCTCCTCATGCTTATGGGTATCAAACTTCAGAGTTCCCATATGTGTACCTCTAACGTGCATCTCTATCACAGGCACGGGCAGTTTCGGTCGTTTCTGCTTCTGCCAAAGCCAGTGGACAGAGCCCCCAATTTTCGTAGCAGAAGTTCAGTTCTTTGTTTACTTTTCCTGGTGCAAGCTCAGTTCTGACCACTGACACCTCCTAGTCCTCCGTCATCCAGAGGAGAGTTCCGGATCAAGTTGCCAAGTAATAGTGAAAGGAAGTTGAGTTTGTCACTAACTTCAAAGTTAAAAGAAAGAATATTCACAAAGGTTGGTGCAAAACCAGTCACAAATTATCTGCTACACAAGCAGGGTCCTTTCCTTTCCTCCTTTTGTGTCTCTGGGGGGCCCCCAGGTGATCAGCACACTACCTGCCCGGTCGGCAGCAGCGCTCTCACTAAGTAAAGTTGTCTCCTTTCTGCTTCCAAGTTCTACACCATGTATGTCTTCTCTGCATTTCAGACTTCTACCTGTGTTCTTTCTTCTAACATGTACCCACAAATCTTGGCTCTAGTGGCAACCGCTCACCTGATATTCATATTGCAGCAGATGTCTGGCTCGTCCGGTACTTTGGCCGCGCACACTCGCAGGCTGGCAAACTCGACAGCATGTGAAAAATCCAGATATCTACTGAAGCTTCGACCGCCTACACCATCCATTATAATAATCCTAGCAGAGGAGATGAATTGTCCCTATTCTCAATCTCCACCCCAAACAGTGCCCAATTTACTACAAGTTGCTCTCCTACAGTTAAAGCATTGCAAAATGAGTGGTCAGATGGAAGCTTTTAAAATGTGAGAAATCTTCCAGCAAAGGCTATTTTCATTTGCTCTCTCCCATGGCAAAGCAATGCTTGTCTCACCCAAACTGGTTTGATGACCTATGGGCTCAACCACCCCCCACCCCCACCCTCCGAAAAGGAGGTATGGGCCATGGTTCTCTTCATCTTGCCACCAATAGTGGTCTGTTGTTTGATGCACCTCTGCACATTTATTTGCTGTCCTTTTCTCTGCCCATGTCCAGCAGACACATCTGCAGCGATACCCTGCAACAGTCATGATTCTTGCAAAGGGCACAAGCTTGCCCATCTCTTCCCAGTGCTCAGCTAGGCTCCTTCTGTACAAAAATGGCAACCTGTGCTCCTGAAAACCCACACACTAAACACAGTGCACTTGCATATCAATACAAACCCTCATATAATGAGTGTTACAATCTCTTTGTCTTAATGTTTTAATGATGAAATGCCTCTAGAAACTAGTTAGTGATTGGTCAGTGTGCAGGGTTAGAATACAAGCCGAATCTAGCATAGAAGACGAAGGGGAACCATATGAAAAATTGAATTTCCTACAGTTTCATTTCGGGCTCAGTTTGTAGCTGGTAACCTTTATATCTTTGTGACCGGCCACCCGTCCTGCAGCTTGCTATCAAAATACACTCTGAAGTTTTTTGCTGAGTGAGTGGGCACACAACACTGCAGGGCACCAATGGCTGGAGTTCTGGTGGGCGCTCAGTTGTGAAACATCAAGAAACAGTTCCTCGATTTTGGAGCCGTTTAGTTGCAATTTACTGGATGTCATCCAGGAAAAGATGTTTGACAGAAATGGACACAACTGACACCCCTTTCTTACAAGTTAGTCGCCAGTAGCGTGCAACAGGAAGCCCAACCTGCGCACCCCGATGGCCCCAGAAAGTGGTTACATAAATGCGTTAAAGAAGAGAAGGAAGAGCAGCACTCTGACGAGGCTCTCTTGTGGTAAATAGGTTAACATGTTGGTTCTGACTCTCCAGGAACAGATTCATCCAGTCCTTAGCTGTAATATTGTTAGCTTATGTTGCCTCACAAACTATTGCCTATCAAAGACCATCAATAAGTTTATTAACACTAGAATTGCAGAATGCCCAGAGTCGTCTGTCTGTGACGTCTGTAACAGCAGTATCCATGCCCTGGCCTAGTAATAAAAATAAAAAAAAGCATTTGCAATGCAATAGGTCTCGCATTTACGAGAGTTTGAGCTATTGGCATTGTAAATGACAATTACTTTTATTTATGTGTTGTTTTTAAAACAGATAAATAAAAGGCATTGTCATTTACAATGCCAATAGCTTAAACTCTCGCAAATGCGAGACCCATTGCATATGCTTTTTTCTGTAAAAGCGCAGCATGTCGCGCTTTCACATTAATGGCAGCCGCACCCCTTTATTTAGACACGGCTCGTCTAAGAAAGGGGCGCGGCTGCCATTAAAGTGAAAGCGCGGTATGCAGCGCTTTTACAAGAAAAAAGCATCTGTTTGTCAAGCTGACAAATGAATCCTTTTTTTTTTTTTTGTAAAAGCACCCCATGCCGCGGTTTCACTTTTAACACGGCTCGTCTAAAGCAAGGGGCGCGGCCGCCATTAACGTGAAAGCGTGGCATGGGGCGCTTGTAAACAAAAAAAAAGTGAAGAAATAGAAGAGAAAAAAACTTGCATTCAGCGCCACAAATAAACCAAAGGCCCTGCTACTACTGTCTTGGCATGGCGTGCTATGAAAAAAAATTAAATAAAACATTGTGGTAGAGCGTGTGCTGCCTGCAACAGCAGGCAGGTGAAAACCATTTAACAAAATAGTGCTCAGAGGCTGTAATTAAAGCCTACCGAGTAACTACAAATGTAACAGGGGTGTCCTCATGGGAAGCTACATAATGAGAAAAGGTGGTATTAAGGAAGGACTGCTAAGCCTATTGACTAATGAAAAGCCACAGTTTACAAAGGACAATGACACAAGTAATGAAAAATATGAGCGGAGAGTGGACGGAGCTTCAAGTCCATACCTAAATACAGCATGCCTCACAGAGCAGCGCATGCACTACCAGGCTCGACCTAAAAAGACTGAAAAATGTTATTGCTGTGTTGCTCTTATAGATTATCTGATTCCCAGATTTTCGGAAATCCTGTGATTGGGCAAAAGCTTGCCCAATCATACAGCGAATGATTGAAGTTTTTGCAAAGCCGAGTTTCAATTTCAGGTTTGAGGAGCGCTGCGGAATCCTATCTTCCAGAGACAGAATTATGATATTCATTCAGGTGAACTTTGGCCAGTGAGGAAATTTGCTACAGATTATTGGCTGGCAGCGAGCTAGTAAGGAGCACGCGGTTGGTGTTTTGGAGCTCATCACTAGTAATTTTCTGAATTTCGTGGACAAATGAATGTGGCTATGATAGCTCTAACACTGAACCACCTAGCTTTAAAAGCTGGTCTATTGTAGACTTGAATTTTAATATCTTATCTACAGATAAGGAGACAGCCATTTTGCCGAGGCAGCTGATGCTGGATTGGCAGCCAGCAGACAGACTGGCTTGATGAGACTATTAAACAACTCAAAGATAATACCTGTACTACTGCAAACGTCCTCAACTAAGAGCAACCAATAATCTTTTATTGTGTGGAAGATGCATTTCATTAGGGACATTGCAGTCTGCTTTAGCCTCAGGGCTTCCTGACTTCTCCTATTTCAGTTTGACATCCCTGCAGCGTTCCTAACATTCTTCAAGGCAGGCAGAAACGTTTGCCTCTCGAGTTGCTGATTGTGATGCAGCTGTCATCTCACTACAGCTTATGGGCAGTGTTTTTTAAACCTCTCTAGAAGGCTAGTCGAGGTACCACCTCTTAGTTCTGCGACTCTCACTTCGGAGACAGCTCTGTATATAATCCCCACAGTCTGGTTAGGGTGTGATGTACCCGACAGGGCGCACTTCAGTGCCTCGGAAGTCTTCCGAGACGCTACTGCTGCCCTGCCCCAGACATTGTCCTCTCTGTTGCTAGAGAATAGCTGTATCTCGGACATTAACCTTCTGATTTTCAGATGGCTCCAGTTAGTGTCTCTGGGATCATTTTTTCAAAATTCCTAATGCAAGAAGGTTATTCTAGACTCTAAGGTCCTCTCACCATATGAACCTTATAGATCGCTGATCTTGAACTGACTGGCCCTGCTTTGTGGGATTCCGTGACAAAGTTAAGCACACCTTAGGAGCACGCTAATTTGCTTTATGCAACCCTCAATTTTGATTGTAATTTTGAGTGTATCCCATCCCTCGGTCTGTGGTGGTATGATTCACAAAGGAGAAACTGTCCATGCTTGACAGCTTCCAAGTGGTGTAGGAACACCCCACTTTAGCAGTGTAAGCAGGGACTGCAACTGGACTGGATAAGCTGGTAAATTGGGCCCACATCTAAATTAGTTGTCTATGGGCCTTTTATGTCTGCAGGTCTGAAGACAAACATCTAATAAATATCACTGCTAGGAAATGCCATGAGAGAGGGTTGTGGACTTTCAGCTGACATGCACAGGGAAGGAAACAAATAAAAGAAAAAATAAATGGAGGAAAACGCAGAGAAATAAATACGCAGTAAAACAATGAACACGAGAGAGAAAGATATGAAAGAAAAAGTAAGGATGAAAGAAAAAAGATGGGTGGATAGAAAGGGGAAAAAAACACAGGAGAAAGGAAAAGCAAGATGGATGAAAGGTGAAAGGAAGGATGAAAGAATGACTGGCTGGAGGTGTGAAAGGATTGAAGGGTGAACAGCGGGATGGAAGAATGAAAGGACTGACTGGTGGAAGAATGAATGGATGGAAGGATAGAATGGGCAGATGGAGAACAGTGAATGGATGGATGGTTAAAAGACAGATATGTGAAAATATTGATGGGTGAAAAGATGGATGCATGCGGCAATTGGTAGGTAGATGGATGCAGGGCCGGACTGGCCGTAGCGGGCACCAGGCATTTCCCCGGTGGGCCGGAGCAGTGGAGGCCGGTTTTGTGGCTGCAGGGGCTGCTTTTCTTACAGGGGGCCGGTTTTGCACAGTGCTGCAATATCGGCCCCCTAGAAAAAAATAAAGCGGAAGCAGTGCTCCGTGGCTACAGCCCCACCCCACTCGGTCGAGCAGCAACCGGCCAGGGCTGGTTGCTGTTCCCAGTCTGGCCCTGGATTGGTAGGAGAAAGGATGGACAGATGGATGAATTAATTGATAGAAGGATAAATGGATGGATAGAAGAAAGGAGGGCGAAAGGAACTCTTCTAAGGAGGGTCGCGTTTGCTCTTTTGACACGCTCGATCAGATTAGAGGTGTGTTTCAAATGGGGAGTATTTTACTTTTCTGGCTCGCCCTTGCAGTTTCCCCTTTGTGAGCGTGCTCCGTAGATTTACGGGTGGAGGAGGGAGTGGGCACACTGTTAAAGAACAGGGCAGTCGTCACACAGCTGCAATGAATGGAAGACAGGGGCTATTCGGTCAGTGGTTTCTCCGGCTTCTGCTGCACTGAGCGCATAATCCGGTATAAGAATAGAATCTATAGCTTGTGTTCGCGTGGTGTTGTGTGTTGACGGGACAGACGATTCTATAGCAGCTTTTTTTGCACGTCTACAGCACCTGGTGTCGGCTCTGCTGGCGCGCCCCCACACAAAGTATGTTCATGCAGCAGAATTTGCTAGACTTTCTCACATTTACAGATGGGAAGTTGTTCTTGAACACTTTCTGCTCTTAGTTGCTGTGGGTGCATAATTGCTCCTGGGAGGGGTAGGGTGGTGACTGTTCAGATGACTGCAGCTTTGGGCGCGAGTACATGTGCTTGGATGATCTAAAATGGCATGAACCGTGCTTGGGACTGGTGTCAAGAATGGCACTGCTGTGAAGTGAGGCTGCCATACAGGAAACGGGTGTGGTACAAGGTTACCCCGGCATGTCCAACTAATGTCGTGCAACGCTACCCCTGCCATGTACCACTGTAACGTGAAGCTGTCCTGAGGCGTCATGGTTACTGCTGGTGAGTACTTGTCACTCCCAGTGTATGTTTCTGTGTGTGCGCACGCAATATTTGTGCGGCAGCCAGACAAGAAGCTACGTATAACATTACACAGCCAAAGACTGTGCTGTGACTGCGATTCCCACTCATTGCTACACGACTTTGTGGCACACCTCAGCACACAATGTACTGCTCAGAAAATGGAAGGCACCACGCCTCAGGGGAGGAAGCCCAACTCGTTTGTAGCCCACATACGTCTGTTCACCGTGTCCTTGACAATAATGCAGTAAGGGTGATCAAGTGTCGGGGGATGTCTTTCCACAGCCCTCCACATAAAGAGCTTCGATAGATGCCTAAGTATGATGGTAAAAAATACTTTGGTTCCCCCTTCTCCTCCGGCTCTCCTGCAACATCTTTCTCTCCTCCATCTGTTATTTGGATTTTTTCTGAGGCTAGACTGCTATGCAATTCCAGACAGGTGGCTTCACCTCCAGGTGCATCACGCCTGAGTCCACAGAAGTCATAATCGTGCTGCCAGCTCGACTGTCAACACACAAATACTCCACATATCGCCGCAAATCCAGAGTTTTGAGGTGCAGGGAACATCTGTTCCAGGGAATACACTCCTCTCCCGTGGTAATAAACTGTGACTTATCAGACAGATTAACTCCTGGTACCCACGCCTTCTCCTCCAAAATGTAATATTCAAGCAAAGCAGCACGAGGTAAATTGGCACTGCAAATGGAATTGTAATAAATGCCTGTTTATGCTTGTTTCACACTGTGAGTTTTAAGGGCTATAAACGCCCGGGGATGTTCTTTATTTCGTGCAATGATATGGGAAGGAGAGAGATTCTGGGCACCGTTCTTAATTCCTCGCAATAATGCAGGGAGGTGGAAGGTCTGTAAATTCCAGGGGTCTTCTTTATTCTGTGCAGGCAGTCACAAGATGGCAGTGCTCAGGGCTAGTCGTTATTCCACTCAGTGATGCAGCGACAAAGAAAGATGGCAATGCCCAGATATAGTTCTTATTGTGTGTAATGATGTGGAAGAATGGCAGTGCCCAGGGCTGGTCTTTATTCTACACAGTGATGCAATGAGAAAGAAAGGTGGCAATGCCCAGAGATAGTCGTTAATGTGTGTAATGAGGTGAAGAGGTGGCAGTGCCCAGGGCTAGTCTTTATTCCACAGAGTGATGCTGGCAGTGAGGCAGAAAGGAGGCAGTGCCCATGGATAGCCTTTATTCTACTCAGCGATGCAGTGAGAAAGAAAGGTGGCAATGCCCAGGGATAGCCGTTATTCTGTTCAGTGACGCAGAAAGATGGCAATGCCCAGGCAGCCTTATTCTAAGTTAGAAGGGTAGCAATTCCTAGGAACATTCTGTGTTCCATGTAGTGATGCAGTGAAGCAGAAAAATGGCAGTGCCGAGGGTTTATTATGTATGCAGTTGGGTAGAATATTACTTGCACTATGCATTGATGCAGTGTGGTAGATGGATGGCAGTGCCTCGGGATATTCATTATACTGTGCAGTAATAGAAAAATGTAGAAGGATGGCAATGCCTAGGAGCGTTCTTTCTACTGTGCAGTGAGGTAGGAAGAGAGCAATTCCTACAGGTATTCTTTATTCCTTGCAGTGATGCAGTAGGATGGCAGTGCCTCAGGATATTCTTTATTCCTTGCAGTGATGCAGTAGGGTATCAATGCCTCAGGATATTTTTTTATTCCATGCAGTGATGCAGTAGGATGGCAGTACCTCAGGATATTTTTTATTCCTTGCAGTGATGCAGTAGGATGGCAGTGCCTCGGGATATTCTTTATTCCATGCAGTAGGGCATCAGTGCCTCAGGATATTCTTTATTCCATGCAGTAGGGCATCAGTGCCTCTGGATATTCTTTATTCCATGCAATGATGCAGTAGGATGGCAGTCCCACAGGATATTCTTCATTCCATGCAGTGATGCAGTAGGATGGCAGTGCCTTGGGATATTCTTTATTCCATGCAGTGATGCAGTAGGGTATCAGTGCCTTTGGATATTCTTTATTCCATGCAGTAGGATGGCAGTCCCTCAGGATATTCTTCATTCCATGCAGTGATGCAGTAGGATGGCAGTGGCTAGGGATATTCTTTATTCCATGCAGTGATGCAGTAGGGTATCAGTGCCTCTGGATATTCTTTATTCCATGCAGTAGGATGGCAGTGCATCAGGATATTCTTTATTCCATGCCGTAGGATGGCAGTGCCTTGGGATAATCTTTATTCCATGCCGTAGGATGGCAGTGCCTTGGGATATTATTTATTCTATGAAGCGAAGCAAAAGCAGAAGGATGGAAGTGCCCAGGGATAGTTGTTTTATGCAGTGTTAAAAAAGAATAGCAGAGACATTTATCGTCTATGCAGTAGGGTAGGGCGGCAGTGTCCAGGTATATTCTTTATTCTATCAAGTGAGACAAAACGATGTAAGTGGCCATGGATACTCTTTGTTATACAGTGCAATAGAAGAATGGCAATAGCCAGGCTATTCTTTTTTTCTGTGCACTGTACAGTGGGGTCGGTTGGCAGTGCCCAGGGATATTATTTATCCAATGCAGTGGGATGGATGGAATATAAATGTGTGGGATATTTCTTGTGTATGCAGTGAAACAGTGTGTTAAAATGATACCAATGCTGTTGGACAGTCTTCGTGCATTCAGCGGTGCAGGGAAAGAGAGAGGTTACTAACTCCACTGGATATCTGCTCTGTGTTTAAAGAATATACTTGCTTTTGGGTCCTCTAGTACGGTAAATGGATGACAGTGCCCAGGGATATTCTTTACTCTATGCATGGATGCAGTGAGAAATAAGGAACGTAAATGTCTGTGATATTCTCTACCCTCTGCAGACACAGAGTGAGAAGAAACGCTAGCACAGCCTACAGTTGTCTTGTGCAGTGATACAGTGAGATAGGTGTATACTTGCTTCTGGGTGCTTTAGTGAGACTAATGGAATATAAATGCTAGGGATATCCATTATTCTGTGCATTAACACAAGCGGAGACTATTAATGTTATTGAATTGTGGCAGTGCTTTAAATGGGCCTATACTTTCCGGTACTGAGTACTGGCAGTTTTTTGTTTTGAAAGGGAGAGTACCTGCACTTCTCAAGAATGGTGACATAATACTTTTACTTGGAGAGTAACGGCACTTCTCAGAAACAAGCAGGCACTCTGCTACAGGGTAGCTGCACTTCTATTTTTCCATTTCAAGCACTGAATTGTGGGATGTTACAGTGAGATCAAAGACATATGCAGGGAGTGCTCTATTTCAGTGATGCAGTGAGATAGGATGGGAATGCCCTGAGAGGTTCTTTGCAGATAGGATGGACCCAGGTGGGTGACATGTTTCTGACTAAATTGCTTCTTCAGGCAGCTGCCAGTGTAACCACTATGGGTCTTACGGTGGCGTTTGTGACCCATCGACTGGACAGTGCTCCTGTAAACCCGGTGTTGGAGGGTTAAAGTGCGATCGATGTGAACCAGGGTTCTGGAACTTCCGCGGAATCGTCACCGACAAGAAGAGCGGATGTACACGTAAGTAAATTAGCACTTTCTGCCCACCACTTGCACTCTGCCTCAGAGGGAGGTTTTGGGGTTCAGCTCATGGAGAATCAATCCCTGTTGGGATGTTTATTTTTCTCTCTGTTCCATAGCCTGTAACTGTGACCCTGTGGGCTCCGTCCGGGATGACTGCGAACAGATGACGGGCCTGTGTTCGTGTAAGACTGGTATCACGGGCATGAAATGCAACCAGTGTCCAGATGGCAGCACACCAGGCATGACTGGCTGTGAGAAAGGTGAGGCACACATTCCTTGGAGGTCTGGTACACTCCCAAGAGTGATTGCAGGCCTCTTCTGGTGATACGTGAGATGGTGGACAAGCACAAAGTGGATTTCGATGGATAAAGGGCGCACACCTAGGAGGAGTGGGAGTTTGTGTGTAAGTGAGTGACTGGCCAGTTAAGTGGCACTGAAAACATATATTCAGCGCTCCAGGTATCAGTTGTTGCTTAGGTGTTAAAGACAGGTAAGGTTTTGTGTGTGTGCATTTTCATACCCCTGAGCGTCTGTGATCATTTAATGAATTGTGTTCTCAGATCCCTCGGCTCCGAAGAACTGCGCTGACTTGAAGTGCGAGTTTGGTGCCTCCTGTGTGGAGGATAGTGGATTTGCCCACTGTGAATGCCCGTCCCTTCTCTGTGACGAGACCAACGCAACTAAGGTAAGAGAATTCCTCACATACCACCTGTTTCACAGCATCGATGTCTTAGTGCACATGTCTTGTCCACGTTAGTCATTTGAAGTCTGGTCACCACTGATGCCTCCAGTAAGCGGACCTTGATGAGTGCATTATTTCACTCAGAAGCACATCTACCATCCCCGGCTGTCAATCAGCTAAAAAAAACTCCTTTGCATTATCACTTCATTTGGATGGTCTTCGAGTCTCAGAAATGTATGGTCAGTCCTACAGTGGTGTGACAGTGTCCTGTCCAACCTGTTTCCACTTCTTGTGCCTACGTCTCGTCTAGGATTAAAGGCATGCTTCCCAGTTGTGTAGTGTTCCTCCCAGGAGTCATATGAATATCTCCTCTTTTCTGCGTGTTGAAGGTTTTGGGGGCTTTCCATACTTCCTCAATATTCAAGCAGTGGGTTTCCCACTCTGACCAGTCACGGCTGGCATGACTCGTGGGTGGGGGAGGGGGTGGGGGGTTGCACGGGGAGGGGGGTTAATCTAATAAAATAAAAATTACCTTCGCCTCCGGTCCCATGTGGCGCATCCTGCTCTCTCTCCGCTCACAGGAAGCAGAAGCAAGCAGCGTCCCTCTCCTCCCCTAAGCCAATCACAACGCTGCAATGATTGGCTAGGACGCCGTCCGTACAGGCATCTATGGGGAGGCCGTTTTCTCCATGCAGGCTGCATGCTGCCTCCATGGAGAAAACGGGAGAGTGCTCATAACTGGTTTGGTCGGCCCTGGAGCCGACCAAACAGTCAGCACCCATAACATTGGGCTAGCCACTCCTCCCCGACCCGCCCCCAACCAAACCCTTCTTCTGCTTTCTCGCAGTGCGAGAAGCAGAAACATAAAATGGTATTTATACCATTTTATGCTTCTGCTTCTCGCACTGCGAGAAAGCAGTGGGGCGACGCTCCTCCGCCCACATGGAGGAGCCGCCCCTGACTCCGACCAGTCACATGGGGCAACTTTTCATTTCCTGGTTGCAAATTCAGCTGAGAATGCATTGGGACTGTGCGTTCTACACTACTATGTGATTGGTCCCTGAAGTACCTGTTTGCTGAAAGCTCTTCTCTTTTCTTCCACTTTACTGCGTGGCCCACCAAACAACCTTTTCCTTTGCAGAGAAACGAGTTTGTCACATGCTATTTCTGTTGTTCTTCGATTATTTGGCTCTATTGTCTCTTATTGATAGCTCTATCTGTTCATACTCTCTTCATCGCAGCATGAGAGGATTCTGGTTCTTGTGCAGTCTCGTGTCCATCATCCATATCCTGATGCATTGTTCACGGGGTCTTTTTCTGTGTCCCACAGGTCTGCGGCTCTGATAGAGTGACCTATGGCGACCAGTGCCAGCTGAAAACAATTGCTTGCCGACAAGGGCGGGAGATTACGGTGAAACATCCTGGACAGTGTCAAGGTGAGCCCTCCTCCTCCAAGAACATTGGGCAGCTTGTGTAGCTGTATATTTGTGAGTTTATATCACTGTATTTTTACTATATTTGCAGCTAGGTTGCCCACACATCTCTTGTTATCTTTTCATCTGACTCACTTCTTTTGCGAATGTATGCAATCTACCACAACCTAGTAGAGAGACTGGAAAAACCTTGAAAAGCTAATCTATAAAAAGGGAAATGTATGAACAGTGCAGCGCATTTGTCGCCACTCTCTGGAATACCTATATTAATATTAATTTTTTCCACTGACGAACCTGATTTACAGTTTCTGACCTTTTAACATCATGGTCCTCTTTCAGGGATTCGTTCCATTTTGCTGGTATGGCCCCTTTTTTGCATCATATCATTCATCCAGGGGCAGTGTTCGGCCTCCTACATCAACATTCTTCATTCAAAGACAAAGTTGAATCTGGCCAATCGCTCTGTGTTTGTTTCGATTCACACGTGTGCGGCCTCATCCATGCAAGATTTCTGGGCTTGTCCATTTAATACCACATTCCAGGAGTGGAAATAAGCAAACTTTGAAAGAAAAATATACATTGTTCTACAGCACTGAATAGATGCCTTGTAACTAAGTTAGAGGTTTGCATGATGCTTACTCTCCCACCATTTAGTAATTGTTTCTTAAAGCTCACTTTTGCTACTCAAATTCTGCTGTTTCTGTGCTGCTAGCGCCTCAGTAAGGAGCTAGGGATATCATCAGGGAGGCATTCATTCCACATCTCCAGTCCCCACTAATCACTTTGCTGTCCTGTAGACTGAGGATGGTATTGTCCAGTCTCTAGTCATAGCCTTCATTTTCCATATGGCTTCTAGGTATTCCTTCAGGTCTGCAGCCCAACCTTTGTCCCTCCCATCTCTACTCGGACACATTGGTGGGCAGAAGGGTCCAGAAGAATGGGGTCATAGGAAAGGGTGTGGCACCCATTTCTTTGTCCTTGATGCTTGCATTCGGGGAATGGCAGATTCAGCATCTAGTAAGCGGAGTCTGTGTCCTGGAATAGCAAGGTAGTTGTGGTAACTTGGATGTCTGATACTAGGATGCACAGTCAGACTCTCCTCGTCTAGGCAGAAGCCAGGTGGAGCCCCTGGCATTCAGTGGGAAGTATAATGAGGCCCTGTAGATAAGGGAGGGAGGTAAGCATATGGGAATCTACATATACAGCTGCAGCTGGAGGTAGGTGTGGGTGAACAGGCAAGTTGGCAGATAAACTGGATTTCCGGGGCTTCAAGGTTTCTGGTGGGTGGAAAGTGTGCTGGAGCCACCTGACAAATGGTGTGTCTCAACGCAGGCTATGGGAAACCACATACCCAAGGCACAAAGGCTACGAAATCCCAAAGTCCATGGGGTGAGGACTTTGGAACCACCCAATATTCAGCAGGGTATGGAGTACACAGGGAACACACAACTGGAACCCTAAATGTATCAGCATTTAGTTTATCAGCATAAACGGGCTTATAACAAGTGGTGTTGTGATACTTTTCCAAGAGGCAACCCCCATACAGAGACTGAAAGAAAATGTTGAAAAACTTTCCCATCTGCCGTTTTGCTTCTGTAAGGTTAACATCTTTTATTTCTGGCACATAGGGTTGTCCTCTCCATTTTTTTTCTAAATGTTAACTATTACGGTATTGCTGTGTTTAGACAGCATCCAATACGGAACAAACCAGCCCATATTTGTCCTGCCCTTATCAAAAATGGCCTTTGACACCTCAAACATTCTGTACCAACCCCAAGAAGGGCTTTGGATTTTTACGTTGGATCCTGTTCTCGACCGCCCCTGCTTCGTCTGTCTTTGCTGCAGGCTTTCAAACCTAGGTTCTGATCCACAAAACCCGTAGAGGAGACAAGGGATGTCCTGATGAGGTCACTGAATGTGGATGAGTTAGTTCCTAGTCATGGGTCCCTTTTCACTACTGTGATTTGGTGCTTCTGTTGTGTCTCCATTGGAAATGCTGTGCAGTTGATTAGTTATTTGCCCAAGTGACTGGTTGCAACATACTGTGACGTGTATGGTGAGTGTCTCCCATTTCAGCTGGTACCTCGCTCCCTGAGAAGAATCAGGCATGTTCCTTGTACAATGTGATCTGTCAAACGGGTTCTAGGTGCCCCTTTTGAAAATGGCGTGCCTGATGTAATAGTTTTTTATGCTTTCTTTAACTCTCATCTCCACAAATTTTTACAGAGTCGATCCCACACAGCAGTCAGTCTGCACCGACAACAGTCGCCGCCACCACACCGCCCATGAGCCAGCTCTTCCCTACCTTGCTGAGCGCTACAACTGAAGAGTATGATGCTGAAGAGATGAGCCCCGCACTTCACTTCGAGGAAGAAATCACCACAGAGAGCACAGAAGGACAAAGTACTTTCCAGCCGGCCACTCACTCTTCGATTCCGAGCCGCCAGCGAACGAGGGTCACACCCATCATAACTGCCCCTGTCGTTATGCCTACTACCCAGCTACCGTTGTCCGGGTCGGGCAGTGCATTAGGAAGTGGGGATGAGGATATGGAAGCCAGCGGATACCAGGAAGCAAGTGGATCTGACACAGCAGGTAAAGTGCATGCCAAGGTGTTTGACAACTTCATTGCTCTGTTCCCTATTTCCCACCATTAGCCTCTCTATACGTACCGCTTTGTATTAAACTCTAGTACGTAAGAACATTTGAAAGTCTTGGAAAGACTTTCAAGGCATAATGTAAAACATGAAATGAAGAAAATGTCTCCTATGTTATCGGAATACAAAATAATGCAGCGTACTTTATATATTTATATAAACTAAACCAATAATGTAGTGAGAGCAATAGTGTCCGTTTTAGTCGCAGCCCTACTACATACTATGTCCAATTGAGTGAATAATTTCTGCACACAGACAATATAGCTTCTAGATTCCAGAAAATGTACCCTATGTCTCCAAACGTTCCTCGTTAGAATTTGAATGTACACACACAGTAATCCAAACTTTTACATTTTGTCTAAAGGTCAGTTATCCTTATTTACACTTTAGTACTAACAACCTCACTCGCACCAAAAATATATGTCTTCATAGTGATGCTAAACTTCAAAATAGTAACACGAATTCCATTCCAAAACATATTTGTTGAATTTGACACCCTGATCGTATGGTCATCTAAATAAACATTTCTTGGGCCCTGAATTCAATACACTCCACAGGTGATCAGACTTCCACCTATTTTGAACCCCGATCCATTGGTATGCTTTCCACTGGCAAGCTGTGTTTGGTCTCTGAACATAGATTTGTGTTTTTGTGGACCTTTATGCCACAAACCCTTGATTATCGCATTGAGCTGAAGTTCAGAAATACAATTCTGTCATGCGGTGTCCTCAGATCAGCGTCTGAAAAGGAAATGTTGAGACCTCCCAGGTTAACCTTTTATTTACATTGTGGCATTTTAAATTTGAAAGAGATGGCGGTGTAACTTTTTAGAGCCAGGCTGGTGTCAGCAGTGCGTTTTTGTGTTACACATGTGCTTTCAAACGGACAGTGATGACATTCAAGCACATATGGACAAAACTATGCTAAAGACAAGATTGGAGATGCATTTACCTCTGCCTGGGCAGTAAACCCCTGTCTGTCTGGGTTTAGGGGAAGATGAAAAGGCAGAAGAGGACCCACTGACGTCAGCAGCAGCAGTAGAGAGGGCGACTTGCTATAACACTCCTTTGGGGTGCTGCTCTGATGGGAAGACAGCGGTGGCCGATGCAGAAGGAAGCAACTGCCCAAGTGAGTCTATCCACCCTCTCCCGCCCCGACTCTCTTTCAGATCAAGCTGTGACAGTGTGCAATGAAATATCATGGGGAACCTTGGGACAATCCAGGGTGGGTACTTTTCTAACCTGTGCTTGCTTAGCAATGTTAAGCATGATGTAGGCATTAGGAGCAGCATGCACTGTGAATCGTGTTGGTTTCACAGTGGTGAGAGCTCCTGTGCTCCACTGGTTGAGAAGAGACCACGATTGCCTTCTTCCTGCAGATTGAAAAGATGTTGGCGCTCCACCAGACATTGTTGGATCATTGACTAGCCACGCTTTTACAGCATTTTTCTGATTGTCTCAGAAGGGCCAGTGGCCCATTTACTATCCATTGGGTCTAGCTCTTTTTGAGTTGGCAGGGTTAATGTTATTTTTGAAGATTGTCCATTTTATATACTTGTATTTCCTCTGAATCTTTACATAGTAAATGTTGACTCATAAATGTCTCCTTTCTCTCTTATGTTTGTCTTACCGGTTTGTTCCTTATGTGTGTCTCCTCCCTGAATGTCTGTTCTGTAAGAATGGTTATTGTGACTTTCTCAAAAGTATCTTCTGTGAATCTCTCCTCACTGTTTCCAAGGAAGACCATGTGATACAAACATTTAAGGGATGTTGTCAAATGGTCTATAATGGTTTGTTATCTGTCCTACACCGAGGCATGCTTACTCCGAAGTTTGCTCTGGTCTATTCCTCTTTCCTCCATTCTGTTTCGTGCATGTGTCCCACAGAGGTTTGGGAGTGTTTCTTGTATTCTATTAATTCGTTTTTAAATGACTGTCAACATTGTCTGGGATTATTGATTAGAAATGGAATCTGCTGTCTCATTTTCAGTGTATCTGTGATCCGATGGATTTTGGTGTTGAGTTCTGTGGGTCTTTAATGATTTATTTTGAGGGTTTTTTCTTCTTCTTTTAGCTATTTCATATTTCTTACCCTTATGTGTGTGTTTCCTAGCTTTTTCCATGTTTGACTCATGTATTCGTCCCTGCTGCATGTGTTCCTGGGCTTCTCTCTGGATTCCATTATTGATTCATGTTGGTTCCCGGCTCTCTATTCATGTGATTTATCCTTGATACGGGATTCATGATTTTCTTTCAGATGTGTTAATTTTTGGCTTCTTGTAATTAGTCACTTGCTTTCATTGCATCCTTCATGGGGTGTGTTTTTTTACTGGTTTCTATTCCGATGTGACTTTGTTTCTAGCTTCTTTTCTGATATACACTCCATAGCTTATTTCTTAGTCTGTGTATGTATTTGTGTTGGGTTTTATTGTTGCTTTGTTTAAATCATGGCTTTGTACCCATGGCCCTTTTTATTTTTACATATTTTACCATTCTGTGATTATTTAATTTGCATGTTTTTCTCAAGTTTTCTTAAATTGTTTTATTTTTATTGCTTGTTTGAGTTTCATGGCTTTCTTTGTTCCTCTGCATGTTTATTGTTTCAATGGATTTTGCTGGGGTATGTGTTTTTTTGTGGTGACTTCTAAGGTGTCATTTTAATGGTTTTTTTGGTTCGTGTTTTGTTGTTTACAGCTTCTCACCTTAGTTGTCACATTTCACCCTACAAAATGTTTTTGTAGAATTTAACCGTTGCACATATTCTATGGCTGCTCTTTTGAATTGCTTACATTTGTTTTAGTTGATGAGAGCAGATTTTATGTCTTTTTTTCGGGAAATGTGGCAATTACGTCTCCATCCGTGATGTAAATTTGTGACTTCCTTGACTGTCTGCCTCCCTCGTGTGTTTGAACCTCTTTCTTGTGTGTATTTCAGTAATTTTTCATTTCTGGGTGTATTTGCTTCTCTAGTATTTGCATTGTTGCCTTTTCAGTTTGTTTTCCTGTGCGCCTCCTTTATTGTATATGTCCAGTTCAGCGTTCTTGATGTGTGCCTCCTCTTGTCTCTAACGTCTCCTCTTTTATTACTCAGCCAGCCCGTGTTCTGTCCAGCTCAGAAGTCAAGGGAAATAAAACAAAAAAAACAATTAAACAAAAGAGTATATGGTAAAACCTCTCCACTGACATCTGTTGGCCAAATACTAACTCTCCATCACTCAGCCATCACACTAACCTCCACCTCTGGCACTACCCCCTGCGCCATCCCCTAGGTAGATAGAATGGGCTTCGTGACAGTTGATGGGTTTTCAGTTTCAAGTCTGTGGGTGACATTTCCTCTGTGTTAATTCACTCATGATTGTGGTTACCACTCCCATTTGTTCCTGTGCAGCAACCAAGTCATTCCAGGGAGTACTGATCCTGGAGGAAGTCGAAGGGCAGGAGGTATTCTACACACCCGAGATGGCCGACCCTAAATCTGAGCTCTTTGGCGAGACGGCTAGGAGCATTGAGAGTGCGGTGAGTAGAGTTGCCCGAATTATTTTTTCCTCTTTCCTTAGTGGTTTGTTTAGTCTCCTTGTTACAGCTACTAGCAAGGTTTTGAGCAAAGAGGGTTGCTTGTTATGAACTATCAGGACAAAAAACTTTGAAAATTGCTCCGTTCTGTACACAGCTTCCAAATATCGCCCTACAATTTTAAGCTGCATTAAGCCCTCTGAAGTTATATAGCGGTTAAGTAGCACGGAAAGATGCGTCAGTCAAAATTGTTAAAAAAGAAATCTGAGAGAGTGAAAACTGAAGGCACAGTGATTTAGTTTTAGAACCCCAACCTGGGACAGAGGAAACGCATCCTGTACACTAAACTCATTCTCTCTGCCCTATTAGGGCACAGCTTCATTCTGGACATGGGGTCCATGTTCATGGACGTCATTTAGAGGTCGCCAGACTGGCTTTTCGCTGCCCCTGGCACTGCTCTTGCGACTCCTGGCCTCCTCACTCACAATGGCAGTACCAAGGGCAGATGCAAAGCAGGGCTAAGATGGGCCCAGTTTACTTTTCACTCTATCTGGGAAATATTAATTCATTACAATGTGCATTGCACTTCATTTATTTTCGGAAATAGAAACATTCTTAAGTGCATGTGATGTACACTCTAATGAATAAAATGTTATTCTGCTTGCCAACTAACAAACACCCTTCTTTCAGGGATCTGCTGGCTTTAACTTGTGCATGCGGTGCACGGCCTCTCTCTGTCCTGATATAATGCAACGGGCCGAGTGCCCCTAACTGATTTCTTTCTCCAGGCCCCAGTGCCTTCTGCTGAATGTAAATATTTCATTTACATGGCCATGCAGAAACAACATTCCTTGTTTCTAGCAACAGCTCCTACTGATGTCTATTGCAGACATCAACTAGCAGTGATAAGCCCAATAGGTCTAGCTCAGACTGCTGATCTTTGGCCTTTACCATTTCTTGTGCACATCAGAAATAGTTTTTCGTAAACTGTTATCACAAAACAAATTCAAAAATGGCTGTTGAAGCATGCACATATGTGTACGGACAGGTGTAGATTTTCAAATTTTATTGTAATACAGTTTTACAAAAACCATTGAAGTGGCCACCTATCTGTTCCCATGCAGGTGCACATGTGGCCATTTTGGAACACATTTGTGATAACATTTTACAGAAACAATTTCAAAAGAGAGGAAAAGAAAAAGTTACATTTAGCAGAAGGCATTGTGCTCTAAAGAAAGAGATCAGGCAGTGGGCTCACTGTATTACTAACATGTGATACAATGTAGCAAGACCTACTATCGGCATTTTTCAATGCCAGCTCTCCCTTGTTTCCTAGGAAGACATCCGGGTCCTGTGATGTCACTTCCTATGATGTCATTCTGGTTAAAGGGTGTGTGACATCACTTCCGCTACCCCTGGCTTTTTGGTAAATCAGCATTCGTGACCATTTTCAGAGCACTGACTTACAGATACTAATTATAAACTTAAAACAGAGAACACAGACAAAACTATCATGTACAGAAAACTATTAACTTCAGCAGACGTTTAAGGATATAAAGCAATGCCTTTTACAGGGAGTTATTGACTTGTAGTCAGGGTGAAGTGGTGTGTACAGGGAGTTTAATTTCCTTCTAGTGTACAGGCTGAAACAGCATGAACTGGGAGGTATGAAATTCCCTAGAGTAAGGCTGAAAATATGTAAGTGGAGTCATTAACTTCTTGCTTAGCCTAGGACACCGTGAGAAGCTGCGTGTGCAGGGAGCTACTGACAGATGCCCAGGGCTTCGGACAAAGGTATACATATACAAATGTACAGAAAGCTATTAATTTGAGCCCAGGGCCATAGTTTGAAACTGCATACCATAGAAAAGCGGAAGTTCTGTTATAAGTAAACAGTACATAAATAAGGGGCAGTGGGAAGCTAAAAAGGACATACGAGTCAAAAGAGGTCACCTAGAAGTGCAACTCTGGATCCCGTCAATTGTGGTACAAGTAGGGAAATCCTGTACAGCGCGCTCTAACTAGTTGCCCATCTAGGGCACAGCATTGTTCTCTTGCAGGGAGTGGACATGCCAGACTATGATGCATGACTAAGACACCATCATTCCATACAGGGAACTCTTATGCTCACAATCAGCCTAAGACAAGTCAGTGTCATCATATACAGGAAGCCATTAACCAAAAGCGATGTCCCTAGACGCAGACCACATCCTGTATAGAGAGAAATTAACTTCATGCCACAGCCTGAGACATGGGGAGTGAATGGCTGTGTGAAGAAGCAATTCATACAGTTAACATGAGTAATACTGAGGGGTTTGATCTCTGCTGCTTTACTGACAACTTCCTTGCATACCCTGCACAACAGAAGATGCACCCATGAAAACTGTACTGTGCATGGCACAGCAATCAGATGTTGCAGATTGCTGGTGCTAGTAAAGGGGGCAGGTTGGTTCAGCCTGAGTGGGCATGGTATCTTTCTGTATGTGTTCTCCAGTTCCTTGCCTCTTGTTCGCGCAGTGTACACGATCCGTAACAGAACCTTCTTTGTCTGATCTGCATAATTCTTTACATGGAACTTTTTTTGTGTGCTCCTGTTGCACAGCTGGACAATCTCTTCAGAAACTCTGATGTCAAGAAGGATTTCAAGAGCTTGCGAGTCCGGGACCTCGGACAGAGCAACTCTGTCCGCGCCATTGTCGAAGCTCACTTTGACCCAGGTGAGCAACTATATCTTTTTGGATCTGAGGTTTGGGGTGAGCAGTACTAACCAGGTCATGTGTGCACCTTCAGTCAGGCTTGGATTTCTATCTAACACCACTTTGTCTTCTGTGACTTATTGTTATACTCTTACCATGAGCAAATAGCTAGGACTAAGTGAAGATGTCACATATGACAGAGGGTCACTTAGCTGCTACAGAGGGATGCCTCATCATCTGATTGTTAGAGCTCATACTGGTGAAGAGTTTTGTTACAACAATGTGCATTCTTCTATGAGCTTCTTCATACTGAGTGCTGTAGACATGCAAGCCGAGGATGCTGCTGTGGTCCTTGGTTTCCTCGATGAGATGACGTTGCTCGGTGGCATCACAATAGCCCCATTCAGATTAATTAGCCAGCCCCCTGCAGGCTACCCAGGCCTATGACTATCTATATGGTCTAATTTCGCAACTACCCAGGGACATTGGCGATCACAGAATGAAAGCTATCGCATACCTTTGAGAAATCCCAGAGTACATTGCCTTCTGTCTACACATACTATGGTGATAAGAGAACGTAGCACATACCAATCCCCCATGGGTTGCCCACAGGGCATCGAAAAGGTTCTGCCACCGGGGTGTGAAGGGGGGGGGGGGGGGGTGCAGGGGGAGTCTCAACCTAATGTCTAAGTGCTTTATCCTAAGGAAACCCAGACCTACTGAGTGCAACTGTCTACACAGATACAGGAGTAGGGCAAGATAGCAAAGCCCAAGCTCCTATGGGAGGCAATCTGTGGTATGCAAAGGTGTCTTACACTATAAACACAACATAGGATGTACGCGTTCAGGTCACCAAATAGTGTAACCATTTACGCGCCGTACGGCTGTTGGCATCTTCATAAACACAGCCCTAGGCATTACGGCCAGACACAACATCTATCTGTCAGCATCAGGAATGAGCCGTAAAGATGTTTTCAGTTTGACATGGCCGCTATTTTCCCATCCGAAAGGGTTGCGTTCTCTCTTCTCTTGTTCGTTGTCTTGTATTTAATTGCATTTTTTTTTATCGTAGGTTTCCCTCTGAAATGCCAATGCTATTGCAAGCCAGACCCCAAGGCCTCAATTAGCATTCTATCTTGCCCAAAGATTGTCTGGTTCTTTCTCTTCATGGGTCATGGCCGAGTATACGTTATGAATTTGAGGCCGAATGTTAACATATTAGCAATGTTCTTTTCCCCAGGAGTGTTTGTTGCGTGCACACTCCTGTATGCTCCGCCACATTTGTACATCACATGGTTCCATTTTTACCCACAAAACAGCAGTTAAATGTGAGCAACCCGTGGAGGTTGTGTTCACAGTAGGGAGATTTCGTGCTCATCCAGGCCTCTGAATAACATCAAAAATGGATGCAGCAGGAGAGTCCCCTGCGTCATCTCGTTGAAGAATTTGCCTGTTTCCCTCCAGAAGGTTTGGATTGCTGCCACGTGGAATGTTCTTCATTCCACGTGGATGTGCATGAAGGGAACACAAGCTTTCCTGGGGACCCCGCATCCGCTTTTCACGACAGTGCTGGAAGCTGCACCCTGTGCATAAAGAAGGGGTCTAACCTGGGGCCTAGTGTAGAGTTTGTTGTCCCAGGTCAGGTGTGAGTAATTTATCCAGACTACTTGTTGTTAAACTGTGAAAAGGACAACTGAGTTCATTTTTGGTGTTTCTTCATTCAGTGTATGTTGACCATGTTTTTGTAATCAGCCTTTGCCTGTTGAGTTATGTGTTGCTATCATATTATATATCATACTATATATAGTTACGGAGTGGGGCCTTGACTATTGTAATACTTGTTGTATTTTAGTTATTCAACACAGTGTATGCCCTGTAGGGTAACTATACACCAACCAAGTACTAGAGTGCACAGGAAGAAATGGATTGAATGCATAAGCTACTTTCACCTGGAATCTAGTGGAGAGGTCTGCATCTGTCAATGAACCCAACTTCACCGAATACTATTTTTTTAATAAATCAGTTCCACATCCGAAATATCCCTTTAAAAGTTGCGTTGTGGGGAGCAGAGGCATGTTAGCATCATCCCCCGGAAGTCCGGTTGAGGCTCATTAAGGGCTCGGAGTATTTCCATAATGTTAGAATCTTTTATCAGCATTCACTAGATGCAACGGATGCAGAAGAAAACATTATTTTGGCTAGTTTTCTATCCTTTATCTCTGTTTTAGGTCTGGCTTGAGAGTGCCTGTCTCCTTACCTGTTGTTACAGTTCCTTACAATATACATAACGGGGGCTTTGCCTCTGCCCAGAGAACTGTTTCAGTCTCACTTCATGCTATAGGATTTTTGATGTATCATTCTGCCTCCTACGAAGAGCTTGCTCTGTAGGACAGGAGGCAGTGCATAGTTTGAGCTGGTAGTTTCTGGTGCTTGGCACCGGCACATAATTGTCAACACCGGCATTTATGACAGTCTGCCACATGGTGGCACTGTTTATCTGCTTTCAAGATGAACACAACAATATTTGTTTATTCATTCAATATACATTAAAAGTGACTAATACTGGCCGCTCAAGCCATTTTTTATAAATCTGGGGGCTTGGAATAGTCTGAATTGTCACAGTTATGTTGGTACTGGTTAGTAGAGCTGGCAAGGGCAATGGGTTGTGCAAGCTGCAGTGGCCTCCTGACTAGGGCTCTGGCATTTATTATTTTTACAAAATAAAGCACTGGCAGGAGGGATTATTTTACATCTAACAAGTATATTGAATCATGACACATTAAATCCTTTATCTCTAAATGGACTTATACAGAAAGCAGTCATTTTAGTTTTGTTTTAACACTCCAGCAGGCAGGTTTAAAAAAAAAAATATATATATATATATATATACATATATACATATACTTGGAGTCAAAATACAAGCCAGAACCTTTGGCTTTGCCAATGCTTTTTACAATTGAGCATGCTTTTGCTTCTGCTACTAGTGCTCCATGCTCTCCTTTTTTGGTCTGGCCTGGAGAAAGTTTTTTCAGATTCAGAATGATTTATTCAGATGTAGCGTGCATCCATAAAGGTTGCATAACAAAAGACGTAATATTAAAAAACAGGATGTCAATATACATAGAAAGCTTTTTGAAAAGCCTCTTGTTTTCAAGAATACAATAATCATTCATACATACAAACACATTGAGTGGTGCTTTGGTGAAGCCCACTTCATTTATTTATTGGCCTGTTCACCTGTCATTCACATTTTGCTTCCGCCCCTTCCACATGTCGCCGTGGGCCAGCTCACTTCATCCATCAGGTGTCTTGCAATATGAGTGACAGAATTTTTCTTGAGCAGACATGCACAGCTGCCTGAAAAGGAGGACTCTTTGCCTGTAGACTGCGGCATTTCTGCTTTCTTACGTTTAAACTTTTGATTTCCATTGTATATACCTGCAAAAACAAAATAACTAAATACTAAAAATAGCACATTCTGAGAACAAATCTGTTGGGTTTGTCAATACTTTTTCTGTGGATGGCACCTTTTTTTAATGTTTGGGCTGGGCTGTTCCCATGGGGAGCAGGGTCTAGGCTGATTTGCATATGGCTGGGTCCAAACTGGAATGGCGTGGCAAGCAAAATAACAATGGATTAAACCCAGATCTGTGACTGGGGGTGAATGTTTGACAATGTTCAGCATTCCGTCCATCTTCTTTTTGTGTTGCACCTTTTTTTAATCTGCAGCTGCATTCCAGTCTGTGTTTATCATAGATCACATTTATGTGAGGGGTGCATCAAGCAATCGACATGCAGTTTTCTATTGGCAGAATTATGGGCAAACTGAGCTCTTTTTGTTATCAAGATGTACTACATAAAGTTGACACCTGCCATATATAGCAAAAAAACATTTTTAAACTAAACCACGCAGTTCCATTCTTGGATGCAGGCACTGAGTTATACTGGTGTAAAACATTCTGCACTGGCTTCATCTGTAACGCCTGAGGGTTTGGCTGTGGTGCCAGATGCCTCGTTGCCGTCCTTCATGCTAGTTCAAGACCGTGGTTGATGAGCTTCAGGAGATCTCGTCTCATTTATTTTGACGTGAACATGAAGGCCAAGAAAGCATTAAAGGCTTTTGTGAAGCTCGCTTTGATATCTTAATCTGTCTCCTGAAGACGAAGAGGGTCATCAGGAATTTGCTGAAGTCCAAGACACTGATGAATCCGTGCAGGACCTCTGCCACTTCAAAGGTGAGTCCAGATGAAGGGCTATAGATAGGCTTATAGAATGCCATTAGGCTGAATACTTTGCCTGCACTTTTCCTCTCTGTGCTGGGTGCTTTGCTGAAATGTACTCTTTCACAATAGTTTACAAAACTGACTAGGTTTTAAATATCAAGAATCCGCCTTAAAAACCTTAGCCACATAGACTAAAATTAATGTTGGAGCCGCTGGCCCATTCAGCAGAGAGAATTTTACTTTTCTGTGGAGTTCTCGTGCCCCCAGTGCTGGCGGTTAGAGAAAGCCATAGTTGTCCTTATCGCTGTGCAAGCCGGGGCAGAGAAGCATCACCGAGACTGCCTCAAGAGCCATCAGATTTCTCACTAGCACTAGAGGCAGCACTCTATTGAATAGAAAGATGTTTTGTAAACGAATTTATCCAAAACTGAAACCCTACAATAGACATTTCTTGTAGAGAGTAATCTGCAGGAATGCCGAGTGTCCCCTAAAAATTGGATTACCGAAATTTTGTAATTGTTTCATCACTGATATAGAAAAGTGTGAGCGGCCTCTGTGTATCCTAGTGAAAACGAAGCACATTTTTTTGCATAAAATGTAAAAATATTTTACAGAAATGCGATGAAAAGTACAATAAAACTACTTTAAGTGTCTCCAATTGGCAGTGCTGTCAGTCTAGTACTTTTGACATGCACTAAATCACCTCTACACCGACAGAACTTCACTTAAATTTAGCAGGGACACTCTCTCTTACATTACAGCGATACCCCCCAGCGAAAGATATCTAGGCAAAGTCCAGATAATTCAGAATTGTGTAGGTATGGTTATATATATTCACTTCCAGAGGTCGCATCAAAACTGCACTTCTGGCAATTCATCATCCAAGAATGCATTTCAAGTCCAGCTCACTGCCTTTAGAGTATCTGTTGAGTGTACTGGGAAGTTCCCCGAAATATCCACAAAACATTATTTCACCTTACCGTTGGAGGTGAGAGTAGTTTTTATTTTTAAACTTTGGAAAGTTTACGAAGTTTAAAACAAAAAGGTGAAAGGAGCTCTGCACCACAACAGGAAAACATTCCAGGTGACAATCATGGGCGTGAGCTGGCCCGCAGGCATCCCTGAGCCCTCGCTGTTTGACTACCAGCAAGCCGAAAGTCATGCCACTTAAGTCGTGACACACAGTGGGTGGGGAATGGACTGTTTGTGGACATGTGTACCAGCTTCGAGGGGGAATTCTAGTGAAGGTGGGAAAGAATGGACAGTACATTGGTCTGGGTCATCCACAGTTTCCCCGATGACATTTAAGGCGAAGGGGAGCATTGAGTAGACACATCTGCAGGGAATCTATGCCAGAGCAGCTCAGCTCCAGTGCAGGCTAGGCAAGGAAGTTTTTCCCCGCCTTTGTGTGAAATTTTATTTCACATACCTCTACCACCCAAACTACAGTCGCCTATCTCCCAAGACGTGAAAAAAACAAGAACTTTTATAAGAGAGCCTTACCTGCATAGCCAGGCACTAGCTCAGAGCCAAGACTTGGCTCTTAATGGAGGCACGTATTTGGACTGATAGGACGTATATGCCATAAATCTCTTAAACACTCCTCTTGAAAGAAGTTTCCACTATCCCCAGGTTCACTTTAAGAAGTAGCTTCCATAATGGTAACGTTCCCCCAAAGCTAGTGCTCGAAAAAGTAGCTTGACTAACAATATAAATGAGAGAAAAGCGGGCAAGTAGCACATTCTGAGCTGAGAGTTTGCAGAAACTGTCCCTTTAAAACGAGAATATGGTTCAAAAATATGTATAGTTGACCTCACAAAGAGCAAAGCAAATAATTCATCTGGTTTCTTATTCCTTCTAACAGAGACCCAATACACTGCTGCTGACGTCCAGCGGGCTCTTCTGAAACAGATGAAAGCCTCTCGCAAGAAGGCCATCCTGGTGAAGAAGCCACCTCAGGAACACGTGAAATTCATGGACTTTGGTGAGACACCGGGTACATTTACGTTTCCTTCCCTTTTTTTTCCCCCGCCCATTATTTTTGGCATCAAAGGCATGCGCCTGAACAGCAAGGGAGAACGAGCGGGAGGCCAAGCTGGTTCGTTGGTCTCACTGGGATCCTTTTCATCTCTAATCCATTAAATTTCCCTCAGCTTATTGTTTGCAGTACTGAAAGAAGATGTGGTGAGAGTGCAGGGACTTTCATCTGTGCCCTAAAAGCAGGTCTGACCTCACCTCCTCCGCACCCGCTGCGGTGGACACCTTTAAATCTGTGCCATTTACAATGATCTCACTGGGGCTTGAAGGAGATACGAACCTCAGTCATCTCTGCCTGCCTGCAGAGCCTCTGCTTTTCATTCTGAATTCCTTGACAATCATGTTCCATGTGCCATTATATTTTTAAATTCATTTCTGTGTCATTATTGGTGGTGGTTTTTGACTGTGTCGGGCTGTCCACCCGGGTACAGCAGTCCTTGGGTAGGGCACTGACCCCATCCGCTTTTAAGTGTTCAGGAAATTCCCGCCCATCCAAAATGTGCAAATTTATAATAGATTTGAATTTGCTTGCAGGATGCTGGTACTCCTAAGGCATATAAGAAAACGTGGGGGGGCACTAGGTAGAATTAAATGGCCAGCCGGTGAGTGATGTCACAATATGTCTGAAAACTCAACCAGACATCACACAACAAAAAATTGTGGAATGCTGATTGTTTGGAGATTGTTAGTGATGCAGTAATGGGTAAAAAGCTCTAGTTTTCTCTTCCTTTGATGCTTCTTTAAAGAAGAGAAACACGGGCATTAGGTTATAGATGGGAAAAGGCTGTATTCTCGAAAAGAACTGTATTACTTGAGCGGTGTAAGTTCTTTCCTAGTGTCGTAGTGTTCATGAACAGCACAATTGGTGGTGGCAAGAATTCCACTTAGTGAAGGATGATACATGAACAGGTGAACATATGAAGGCCAGCTTCTCCAATGGAGGAGATCAGATCAGGAGAAGAACGCCATTCTAATCATGGTGGTCTATAATGCCCAGCTCGAAAGTTATTGGGTGCTTCCTGTTCATCTTTAGCTCTCTCGTCTGTACATTTCTGTGGATGTTCGTTGGGGGGAGTCACCAGAACAAGAGAACTGTGTATGATGGTAGAAGAGCCAAAGTGGTTTTCCTGGTGGAGCAAGTGTCTTTTTACCTATGTCTCCTGCAGCAGAATGCAAACTACGATGGAGGAAAGACCTATTAAAGCTGATTCCTGTACTCAAAGGCAAGTGGCCCAAATTAGTAGTGATGGGCGTAACAGATGGGCAGAGTCAGAGTGGAATCCACAATCAGCCCTGGCAAAAATGTTCAAAATAGCCCGCCAATGCAGGGGGCAGCACCTAGAATGAGGAGTTTGGTCAGAGCAGGTCATCCTGCCCTGAGAGCATCAACCTAGCCTGAAGCCCGCCTGGAAAAAAAAGAGCGGCACAATGGCCAGTCCAACCCTGTAAAAGAGGAGAAATCCCGACATTCAAAAGTCTGTTACTCAGCAAGCGAGGTTGGTTATGGCTGGCATGGTACAGTCTAGGATCCTGGTTAAGCTGAGCAGGCTCTGCCAGCGTGATCATCTTCTGCGGCTTCGTAAGAATTTAAGAAGTTGGTTCAGTAGGCATTGTCCACGCCGACCGTCAGAGGAGCAGATTGATGGGAGGATAAGGGGCGGGGCTATGTTCAGGTTCCATCAGAAAAAAAGAGGAAGCTTTGTATGTTTATATTCATGTGCACTACAGCTCTCTTGTCTAATAGTTGGGTCTGCTGGCTCTGTTCACTTATGCCTTCTTTTCAAAAATCTGTGTTTGACCTCATGGTCAGACCAGCAAGTCCCAGTGGCGGCTCCTCCGCTAAGGCGGAGGAGCGTCACCTCACTGCTTTGCAGCAGTGAAATAAGGAAAAAATAAAATTATAATAACTCGAGGTTATCATTTAATTTTTTCCTGCTATGGCAGCTTTGTGGGAGGGGCTGCTCTGATGACAGAGTAGCATGGGGACAAGTGGTGGCACACTGTAAGTGCGCATGACTATTTGGCCGGCCAAATAGTCATGCACACTTTGCATGTTCTCCACCCAGGCTGTAACAGAGCCTAGGTGGAGAACATGCCCATGCTCCCACTGCCTGTCTGAGCGCCGAACCATGGCCCTCAGACCAATCACAATGCTGCATTACAGCTGTACTTGGCTTAAGGGAGCCTGGGTGCTTCCTGTTCCGTTCCGCCCGGAAGAGACGACGGAGGAGAGACGAAGCGAGGAGGTAAGTTTTTCTTTTGTTGTTGTCGTTTTTACTCCCCCCCCCATTCCTGAGCTATACCCCGCCACCCCGATCCGTGCCGGCCGCCGCTTCCAAATCCACTCAGCCTTCATCTTTCTGAGGTCGATGAAATGGGTACAGATGATCTGGGTAACAAATAGGATCTGATTGGAATGGGAGAAGTCCCCAAGGGATGAACAAGGCTTGTACAAATACAGATTGTTAGGTTAACTCCTGAAAAATATCTAGGTAAGCTACAGCACTTACCGATCATCATTCTCTGCAGAGCAAATTGTAATAATTTTGGGATGGTCTATATCAAATCCCTTTGTCACTGTGGTACATTCATCGAGTGTACCCACAGTTAGTGAAGGTTTCAACCATTGTATTCAATAGTAGAACCCAAAAGCCTCTTGAATGTCTCTCCACCAGGAAAGAGACTTTCTAGCCACGCTCCAGCCAACAGTACTCCCTTCAATACATGGAGCATCTGAAAAAGTGAGGTGGGCGCTGGTGGGAGGAGGGTAAGTCGCATTCCGGTTCCCTTAGCAGATGGAACAGCCCACCTCCTTGGAGAGCAGCGGTTGTGTTCCGGCATCCTGTGCCAGGGCCATTTCCTGCATTTCCAGCAGTGATGTAGGGAATCTTCCTCCCCCCACCTCCCTCAGTCCCCTGCCCCCCTCCCGTGTCTGCGAGACGAGCTGCCTCGTTAACGGGTTGATGGAGTGGCTAATAACGGTTTTCGCAGGAGATAAATAGGGCTATTGCCTCCGGAGCATAATCTCCCACGGAACTGATGTGATTAATGTGATGTGGAGTCTGGCAAGTCGGGCATCAGCTCAGGATCCGCTTATGACAAGTGGTCTTTGCATGCTCAAGATTGGCAGGCTAGTGCGGCTGGACTGGCGGCGACATTGGAGGCGAACGCCAGAGGCCACTCCAAGGTTTGAAAATCTAAAATAGTGCCTTGTGGGGTGGAGATGGAGTGATGATCTTTCTGGTTTGGTGGTCCTCTGTTTAGTTTTACTTGAGACTAATCACAGACTTTTGTTTTAGATTGGGTTCCAGTCTTATTCACCACTACGACCACTACCACAGTTGCCACTACCAGTACATTAGCAGCTACCACTAGCATGCATGTTGCCACAAGCATGCCTACAACGCCGCGACCAAGAAAGCTTACAGCCACCACTTCTACCACCACTTCCCGCCTGTACCCAGTGACAACGTGGCGGCCAGCCTCCCGCACTACCATGAGACCCCCGCCCTCTGCGTCAGCCACAAACAAGAGACCTGCAACAACTATGGCAGCAACAACCAAGAGACCAGCAACCAGCATGGCAGTCGCAACCAAGATGCCAACGACCACTGCCATGCCGATAACGACCCGGTACAAACCCACACGCCGACCACCAGCCACCAAGAAGCCCTCCCGCCCCTGTGACTCGCATCCCTGCATGCATGGCGGCACATGTGAGGATGATGGACGGGAATTCACCTGCAGCTGCCCAGCAGGAAAAGGTGGCGCTGTGTGTGAAAAGGGTAAGAACTTTTTTTAATTGTACCAACATATTGACTCCATTTGTTCTCCAAACTACCAATTCCTCGGTTGACTTCAATCAGAAAACTTCCAATAATCCATATTCACATTGAGGAATGATGCCAGAAGGGCTATTTGTGTTAGAATTCTATCCACCTTAAGTCCCGTCCTTCAAGGAGCTTCCCCCTGGCCGAGTGTAGTAGCACCCTTAAACGTTGCCCCCTTGATTAAACATCCTTACTGCCGTCAAGTCAAGGTGCCTAGCTCGTTGCTGCATGCTTTTACTAAGAACCTTCGACCTTTTTGCATGAAAGTTATTAAACTCACTTCCTGACTTTCAACTTTGTTAGGTTGATTCCAGTATCACAATTGCTACACATTTCCTGCTGTTGTTGGAACTCCTGTCACAAAGATTTTTTAAATGTAGTATATTATCAGTATTTACCGATTAAACCTTTAATCATTTTACATTTTACCTCCCCGGGAGTTGTGCAGTGGTGTTGTGGTCTGGGTGCTCACTGGGACCTACTTGGGCTCACGGAGTATTATTTTTTTGTGGACTGATTTGTAGGCCCGTGTTGCATGCACTCCTTTCGGTTTTTTTTTTAGTCTTCTTTTCACGTTTTCTATTAGTATTTATAGCTTTCTTCAGTTTAATCTTTCAGTGTGCTTAAAATTAACAAAGTGGCCGATTTCAAAGTGCTTAAACCGAGGGGTCGGCAGTGTCACAACACAAAAATTGTTTGACTCTGCAGCAGATTGAAATAGTCGCACAGGATTCACATTCGTATCTGAGAAGGGCCCTTCAAGGTCTCAAAAACGTATACACATCTTTACCATTGATACATATTACTTATGTTAATCCAATATATCACCTCTAGAGCTGAACCTTTGTTTTCTGCATTTATAAAACAGAAACGGCCATTACGGTTGTTTTACTCTCGGACTTATCTTATGTACATGGTCTTTCCATTTCTCTTCACTCCCTGCTCCAGATGTGAAATATTTCATACCCGGCTTTGGTGGGAAGTCCTACCTCGCGTTCAAGATGATGAAGGCGTACCACACTGTGCGGGTGGCCATGGAGTTCCGGGCTGCAGAACCAAGCGGGCTGCTGCTGTACAACGGGCAGAACCGAGGCAAAGACTTCATCTCATTGGCTCTGGTTGGGGGCTTTGTGGAGCTCAGGTAAGTAGGGAAGATGTGTCCCTTTCTTCGCAGCGTCCTCTGTACAATAAGAGGTAGGGATGTTGACCATATTTGCCTATAGGGCATCACATCAACTTTGACTACTGATGTGCACCAATGATAGAGCACAATGTAAAAGACAATCCCAGTCGTGCACAGCCAACTCATGAGGTATATTTCACATTGCATTGTGGCACCTCCATTCCTGCTGTCTTTGCAAACTGTTACTCCAGAGGACCCAAAATACTAACTTTATGTACTGCAAAGATCTTATTCAGGGCATTCTGTGTTCTGCCTTGTGTGCTTCCCCTCACATTGCCTGCTTGCAGGTGTCGGACTCCTTTATTTACGGAGTGTCTTGGAAACCAAGCAGGTGCTTAAGTCCGTCATTATTCCGACTGCTGAACTCTGGGCTATGTCCTGATCTCTCTTTTTTGGGATCCAGCTCTGAACTGCCTGCCTCTGAGATCTTCTTCTCAAGAGTCACATAAAGAGACCTGGTCACAGAAAGGGCAGTGGATGTATGCAGCCCACTTCCTTCCGGTGCGTGGTGGCAAAACACATTAAAATGGTTTGGGGTGGACACAAGAAAGAACAGTAGTAAGAGTAGGATAAAACCTTAGTCGAACTCCGGTCAGCAGTATTTCAATAGGAAGAGCTTTATGTACAGTAGGCAGCCTAGACCAAAATAGTATCCTTAAATGTTTGCAGGCATGGTGCAAGCAACTCCTCTCTGGAGAGTTGGTTTCATGTTCTTGGAAGCATGTCTGGAAGTCCTCAGTTGTAGAACCGCCACAGCTTCTTAAAGTCCCATTATATTCCTCAATTAAGGCACAAATAAGTTGATCACGCAAGTGGGCTCTACCATCCCTCTAGAATGGCTTACATTTTTCTCTGGGTCTTTTATCTGACTCACAACACATGTTGCTTGACTTTAGGTGGGGGTTACATGTGCACCTAAAGCACAACACAATGCTCACCTCCTCTGTTTTTTAGGTTCAACACTGGGTCTGGCACAGGCATTATAACCAGTAAAGTGCCGATCGAGCTGGGCAAGTGGCATCAGCTGGTGGTGACCCGCAATCGCCGGAATGGAATGCTGTCTGTGGATGGGGAGGCTCACGTGAATGGCGAAAGCCCATCTGGCACGGACGGCCTGAATCTGGACACAGACCTGTTTGTGGGAGGAGCACCAGAGGACCAAATGCTGATGTAAGTATGGAGGCGCCACGCCTTCCTCTGATGAAGCCTGCATGGCATAAGACTAGTTCCTCTTTTATGTCTGTAGGCAGTAGACAGCTGGAAAGGAAATTTTACCAAGTAAGTTTATAGCTGAATTTAAATGGTTGTAGGGTTCAAATAAGGTGGTCCTTTAGTCGGCAAAGTCACCTTTCTTAGAAAGCACAGATTCGAGGTGGCGTACAAACATGCTTTCTATCAGCTACTTTGATGTGCTGTGCCGGATAGTTGAGTACAGTGGTGGTGTATAAAGTTGGGTAGTGATAGCTAGGTGAATGTCCGCATGGCGTGCTGAGTTGGTCTACTGTCAGCCAGCATTCTTCCATCATTCCTCAAATCAGTATATTGGGTAATAGAAACATCTGCTATGTACATTGTTTAGTAAAACAGTGGTGCCCACGAGGAATTATATATAACCACGGTATTAGTATTATCTTTAAGCTAGGGTTATAAGAGTCTTCTCAATGGGAGTTAGGCAGCAGTAGGGGGTAGGATTAGGGAACCTTTTGAGTTGTAAGTAAGCACAGTTTGCCAGTCTCATACAGCGGAAGTCCCGCCATCCAGAATTGCACAATGCTTTATGCAGCATTCTCAGTTCTCTGTTGTTATTGTTTACGCAGTTGAATCTTCAGAAGGTTTCTGTGCAGTCTGGGTGAATGCTCCTACCTGTGGGAGTCTTGGGCGCTCTGTACATGGGCTTCATCTTTTAATCTCTTGTTAGCAGATGGTCTCTGCCTTTGCTGATAAGAGATTCCTAGTTGAAACTTAAAGTATGGTCAGCTTCTGATAGTCCTCTAGAATCCTAAACGAGGTGGTGGAGTGCATGGCACATAATACTTTGAATCTGGATTTGGATTCCACTGGTAGCCAATGAGGTACTTTCAAGGCAGGTTTTATGCGCTCGAGTTTCTTCCAGTTGAGGGTAAATTTTCATTCCTTATGTTGTAAACTTTCCAGTGCAGTTTTATACATTTGCAATGGTCACGGGGAGGCTATGGCTGTGAATATGGTCACTCCCATGCAGTGATCTATTTACATGTTTTATAGATCCTCGAGGAGCAATAACAGTTACACTTTTTTTCCTTTTGCTCATTTCATTGATCTTGGAAGGAGGAAAGATTGAGTAAGCCCCAGTGAGATACAAACTCAAGGCCCGAAGCTCACAACCAATGTCAGCATCAAGCATTTAACTTACTGAATTATCCTGCCAGCAATGACTACTGTTTCCACCACTGCTTATGAGTGGATCCACTACTGCGTTCGAGTGTTGTACCCACTGCTGCTTTCGAGTGTTGTACCCACTGCTGCTTTCGAGTGTTGTACCCACTGCTGCTTTCGAGGGTTGTACCCACCGCTGCTTTCGAGGGTTGTACCCACCGCTGCTTTCGAGGGTTGTACCCACCGCTGCTTTCGAGGGTTGTACCCACCGCTGCTTTCGAGGGTTGTACCCACCGCTGCTTTCGAGGGTTGTACCCACCGCTGCTTTCGAGGGTTGTACCCACTGCTGCTTTCGAGGGTTGTACCCACTGCTGCTTTCGAGGGTTGTACCCACTGCTGCTTTCGAGTGTTGTACCCACTGCTGCTTTCGAGTGTTGTACCCACTGCTGCTTTCGAGTGTTGTACCCACTGCTGCTTTCGAGTGTTGTACCCACTGCTGCTTTCGAGTGTTGTATCCACCGCTGCTTTCGAGTGTTGTATCCACCGCTGCTTTCGAGTGTTGTATCCACCGCTGCTTTCGAGTGTTGTACCCACCGCTGCTTTCGAGTGTTGTACCCACCGCTGCTTTCGAGTGTTGTACCCACCGCTGCTTTCGAGTGTTGTACCCACCGCTGCTTTCGAGTGTTGTACCCACCGCTGCTTTCCAGTATTATACCTACCACTGCTTTCCAGTATTATACCTACCACTGCTTTCGAGTGTTATACCCACCGCTGCTTTCAAGTGTTGTACTGCTGCTTTCGAGTGTTGTACCCACCACTGCTCTCAAGTGTTGTACCGCTGCTTTCGAGTGTTGTACCCACCACTGCTTTCAAATGTTGTACCCACCACTGCTTTCGAGTGTTGTACCCACTACTGGTTTACCTTCACTAATCTCCATCTTCTCTTCAGGGTGGCAGAGCGGACCTCTGTCAGCACCGGCCTGAAGGGCTGCATCCGGATGCTGGATGTCAATAACCAAGTTTACGACTTGCAGGAGGAGGGCGTGGATGTGCTTTATGGCAGTGGGGTTGGAGAGTGTGGCAACAACCCATGCCAGCCAAACCCCTGCCATCATGGTGGGCACTGCCGCATTAAGGAGGCAGAGATGTTCCACTGCGAGTGCTTGAATGGCTACACAGGTAAGGAAGTGCCCGGTCCATGAACTTATGTGCATGTGTGTCAGTGCATGCACATGGATGTGTACACAAGTTGTTGGATTGTCGGTGCATGAAGAGGTTCACAAATGAGGCACAGCCTGAGAGCGAGGGCATGAACAAGGCTAATTTGTAGGTTGGTGAAGGAGCATTTAACTTGTTAGGGTGCTTGCTACTTCGCAAGGCAGCCTATGACTTGACAAAACCGCTTTTTACTTGGCGATGGAGCTTACAACTCTCAGAGGAAACTTGTATCTTAAGAAGGTTGCCTGTAATTGGTAAAAGAGCTTTTGATAACAAAACTGGTATCCTTGGTGAGGATGCTTGTCAACTTGCAATGAGATTTATGTTGGCGAGGAAACTTGTAAGACACCAGGCCCTGCATTGATCATCTCTTGTTGTGCAGGGCCCACATGTGCAGATGAGAAGAACCCCTGCGATCCAAACCCATGCCACGTTTCTGCCACCTGCCTGGTGCTTCCCGAGGGTGGAGCCAAGTGTGAATGCCCAATGGGACGAGAAGGGGAGTTCTGTGAGAAAGGTGAGTGGCGTAGATTAGCACACTACTTTCAGAGCTGCAGTTTGAGTGCAACAGTAAACAACATTTCTGACCGAAGAGATCAGAGTGCTCGCGAGAATCACAGTCCTTTGTGTCCACATCTCACTTGTCTTTCTCACTCTCTCCTTCAGTCATCAAAGAGGATCAGAGCATTCCTTTCCTTCCCAGATTCAATGGATTTTCCTACCTGGAACTAAAGGGGCTGCAGACCTTTGTGAATGACCTCCAGTAAGTATTTTGGGTGACTATATTTAGTATATGCTACCCTTCAAAACCCTATACCACTGTACTGTATTTTTCAAGCTGAGCTTGGGTTGACTTGCCTTGTATCAACGGAGTTGGATAACAAAAGACGAATGTACACATTCTTCATTTAAAACACTGAGATGCAGAATATTCCTCTAGCACGGAGCGTGATGAAATTGTGTTTGTTTTCAGGGACAAGTTGTCAATGGAAATTGTGTTCCTGGCTAAGAACTCCAGTGGCGTTATCATCTACAACGGTCAAAAGACAGACGGCAAAGGGGACTTTGTGTCTCTTTCTCTGCACGACGGACACCTGGAGTACCGCTATGACTTGGGCAAAGGGGTCGCCATTATCAGGTAATGACCTTCTTGGAGAAGAGTGTACGGGCTGCAGGAGCAAGACCCGGGGCATCACTACAACCTAGGTGAAGGGCGAACCACCAATAAACAACCTGGAAGAACATGGGAAAGACCTTGGATTTGGGAAAAGCCTGAAAAGCCCCTGTAGTCTGAGTAAATGGTTAATTAAAAATGAAGGATTATATGGCTTTAAATAAAAGTACCGCTATGATCAGGGGAGAAAGGGTGCTATAATCAAGAAAGAGCCTGCTAGGAGAATAAAGATGTGATAAGGGCCTGGGTGGAAGGAACACAGAGCCTAGGGTACCACCATGTCTGGTCATCAACGAAGGACCTTCTGAGAAAAGATTATGCGTGGTGGTTATGAGTAAGCCTGAGAGCCTGGAAAGGTGGGAAAGAGAAAAGGAGAAAATAGTCAGTTTTCCAACGGGTTCTTTCATGTTCCTTGTGCATATAAAAACACCAAAACACATATGTTCCCTTATCTAATACCGATGTATTCCACTTCTTGCATTAAATTACTTGGGCAGTGCCTCTTGTGCAAAGCTCCTTGTGCACCCTCTTCAGTAAATCTCTGTGCACAAGCCTACCCTGTGTTCCGGCCTTCTTGTGCAAAGTTCCTCGTGGAATATACTGTTGGTATGAAGCACGTTGTGCAATTCCCTGTACGCAGTGCCGCTTGGTGTGAAACGATTATGCAAGGGTCCTCCTGCACATCTTTGTTCAAGCCTTCTGGCACTAAGTCGTTTGATTGGTTTCTTAGGCGTACAATTTCAAATACCATATTTCATTAGCAGTGGATCGTTTCATTTAACACAAAAACAAAGATGTTTCTTACTATATGACTGTGCATCTCTACAGCTTGCAATGTGCACTAGAGTGAGATGCTGAATTCTCAATCACTTATACTAAAATCACTGGTGGTCTTTAGAAAAGATGGTCTCTTGGTAATCTGGGATTGTTTAGCTGATGAGTAGAACAGATGCTTGGAAAATTAATCCCTGTTTACCTAAATGTGCCACTTATAAACCAATAACTGCTCTGTCAAAACATTCTGGAAGAAGACAGTAAAGAGCAGTACAATTGTGTTCCCACTCTTTCTCATCTACCACTGATCTATTCTCATTCTTCACCGTTTTTCTGTACCTTCTCACCACTTAGTCATCATTCTCCTTTTCTTAACACCTCCTATCGATCACTCACTTCCTCGTGTATCTCCTAATTTTCTTTCCATTTTCTTCAGCTGTTTTTCTTTCTCTCATGCCACTCAGCATGTCAGTGGACAACTCAACCCAAGAACCAATGCTGATCATCCTGTGCCAACACCGTTCAGGGTCCTCAGCATTACTGAGGACAACGTGAATGCCCTCTTTGAGAAAAAAACCACAACTCGTTTCCCAAACTTATTTGCTTTCATGCAGGTGGGAGAGAAATCTTCTGGAAAGATGGGGATGGTGGGTCATTTCTTCTCTGCGTCTCCTAAGATAACTTTCTCTTGTCAAGGTTTTGATCAGTTGTGTACTATAAATGGCCACTTTTCTGGTGTCTGCAGGACTTGATCCAGATAATGTCACAATTCGGCCATGGCGGTTGTGCTTTGTTCGTAAAGATTTGCTCTAGAGTGTCTGGGTACCTGGCTCCTGAGCAATGGTTTTCTGCATGGTTCTCCAGGGCCACCATTTAAGAGTTCATCAAAAGGTGGTAGGCACTCCATTATCTCTCCAGAGATCTTGAACAATTCCCCCTGGAATCATACGTAGTTGCTATTTCAACTATTGGGGGAAATGGCTTATACAGTGTAATTTGTGGGTGACTGGTACTGTGCACTGCTGCCCTCAGAATTTATCTGATTGGATATGAGGGTGGCAGGTAGAGTGATGACTCTGCAAAGATGGTGTCTCTAATTCTTCTGTTTGTTTTGTTTCACCAGGAGCAAGGAGCGCATCCCATTGAATGTCTGGGTCAGTGTGTCTCTGGAGCGCAGTGGCCGCAAGGGCTTGATGAAGATTAACAACGGGCAGCAGGTCACGGGCGAGTCTCCTGTAAGTCCTCATTTGATATAGGTTGGCCATGGTCAACATTGATAGGGGGTGTTCTACCAACAGTCGTCTAGGCAAACCCTGCATACATGTCCTCCTAAGGTGAGACTTGCTCTAATAGGGAAGCTGTTCTCCCCTAGAAGACATTTTTTGTAAAAGGCACCAGGTACCTGATTATTGCCCAAAAAGCTGGTTCTTTGATCACATCCTAGCAGACAGATTCTTCATTTAACCAGCAGGCTTGTCCTCCTTGTTCAAATGGACACGTTTCCTTGACCCCCACAGGTTGCTGCTCATCTACATCCTTCCTCCTACACTATCTTGGTAGGCATACTTTCTCCTAGATAGACTCAAATTCTTTTGTCTCCAGAGTTCACATGACCCCTGGTGTTCTTCAAAGATGTCATATGCTTTAGCACATCACTGGTGTTCATAGTTGGGCATCTCTGAATGAATGTGGGAGGTCTGAGTGGTCAGATTGCAATTCTCCTGCCCCAAGACAGCACATGGCATGATGACATATCAGCATCCTACTGTAGTATCTGGACCATGCAGCTGTTCGCCCTGTAGGCTAGTCTTTTTTATGCATATTTTTGCTTTAGAGCTAATAAGTACCTTTTACCTTAAGAGTTGTTTAGAGGAAGAAGAGATCATTCCAGTGTCTCTTGAGGTCCTTTACATTGCACTACGGGTACACTTCATATGTGACCATATATATATATATATATATATATATATATATATATATATATATATATATATATATATAGTGTTAGGCCCTGGCTCCTTCAGGAACTTTCAGACGAAGAGCATGTATGAAGCGGCCAGAGACCACCTTTTCTGTTGGGAGGGGATGCCTCCTACTGGCACCTCCTATGACCTACTCCTGCGGAGTCATTAATAGAGCTGAGATTGCCATTTCTGTGTACATACAGTGCACCGGGTGGATTTTCACATAGCTCGGAGAAGACACTGTATTGCTGATTTAGTAAATTGGAATTGCATTAGTAATAGGAATGTGTAGGAGACATCTAATTTAAAACATATTTAAGGAAATTCAGCAGCACAGGTCTCAATGCAAAACAATGGCCTTTTAGCCATTCGTCTTAAGGTTGAATTTTGATTCATTTTTATTCTAGAGTTCAAGGATTCTGCAGATTGGAATTTTGAGACAAACCTGCTAAGTGCAACTTTCTGCAACATGACACCCTCATAGGTGGGATGGAATGTTGGCCGGACACTTACCAAGCCATGGTAGGGGAGCAGGCAGTAGGATCCCTTCCATTGAATATGGTTTCATCAAGTTTCAACACAAAAGGTGTTTTTTCCTCTTAAGCCAAACCAGTTGTCCTTATGCAGAAGCTGACTGGCCACTAAGGCCACGACTAGACTTCTACCATGCCAGTTCTTCCAGAATCCCATGAGAACTAATGAAGAATCGGTCACATGTATGTATCTGAGTCTAAATCTGTCCATATTAGGCTTTTAGAGGCACTGACTTATTGGCAAATCTCTTCTCCCAATAAGCCAGTCTATTTTTAACACTCTGAGTTCAGGAGAGACACCAGCACATGTCCCACAAACTTTCTAGCATGCAAATTTTCTAAACCTATCTGATATACTTTTTTTTCTCCTTTTTCTCTCCTCTTTCCCTCCCTCGTGTTTTGCACTGTCTGGATTTTCAGAAATCCCGTAAGGTACAGATAAGTATGTTTGTCTACCGCCTCCACTTTGCATCCGGCATTTTCTTTCTCATTAAACCCAAAGCATCCCTCATGCTTCTCCATTTCGCTCGCACACCACTAGGGACCACAGAGCCCCTCTGCATTTCTTTTCTCCTTCCCGTCATCGGTCATTATTTCAGCAACTAAGACGTTTACTTCCTTTGCATTTTCAATAATTTTATCATCTTTATTTAATGTCGACTAGCGTGTAGTTAGAAATTTAACATTCTCTTTTATTTTTGCTGTGAACAATGCTTTCTAGCATAGATTGTGCTTCTGGCAATGTGTGGGATCTCATTTTTTCCTATGTGTGTTTTGTTATGGGTGTTATTGTTATACCAGCATTGTGGTAGATACCCCCTACTTAGTATAGTTTTGTTAATTTATTACGATTTTGTTTGTTCATTTTTAATACTGGTGTGCAGTGCTTGATTAATTCTCGCTGAGAGATATGCACCGTTTACCATTCATAAACGGCTACTGGACTCTCAAATGATAGGTGCTTTGCAGTGTGAACCAATTAAAGATTTATGTGCTGTCCAAAATACTGACATTTAACATTTGATCCAGAACCATCTTTGATAGATTTTACAAACAAAAATAATTTAAGACTCTAGGGCCTATTCACGAACTGCATTTTGTAGTACATTTGGCAGTACTACAAACATACTACAAAATGCTGTTATATTGCAACATCTATATATCGCTTACTACCACTATGTCTGGTGCTCCAGATCTTGCCTACTTGGGATCGTGTGTGGTGGGAAGTGTGTTGTCTTTGTTTTGATTATAACTGGGAAGTGTTTCCATGTTGTCTGTGATGACCACCGAGGTGTGGTTATTGTGTTATAGCACACAGCACTTAACAGTGTGATGAATGAAGAAGTATGAGAGCGAGAGCCACGCAGTTTATAGTTTTGCAGCGTGAATCTTTCTGGATTCACTATGCTGTGCATCTGAAAGAAACACGTTAGTGACAGATTCCTTACCTTAGAATATCCCCAGGCGTCAGGCTGGATCCGGAAAGTTTTTGCGTAGCAGTACCCTTGCGTGTCGGTAGGCGGCGTCGTGCGGCTCCGCGTCCGTCGTCGTGATCGCCGGGATGACGTCGCGGGCAGTACTTAGACGCCGCCCCTGCGTGCTGACGTCAGTTCTTCTTTTTCCGCGCCAGTAAGCGCAGATCCGGGAAGAGCAGTGCCCTAGTCAATTTTTGACAAAATTTTTGGTGAATTTTTCACTGTTTCTTTTCGAGTCTTCTAACGACTCTAAGGTGTCAGTAGGGATGCCCGGCTTCAAGCCATGCGACGCCTGTGGTCGAATGATGTCGATCACAGACCCGCACTTAGAGTGTCTCTACTGTCTCGGCCGAGACCACGACACGAAGTCGTGCCCTGACTGCCGGAATCTCCACCCGAAGGCTTTGCGAGAGCGGTCTCGAAAGCTCCTCGAGGTCCGGCAGTCGGCTCCGCGCCGCACCAAGCCCCGGTCCCGTGAGAGGTCGAGGGGCCGGTCGCGGAGCCCCCACCGGTTGTCGGAGTCCAAGTCTTCGCGCTCCTCGGGTAAGTCGAAGCACAAAAAGTCTAAGAAGCATCATCGCTCTAAGACTTCGCCTCGCCGGTCTCGCGACTCGGCTGAGGCCCCCGTCGGCACCGTCCCCGCGGCCCCGGACGTGCCTGTGGAGCCGCCCCCGCATTACCCGTCCTTTCCGGGTTCGGGGGCGACTCTGGCCAAAATACAGGAATTCCTGTCGGCCATGGCCCGCCTCTTCGGGCCTCAAGGTCCCTCCGGTGCGCCTTCGGGCCCCGCGGGCCCTGATGGGGTTGCCCCGGCGTCGCCGACGACTCCGGTCCCGGCGTCGCCTGTCCCGCCAGCCCTGATCCCGGCTTCGGCTCCGGCCTCGATCCCGGCTCCGATGGTACCGCAACCCCGATCGACGCTGGTTGACCTAACCACGCCTCCGCCGGCGCCGATCTCCCCGGTGCCGTTCCCGACGCCGCCCGGGGTTCCGGGCGGCGTCGTTCCCCGGTTCTCTCCGGTTCCGGACATGGAGCCAGACCGACGTCGCTCGATGCCGGCTCCGGCGCCGATGAGACCTTGGGTCCCAAATGTCCCTCCTCCTCCATATTTTGAACCAGAGGAGGACCAGGAGAGCTGGGAGGGGTCGGAAGACCCTCTCACACAGCAGTGTGAGTATGATCAGGACTGGGCAGAGGAACTTGGGGATGCCAGTGGTCTAGACACTTCCCCTGACACTGGCATGCTGTCTCCGGTGCAAATTTCGCAACGGCGTTGCGTAGAGCAGCTGGAGCCTTAAACCTCCAGTTGCCTACTGTGGCTGTCAGGACTAATCTCCTGAGGAAGTGCTTCAGCCGGCAGCTTCCTCATCTGAGACTGTGCTGCCGTTTAATGATGCACTATCTGACGTTCTTTTGGGCACCTGGTCCAAGCCCACCACAGGGGCTCCTGTGGATAGGAACGTGGCCCGACACCATCGCCCTGCTCCGGGCGACCCCTTGTTTCTCTCTCAACATCCCACCCCGAGACCTTGGTTGTCCAAGCCTCTGCCTCCCAAACCGCCTTCCCTACCGCCCCTCCGGATAGGGAATCCAAACACCTGGACCAATTTGGGAAGAAGGCTTTTTCTTCCTCCAGTGCTGACTTGTGGTCCGTCAACACCACTTGCCTTTTGGGCCGATATACCCACTCCCTGTGGGATTCGGTGGCGGCTGTTTTGCCCCAGTGTTCTGAGGAAGTCCAGACACTGCTTACCCGCGCCATTGCGGAAGGAAGGGATGCGGCAAAGTACACCATACGTTGTGGCCTTGATACCGCCGACTCGCTGGGCAGATCGCTTGCAACGACGGTGGCGCTGCGTCGCCACGCCTGGCTGAGAACAACTGGTTTCTCGGGTGATGTCCAGAATACACTCATGGACATGCCCTTTGATGGAGTCGGTCTTTTTGGTTCCAAAGCAGACCCTGCGCTGGAGCGTTTTAAGGACTCACGGGCTACTGCCAAGTCCCTGGGCCTTTCTGTTGTGCGCCCTCCGCTAACTTCTGCTTTTCGCCCCTTTCGTGGTCACGGAAGGGGCGCCCAGTCACGTCCGCTGCCCAGCCACCGGCCCGCGCAGCAAGCGTCTTCGCGTGGCCGAGGACGTGGATACCGCCGTGGCGGTTCGGGCAACCAGCGTGCGGGTCAGGCCACCAACTCCGCCCCGTCCGCGGCCTCCAAGCCCTCCTAGTCCCTCCTTTCAGGTGCACAGCACGCCAGTAGGGGGCAGGGTCCGCCATCACCTTCACCACTGGCGTGCCATCACCTCGGACAGGTGGGTCTTGGACATTGTCCGAAGGGGCTACTCCCTCCCCTTCGAGACCACCCCCCAGCCATGCCACCTCAATTCCACCGCATGTCAGGGGATCACTTGGTGCTTCTGCAGAAGGAAGTCACGGCCCTCTTGGCCAAGAGGGCCATCGAGCATGTTCCGACCCCAGAAGTAGGACGTGGTTGCTACTCCCACTACTTTCTGGTGCCCAAAAAGGACAAGGAGGACATGCGTCCTATCTTGGACCTCCGGAACGTCAATCGCTTCCTCCGGAAGGAGAAGTTCAAGATGCTCACCCTAGCTCAGGTCTTGACTGCCCTCGACCCTGGAGACTGGTTGGTAGCGTTGGACTTGCAGGACGCTTATTTCCACATCCCCGTCCTGCCGGCCCACCGGCGTTACCTTCGGTTCACGGTAGGCCTCCAGCATTTCCAGTTCACCGTGCTCCCCTTTGGCCTTACAAGTGCCCCTCGGGTGTTCACGAAAGTGATGGCGGTGGTCGCAGCTCATCTGCGCCGGGCAGGGGTTCCAGTCTTCCCCTACCTCGACGACTGGCTGCTGAAGGCGGGCTCGTCCCAGGCAGTCGTCTCCCACCTCCAGACTACGGCCAAACTCCTGCACTCGCTGGGGTTCTCCCATCAATGTGCCGAAGTCGCATCTGATCCCTTCTCCACAGCTCCTTTTCATCGGAGCAGTTCTGGACACGACGCAGTTTCGGGCCTATCCTCCCGAACGGCGAGTCCGGGATATTCAGGCTATGATTCCGATCTTTCAGCCTTTATCCTGGGTTTCGGTACGGATGACCCTGAGGCTGCTGGGCCTCATGGCCTCCTGCATCCTGCTGGTCGATCATGCCAGATGGCATATGCGGGCTCTGCAGTGGGACCTGAAGTTCCAGTTGGCGCAGCACCAGGGCAACCTGTCCGATCACGTCCAGATCTCGGAGGGGGCTGCAAGACAGTTGCAGTGGTGGCTCTCGAACCGGCAATGGGTCATGGGCAGATCCCTCTCCCTTCCCCAGCCAGAGCACACAGTTGTGACGGACGCGTCCCTTCTGGGATGGGGCGGTCACATGGGAGAGGCGGAGATCAGAGGCCTCTGGTCTCCGATGGAGTCCCGGCTCCATATCAACCTTCTGGAGCTCCGGGCGATCCGACTTGCACTCAAGGCATTCCTTCCCTCTGTCAAAGGGAAGGTAGTGCAGGTGTTCACAGACAACACCACCGCCATGTGGTACTGCAACAAACAAGGCGGGGTGGGGTCGTGGACCCTCTGTCAGGAGGCTCTGCGCCTCTGGACATGGCTGAAACATCAGGGCATGTTCCTGATGGTTCAACACCTGGCACTTTCCCTGAACGCCAGGGCGGACGAACTCAGCCGCAGGTGCATGATGGATCACGAATGGCGTCTTCACTCGGAAGTGGCGCAAGGTCTCTTTCTGCAATGGGGAGAGCCTTGGTTAGATCTATTCGCCACCGAAGAGAACGCGCAATGTCATCAGTTCTGCGCGTTGGAATTTCCAAGGCGGCACTCGCTCGGAGACGCTTTTCGTCGCGAGTGGAGTTGCGGTCTGTTGTACGCCTTTCCGCCTATACCACTTCTACCCAGAGTGTTGAAGAAGATTCGGCGCGACCGGGCCCAAGTCATCCTTGTGGCTCCGGACTGGGCTCGAAGAGTTTGGTATCCCGAGCTACTCAGTATGAGCGTCGATCCCCGATCCGTCTGCCTCTTCGGGAGGATCTTCTGTCGCAGCAGCAGGGAACGGTCCTCCACCGGAACCTGTCCAGCCTCCACCTGCTTGCGTGGAGATTGAGCGGTGGCAGTTGATTCCTTTCGACTTGCCTCCCGAAGTTTGTGATGTAATTCTGGCAGCCAGGCGTCCCTCCACTAAAGTGGTATACGCCTGCAGGTGGAACAAGTTTGTGGCATGGTGCACAGCAAAGGCTGTGAATCCCCTCTCTGCCCCTCTTTCTGAGGTTCTTCTGTTCCTTCTTTCACTGGCCCAAAAGGGTTCTGCCCTGGGTACCATCAAGGGCTATCTTTGTGCTATTTCGGCCTTCCTCAGGCTTCCTGATCAGCCCTCCCTTTTCAAGTCCCCTGTTGTTAACAGATTCCTTAGGCATTACACACCTCTTCCCTCCTGTTCCGTTTGTGATGCCTCAGTTGGACTTGATTCTTACCTTTCTCATGTGCGCTCCCTTTGAGCCTCTACATAACTGTCCTCTTCGTCTTCTGACTCTGAAGACAGCCTTTCTCGTAGCCATCACCTCCGCTCGGCGGGTGAGTGAGCTCCAGGCTCTATCATGCAAACCTCCCTTTCTGTCTGTCCATCCAGACAAGGTTGTTCTTAGGACGCGTCCGTCCTTCTTGCCAAAGGTGGTTACTGCCTTCCACATTGGGCAGACCATCACTTTGCCCACCTTCTTTCCGCCTCCGCATCCTTCCAGAGAGGAAGAGAGGCTCCACCGTCTGGACCCAAAGCGTGCGCTTTCCTTTTATATCAACCGCACACAACACTTCCGGGTGGATGATCAGCTCTTTGTTGGCTACGTGGGCACCAAAAAAGGTTGGGCGGTGCACAAGAGAACCATCTCCCGCTGGGTAACCTTGTGTATCAAAGCCTGCTATTCTTTGGCTAAGAAGGAGCCTCCTGTTGGGCTGCGTGCCCATTCCACCAGGGCAACGGCTGCTACCACGGCTTTAGGCCGCGGTGTTCCGCTGCAGGATATCTGTCAGGCAGCTACGTGGGCCTCGCTGCACACGTTTACCAAGCATTACTGCCTTGACAGTCAGGTCCGGAGGGATGGCTTCTTTGGCCGTTCTGTCCTCCGGGACTTCCTTGTCTGATCTTTGTTCGCAGACCCACCACCGGGGTTGGTATTGCTGGGGTATCTATTCTAAGGTAAGGAATCTGTCACTAACGTGTCTCTTTCAGATGCACAAGTTACTAACTTGTGTAACGATATATCTGTAAGAGACAGTAGTTAGTGACAGATTCCTACCGCCCACCCATCCTCCCCGTTCTGCGAACTGATTTCTAGGGTTAAGGACATCCCTTTCAGGGCCCTAGTATTTTTCAGACACCTATGTCAGCTTCTTGCATGGCCCTGCGTTCCTGGCGCGGAAAGTCGTGTACAGAACTGACGTCAGCGCGCAGGGGCGGCGTCTAAGTTCTGCCCGCGACGTCATCCCGGCGATCACGACGCCGACGACGGATGCGGAGCCGCACGACGCCGCCTACCGACGCGCAAGGGTACTGCTACGCAAAAACTTTCCGGATCCAGCCTGACGCCTGGGGATATTCTAAGGTAAGGAATCTGTCACTAACTACTGTCTCTTACAGATATATCGTTACACAAGTTAGTAACTTGTGCATTATTCCGCGGTGTAGTGGTTGGGTCCGGAATCGTAGTCTTTTTTTCTGTTGTTTTTTGTGTGTAGCCCAGGTGGGCGTCGACGCCCCACCATTTGGTGTCCTCCCGTGACGTCGGCGCGCTTCCTCCGGAAGCTCCCACCCTAGGGCGCCATCTTCAGATTCTTTTTTCCGCCGGTGGGTCTGGATCGTTGTGAGGAGCTCCAGAGTTGGAAAAAGAGAGAAGAAGTAAGAGAAAGCAAGAAAGAACCGAGAAAAATTGGAGATCTTCATCACAAGACAAAGAACATACTACCGGGACGACGAAGCGGGCGAGAGAAAACTTCGACGTCCAACGGAGAATGCGCACACAGGGGGCTCCCTGAGCGCGGGAATGGACAAGACACCATTCAAATTCTGTCATAACTGCCACCACAAGTTCGCGCAGAAAGACCAGCATCCAGTCTGCAACCTCTGCCTACCGATCGACCATCAAAGCGGCGACTGCAACGCCTGCGCAGCATTCGCCACCAAGACCCTCAGGGTGAGGGACAGACCGAGGAGAGCAAACTACAGCATGCAGGGCCAAGGGCCACCTCCGTCGCTGCGGGACCTGGGCCTCTCCAGTGGGGAAGAGGACAACATCGCCGAGGGACCAGAGGACTGCACGATCGTAGAGACCGATAACACTTCCAGGAAGGAGGTAAGAGACACGTCGACCCAAAAAACCCCGACAGACTCTCGAAAATCCGAGCCAAAGTCCTCGAAAGGAGCACCGGCGTCGAAGCACTCGACGACCGAAGCTGCGTCCACGGACAAACAGCCCAGCGGATCCTTTGAAAAGGACTCCCGGTCGGCGAAAGCTCTTGACACACCCAGGTCGTCGAAGCACGGTTCCGAGAAGCCACACTCGACGCCGAAGGGAAAAGAGCAGAAGGCACCTTCGACGTCAACTACAACGTCGAAGAGAACTGCCGAAACTCTCGACGCCGATCAAGCGGCGCAGATGGAGAGGAAGAAGAAAAGGCTCGAGGCCGAAATGGCCAGTATCATCCAAAGGAAGACTGACTTCGACGACCGGATGAGTAGATACACCATCCCTTCGAAGCCCTCGACGGTCGTCGAAGCGGAAACGCAAGAGGAGTTCAACACCATCGAGCCACCGAAAACTCCTGAACCATCGGAACAACAGGACGAAGAGGCCCTGTACTATTATACGGAGGGTGATGACGACCAGCAAACGCACTTCGGCTCGACACCCTCGGAGGCTCAAGACCTGGAATGGCAGGATCTCGACGCCGAAAACCCGGAGGAGGCCGTGGAAACATATCCGTCGAGGCCTTCGCCGCCGGACGACATAGGAGTTTATAACATGGTCGTCAGGAACGCGGCAGCCGCCTATTAAGTGGAAATGGAGGAGGAAAAGCCAAAAGCCTGTTTTCTCCTGGAAACACTGCTACCAACGCAAACTAGGAGCCAATTCCTTCCTATGCTCCCTAGTGTGCTAGACCAAGGCAGGGAGGCTTTCAAGGAGCCATCTACCTGCATATCGGTCACCCCCAGAGCTGAGAAAAAATATAAACACTCTTCAAAGGATCCACCATATATCCAGGGATCTGTGCCAGCTGATTCAATAATAACAGCAACAGCCAGGAAGAGGGCCAACGTTCCCACAAACTCCGGTCCGCCCCCAGACAAGGAGAGCAAGAGGATAGACCTCACAGGGAGGAAAATTGAAAGAAATGCGGCAATACATTGGCGCATCGCCAACTCCAATGCCCTTATAAATAGGCACGCCTACCAGCACTGGGAAGAAGTGGGGCAGTTGCGCAAACTGCTCCCCACCGAACGAACAACAGCAGAGAGCGGCACACCTGGTGGAGGAGGGGAAGAACATGGCCAACACCTGCCTGAAGTCGGCCTTAGACGCAGCTGATACATCAAGCAGGCTGATGATGATCGGGGTGACAGAGAGGAGACATGCCTGGCTCAGGATCTCCGGGTTCAAGCCGGAGGTGCAAAACAACATCCTGAAGTTGCCCTTCAACGGGGAAAAGCTGTTCGGCATGCCCGTGGACGAGACGCTGACGCAGCTCAAAAAAGATAACGAGACGGCAAGGTCCATGGGAGCACTACAGTTCAGGGGTATGAGAAGAGGCACCCCCTCACGAAGACCAAATGGCAGAGGTGGGAACCAGCCAGGAACATCGCACCAGGCCTTCCAGCAAACATTTCAGGGCAGCAGCCAGGCGCAACAGGGTCAGCAGCAACAAGGCTGGCAGAACCAACAGAGGCACCAGTCCTTTCGAAGCCGACCAAACGGACAAGGCAATACACGAAGAGGCGGTCAGCAACCCGCCCCCAAGTGACTCCACACTACAAAACGTGCGCGCACTCCCAACATCACTAGTGCCGCGGCACAACAAAAGACACGGACAACATTTACAAATTTACCATCATACAACGCCCGTAGGAGGCAGACTAAAACACTTCTCCCAGGAGTGGGAGAAGATAACAACCGACAAGTGGATACGCAACATCATACAGTTCGGCTACTGCATAGAACTCGTAAAGAGGCCACTAAACAAGAGGCCAACAAACAAGAATCATTCAACAGAAGAGCTGTCACTATTGTGGCAGGAAGCACAAGAACTCCTCCACAAACAGGCTATAGAAAGGGTGCCGTACAGAGAAAAGGGCACAGGAGTGTACTCCAACTACTTCCTCGTACCAAAGGTAGACGAAACGTTAAGGCCCATACTGGACCTACGGTTCCTAAACAAATACATAAAAACTCAAAAGTTCAAGATGACGTCCTTACAAGAGGTCATACCTCAGATAAGGCACGGGGATTTTATGTCCACAATAGACCTCAAGGATGCCTACCTGCACATCCCCATGAACCAAGGACACAAGCATCTGCTCAGATTCACCATCAGCAAGATGCACTACCAGTTCACGGCCCTAGCCTTCGGCCTCAAATCAGCGCCAAGAGTATTCACCAAATGCCTAGCTGCCGTAGCAGCACATCTGCGAAGACAGGGGATACACGTATACCCCTACCTAGACGACTGGTTGGTAAAGGCGAACTCCTACAACCAATGCAAACTACATGCTCAGCATGTCACACAAACGCTGACAAAACTAGGTTTCTCCATACACAAAGAGGTCATCGCTGGAACCAGAACAAGTGAAGATCTTCCTGGGTGCGAAAATCGACACCATTCAGGGAAGAGTGTTCCCCAGCGAGAAAAGGATCCTCGCACTACTGAAGGAGACTCGCCGCTACCTGAAGGGGGCAACGTCTGACAGTGAGGACAGTGAGCAAGCTCATGGGCATGATGGCATCCTGCATACATTTAGTCCCCTATATTCGGCTACACATGAGACCATTCCAGGAATGGCTGCAACAGCAATGGTCACAGGCAACAGGGAGTTGGGAAGATCTAGTGGTTGTAACGCACGTAGTGCAGGAAGAGATAGCATGGTGGAACAGGGACAACATAACAAGGGGAAACCCATTCACACCACCAACTCCAACAGTGACCATCACAACAGACGCATCCCAAATAGGGTGGGGAGCGCACATGAAACTGCTCAAGGTAAGGGGGTTATGGACACAAACAGATGCCGTCAAACACATCAACTACCTAGAACTCAAGACCGTGTTTCTTGCCCTAAAAGCGTTCCAGAAACAGCTGTACGGCCAAAGGGTGTTAGTACAAACACCACAACGATGTTCTACATCAACAAGCAGGGAGGAACACACTCAGTGGCGCTCTCAGATCTAGCGCAACAGATATGGAAATGGGCAATTCCATTACAAATAGACCTCCTGGCAATACATCTGCCAGGGAAGGACAATGTCGAAGCAGACAGACGTCAATCTCACACGAGTGGGAGCTCAACCCGCAGGAAACGCAAAAACTATTCAAGAAGTGGGGACCCCACAACTAGACCTGTTTGCAACACACCAGAATGCAAAATGCCAATACTTCGCATCCAGGCAGCCAGGCCATCAATCCCAAGGAAATGCCCTATGGATGAGCTGGTCAAAGACATTTGCCTACGCTTTTCCACCGATACCGCTGATACACAAAGTGCTCAGCAAGTGCAGAACAAGCAACATGACGCTAATTCTGGTAGCACCACAGTGGGCCAGGCAGTCCTGGTTCTCGCAGATCGTGGAGATGGCACAGGGACCACCACACAAGTTCCCAAGAAGGAAAGACCTGCGCTCGCTGCAAAACGGAAGGGTACTCCATCCAGAACCAGAAAGCCTCAGCCTAGCAGCGTGGCTCCTGAGGACTTGGAGTTCGCTCACCTCAAGCTTCCACAAAGCACGTTGGCAGTGCTGCGAGAAACGAGGAGACCCACTACACGGAAATGCTATGCAGCAAAATGGAAGAGATTCACTGAATGGTGCATCAACAAAAAGCTCCACAGGAGAATCACTAAAGAATCAACTGTGCTAAAATACTTAACACACTTACTAAAAAGTAACCTAAGCTGCACTTCGCTAAGAGTGCACCTGGCAGCAATAGTAGCCTATACAAGAGGAGAAACAGGGAAAAGCTTCTTTACATCTCAAG